>JAJNNQ010000007.1:17300000-18500000 GCA_027886175.1 Phylloscopus collybita
ACATGCAGATTCACCATCACTCCCTTCTCTCCTTCTGCCAGGAACACACTGCAAAACCACCAGTCCCTTCTGCAAGAAAGTGGCCCCCTCTTCCACGAAGCTCTGCCTCTGTCCTGTCGGAACCTCAAAGTGATGTTTACAGGAGGAATTTGAAGCATCACTCAGGGTGAATTAATCCAATCGGAACTGGGCTGTGTTTCTCATGCTGTGTTTCAAAGATGCACCCAGCACAGCATCAAAGCCTCTCCACCCACAACTGAAGGGAAAGTGCAACACTAGGTACATAAAATCCAAAAGCTACCATAGACAAATACATATTTTGCATAAAATGTGTCCACAGAAACAAAATTTATAAAGACTATATAAATCTATATATACACATGTAGAGCATTTATATATGAAACAGATATTAATACTACATAATGAACACAAATCTATATTTCTATTCTATATGCATTTATTTACCTTTATAAGGATTTATTGTGGCTATACAACGTACTTGAGCCACCGGTTTTAGCTCAAATAAGACATTTTTCAGACTAACGTGTCCAAGAAGAAAAGGCTGTGCCCAGAGGCAGATGCCTGTGTTTCAGGTACTGCAGATGGAGATGGAGAGGGGGACTCGGAGAAGCTTCAGTACAGTGAGTCAGGAGACCTTTAGCAAACACAGGCTCAGGGCTTTGCTTTAAATTGCACCTCTTATGTGAGGGGAGAAGGTGCCTCCTCAGCTCACCCCCCTTGCTGCTGTCTGAAGCTGTTCCTCAGCAGTTTAGGGTAAACTTCTGGTAGTCCAGGCCTGGCCATGACAGGAGGACAACCACCCTCAGTGGGACAAGAAGCTGTGCTCAGCATGATGAACCACCACCCAAATCAGGTCTCCAGCAGCAGTCCTGCAGGGCGGGCTTGGCTGGCTGCAGGTCGCCGGCTCCCGATGCCTCTAGGTGTGATGTGCACTGAGGTGTCCCCAAATCTGAACCCTCTCCAAGCTTCAGCAGCAGCTTGCACAGGATTTTGAGGTTCACACTTCTGGATTTAGGCTCAGGAATTGTGGGCTGAACTAACCATAGCCACTAAATCCCCTTCTGGACCAGGACCTTGGTGTGGTGCAGCCTAAAAAGGACTTTTCCATTGCAAAACAGTGACTGGCTGCTATGGGACCCTGAAAGGACCTGGGACTGTGCGTGGCATGGTGCCTGGAGAAAAGGAGACTCAGGGGGGACCTTCATCTCTCTCTACAACTACCTGAAAGTATGATATAGCCAGGTGGGGTTCAGTCTCTTCTCCTAAGCAACTAGTGAAGGACAAAGAGGAAATGGGCTCAAGTTGCACCAGGGGAGGTTTACATTGGATACTAGGAAAAATTTGTTTCCTGAAAAGGTTCTCAGGCATTGGAACAGGCAGCTTAGGGAAGTGGTGGAGTCCCCATTCCTGGAGGTAATTAAAAGATGTGCAGATGTGGCAAGTGGGGACATGGTTTAGTGTTGTACTTGGTAGTACTGGATTAACAGTTGATCTTAGAAGCCAAGACAAACAATTCTGTGATTCTATATGCTCACCTGTGCTAAATCAGCAAAAAATGCTGAGCTGTGTGAAGCAAGACTAAACCCAGGTATCTAAGGAGGGTTTTTACCTTCAGTTTGAGCCTTGAGAGGGCAGTGAGCTATGCCAAGCTAACATTCCTGTCCTAAGGCTGCTCGAGATAGAACAGGCAGATGAAGCCCCTAAACAGACTGAGGGAGGGAAACGTAAGAATCAAAACAGAAGTGTTTGGCAACTTCTGCTTTCTGAAGCATGCAGACATACTAACAAGGACATCTAAAGTCTGTACTCTGTCCAGAATGGAAAGTCACAAGAAAATACTAACAAAAGTCTTATCATCGCCAAATGTTGATTTGCCCACTCCACATTTTCTTCTCTTTATCCCTCGTTAATTTTGAAGTTATTTTCCATATTTTCTGAAATCTCTGTGCATCATCTGCAACTGAATTTCATAGAGCAATTAACTCCTCAGGACATATCAATTGTGTAAGGGAAGCCTGAGAAATAAGCTCAGGGCATTCCTGAAGAAGAACATTGAACAGCTAATGACTAATCATAATATGTACAATAATGAGAATGGTGATGGCCATTTGAGGACTAACATATGACAAATGATAATGTAAATACTCTTCACTCAGCCTTTTTACTTTTTGTCTTGATACTTGTTTTGCTTCTTAATAATTCTTTGCTTGCTATGTTAATACCAAGAAAGAATTAACTCATGTTTAAATTACAACTCCATCAGTGCAAAAGTATTGTGTTCCTGCCATTTGGATGTGAAAAAGATACAAATAACTTTCTAGCTAGTTCTTTTAAAATATTTGAAGTAAAATAGTAAACAGGTATTGAATCAAACACTCCAGTACTGATTGATGTTAGGTTATCCAGGCTCAAAGAGATTTTTCTTCCTTGGATGAAATGAGCACTGCAGTGTGGTGTTGATGAAATGAGGGCTGGCTACAGTTCCTTTGGCACTACTGATTGCATCTGAGTTTAGCTTTCAGCTTCCCAAATAACTTGTGCAATCTCAGCTCCCACAAGGGATTAACCTGACACTCTACAGCTCAACACCTTGCTTGGAGCTGGCTCTTAGCATGAAACCCACAGCCCTACACGAGCAGTGATGCTCCTCATACCTGCACAAACCTGTCAGAGCTCACCCAACCTGACACCTCAGGACCTGGCATGACCCATGACATCATTTTTGGAATCCATGTTTTCCCATAGGATTCAAGCCAAGCCCTTTGCAGCAGGCCACAGCAGTGCCCTTTGGGGACAGATGTGTGGTACCTCGCAGCCAACATGACACATCCCAGGCTACCATGTTGGCCCAAAACTGGCCGCCCCAGAGGGTTGGCCCCCTTCCCTGGCACACTGGAGAGGACAAGACAGTACTGTAAATCCTTGGGGTGGATGTTGCCAGCTCCGGGGTAATGTTCTACTGCATCCAAGTAACTGTGATTGGGACAGGATGGGGCGATTGGCCTTGGGAGCAAGCAAGGCAGTGCAGGGCAGTAGCTGCCACCCCAGCAAGTACTGGGTGTCTGCTGAAAACACCAGCCAGGCAGGAGTTGCTCCAGGCTCCCTGTGATGGCAGAGGCTTTGGAAACCCTCCTCCAGCTTAAACCAGATTTACCTTCTTCAGCACAAGCCTAATGGGATTGTAAGCAGTTAAATCCCTGTGACTTTCTCAGATAGTGTAATTTTACACAGCCTTGCCCTCTCCTCCTCCTTTCTACACTATAGCCTTAAGATCATACAGTTTTCTTTCATTTCGACTCGGGTTTATTAAAAAAAATTACTCTCTAGCCATTTAAACAATTGTCAAATACCCTGCTGTGACCAGGCAGAGAGAAAAAGTGTGAGGGAAAAATACCCTGCCTTCCCCTGCCAAGTTGCCTTCCAAAGTAGTATCTGCTCCTCCTGCCAATTACAGGTGTCAGGCTGCCTCAGGATCTCTTGGTGATTTTATGGTGATCCATCAAGGAAACACATGACACAACTCTGAGCTGATAGGTTTATCCAGGTAGCTGAGAGATACATGCATGCTGAGACACAGCCCAGGCCATGGCCCTCCTTCTGACAGCAGGATGACTTTGCTGGGGACCTAGGATGGGCTCCATGATCCATGTCCTGCCTGGTGACCTGGGCAGTTGAAGCCATTGCCTGGGCAGAGGCACCAGTGCTGATGGGGAGAAAACTTGACAGGAGAAGGTAATGCTTTCTAGGGCAGCATCTGAAGAAGAATGTTAATCCATGGCAGTGCGGAAACTTGGAGAAGATCCTTTTCTTTTGAATAAACCACAAGTTCTCAGCTTATAGAATATAAGATACAGCATATAGTTATCAAATTTGGGTAAAAAGATGTCATTTTTGTACAACTTCAGTTTTTGTCACCGAAAGAAGATGTGCAAATATACTGTAGCTTTTCCTGCTTTCTATCCCAGCCACACTGACGTTTGCTGTGCACCAGAAACAAGACCTGCTTCCTACTGTCCTCCCTGAGATTAGCTCAGCTGGTTGAAGCACGGCACTACACTCTCTTAAGTGCTGGACTCCATGATCCACGTGGGCCCCTTCCAGCCCAGAATATTCTGTGGCTCTGTAACTCTGAGCTGCCCTCAAATCCGACGTGGTTAGCAGTTTGCTGTGTCTGTCACCAGGAGACACTCGGGCACCGAGGCAGTGGCGCTGTTGTGGGGCCACTTTGGTGCATAATTCAGCTTCCCCTTTTCATCCGCCGGTGCGCCAAGAGCCGTGGAGAACTCTGAGGGATGGCTTGCCTCCCTCAGCAATTTCCAAGGACACTTGTCTTTCAAATAATGGATTTGTGATTCATGGCCAATTATTTTGTGGTTGATGTGTGCTTTTCTGCTGGGTCAAGGATATTTAAAAAGTCGTTGACCCCAGAGTGTGTGTGTCTGTGTTAAGAGGCTGAAGGTGATGAGTGCAGCCCGTATCACCCACGCTCCTTGCTCAGGCAGGCTGGCAGTGGCTAAAAGAGACCATTTAATCTTTAATCTTCCTACTTTCTCCCCAGTTTAAATCAATACCATCTGAGTAAGCTGAGTTGAGATCAGGCATTTTTATGCCAAAGCATATGATTTCTTACATATAGCCCTCATCATTTCAAGGAGTAGTTGGAGAAGGGAAAGATACGCAAGGGAAATGCAACAATCCAGTGGTGACAAAGCCGTTCCTGTATTTCCTCGGGAAAATTGCTATGGGGACCCATCAGAGTGGTCCAATAAAAAAACCCCACACCAGCCAAACTCATCTTGAAGAGACCCAAGTGCAACTAAACTGGCTGCCCATGCCCTTTACAAGGCCTGGTAAATCTAAAGGCAAAAGAAGATGCTTGGAAAATTAATTGCTTGTTCCCTAATTGGGTTCTTTGTACCTCTCTGTGTTGGATCCCTGCTCCTTGAGAAGCAATTTGTAGGACCAGGGCATGAGTTTGCTGAATCCTGCAAAAAAGCTCCACTGAAGATGAGAATGGTAAGTGTGTAGGGTCTGACAAAGTGACAAAAAAGGGGTCCCTGGTGTCACCAAATTCAGGGCAGATCAAGGAGCGGAGCAGACACTGTGCCTTCAGAGACAAACTGTAATTAAAACCCATGGGGCAGTGTTTAGAAAGAGACTGACACAGCATTAGCCATTATTTCTGGAGGGTAAGTAGGAAAGGAAAGGTGGCAGCCAATTTAGGTCTGAAGCAGTCCAATTTGTGGCCCCTGCTTCGTTAGCACCTGGCATCTACTGTGGTTCTCCTCCCCATTTTTTATCTTGTCGCTAAAGGTGAGGTAAAAATGTGTTCCCTGGGCAATGGGCACAGCTGGCACTTTGAAAAATCACTGCTGCAATGGAACTGGTTTGGACCTGTGCTTGTGACAGTTATCCAGGTTGCTGCTGGTCTTTCACATGTCCATCACTGTGGCATCTTTCATCACCATGACTGTCCTTTGCAGAGGGCTCCTGCTGATCTGCCAGAAATGCAACCTGGGTAGCAATTAAGGACACTTGATGAAAAGCATCTGCCCTCTAATTCATTGTTTCACTTCTTGGCATCCTTTTGCGGAGTGAACTGAAATATAGATGCTAAATAATATTCACTATGAGGAATTAACTATTTTTTTAATGCTATAAGTAACATTCAAAACTCCAAATAACGTGTAATCAGTCAAATATGTCTAAGAGGTGAAGTTTTAATAGCTGCATTTGTCTTGCCATATTGCATTTCTACCAGATTTTAAAAATGTAATCATGTTTTACTCTGGTACCTACCAATATAGGTTTCTAATGAACTGCACAGAAATCTTAAAATTTCTGCCTGAACTGTTAAATGTAAAAGTTAAATGTAAAAGGAAGGTGAAGAGTGAGTGGTCCTCTTTCCTCCCCGTAATCTGCAAGGATTTCCCCTCCAGCTTTAGAACCCAAATGTATCTCCCTGTATTTGATACCACTCAAAAATGTGACTGTAATTATTAGCAAACCTAGGGAGAGTTTGAACAGAATCCCAAATGTATTATCTGCCAAACCAGGTATTTACATCTGACTGCGTCTCTGACTTCTGAGATTCTGTAGTAAGGAAAAGATGCTTATTCTGGCACTTTCCCCAAAGCAACCTACCAGGTTTCAGATATTACAGCCATCAGTCAATGCAGGTTGAACATATTTGCAGCAGAGACCCCCTGCACTGTTGTCATGGCTGTAAGATTAAATTAAAAAGCACAGTTATCTTTTGTAGCCTGGAGCACTGTTATCTCTACAAACACAAGGAAGCCCTATTCCTTTTACACTGACAGAGCAATGCCAGGGACTCACCAAATATGCTCTATGCAGCACTGCTTTAAAAAATCAAAATCTGTGCCACTGAGATAATTATCTGAACTCTCATTTATTATGCAGAAGAAGAGAAATCTGGCAGGAATTTTGGTAGCTCTGGCACTGATTTTCTGCCAGGGAAGGAATTCCCCATAGCCAGCAGGGAGGCTTTCAGTTTCTCATCCACTTGGCCTCCCTCTTGTTTTAATATGAGCTTGCTGAGTGCTGACAAGGGACGTGGTGATGTGCAGCTCAGCATTTCATAAAGCAAGCAGCGCTCTGGCTGAGGAGCAGGAGGGAGCACATGGGTCTGCCAAGGACCCTCTGACGGTCTGAGGGGACCCACCCAGCATTCCCCCCAAACAGAGTCCCCTGTCACTACCATTTTTCAAAGTGGATGAAGGAGGCTTGCAGGGTTTTGGGGTTTACCGCTGTTGTTTTCCCTCACTGCTTGTATTTACCTTGGCAGCGGGGGAAATACTGATCTGTGTCGCTGAAGGTTTGCTGGAGGGTTTCTGGGAGGCCCTGGTGGTTTCTCAGTAGCTAGCTGAGTGCAGGAAAAACAGCCTGGGAAAAGAAAAAAGACCACCACAAACACCTCTCTCCATTTTTTTTCTTTTTCCCATGGATCAGTTCTCTGTCCTGGTTCCTGACAAGCCTGCCAACCACCCACACTGGCACATGGCAGGGGCCTCAGGGAGCAGAACCAGCCCTTGTGCCTGGGGCTGGCAGTAGGGATACCAGCCCAAAAGGCAGCACCTCTCTCCTCACCTAAAGTAATTGGAGTAAAATACCAATCTCAGCTAAATTTTAGTAGCCACACCAGGCTGGCTGACACCCAGTTCAACTGAGCCAGATTTTACATCAACTGCATTGAATCATTGTAAGACTATCTGCAAACAGTTGCTTACAAAAGGCTTCCTCCCCACTCAGTTAGTCCACACTCATATTTTTCACTCCTGCTCTGTTGTCATTGTCATGTTTTAGCTTTAGATAGAGCATTGCCAACACCCAAACTGCTTGAGGTTGCACTTTAAATCCACTCTCTGAGACAGTGAAGTAGGAACTAGAGCACTCCTTATTGGTTTTCTTTTGCCCCTTTTTCTCTCCTCTCCTCTCCTCTCCTCTCCTCTCCTCTCCTCTCCTCTCCTCTCCTCTCCTCTCCTCTCCTCTCCTCTCCTCTCCTCTCCTCTCCTCTCCTCTCCTCTCCTCTCCTCTCCTCTCCTCTCCTCTCCTCTCCTCTCCTCTCCTCTCCTCTCATTTTTCCTGCCTTTTCTTCCCTCTGCCTGCTTTATCTTTTGCCTTGACTTTCATTCCTTGCTTGCCTCTTACTTCTCCATTTTCCTTGCACTGCTGAAGAAAGCTTAAAAATCCCTCCTGGGCTCACCATGAAGACAAAGCCAAACTCAGGACTGGCTTAGCTCAATCCCTGCTGCTGGAAAACAGCAGCTGGTGAATCTGCTTTACCAGCGGGTTGGATGCCCCTGCCCAGGGTGACAGCATCCATTGGTGGATGCTGGAGACAGGGATGGCAGTCATCTGCAGTGATGTGTCCCAGCTGCTGCCAGATGCCCCATGCAGAGCTTGGAGTTAATGGGCCTCAATCTCCTCCAGCAGGGGCCTGGCAAGTTCAGTGCAGCACCTGGCATTGCCCCGTCCTGGCCAGTGAGCCATGAGGCCTCAGTCACCTCATCCAAGTCCCATGGGATGGTTGGGATGCCCTTGCCCAGCTGGCCTGTGAGACTCAAGCAAGGGGCTGAGGACACTTTGCCTTCAAGCAAGCTCGCTCGCAGCTGGCGAGATGTCGTCGTAGCGAGGAGTTGTCATCACCCGCTCTGCTGGTTGTGATAATAAAAAGAGACAATTTAGAGTTGTGCAGCTCCAACTGGGAGTGTTTCCCAGCTGTGTGTGCTTCTCAGCCATGGCACAGCTCTGCTCTGGGTTGAGCAGAGCTTGAAGTGCCTCAGCCTGTGCAATATGAAAAGCTCTTGTCTGGAGCTCTGCAGGCTCCTCACTGCTCCCTTCCATGCTGCTGGAATCTCTTGGGCCCCCATGTTGGTTTTGTCTTATTGCCCCAGCCCTGCACCTGCAAGCCCACAAAAAGTAATGACCACCAGCATGAGAATCACCTTCCTTTCCCATCTCACTTCCTATTCCTGGGCTGTTGCTCTCGAGTTACATTAGAGAACACAAAAAAATCATAGAATCATATAACGATTAATAGAATCATAAAATCATTTAGATTGGAAAAGAACCTCTAAGATCATTGAGTCCAACCAGCAGTAAGTTTGAGTGGGTCAAAAAAACACCAAGCCTAAAACCCCTATATACTTACCATGGGAAATTTGTCTGCAGAGAGGTGACAGATGTCAGCAGAGAGGATGCTTAGGGGAGGACTCTCCTCTGAAGTCCTCCTGTACCTTCTCCTCCCAGCTGGTCATGGGAGTGAGCTTTCTTTTCCCTTCTGTTTCTCTCCTTTCATTTTCTTTACCTTTCCCAAAGAGTAGCTGTTATCTCTGAAGTCAATGCACATCACCAGCTACAGACCTTGTGAATAAAGCTTTGTGTGGGTCCATCTGTCTCAACATCCTCCACACAACAACCTGGGTGAGACTGTGAGCAGCTGAATACCAGCCAGCAGGTGAGCACCAATGGTAAATGGCGCCCAGCTTCCTGAGGGACTCTGTGTCTGCCAGATCCTGCCATTCCTGCATAGGGATCACACACGAGGTAGGCTCCAGAAGTGATGCAGAGTTGGACAGCCAAGAGAGAAAATCCATGTATTACCTGGTGGCCTGCAGAGAGAGATTCATCCAGTCACAATCCTGCTGGAACACCCTCAAAGGACTAAATGAGGGTCCCTCAGAATGACAGAAAGCCATTCTTTGCTCAAAGTGAGTAAAGAAACTTATTGTGTAGTTGATTCGTCTTTCATCACACATTATCTTCCAACACCTAAGGCAGCACCAAAAATGAAAATAGATTTCTATTCTTAACCAAAACAACTCACAAGGCTTCCCATTTTGATTAACAGCTCCAGTTCAAAGGGGAAACATACAATTACCCAAAATTAAGCTAGAATATATTTTTTTCCCTCTCCTCTTCCATGGCACCATTCCAGCGGTTCTTCACTGGAAGACTGGCGGCTTATGGGTTCCCGGTGCATGTATGCCACATCAGCTATCATTAGAAAGCCATTCAAAGGGGTGAGTGCAGGGCTGGTTTAAAAAGTGACAATATAAAAATGTCACTCCCTCACATCTGACCAAGCAGAGAAGATCTGTATGTGGACTTGGGAGATTGCTCTTTACTTTCATGGCTGAAACGAAACCCTCACCCACAAGAACAAACTGTTACGCTTAGCCTTATGCATACATGGCATCTGGTTTATTCAGTCAAAATAGCTGTGCACATTGTTATTTTCAGGCTTTGAGAAGCTATTGCCATGGGGATTGAAGATCCAAATAGATCTTGAGATCAGATCACAGGAGGTTTTAAAATAATATTGCCACTTTTGCCAATAATCATGTGAAACCAGCTTCGATGTGTAAGCACAGGGACTCACCACCTTGGCGACTCCTTACAAATCATAGTTACTGAAACAAGAAGGATATTCTATATTGTTCATAGCATCCTGGTGCCAAATGTATTTTCAGGATTTAAATATACAGAATGTCTCCTTAAAGGAGAAGGAGATGGTGGTGGCCAGATGTAGAAAGTTTGCGTTGGTACCATAACACCAGCTGAATTTTCTTCCATCAAGGAACACAAAGACAAGTATCTCTTGTTCCAGATTTGCATAGGACTGCACTTGTGACTTTCTTATCTCTGCAGGAAGACAAACTATTACACAGAGAGAGAATAAATGTGTATATATATATATATAATGACGTATAAAAATATATTTTATATATATATTAACTTAGACTGGAGCAGAAACTAGAACTTGTTTTGCAGAAGAGAAGTCACTGGAATCTGGCTCTACTTCTGTGTAATCTCTGCAGTGAAGCAATCTCAAGCTGTGCAAATGAAGCGATGTCAGGGCAGGTTAATACTTGGATATGAGAACGTGAAAGAAAATCCGCCTTTCTAAGGATGCTGTAATCAGAGCTGCATTAACCAGGGACAGAAACAGCCTGCTCTGGCTGGATGCAGGGAGGCACTGGTTGCACAACATGCACACAGTGTGCAAATGCACGTTGTGTTGCCAGGATCAAGGGAGGGAGGTTAGGGATGGGGTGGAACCAGAAGCCCCCCAGATCCACCTCAGTAAATCTTTGCCTTTTTTGTCATAATTATTGTCATTAAATTGCCTTTGCTTACACACACACAAAAAAATCCTAGTCTGAGTTAGTGAAATCAGATCAAATCCATGTGGAGGCTTTGGTGTCACTGCAATATTCACTTTGAAATATTTCTGCCTTTTCTTCTGCAGTGCAGATGTAAGTCCTTCAGCTCTCAGCAACTGTGTTTAGGGGAAGGAGTGTGTTGCTAACATGTACCAAAATTTGAAACAGGGCATTATACTTTGTGATGGTGTGGTGGGTTGACCCTGGCTGGACCCCCAAGTGCTCACCAAGTCACTTTATTACTCCCCCTTCTCAGCAGAATATGGAAAGAAAAACAGGACAAATGCTCATGGGTTGAATTAAGGACAGCGAGGGATCACTCACCAATTATTGTTGGGGGCAAACCAGACTCAACTCAGAGAAATTAATCTATTGCAAATCAAGTCTGAGCACAGTAATAAGAAATAAAACCAAATCTTTAAACACCTTCCCCCCACCCTGTCCTTGTCTGTCGGGTTCATCTTGGAGCTGGCAGGCATTGACTCTGTAGGACACGAGGGAAGCTTCTGGCAGCTTCTCACAGCAGCCAATCCCTGTAGCCCCCCTGCTGCCGAAATCTTGCCATGGAAGCCCATCACAGATGGTAATGTGCTGGCTCTTCACATCTGTGCTAGCTAAGCACATCTGACTATGGTTGATCAAACTACTCATTCCTCTTCAAAGCATCAGTGTCCCAGCACTGTGGTGTTTAGGAAGCTGTCAGTATGGATTCTCATTATTGTTCTGGAGCTGATGGAGGTCACCCCAACCATAGAGCTTCAAACCTGCAGTTAGGTTATTTCAGAAGTGATCCTCCAGTGCCATCAAATCAGAGGCTACAAGAGAAAAAATATCCTTTTCCCTCATGCTGCCAAAATACAAGACCTTGTCTAATAAGCACAGCAGTCCAGGAGTTGGACTTGATGATTCTTGTGGGTCTGTTCCAACTCAGGATATCCTATGGTTTTATGAAACTTCTCATTGCTTGGGGTTGTCAGGTTTGCAAGTTGAGATCTGACCTCGCAGTCTATCAGCACTCCAGAGACTTTATAAATGTTCACTAAAATGACATTGTCCTGTCTGGATCCTCTTTGAGAGACCAACCAGAGCCAGCCAGGGCTCTCCTGTGTTTCATGGTCCAACTGAAGCCCTGAGGTGGGTGTACAGGCTGGTTTGCAGAAGCTTCAATAGCTCTGAGGAGGACAAGCCATGGGCATGTGTCCTGCCCGCTGTCAGGAGTGGGCTGTGACAACAGAGCTGCCTGTCCCTGCTGAACCTCACCAACACCCAGGCCTGGGCAGCACAGCCAGCTCTGAACTGTCCATCTTGTGCACACACTGTGACCACACAGACATGTGCAACACCAAGACCCTGCTGCAAGTGATGGTGACAGCTGTCTCCATGATCCCAGTGGCCACCTCCTCATAGATGGAGAGCAGTAACCTTCATCTGGCCCATGACTCTTGCAGGATGCTTTGGGTAGCTGATGTGAGTCCCACGGCTCCCAAGACAGGCTTTCCTTCAAGCACTGTGACATTCTCCACTTGCCACAGTCTCCACAGCTTGCATGAACATTTTGAGGAGCCCTTCTGCCTAGAAGATGCAGCAAGATGGCAAAAGACAGTGATTCTCACACTGGTGGCCATCATGTCTCATGGGAGAACATCACAGCAGGGCTTGCAGGTACAGGGCCATGACAATAAGACAAAACTCCCAATTATGCCAATTGAATTACCCACTTTGAAATATAAATTAAGAGTCATCCTGCGGACAGTCACTACAGTCACTCCCAGGTCCTCAGGGACCTTTCCTGTAAATTGAATTCCTTTTATATCTCCTTCAGCTACAACACTGCATGTGCCAGAGATTTCCTGGCCCTTTTTGGCTCTGGAACTGGGCTTCAACCAGTGCATTTCTGGGCTGCCTGTGCCAAAGGCTCTGGGCCATGGGGAAGACTGCACAGAGCCATTTCTACAAAATGTTTATAGAAAAAACAGTGAGCCCATCATGCTTCGCTGTTTGTGGCACAGCCCAGCCCAGCTTCCTGAGCACCTGCATCTCAAGGCCAAAGCCAAGAGGGTGGTGGATCCATGGTTCTGCAAACAGTATCTCAGAAGCCCTGCTTGGATCCTCTGGGCAGGATCACATTCTGTCTCCTGATCATCATCTACCTTAAATTTGGGAAAGCTGGTGTGAACGTCCATAACCCATCAAGTTGCTGCCTGGAGCTCAGGCATCAGGAGAAAGGGATGCCTTCATCTCTAGGTGGGTGCCCGGGCCCTCAGCACATCCCCCTCCTCCTGGGGCTTGGGCTGCCTGGGCCCAGGGCCAGCTTTGACAGTGCAGCTGCCTGGCCTTGAATCAAAGAGCTGTTTGAGAACAAGCTGTGAGGAGCCTTGGCAAGGACTCACTCCCCTTATCTCAGGCACTGTTTTTAAGTAGGGCTTTTGCCCTTGGTCTCTACCCGAGCTATGTTGCAGCTATCCCTGTACCTGGCCATATAACTCCCTGGTCTAGACCTGGACATGACCTGGGATTTGCCTCAGCTCTTCTTGCTTGGGTACCATAGCAGAAGATCCTTGCCTGTGAAGCCCCTGTTTCATGCCCACCTTGCTGTCATCCCCAACAGCAGCTCACCCACTCTTGCATGGAGCTATCTAAAAACAGGAAACAACGGAAAATGAGGAAATATTGCATACTCTGGGATTTCCTCTGAGAATAGCAAAGAAGGAAAGTGATGCTCTGAACCAGAAGGAGCAGAACCTAATTCTCCCAGTTAAAGCATGGACAAAGATGCTGAGACAGCAACTTGGCTCAGACAGAACACAGAGAACCTATGAATAACCAGAGGTTTTACAGTTCCTCCTTCACTAACAATGTCCCCCAGATTCTGAAAATGCTAGCAGACTATCCAGCTGCTCCCTCAATGCTTCTGTTCCTCATCTGCAGATAATGAGGCATTTGTAAATTCTGACCTTGAGCTGTTCACTAGTTCTCTCAAAGCCAGCCTCATGCCAGCTCCCTCACCAGCTCTTTGTGCTGACCCCAGAAGCGACTTCTTCCAGCAGAAAGGGCAGCTCTCTGGGACTGGTCCTGGCACAAAACTACTGAGAAGGGCCCACATTTCCCTGAGTCCTTTACCAGTCTGCACAACTTCTGAGAGCCCACTGGAGCAGCTTGTTTTTCAAGGTGCCATTGACCACGCTGCCTGTGGGCAGCGGGATAAGGTGCTCTGTGGCAGAGAATATTTCAGACTACCAGATCTGCTGAGAACACTGTTGAAAGACTGGGAAACAACATCAGAGAGCCAATTTGATAAGATGCACAGCCCCACTGCAGCCAGAGAATATTTCCATGTGCGCATCATCCAAACTTAGGGCTGGAGTTTTCTTCCAAAAAAGCAGACTGGAGTCTGGCACAAGGTAAGCTGCCTCCAGGGTGGGTAACCAGAGAAGGGACAAAGCAACAACAGGACAACCAGGTGACACCCATAACCTACTGCTTTGAAACTGGAGGACCACACTGTACTCTGGGACTACTCAGGTGTCAAATTCACACTGACATGGTTCACTGAGCACTAATTTTCTGCTGTGAATATAAGGACTGTTGTGGGTCAGACCAAAAGCATGCATGAATAAGAAACTCAGTAAGACTCCTGCATCTCCAACAGCCACCAGTAAACGGTTATATTAAGAAAAGCATAAGAACAAAAAAAAAAGTGACGCTCCCCCTAGCACTTTCCAAGTGTTTCAACCCTGTGTGTTTTCAACTTAGGAATTTCCTGACCTGGGGGTTGTGGATCTTTCTACACAGCAACTTACCAGGGGCTTCTCTTCAGTGGATCTATCTCATGACTCCTGGTGTACACTTTACCTCTTAGCTCACACAACATTTGCTGGCAGCCTTTGACAAAGCTGGAGTGTCTACCAGGATTTAGCTCACTGTCATTACTAAGCCAGAGTTGCAATGAAGCAAGAACATAACTCTTTTCCTATGAAGACAATGTTTTTACCTCAGTGATGGAGAGAACTGCAAACACCATTAATGGTCTCACCAAATCAGTACATATACCTCAAGGGAAAATGAGTGTCAGAGGCGTTCCTTTAATTTACTTCATGTGTTACTCATCTCTTTTTGTAAGAGAGAAGAGCCAAGGAGGCGCTGCTCAGCCGGTTGCTGAGAGCCGTGGGTGCGGCGGGACAGCCACAGAGCCTCTGGGCAGGGACCCCAGCCGTGCAAGGCTCTGAGCCTGCGCCAGGCACGCTGTCTCTAGAGGTACCAGAAGGCAAGGCATGGAAGTTAACATCTGCTGAGAGTTAGAGAGCACATGAACAGCGCAGACTTTGCAGGGCAAAAGGGTTTTCTCTGTGCCAGTGGTAACACGTGGTTACAGCTGTCCTGCAGCGCGGTCAGAAGTGCTCGGGTTTCCTGTTTTGAGGTGAGAGAGCAAGGCACAAGACTCATGAATGCTTTAAGTAAGAGCTTCAACTTAAGTAGCAATCCTAGTATCTTCCTATGATTACAAGTTGCACGATTTTACAGACTGTTCTTAACATGTGGTTTGTAGCCAAGTGAGCAGCAGTGTTTCAAGACCATCCTACCTTGCCAGCTGTCCCGCTCCTCTGCTGGGGAGGCATCCATACTTCCTCCACCCCAAAGGTTTTGGCTTCAGCTGCTTATGGCTGTGAACTGAGACTGAGGAGCTGACACATTTTATTTGTCTCTCCTGCCTCACCTTCTAACATCCATTAGCAGGGTGGGAACTGCATCTTAAAACAGTGCACCTAAACCTCCCCAATTATTCTTGGAGGGACTGCCAACAAGACCATGATTCAAGTTCGTTACCTTTTTTTTTTTTACATGCTGGTTTTCTTGCAGCTCTATTCACTGGTGGATACAGACAAAATCGCTGACCTCAAAAGAACAAGTGTTCTGGCAGCCACAGGGTGAGTGGCCTCTGACACTGCAGATGGACTCCTGAGCTCACCATGTGCTGTTCCCAAAATATAGCAATATTCATTGGGCTGATCCAGTTTTGTTGGAGCCAACAGGTCATCCCAGAAACAAGCACTACTCAACTTTATCCAGTAATGGGACACCTGAAAAGTTCCTACTGTCCCGTATCTTTGAATTATGAAAGACCTTTCTTCCTCATATTTCTTTAAGCTATAGAGTTTATGTGTTATCAGGACACTGAAGACACCATAGACTTTGGTGGCCCTAACCACCCTCTTTTGCTCCCCTTTGCCCTTTTCCATTTCCCATCCAGGACACCCAGCACCCTCATTTGGGCCAAGGCTGCAGTGGAGCTTGAGACTGGCATCACTGCAGCATCACTGGGACAAAGGAGGGGTGTGGAGCACGGGGAGGCTGCTCAGGGTCAGCGAATCCTTTAAATGTGCTCATGGCCCTGACACACATCTTGCAGGTCTTGGCAACAAGAACACATTGATATGAAACTCATGGTGATGAAGAACAGCCACCCAGATCCATATGGTTTGTTCTGTTTCCAAAGTACCAAAGTACTCATTCCTTATATTTTAGTAGTCTGTTAATTACAGTGCCAAAAAGTAGTATTTGCTTAACTGCATCAAAATGTTTTCTCTGAGTACGTGTATCTTCAATTACCAAGTCAAGAGCTCCACCACAAAGCTTTATTCAAGCAGTAAAGCCAAGCAAACTTCCACGTAGCTCTGCCTAAGAGGTGTTCAATTCCTGAGTGTCTAGTACGACTAATGAAATGCACTATAGAAACTCTGAAGGGCTCATATCAAGGAAGAAATGGGAAAGAAAAAAACAGTTAATCTATAAATCCTATCTAGTGGAATGGGTATAGATTTATGGATTGGTAAATTGAGTTATCCCAACCTGGAGACACTTGATTTTTTAGTTGCAAGTTTTCCTTTTACCTCTCAGTTTACACTGAGTGGTGCTGAACAATAATCTTTTGTTCATGGTAAAGGTGACCAATTCTTCCAGAGGAGAACAGATCGTGCCTAGCAGGGATCATATCAGCATTGCTCTGCTGTCTTACCAGGCCTGAGTCAGCCCAGCTGGCAGCTACAGCCACCTTCCTCGGGGGGTAAAACAAAGTTCTCAGCTGCTGAATCTGCTTTAGGAGCTCTCCTGAAGACAGTTGGACAGCTGGAGCCAATTCTCCTTCAAACGTGCAAATGACAGAGCCTAGACGCCATCTCTAACAAACACTGGCCACATCGGTTGTGCCTCTGACTCTTTCTTCTCCTCCACTCCTAGCAACAATGGTGCAGCATGCCTGGCTAAAGCTGCTGGGAAAAGGCACAGAGGAAAGTGTATTGAGAGTCGAACCTACTTGGAAATGAGAGAGATGGAAATGCTATATTGATCCATCAGATAAGAACATTTGGCATGTGGCTCAATGACGGTGAGGAAGAGCATTAGTCTTCCAGATTTTTACTCATCTCCATCAGGCTGCAAGCTTTGTTTTGCCAGAGCTGTGAGGTACAAGTTACAGTCACTTGAATGATCCAAAGAAGGGTTGGGAGAAGGCAAATAAAAAGCTGAGCTGTCAGTTAGAGGGAGAGACTCTGAAAGAGGTCTGTGAAAAATTTATATATAGCTATAAGGATCTGTTGCAGAACCTGATGTGGTATAAGATGAGCTAAATTTGAATGTTACATGTTTTCATTATTTTGGGGTTTTGGTTTTCCTGGATAATACTGTGCTTTATGCAAGGCGTTAGATGACTGCTTACCACTGTCTACAACTACATCACCCACATACATCCTCTTTTCTACCATGAAAATTCCAGGTGTGACTTCAGGGCACTGTATTTGACCCAAACTGCTGTGCCCAGGCTACCATCAATCCGGAGGTGCAGGGTCTGTCTGCAGCCTGTCCAAACACTCCCAGAGCTGCACATGGGGAGGCGCGCTGCAATCGTTTTGACAGTCTGGGGACAATTAGTTGGGCTGGCAGGGCGCCTCTGTGCTCTCTGTTGCACTGGGTACAGGACTGCAGCTGCCTCGTGCACGTGTGGTATGAAGGGTGTCTTGGCAAAGTGCTGGATTTACTTTTTCCAGGTAGGGCTTGCTTGCATGGCAGACTCACTCACCAAAGGGGACTTGAGGCTTCCCAAAACACTTGGATTTCTTAGGTGCTTGTTGTGCAGCGTTTCCCAGGCAGCGTACAGCAATGTTAGTGCAGTCGTGAGGAGCAGAGGGAGGTGCAGAGCAGACCCATGACACAGCCTTGGCTGGCAGAGCTGCCTGAGGCCACTCTGTGCACGAGCCAAGCCGGTGGGGTCACGCCAGAGTGCATTTGGGGGGACAAACCCACAGCTAACAAGAGCAATGGAATCCTGGAATACATTAGGAAGAGCATTGCCAGCAGGTTGAGGGAGGCGATCCTGCCCCTCTACTCAGCCCTGCTGAGGCCACATCTGGAGTGCTGTGTGCTGTTCTGGGCTTCTCAGCACAAGAGAGACAGGGAGCTCCTGGAGCAGGTCCAGTGGAGAGCTACAGAGATGATTAAGGGGCTGGAGCATCTCTCCTGTGAGAAAAGGCTGAGGGAGCTGGGCCTGTTCAGCCATGAGAAGACAGGACTGAGAGATCTCATCAATGTCTATGAGTAAGTAAAGGGAGGGTGCCAAGAAGGTGGAGCCAGGCTCTTCTCAGTGGCGCCGAGCAATGGGACAAAAGGGAGCAAGAAGAAACCAATGCCCAAGAAGTTCCACCTGAACATGAGGAAGAATTTCTTTACTGTGTGAGTGACCACACACTAGAACAGTTTGCCCAGAGAGGAGACTGTGGAGTCTTGTTTATTGGAGATACCAAGAACCCTTTGGACATAATCCTGTGCCATGTGCTATAGGCTCGCCCTGCTTGAGGAGGGAATTTGCACTGTAGTTCCTTCCAACCTGACTTGTTCTTCGATATTGTATGCACAGTACCTTTAGGCCCTCCCCGTCGCTCTCGGGGGTCTCCCGGAGCCCCACAGCGCCCGGCGTCGAGCTGAAACCCCGCAGCTGAGCCACCGCGCCACGTGCGGCACCGCCGCCCGCCGGGACTACACATCCCAGAAGGCCAAGCGGGGCGGGATCGGGGCAGGGAGGGGGCGGGACCGAAGCGGGAAACCGCGTCGCGATTGGACGGCGTCCGCCCGCCCTTCGCGTCATGTGCGCTCGCGCCCCCCGTTCTCTGCCCCCCGCCCTTTTCCCAGTCACTCAGCAACGGCGCGCGCGCGCGCCAGCGGCACCCCCGCTCCCCTCCCCGCCCGTTTTCCCCCCCTCGCGCTCGTCACGGAGCGCGTCCCGCTTCCCTCCGCCCCTCGCGCGAGCCGCCGCCGGGAGCCGCCGGAGCCGCCTCGCAGGAGCCGCCGGGAGCCGCCATGGCCGAGAACGCCGCCGCCACCGGCCTGGAGAGCCACCGCATCAAGAGCTTCAAGAACAAGGGCCGCGACGCGGAGGTGCGTGTGGGGCCGGCGGGGCCCCGGCCGGGCTCGGCGTCCGCCTCCGCCGGCGGCCGCCAGAGGAGGGGCCGGGCCGGGCCGCGCTCGCGGCGGGAGGAGGCGGCGGGGGGAGCGCCCGAGGGGGTTTTTTTTCTTCGCCGTCATGCGGGCGGGCGCGGCCGGCGGGGGGCGGAGGCAGCGGCGGGGGGAAGGGTTGGCGCGGCCGGGCCGCCCGCGGGCCCCTCCGCCGCCTGCCCGGCTCGCCGGGGCCCGGGCAGGGCCGGCGGCATGCGGCACCTTCTCCTCCCGGGGCGCTCCACGCTCCCACCCCGGCAGCCTCCCCGTCCGGCCGCCTTCCACGGGCCCGGGGCTCGGATGGGGCCTCGGACAATGGTGCCGGCCGCCTTTTGTGCCGCCCCCCGGGGCGGTGGCGGCCCTTCCGCCGGGGCTCGGGGCTGCCCTGCCCTCGCCCCGCGGTGCCGTTGCCGCACACGGAGGCCTGTGCTGGTGCCGGGGACCGCTCCCACGCTCTGGTGAGCCTTGTTACAGTGTGCTGTGCTGTCCCGTTTTGTTCCGTGTCCTACGGTGTATCAACCCTTTTTTTTTCTTTTCAGTTTTTATATTCTATTTTCAAATGCTGGTAGGCGCATCAGTAATGGTCTGCTGGGCGTCTCTGTCTGAATGGGAAAGGAGTGCGGTGCTCGGTGAGGCTGATGGGGTAGTAGTTTCCTCCCCCGAATTTGAGAGTTCCAGGGTTATTGGGAGTTTATTCCCTAGAGATCTTCCAGAGATCTTCCAATCTGCGTATCATTATGGGACACATCTTCAGTTCTACTTGCAGTTGAAAAAGGAAATCCCAAATCTCATGTTTAAGTTTCTGTAATAAGAAAGGAAGGGGGAGGGAGCTCTGAAATCAGGCTAGGATTGAAATCGGCTTAGGATTCGCTGGAGTAAAAACCTAAATATGTGTCAGATTACTTTGACTTCACCTGAGGGTGTTTTCCGTGCTTCTGTTGATTTTATCACTTAACTTTTGTAATCAGTAGGCTGGAATTTTAGTCCTCTGAAAGCACATTATGTATTTTAGCAGAATTCACACTTCTGCTGCTATTGTTTGGGTGGAGACAATTTTATGCAGGTCAGGCTTAGCAGCAGCAGTGTCTTTAAGATGACATTCACAGTGTAAAGTAATCTTTAATTTTTATTTAAGTCTGCAGCAGTGAATCTTTCTCACAGAAAAGAGTATGATAACTTCAACACTTCTGGCTAACGTTAGTGAATGTTAGAAAGTAACTAAAAATTGCCCATCCTTCTGTTTAGCAGTTGCTTCTCAGGGTAAGGAGGGGGCGTGGTGCATTTCTTTTTCCCCTTCTCATCCAGTGAGGCTCTTCCTGCTGCTCCTCATTCATTTTGTCCTTGTCTCATCTCTCGGTATTGGTTACCGGTTCTGTTGCTGCTTTCTCAGTCACTGGCCTGAATCCATCAGAGCTCTAAACCGGGAAAGGTTAGGTATGTTCGTGCCTAGTGTGAACTGATCTGTCATCCACACTTGCTTATATTATAGCATGCCCAGGACTAGGGGAATTGAATATCTGCCTCCATGGGGAGGAAGGAGGGAATGGACCGCCTAAGCTTTGCTGAGATTACTTCTGCCAGACCAGCTAAGGTAGCTTAGCTCTCATTTTCCCCTGAAGGGGAGTAATTATTTTGGAGTAGTGTATTTGCTCTTGTGGAGAAGTGTATCCCTAGGGTTGTCTTCCAGTGTGCTGACTGATTTCCTTTCTGTGGCTGAGCCTAAGACTGGTGCAGAGCTCCAGTAATGGTGATGTAGTTAAAGCTGTCATATCTGCTTTTGAAAAGGGTTAAAATCTAAGTAATATATTTCTTTTGCACTAAAAAATAGGTAAAATTCAGAGGTATTTTTCAGTTGTATACCCATGGAGATATGCTAAAATGAAATTTAGGTTCATTTAAAGGACTTCCAAAGACTGGAAATGTTTCAGTGTCCTTCAAAACAACTTAGTTTGTATTAAATGTCTGAGATTTTCTACTAAACATCCATTTTGACTCTTTTCTGATCTGAGTACATAAAGTTCATATTAGAAATACCCTTCTGAAGTAAACTTTATCTAACTTAAGCCTCTAAAAGTAGAACGATGTAAGTTAAGTTTAGAGTGGAGAATGAATGAGCGCAGCAGAGCTATATAATTGCTGTTAGTTACTGTGCCTCTCTTGAGGAACTGGTACACAGACTGACCTGCTGATTGCACGGATTGTCTCTATGTAGTGAAAGTTATTGGCTCTTCAGAAAGAATTTGTTTTCTTAATCAAATATACCTAATTCCCAACTGTTAGCAATTAAATACACTTGGTTTGCTCCCTGTACAGCAATAAAGAGTTTTACATAGAGATCCTGCCTCCAATTTTCTGTACTCAGCTTTGGAAATCAGGAGGCATCAGTGCTTTCATTGGCGTTGATCTACATCTTCTCATTTTGTCAAATCCCACCAAAGAGAAATTAAGTGTTTAGAATGATGGCATAATAAATCATGGTCTGATATCCAGGTTATCTCCTCTGGAAAATTTAAAATATTCAAAGCTGTACAGTGTCAGCTTTAGTTTGAAAACAGTGGCACTTGAGTCACCTTCTGCTGGGAAGCAGTCATTGCCTTTGAGCACATCAGGCTTGAACACGTTCTTTAGTAATCTTCCTTTGACTGCTGTTAAATACTTGTGAGTTACTATTGATCCCCTCTGGGTACAGACTCTTCTGGCAGACCAAAATACTTACTCCTTTAATTTGTAGTTAACTTATATTTTATTACCGGGTTCGCTGGGCCACATAATTGTATTTGCTTTTTCTTAATGCGACTTTAAGGAAAACAAAAGATGAGTAAGTACTTTTGGATTTTGTTATGTACCCCATGCAACTTCTCACTGTGCTTTTCTAAGAGCAAAGGAACAGATCTGTTGAGCAGAAGTCAAAGCTTCTGGATCTTTGACCTGCACAGGTTCGTTCTCCTTTTTGTAGTTTCAGGTTTGGGTGGACGTTTCATGTGTCTTTCTTGCCTTTCTCTTTTAGGGAGGTAGAGTTGTTGATATGAACTGGAATTCTGATTTTGGGGTATTAATATTCCAAAAAACGTATAGCCCTCAAAAGGAATAATAGCAAAATCAAATGCCAGAAATTAAGTGTTCTTCACTGAATAAGAGTTTCTGTTATTTCTTTTATTAGTGAGATTTTTCTATTTTTATAGGCACTGATTTGTGATTAGCAGCAGACAAAGTTAACCTCAACCTGTAGAGCTGATCAGTAAGGAGCCAAGACACTCATGGCTTCATCTGGACAAACAAGTGCCAGTTCTCTCCTCACAGCCATCTGAATTCTCTGTTCTCCAGAGATGTGAAAGAGGTTTTTGAATTGTTATTGATAAAATAAGAAGACTTTCCTGTGTTCATTATGGACATGAGTCTTAAATCTCAGTGATTTTTTTTCCCCTAAATATCCAGCACAGATTATTCTAGTACAGTTGAGGCTTTACAGAACAAAATTAACCAGTTGCAGTCACTTAATTTGTGACACCCATTGTAACTGTTTGTTTATATTGATATCCAAGTTAGCCTAGCTTTTGGAAAACTTAATTTCAACCTTATGATTTTTGCGATTCTTTAGCTTCATTCTTTGCTTAGTGACGTCCTTCTTAGCCTTATTTATTCCTTCAGTGTCTTGGATTAGAAATGTTGTATTTTCTTCATTACAATAGCAGGCACTCATTTGTTGACTCACAATTCTGGTGTTTCAGGTGATGGATCAAACAATCAGCCCATTTCTTTCTGTCAGGATTAGTCAGCATCCCTGACTAAAACTGAGGAAAAATTCTTGATAAGCAGAGGTGTTACAGTTTGTAGGGGTGTCTGCATGACTTGCTGGTGATTTTTGTGTGTGGTATAATGAGCCTGTGTGGTCATGTAATTAGCAAAATGCATACTAAATTAAAACTCTGTGTACACTCATTTAAAAGAAAACCAACTAAGCAGAGAAATAAACCCAAAGCTTAGTATGGAGTTAGTGTGTTATAAACTGAATAACTTTATTTAAAAACACTTCAATGGCTGGGATTAAAATTTCGTTTTTGTATACTTGTCATACTCCTAGTCATAAGTCAAAAGAAGACAAATCCTTGATCTTACGTTGGTTAGACTGTAGAGTTATCCTTCTGAAATTGGTTGAGGGCCATTTACAAACAGGAAGTATAGCCACTCTGTCGTCTTTCACCTACTCCTGCTCTATTTGATTTTTAGTTTCTGATGTCCTGGTCACTGGTGTCTTTTCCCCAGTTATGGGCAGTTTTAACACCTTTTAGTCTGTATCACCTTTGGGATCAAGAACTTTGAAGGATACATTTTTATTCTGTGCCTTCAGCATCCTCATTCCAAATGAGGCAGAGAAAGAAAGTGGGCTCAGCCCAAATCTCCATCATCAGCTCTGGCAGATTCAGTGTATTTACTGCTCCTGCATTACTAAAAGTGAGGATCTGGTTTTTGAGGATGCTTGAATTAGTTCCCGTTTTTCTATCATGCTGCCATGGATTTTTTTGCAAGCAGAGGCATGTCATTCTGGGGAGGCCAAATCTGAGCAGTCTCTGGGCGTCTGGGAAAAGGTACAGGTTGACTTAAAGCCACGTTCATGTCAAGTGTCAGAGGCTTTTTGCAGTGGAGATTTCATACCTGCACTGTGTTAGCAAATGAGCAGATGTGCTGCTGCCAGCTCGTTTCTGGATGCTGCACTAAGTAGAGTTTTTGTTGTCACTCTGTGTTCTCCTCCAAGGCTTCATGAAACAAGTAAAGGAAATCCTGTTACTCCCAGCTACTTTTACCAATGCAGTTTATTTCAAGATTTCACAATACAGACTGATCAGCTGCCTGCCTTTCACTTTGACACAGGAAAGGATACCAAAAGGGATGAGGGCTTTAACAGCTGGTTTGGGTAGGTTTAAGGTACTATGGAACTGCCATCCTAAAAAGTTTGCTGGCTTGCTGAGTGAAGACACAGGTGTCAGGTAGCTTCCTGTTGGGAACTAGATGTAATACAAGATCCAGTACTCTCATGCAGAGCTTTTAACTCCAGCTGCTTCTTTATTACCCTTTAAACCCAGTATATATATACACGCATACTCTTGGGAGAACACAAGTGTCCATGTTTGTACCTTGGAAAGAATTGCATGGGTAAGAAGTAAGATAGCGATGTGGGAAGCCTCCTTGGTTGCTCTCCGCAGAATTTTCCAAGCTTTAGTCTGCAGGTAAATGGTACAACACTGTGAAATGTCTGTGACTCTTGGCAGAGAGCAAACACCTAATAAGTCCATTTAGATGTAATGTGTAGTGTTTGCCTTGAGGTTCAAAATCAGTTGAATGCATTGCATTTTAAAATATTTAAATACACAGATACTTTAGGAAATCATTGTTTATTTCAAAAGTACCTGTGGAGAGTGCAATTTGGAGATGGTATCTCGTGATGAACATAATCTTCATAAGCTGATTGGGATCTGTGCTTGCTGTATTGAGGCCCAATTATTGCTGTTTGCTGTTGTGATATACCAAGCTTCTGGTAATCTTCCTGTAATTACAGAATTTGTTTTTCTTCATTCTTGTGTATTTCTAACACTACAGCAGTGGCACTGGTATCTCTGAAACTTCTTTTATGAAAGGATTGATTTTTAATTTGTGGAATATTGAAGTCTGGTCTCAGCTGGTAGCAGTGTAACAGTCAGACTAGTTTTAAAGGGCTCTTTAACTATTTTTTTACATAATTTTTTTGAGGCTTTTATAATATTATAGTTCCAGCACATATCCAAGGAGGATGTTTTGTCCTCTAAAACTGTGTTATAGGAAAGGAAAGCAGTTAGGAGGATGCACCAGCTACAAGTAACTGATCAGATTTGTATTTGTTGTGGGATTAGAAGTGGAATGAGGCATCTAATTTATAACAGGCTGGAGGACACAATGAACTAGTAGATAACAGGTTGTGTCATCAAGTAGTAAAGACAAATTGTCAACTGACCTGATTTAAAAAAGAAATCCAAAACCTGTATCTTTTCCCAGAATAGAGTCTGTCAGTTGTTTCCAAAATACCTGCTGTGGGAAACTCTGATACTGAATTGACGTTCCTGACTACTAATATAACAGCAGAAACTGGGCTTTGTATTCCATATCACAAAATTTGATGTGGGTAGTCAGAAGCACTGGTTTCTTTCAAAAAGTTAGTCCTACATGAGAAGAACTGTCTGTGCCTTGGAGTGAACTAGTTGCAAAACTCTTCATGTTTCTTTAATTTTCTGCTCCCTTAGCTTCCTGAGCCAGCCCTTCCACACCTGGAGAAGACCAGTGGTGGCTCAAAGAGGTCAGTGTGAAGGGGAGTAGGTATATCTTGTCTAGTGGTATTTAACTGTTGGATTTTTATCCCTCCACAGTCAGATTAACACCATTTAATCTGCTGGGGAGGCTCCTCTGGGTCACCTGACACTTGTCTCCTTTCTCAGGCTAAGCAAATGTCGCAGTCAGTGTTCAAGTTGATTTTGTGTGTATTTAAAAAATACAGCAAGTATAAAATAGGAATATATAATGTACTAGTGTGCAGAACAGGAGACAAATTTGTATCTTCTTGATTCAAACACCTGTTACTGAATTACTCATTTCCCTTATACTCTGTCATGTCTCATCAGCTGAGGACCTCTTCTTGAGCATTTTTAACCTTTGTTATTGTCAGATTCAGTAACAGGCGGACTTCGGAGGTGGTGATAGAGTAAGTGGTTTGCAAAATCAGTTTGGAAAAACAGCTGCCTTTCATGACTTGTAAGCATTGATGGAGATGTGTTTTGTTGAGTGATCAAGCCCCACTACCAACTTGTTGGTGTGTAGTCAGAGCTCGTCTGCATGCAAAGGTGGTCAGTCACACAGAGTGCTAGGGTGGTTTGTGCCCAGCTTTTCAGAGGTGCTAGTAGGGGATTCCTGACCAGGTGCAGTGTCAGATTTCAGTTTTGCAGTTCTTGGAGTCCTGGTCCTTGCCTTTTCTTAGTCAACTACAGTGTAAGTCAGAAGGTTGATGAAGTTCTGTGGAGAGACATTGTTATGCCTTGCTGAGTTAACTGAAGTCACCCTAACCAGCAGATGCTGCAAAAGCTTGCAGCTTTTTGGCGTCAGGGCCTCTCACTTCTTTTCATGTGCATGTAATGTTAGATGCAAAGTTAGTGGTAGTGATTTCTCTGCAATAAAAATCTGACTTTCAGCCAAGTACAGAAGGCCTTCCACATCAGGAGAGGGTCCTGAAATGAGAGCCATGCTGCAATTCCCCAGGATCCTGTTAACCACTGTATACCAGGTGTGCAAGAAGAATCTGTAGTGTTCATAGCACTGATCAAACAAGCGCTGAGGAGCAACCTTCCAGACAAGAAGAGACATTAAAGGAGCACTGACATGTGCAATCAATGTGATAGCACCTTTATTTTTTTTTTAATGGAAGGACGTATAAATTGAAATTCTGAGAAACCTAAGGAATCCTCTAG
This sequence comes from Phylloscopus collybita, assembly GCA_027886175.1. Classification (NCBI taxonomy): domain Eukaryota; kingdom Metazoa; phylum Chordata; class Aves; order Passeriformes; family Phylloscopidae; genus Phylloscopus; species Phylloscopus collybita. The sequence continues at coordinate 17,326,678 of JAJNNQ010000007.1, forward strand.
GAGAGAAGTAAGATACCCAAGGTGTTCAAATAATGTAAACACACACATTCTACGTTTCTGTCACATTAAAAAGTGATCTAGAAGCATCTAGAATTGAGGCTACTGAAATGATTAAATCAAAAGGGCAGCTGACAAGGTTCATAAGATTGTGGGATGTTGCTGGAGTGTATTTTCTAATTCCTAATGCTCCATCTTCCTGCATTGTCAGCTGGGTTTGTTGTTTTCTCTTGCATCTTGAGCAGAATGATCTCTTTATAGATTTAATTAGACAGATAGCACATGTTTAATCTCTTTTTTTTTTTTTTTTGCCTTTTGATTATATCTTTCAAAAAACAGCAAAGAAAATCTGATTTCATTTGAGCCATGTAATATTATACCAAAAAAGTTTGCTGTGGTTGAATATAGCCTAGCTCTCTAGGGACTTGATTTGTTGCTGGTTTTTTTTCATGGCACCCTGGGAATGTATGCAAATTGCAATTATTTTCCCATTTTATAGATGGAATAACAAAACTTTTTTCCCCACTTCACGGGGAGGTGCTTATAAACGTATCATGGATTCATAGAATGATTGTCTGAGGTACTTTGATATTACACTTGAAGACTGTTTAAGTGTCTGAAAAGGGAGTGTCTTTATTCAAACATAGATTGCACAAGAAGGTATCTGGCTAGTATTTAGTCTTGTGTGTTGTTTTTTGGTTTTTTTTGGTTTTTTTCCATTCCTAAGGGAAACTAGTATAAATATTTGGCAAGCTTAAGAATCTCTGGTCTTCTGGTGTTTGCCCCAGAAATCATGAAGCCCTTCTGGCCAAACACTTAATTTTGTAATGAATTTCTTGAAGGTAGTTGTCTACAATTTCATATTAGTTTTTACATTTGAAAGTATTTAAATCATTTTGTTGATGTGAAGATCAAACTTTTAGTCAGTTGTTTGCACCTAGTTACCATGAAAGGTCTTAATTTTGCTCTGCTGCTTTGATGTCCTGTACACCACTGAATATGGTATTTTTTCTGTGAAATATGGTATTAGGTGGTGGGTTTGGTTTCTGGTAACATCTATTAGTAAGAAAATGAAACTGTACCTGAGTTGGTCTTCTACACTCTTCTTCAGACTCTTCTAGTCTTCTGGACTGTGGAAGGAAGAAGGGCTCCCTTGTCTTTTGTGGAGGCAGTCAGGTTTTCCACTTGACTAGACAGGTCTGCTGCTTTCCCTGCTCAGTAAAGGGATGGGAGGAATGCTTGCTTAGAAACTTCAGGAGAGGACAGAGTCATGTCTTGGGAACGTTGTGTAGGTATGTCAGTGGTTCTCCCTCAAGGACAGGTTAAGCTTCTCTTCCCAGGAAACGAAAGTGTTTACTACACCGCTCATGCAGTATAGGAAAATAACTAATTACCTTTTAGAAGTTTGTGTACTGGCAAAAGCAGATTCCTGTAATGCAAAAGTACCAAATATCAAATCCTTGTACCTGTTTAATGTGTCAAGAAGCCTTAATCTTCTAACTTTCAAAAGTATGACTAGGAATTACTTGTAGTTAGACTATCTTGGTTTCCACTATTCTTGGTGTTTATTTGGTGTATTACAGTATACAGATAAGGCAGAGCTGGCATCTTTGTGAAATTCAGTATGCCTTTCTCTTTCCCAAAGATACAGGAGCAGAAAAAATCTATGCAGATATCCAACAGTTTCTTTTGGGTTGCAGCATATATGACCAAACACCGCAGTTAAGCTTTTCAAGGCAGACCTTGTCAAAATGGACATGGCAAGTGACTGCATTGCCACTGCTCTTTTGTGACATTCTGTGGAGAGGTTCCTTGCCCTGTTAGGACCACCAGTCAAAAGTAGAACTTGGAATTAGTTGGTGATCCTTGCAGCCTACCTATTGGTTTGTGCAGACCAGGTATTGCGCAGTGATGAGTTTATCTTGGGATGCTGGAAACTTGATTTTGCTTTCAGGTGGAGCCCAAGTGTGGTCTTTGGTCTGATGTCAGTAATGGTGTGATAAACAGTGTTAAGATCTACATCTGAATGGACGTGCTGTAAAAGTTCTGACAGGATATAATGTCCTTGATTCACACACCAGTAGTAACTGGAAATCAACTAGATGTTACATTCCTTCTTTGAGTTTTGATGTTGAATAGAGAATTCCCGCTCTTTTATTCTATATCAAAGCAGGAGGTAACGTTCATTGTATTCCAGACTGCTTCGTGTCCTTCAGTATTGGTGCAATTTTTGTTGAATGGAGCCTACTAAATTGCTTCAAGTCCAGCCTCCTGAGGGTTGTTTGATAGGTTTGTACTTGTAAACTGGGTAATTGGTATATGGGGATGAAAACATGAGTGCTCACTTCTTGCTTCTTTGCTGGTAGTGGCTGAGTATGGGGGTTGAACAGTTGCAGAGAGGATATCAGGACCTCGAAGAATGTCCTTGCAAAACAGCTGGTGAGAAATAAACATAGTAATTGCTTTTCTACCAAGATCTTTTGGAGCAGTAGAAGCAGACAACGTGGATGGGCAGCTGTGTCTGCTTCCACCGGGCTTTCAGGTGAGTCAGCATCATGAGCAGTAATAATTGGAGGTTTGTGGCTTTCCATATTGGCATGAGAGTCTGACTTCAGTGAGTCATTACCCACCACTAAGTAAAATAGTTATGGTACATCTCTCATTCATCCAGTTTGCTGAGGCTAACCAGTTTCAGATACTTGAATTATCTTGTCACAGATTAGTTGGCAAAAGACAGCTGGGTTTAATTTCAGAGGCCCCAAAATGGGGATTAAAAAAGAAAGTGTGGTGGCTCCAACTGCAAAAAGATCTAGTTTTCCTTTAGTGGCCGTTACTAACCCTGAGGAACACAGGTCCCAGACAGATGATGGCATAAAATACAGTAGCTGCACTCTGCACTCTGCTAAATAGTGCACTCTGCTCTTAATGTACCTAGCACTGTGTTAAATGTTATAACCCAAAGGGAAGCTTTAAAATATTGTGGTCCTGCAGCACACAGGGAGTCTCAACTAAGTTTTAATACCTTCTGCAAAATAATAGAATGTTTATCCCAAAGAGGAGCAAATACCTTCTGGGTCAAATAGTAATCAAATGAAATAAAACTGTCTTGGAGTATCAGATCAAGGTATAGACACATTTTAAGTTTGTTTGGCTGCTTTGGTAGATCTGTTGCTTGTATTGTGGAATCCGTGCCCCCTGCCTGCGTTTTTAACTGGGTCAGCATAATTTAATGTGGAGCTATGACAACAAAGCCAGAAGTGAAGTTGTTCTAACTTTGTGGTCTATACAACTGAGAAAAAAAAAATCCCTTTTTTTCTTAGAAGGACAAATTTGGGCTTTATATGGAAGCACTTGGTAATTATGTAAGTCTCAAAATTGGGCTTGGGGAAGAAGAGTCTGCCTAGAACCTACACTGGTTGGGGGGGAAAAAAGATGGGTAGTAATCCATGATGCTTGTAAGTAAGGGAATAAACGTAGCTAGAAGGGTTAATTTGCTAAACTTTTGGTTTACTTTGGCATGAATGTCAAATATTTTTGTATGTTGAAAAGAACTAGATGGGATTGGTGTCCAGAGCATCGCTTTTAATTCTTCCAGTTGTGATTGAGTAGCTGCATTCAGATCGTCATGATACAGTCCCAGAATTCTTCCCTCCTGTATTGTGATATACTTGCAATTCTTGGAGTAAGGGATATGCACTTTGAAAGTGGGTACAGGTAGAACAGCAGTGTCACCTCCTGTCAGTGTTCTTTGTCTCTGTTTTTATCTGACGCCAGCCGTTACCAGAAGAAGTAGAACAATATCATCAGTTTAAGCCTCAACTTTACACATACTAATTATATGGCTATGCAAATTAGGAATATTTAGCTTCTGATGCTAACCAAGGATAGGCAGCTGACAGTCTTGATCATCTCATCAGTTGTATACAAATAAGCATTTTGATGGGGTTTTTTTCTGCCCCAAATCAGCCTGGATCCTGAGGCCTTCTGCATTTTCATGTGCATTGCAGTATTTTATACTTGTTAAGAGGTGTCAGGGAAGGAATAGGGGGAAAAGGCCAGTAAAGCAGTTTTTAGGGAACAACAGTGTTTACTTCATCAATACAAACAATCACCTTTTACTGTCTTGCACCTGCACCTATGTTGTGAAGTATACAAATTGTACTCAAGGATGTGTTCGTATGCAGGAGGGAAGGCATTAGTTAAATCCAATCCAGCTGTTGGAACTGGGCCAGTTTTTTCTTTCAGTTAGGCAGGTGGAAGTAGTCTAGAATTGACTTGCAAATGCTAAGCTGTTTGGGCACCCTGTATGTTTGATCAAGCTGCTTTACTAACCCAGCTATGTGTTCAGAGTAGCTCTTTCCTCTAAGCACGTAACTTCTGATTTTCTGAGACCTGTTTCTGTAATGTTGAGGAGCAAAAACAGAAATAAAGAATTTAATGACGTTTGTAGATTCAGAGAAATTAGAATTGGTCAGTGAATTTGCTCTCTCCATTTAAGAGCTGAATTTTCAAAGGAATTAAATACACGTCTTACTAAAGTTCCTGGAAACATAACTTCTGTGTCCACAGAATGGCCATTGGGTTGACATTGGGCTGTGGTGTTCATCTTGTCAAGAAGATCCTGGCTTTCCCACTTCCATGGGCTGGCTCGAGGCTGGTGTGTGCTGGCTGGCCTGTGGGAGGGTGGGGGTAGGCAGCTGGCTCGTCATAGGGCAGCTGGTAGTATTGATGTGCTGCCTTGATAAAAACATCTGTTTCCTGCCTCTTCATTTCTGATGGTTTGTGGACTTGCTCGCTCAAGTTGTAATGGAAGTGATCTAAATGTGTTGATTAGAAGTTGACACTGCTGAGGTATCCCACTTAATGAGGTAGATGCTCAGGGTGAACACCATGCTGAGCTCCCTATCTTGTTACAGTGGTAGGTAGGTTTGTAGTTGTTAAATGCTGGTTATGCTTTAGTCTTCCTTATGACACAATTGGTGTAGCTGAAAGTACTTAAAATTATTAAAATTCATACCACTTACTGTTGTAGCATTTGATTATTTTTCTGTGCAGAGAATGTACATTATTAAGCACCCTTTACATGAAACTTAATTTTGTTTAAGAATTCTGTATCCCAGCATACAAAATGAAATGTAATGACCTGACCTTCTAACTAGTTTTATCAGCCACACATTTAAATAGTTTTGGTTTGTAACTGGGGTTGAAGTAATCTTACCTAGTGGCCAGAATTCTGTGACTCCAAAAGTGATTTACTTAAGGGAATTCAAAGTGTTTATAATCAATTAAGATTGATTTTTAGATATGAAGTAGAAACTTAAAATTAATATTTGACCCTAATATTTGTGGATGAGATTGAGCTTGCCTAAAGTAGTAACATTGTTTTAAAACATTCTTGCATAAATGGATGATTATTCTCACTGCTTTGTCTAAGGTGTGATTTTTATCCTTTTGGATAGCTTGATTTTTTTTTCCTGCAGTCTTGTATATCTATAGTAGGGTTTGGGTTTTTGTCCTCCCCACTTTGGTACAACACTTTCTGTTTGCTATAGAAGATTGTGAAAAATGTTATGTTGTTCTTATGTACAAGTACAGCTGATTGGCTTTGGGGTTCTTTGAATTTTTTGCTTACAGAAGCTATATGGATTGCCTTTTCAAGCAGTTTAATGTATTGTGCAGTTAAATGGTTTATATGTTAAACGAAAAGCTTGTTAGATTTACCTCCATAGAATCTTAATGTTATTCAACACTTCAAAGTAATCTGGGTTTTTTTGGGTTTTTTTTCCGGAAAGGTCTGCATGGCTTGTTGTAAGGCACCAAGTGGCAGTGTGACACGAGTGGTATTGGCTCTTCAGCACATCATGATGCGTCATCATCAGGATCCTGTTGTATAAACCTCATATGCAGTTTCACGAATGATACTTGTGCAGTGTGTGTGGTGCAGTGAAAGGTTCCCAAATATTTGGTCACTGAAAAATAATTCTTTGACTATGCTGGCAGCACAGCTTATGCTGATAATTCAGAATTTCAGAGGCCACTGCTTTTTGATATCAAGAGTTTGATACAGTTTTGTGTTCTGTCATAAAACAAGTATCAACTGAAAAATGAGGAAGATGTTTCCCGTTGCCTCAGGTGGCTGAAACTGAACTTTTGAGTTTCTTGTCATCTTTTTGAGAGAGATACCACCCTTGCTGAGAGATCTGAAGCACTGATCTGATGAGGACAGCTGTATTCTGTGTTACTTCTGTCAAAGGCAGTTTTACAGGGACTGTGACATTCTTTTCCTCTTCCCCCCCCCCTGCCCCCCCAAGGTCTAGTGTCTCTTGAATCTCTTGTCTTTTGTCAGCTTAGCTTTTTTATGTTTTGTATCACAATGAAACAAAGTTCCCTTGCAGCCCTTAACACAGCAGCCCTAATGTGTGCAGTGATTTTCTTTTTTGGCATATGAAGTTAATTTCAGATTTGAGGGAACTAGGAATTATTTTTCCTTCAAGTGGAAGGTGATAAGGAGAGATTCTTCATATGTAACTGTTTGTATCTGACTTTGGAAAACTATTCAGAAATTCGGGTAGAAGTGAAACACTGATTTATCTAACAGCATCTAGTAGATCTTTTGATGTTTTTTAAGCTTTATTTTATAAAATAACAAAATGCTGAGGAACTTGAAATTAGAAATACTGCTCAACATCTACTTTTAACTTGTAACAAGACTTACAGTACTTGGCGCATTGCTGTGGTTATGTCAGCCTGTCAAACATACTGGTAAATAATTGTTCCTTACATATGGTGAACTGGGGAGAAGAAATCTCTTGTTACAAAAGTCTTATGAACTTAAGTCTGGCTTGTGTCATGTGTAACAATTGAGATGTAATGTTGTAGCGCAGCTTGATAAGTGTTGTGTTCTCATTTCTTAATACTGACTGGTAGTTACTAATTTTTGCTGTTTGCACTTAGTGCATGGCACATTGAGACCTTGTGTTTAGGAGTGTCCTCATGGTTCAAATGGTGCAGCTGTTGTCATTTTTGTGATTTGTAGGATTTTGCCTGTGCTGTGTTTTCTGTCTGAGATTTGGAGACTTTATTTTTTATTCAGTGAAACAGTTCAGCCTTGGCTTGGGGGTTAGTGTTGCAATGTGCTGTTTCTGTCTTCCATGAAGCTGTGGATGGCAAAACACCTTGGTAACCTCTTGCTAGGCTTCAGCTGTGTATAGACTTCATCAGATGTCCTCCCAGCCTGGAAGCCGGGAATGAATCTTGGGTTAAGTTGCAGAATAATTTTGTCTCTTCCCTCTCTTTTATCTGACCTGTGTTAGCTGGGGGAAATGTTTAGCCTTTCAACTAGTGTATAAATCCATTGTAAATGCCTATCAGGTCCCTACATACTGGGTCTTGCAGGTTGTGTAAAAGCATTTTAATCTGCTTACAGTGCTAATGATTGCTTGAAGGGGGGCTGGCAGTGGTAGTTAAGACTGCTGCTTTTATATGCTATTGCATTATAATGTGTGTGTCTCTTCTGAGGCTGTAGGAAGGTGCTGATGACCTGCTGTATTTCTAAAATGGTTCATCTGAAATGCAAGTTTTAAATACTTTCAAGAAATGCCAAAACAGGACAAAAATTATCTGAATAATTTGGTTTTTTTGGGAATAATCTGGGCTTTGCCAATTTTCCTGTCCTGTCCTCCCACTCTCTCTCCTGTCCCACTCTCCCTACCTCACTCCACCAGATAAGATTGGAAATTGTGGCTTTTGGTCTGCAAGTTTTAAAATAAAGCTTCCAAAAGTCCAACAAGAGTATGCAGAATATAGAGCTATATGTATACCTGCATTTCTTGTAATCAGATGAAGTTCTTTCAAGGCAAGGATGACTAAATTGTGGACATCCAGAATCTTACCATAGAGCACTCTTGTCACTAGTGTATCAGCTCCAATGGTAAAGAGGAGAAAATCAAGCTGGGCAACAGTTTGGAGAAATTGCCAGTAAGCAGCATGAATAAAATTAGATAATCAAGCCAATGTGAAGTGCATTCATGTGTTTTTCATGTGCAGTCTATAATTGCCACAATTGACAAGTATGAATTAAGTGGAGTCTGTGGTCTTAAACACATTGATATGCAGTGGTCATCTTATGTCAGGGACATGAAGTGCTGGGTTAGAAATAGTGTCAGCAGACTTCAGGCAAGGGGCATTGATCATGATCCAGCCATGGAAACTGAGTTTAACTGCCAGAATGCACCACAGGCCCTTTGGGAACTTCAGTCCCAAATTCTTGTAGGAAGACACTAGCTAGTCCCAACATTGTATCACTGATTCTTGGTGATCCTGATGACCCTGACCAACCGACTGTTTTTTTTAAGATGCTGTGCCTGCAGGAGACACTGTAAGACTGGGAGCCCTTAGTTTAGTGGGGGCAGATTACACTCATTGTTTCCATGGAGTTAATATTGATATCTCAGTTATCAACCTGCTTGCTCTATGAATGGAGAGGCAGCACTGGACTTAGCAGTGGTGAGTACTGCCTGTTCTGCCTTTTGAAAGGAGGAAGGTAAAAAGAAAATGTACCAGAGCTGCTTTAAAAGAGAAAACACTCATAGTTTAAAATTAAATACGAAAGAACATCTAAAAGGATAAAACCCAGGTAATATGGAGATTGTAATAAAGAGTACTAGAGCTCAGAAAATACATGGTACTGGTCAGCAAAAATGTCTGCAGAGGTGATAACCTTTTTTATGGATTTTTCTAAAGAGTGGTAGCTCTCTAAATGAGGAAAAGATGGGAGATTTTTGCACATTAAAACTGTAATGGAGTAACGAAATATTTTGAAGATCAGCTTGATAAAAAATCAAGAAAAAAGTAAAAAAAATATTTAGGCAGAATTGTAATAGGGTAGGATCAGAGAGGCTGAAGTAATGGAAGTATGAAATGAAGATAAAACGCTAATGGAAAATCTGAGTGAATTATTTGCCCTTAGAAAGAAGCTTGGAGGCTTCCCAGCAGAGACTTTGTGGACAGCTGACTCTGTCTTTAGTCCAAGTATTGTTAGAGAAGGTTTTAGAGTAAATTGATGAAATGAGTAGTAATGTCTTGCTTGGGACTGCGCTGTATTTGGGTTTTTTCTAAACCAAAAATATCAAGCTGCTCAACTCCTCAGCACAGCATATAGTGTTCCTTAGATCTGCCCTGCATCCAGAAGAGTGGTACAGGATAAATGTTGTCATTGTCTCCTAAAGAACTTCAGATTTAGTCTGGTTTTTCTGTTCAGTATAAGTATTCTAGAGTATTCTTGCATAGATAAATGAGTAAATTGTAGGTAGGGAGCAAATCTAAAAGTGAATTGTGCCTTGCATCAGTTAAATCACTGAGACTTCATACTTGGCATGTACAGTAATGGATTTTGGAGAAGAAAATTCTCGTGGACACTTGAGTTGACTGATTATGATAGGGTACACCTTAAAATTTAAGATCAATAGGAATAGAAGATGCGGCATTAAGGGAAGGTGGGATGGTGTTGCTAGTCAGAAGTTCAGTAAAGAGTCTTGGTGTCTAGAACACAGAAGGATCAAGAAAAGGAGACTTTACAGCATCGTCTAACTACATTTTTTTTATTGAAATGCAAAGTTACAGAATCATAGAATAATGTGAGAGGAAAGGCGCCTTGGAGATCTAGTTCCAACCCTCCTGCCATGGGCAAGGACACCTTCCACAAGACAAGGTTTCTTAAAGCCTCATCCAACTTGGTCTTGAACGATTCCAGAGTTGGAATATCCATAACTTTTCTGGGAAGCCTGTGCCAGTGCCTTACCACCCTCACAGTAAAGAATTTCTCCTAATATCTAGTGTAAACCTGTCCTCTTTCGGTTGAGAGCCATTCCCGCTTGTCCTGCCACTCCATACTCTGGTAAAAAGTCCCTTTCCAGCTCTCTTGTATCCCCCTTTAGTACTGGAAGGCAGCTGTCATGGGGAAGAAGTGTTGAAAAACTTCAGGCTATATGATGTCCTTAAATTTGACAGAGCTGTTAAGATTATTCAAATATAAGTTTCTCATAGAACAAGAAATTTGACTGATCTTGCTAGTTGCATGTGATGACTTGGGTTCTTTATTTGTTCAGACAAATGAACCTACCCTTCCATTCCCCAGCTATCCAGTCCTTATACTGAGCTGTTTCAGCAGGCTCAGATGGTCACAAGTATCCACTGGTTTACCAAAATGATGAGAGGGGGAAATATCTGCAGTTCTGGTAGATGCTGTAGTGCTGGTGTCCTCTTACTGTAACGAGGACTTGCTTTGGTTAAAGTAGTAGAGTTCAACCTTGTACATGTAAAAGGAGAATTTTGTGCATGTTTACATGAGTGACCTGGTTAATCAAGCAGTGGGTCAGAAGACAAGCCTTCCTTATTCTCAAGTGAACCCAAGGTAATGAATTTCAGAATGAAGACAAGAGAGATTTAGGGAGACCTCATTGCAGCCTTCCAGTACCTTAAGGGGGCTTATAAAAAGGAGGGAGAGAGGGTTTTTATATGAGCAGATAGTGACAGGACAAGAGACAAATTTTTCAACTGACAGAGAGTAGGTTTAAATTAGATGTCAGGAAGAAATTCTTTACTGAGGGAGTGGTGAGGCACAGGTTGTCCAGAGAAGTTGCTGATGCCCCATCCCTGGCAGTGTTCAAGGCTGGGCTGGATGGGGCTCTGAGCAACCTGGTTCAGTGAGTGGCACCCTTGCCCATGGCACTGTTGTGCAAACTGGCTGAGAGCAGTGCAGTATTGTAGTTATGTGCTGCATATATTCATGGCGTGAAATCTGCTCCTTTTTTCTGCCTGTGTTTCATCTTCAGCATGCTTGGTATTTTCTTAGATGGCTGATGGGGAGTACTGGTGTTTACTGTGTACTGCTGATCTTCATTGGTACTTTTTTGCTCAGGGAATTATTTGCCCTAACTCAAAAGGAACATGATAGTGGCAGTGAAGGTCAGTAGAACGGATGGGAGATAGAAAGTATTTTAAAAGGCTAATTTTAGTTAGTGTGGGTGATCTTGCTGGACTGCCAGCAGTCATCCAGTCCTGTTCTCCTTTGAATTGCATTCTGATGATACATGTCTTTTCCACCGATAGTTGAATGTACCTGGGGACATTGCCTTCAGTAGGCTAAAATTCTTTTTCAGTCTTCTGGTCTCTCTTATCTGAGAGGTACAGCAGCATTGTCAGGAATGCATTCTGAGTGCCCAGTATCTATAAGGAGCTGAGATGCTTACAGGCTGGTTTTCCTTTGCAGGGTTTAGGCTATAGATCCTAAGGAGACTCAGTACCTCTCTACTACTTTGGTTCCTTTTTCCACAAGCCTGATGGGTCTTGTTGCATTGAGCTCAGTCGTCTTCTGTCAGCCATGACTGATTTTGGCCAGAGAACTGGTTATGTGTTTAGGTTGTGAATGTGATTATATGGAAATATGAGATTGTCTAGCCTGGGTTTACTGCTGCTTTTGGTCTGCACATATAAACAACTGGAGAGTAATTTCAGTGAAAATGCCTGGAAAATCATTCTAGTGAAACTCCATGGGGAAGTTGGTATTTTGTACCTTTAGGATACTTCTTGTGGTTTATGACAAAGCTTTCTGTAAGGTGTATAATTTAAAGCAAAAACAAAAAAACCCACCCAAAAAACCCCCAAAAAACTCACAAACAACAAAAACAAAACAAAACAAAAAAAAAAAAAAACAAACCCACACCAAACAAACAAAAAAACCCAACACCAACCAAAAAGGCCTCAGCCAGAGCAGAACATCACAAAAAACATGTGCATCCTCCTAGGAAAGATTGAGTTATAAATTATGCACAGTTTCCCATGTCTTCTGATGAATAACTGCACTTTTCACCTAGAAACAGCTGATTTCCTAAACAGAACACTGCTTTCTTGACATACATTTTTTTTTTTTTATTTACAGACTATGAGAAGACACAGAAATGAAGTTACAATTGAATTGCGGAAGGTGAGCCTGCTTTTGTTCATCAACTGTGTTACTTTGCTAACAGTGCTCAGGTGTCTTCACTAAATGTTTTTCCATAGAGAAGGTGTAAATTTGTTAAATACTAACTGTGGTTTCTATTTTATTTTTCTTCTCCAATTTGTGAAGCTCAGTATAACAGAATAGTACTGCTTTACTCCAGTGTATCACTTGGAAATAATCCATACTCAGTTTCTGTACCAGTTAGTATAGTGGAGCTGTCAACTGTTCAAATGTTTAGAATCTCTGAATGGGAAAAGGGAGAGTTTTAGCATTTAGAAAGCGAGGTTGTTAATTTTTTTTTTTCTGAAAATTATTGTTTCCATGCTGTAAATGGAATTAATTTGGGGGTCAGATTTTGGCTGCATTGCGTAAATATCAGTATTGCTGGGAAGATCAGGAGTATGAGAGCTGATCTAGTTTGCTGCTCTGCCTAATTAGAGCATCTGTTAAGCCCTCGCTCTTCATAACTCTTCCAACAGCCTTTCTAGGCACCTCAAAGACTTGCTCCTGAAGGATGTTTTACAAGCTAAGAGAAAGGGTAAACTTTGAATTGCTTTTGGGTACTTTTAGTGTATTTGAGGACTTCATACTGGCCCCTTTAGCTTTATCCTGTTGAGATACCTACAGTTCTTTACCCTTTTCTTGAACATTCTCTTTTCTAGATTGGACTTGTTCCTACTTCTCAGATCCAAATTGCCTGTATTTTTCTGGAAGTGTGGAAATCTGAAAGGATGCAGGCTGCAGCTGAGTTTTAAATGGAATAGTGAAAAACAGTTCCTAATACAATATTCCTCTTTATATGAAGTATGTTGTTGACAGGCACACAGTCTGTGTATGCTTTGTACACTTCTTAGACTACCACAAAGCAAATGTAGTTGTTTGCTTTGTTTGCATAGTTAAATAAATGCAGATATTTATTTTTTTACATTTGACTTCTGTCTTCTCAATTATATATCTACTTTTTCCAGGCTTTCCCATTCTGTTCCCCAGTATGTTTCAGTGCCTCCCCAGCTTGGTATAACCTGCATTTTCTACTATTTTCATTAATCAGCTGATAAGTGTTTGGTTTGAATATTCTCAGTATAGCCCAAGCTCCTTTTGGTCTCCCATTTGATGTTTAGCTCCAGTTTGCCAGTAGAATCCTTGATGGTTTGAGTGGTGCTTGCTTAGGAGTGCACACCTACCAAATTCCATCTTTTTTTTTTTTTCATTATTTGCAAACTGAGAAGACAAAATCCTTGCTAAAATCAAAGTGAAGGGTTTGTAAATAGAAACTATGTTGGTAGAAATCAGCTTGACTTGTTTTTGAGAAATTTTGTCTGCACTTATCACCTGATTGTGTAGGAGCAACCAAAAAATCTTATGCTAGTATTTTCCTGGGATCTTTTGTTCCTCTTGGAGAAAGGGACTTTGTTTCTTCAGGTCTTACAGAAAAACTTCTCTATCTCATTACAATATAAACAGTAAATATTTCTAAGATTCATCCTGAGACTATAATAATTGGTCAAAGAAATCTAATTTGACCCAGATGACTGGAAAATGATCAGCAGTGAAAGTTTATGCTGACATGTTAGAGGCCCTCTTTGTTAGAACTGGTGTAAAAATCACTGTGTAACTGTGGTATCTGTACTGGGAAGAGTCATAGCACTTGGGCAGCCTGTGCCTGCCAGCAAAGCAAACCTGTAAAAGGTGGCTTAACTAATGCAGCATATCCTTATACAGCTTGTTAAATTGAGGTGGAATGTGAGTATTCCACTGCAGTCTTTGGAGAGAACTTTGCAGTGCAAAGTGGGAATTTTAATTTAAAATTAATTCTTATGATTGGCTTTTTTAACAGGTCACAATTTCAAGGCCAGTTTATTTCAGAAGCATGGTGGGGAGCAAGTCAGACACTTAAGGCAAGGGATTGTCCTGTGTGGAAGGAATCCAGCATGTGCCAGTAATACGTGAACGAAAATGAGGAGGAAGCCTATGAGCTGCCAGTGACTTCTCACTGAAAACTGTACATGCAAAGATCAGTTACACATTTAGAGAAGAAGCCTGAGCAGTGGATGTAGGTCAGACTGTAAATCAAGAGTGAACAGCAGCTGCAGCACTCTTAAATGCAGGAATTGGTGTTCTTCTGGAGTGTTGGTTAAACATCTTCACTGCAGAGACCAGAAAAAAAATCTGCTTTAATAATAAATTCAGCCTGTGTCAACTCAGCTGGTGCTGGTGGGCAACTGTTTTGCTGTGGGAACTTTGTGGCAGATGAGATTCTGTACCATTGCTTCTGGTACAGAATTGAAACCGAAATGCTAAGGGGATATGTTTTATCAAGTTCCAGCAGTGGAAAGGCTAAGTTGTAATATCATTGCTTCAGTCTTTACAGTTAACACTGCAGCTCTAGCATGAGTATGCCGAATTCAGGAAATTTTTGGCATGATCTTAGTAATATCCACCAGTGCCTCTTCAAAGGAAAGGGATGTCTTCTCTTCATCCCAGCTACCCAGATGCTGCATGTACACCTGGCTTTGAAGAAAAGAGATGAATTGAGTGTGTTCTTGATCCGTACAGTTGAAGCACTACATAGTCATGGGTTTGTCTTTTGAATCAATGTGGATATAAATATTAAATGAATAGCTCTGATGAAATTGCTCACATATCTATTTAGTAAGATGGAATAAATAAAAAATCATGGCTTGAGCAGTAGTAAACAATTTCTGCGTGCATCAGAGTGAGATGTTTATTCTCTTGAAATTACAGATATCAAGGTGCATTTGCAACACATTCTGTGCTTCAAGAATATATTATCTCTATTAACTATCTTGACACCACAGCTCTTATTCAGGAAGAAACTATTTCTTCCCTGTTTTTTATTTCCCAATCAGTTGTTATTTGTTTAGGAATTTAATTAACAACGATTAACAAAGCAATCTGACATGAAAAGGTAGCAGTATTCTGGTAGATTCCAGGTTGAAGCACGGGTTGGCATAATGAGCCAGTCAGATGACACTCCTCATGGTCAGGTGCCCTTTTATTGATTCCATATTGGCTTTGTGTTCTATGCATTTTAAAACTGGATCTACTGCATTTCTGGAAAGATAATCTTGGTCCCTGATTATATTGTTTGTACAGCAACAGGTCTGAGAGCCTAAACAATAGCCATCTCCCTTTCCTGGCAGATAACAGTGTTGGTTTTGACACTGTCAGTGTCAGGCGATGGAGACTGCATTAGGATTTAGAATATAAAACTTTCCAATGCAGTGTCTTGGTGAAATCTGATTTAATGTTTATCACTTGGTTTCAGAATCCCAGAAACCTGAAGGCTGTTAGTAACAGGGACCCTGGAATTAATTGGCTTAGTCTGTTAGTCTCAATCTAAAGGGGCATACGGTGGGTAGGATTTGGTTTAAGGTTCTATATCTGAATGAATCCTGTAACTCCATTGCTCTGAGACATTCTTTGATTCTGGGTGCTTGGCTTTCTCTGAGGATGAAGTTTGACTTGGGCTACTTGTGTGCCTACAGAAAGGTAGTCCTTAGCCAGGTCAATGATACAGTCATTGAGTTAGATGTCACCCTGCAAAGGAAGCCTTAACACCCCTAACCTCAGCAGAAACACAGCATACTGTCCTCCTAACTGGAATCCTAAGAACTTCTGTGATCTCTCACAAGGTTTATTTTTGGCTTTCTTGGCAAACTCAGCTGCCCCTGAGAGCTCATAGACATGAGCTCAGGAAAGCTCTAATTGCCAATTAAGTTTGGTGCAAGGCAAAGCAATTATTTGCTAAATAAGTGGTGGATTAAAGAGTCATGGGCATATGTCTTTTTTTACCTCTTTCCGTGGCATACTGTCCTTGTTTCTACTCTGATCTTTCTTAAATAAGATTGCTTATGTCCATCATAGCTCCAAAATAAAGTAGAAGACTCCTTGAAGAAAGGAATTTGTCTTCATGTTGCTGGGAGTGCTAGGGTGGAAAAAATCTTTTTTCTGATTCTCAGTAAGTCTGAAAAGCCCAAAGAAAAAGAAAATACTTAGTTTCAGGATAGTGGAACTTACATCAGTTAAGTGTCTTTTCCAGTTCAGTGTTTATGTATAGCTTTTCATTCACAAATACGTGTAAGGAACATATTTTAGTACATCATGTAAGTCTACCAGTTTGAAGAATGGGTACATTTACAGGGACACTGAAGCACTATTAGTATGTTCTAGACGCTTTCCTATCAAGTGTTAGTAGCACAGATTCTTGGAAAACAATTTCCATTTCCCTGCCTGAACTGATTCATTTAAAAAAAATACCCTAAGAGGAAAATTACATTCCTAATGGTTTCTTTTAGAGACTTAGTTGAAAAGGACTACAAAGAAATTCTTTGGAGGCTTGCTTGAATCAGTTCTGGTGAGATCTTGCTGTTCCCTGACTTAAGAGGTCTCAATCTTTGCAATCCATGCTTAGGGCTTAGGCCATACACTGGTGTCTACCTATTTTTAGTCAATCTGCTCCTCTTCTGAGACAGATGAGTACTAACTAAACATGAACATTATGATTACTCTCTGTTGTCACAAAGGTGAATTAGCAGAACTCAAATGTATGAAAGTTGCCTACATCTTCTAACTGTGTATCTGTAGCTATATGCTTTATCTGAAGAATAGTCTTGGAATCTGACTTGAAATCAGTGGTAGCTTAAAAGGGATGTCCAGAAAACCTGAATCTACCTCCATCACTGGCTTGAACCCTTAGTCTTTCCTTGGATGTAATTGCAGGGCAAGAGCTGCATGTTGTCATCTCTGAGTATGTCTAATACTGGCTAGCATTAACAACTTCAGTTTCTAATGCTGAAATGTTCTTGAAGTTTTGCTTTTTGTCCTCAGAAAATGCAAATTAATTATCTTAACTTTTATGCCACAAGAGCTTCTACTGGCTGCTGAGCTCCTAAACTTTCCTCTGACCCAAAGAAACACTTTGTAATGGTATTTGTTACCTGCAAGCAAAGATTTTTCTTGTTTATTTCTTTTCCTTTTTAGTCTTGAAGCCTCATAACACTGATGAGCTGACACTCATCACAGAGTTTTTCTGCATGTCCAGTGCTGAAAAATATGTTGATACTCATATTTGACACCTTTCACAGTTCTATTAGAGCATCCCATTGGCCATGTCCCCTAGCTGCACTAGAGCTAAGTGCAGTGCAGCACAAAGCTTTTTGGATGTTTCCTTTACCCACAAGGAGTTTTCTGTTAAATCATATTTTTAAACATTTGAAACTTGCTTGCATTTTTCTATATATTTTTTTTAATCCTGTGGCCATCTTCCAAGAAGATAAAAGAAGTACCAAGGTCTGCAGGACTTGAGCACTTACTGTTCATGTAGCTTGATCATCCCACTGTCAGTGAAGCAAATGATGGGCATCTGTCATAAGAGCTGCACAGGAAACTGCACTTCTGGTATCATTATTGTTATCTTTTCATTTGGCATATTTACCAATGCCTTTAGTTTGTATAGAAACCTTTGTAGGCTGCTGTAGTGGGATCTCTACCAGAATGTTGGCAATGCTTATAATCAGCAGTCAGCACCTGTTTATGGACTTCCATACTTACCAGACATAGCGCACATGGTTCAGACAGTGTTGAGGATCTTCCCTTTAGAAGGAGACCTGCTAAATTTTGTGACAAGGTTTTGCCCTTCATCAGACATTCCACTCTGATGCCTCTACCTTTGAAAGGGCTCTCTCGCCAGGCTTTGAACAGGACAGCTGTATCCAGGTATGTTCGTTGGTCTTTGTTTTCACCACAGGAGCCAGCAGAAGAGGCTGGTGCTTTGATTTAGGCAAAACCTCTTTGAATTTGCTACTTTATATCAAAATACAAGCATTTTAAAGCCATGGCACCCTACAAATCATCTTCTTTTACCTTACATAGGAGAATGATTAGCTTGTCAAATTAATGGAGAGAGCAGTTTAGCTGTCCAGGGATTGGACACTTTTGCAGATGGACAGAACTATTTCAAATAGCCTTAGAGACACAGTTTAGGACTGAAAGGTTTCATGAGCACTTTGACTTTATAAGAAATGCTAATTAGCATAGTTACTTCTCAGTAAGTACTAGCCTCTCTGCCTCAGGCTGCTGTGGAAGCTCCTCTGTTATTGCTTATGACAGTTGTTTTTCAACCCAGCCACCTGCAAACAGTGAGTAGCTACAGGAGCATTCTTGCTCCTTCTTTCTTTCCTTGGCTGAGATAATTTTTTCTGGAGCCCATCACACCATATGGCTGATGGCCTGAAGACATTGGCTGCACTCAAAGAAATTGCAGCATTGTTCTCTGGTCAGTTATGTCCTGTGAAGTTTCTTTCTCTCTCTTAGGGGGGTATACTATCTTGACCTTAGACTATGGACTGTTACTGGTACTTACTTTGGTTAACAGTAGGAGGCATTCTCTGAGGTATGCTCACAGTGCTGAAGGATTGGGTAGTTGTGTGTGCAGGTATAGAAGGCTTAATGGAACAGGAGAGAACCAGGCTCTTGTTCAGTTCAGTGTCTGATGTGGGAAAACCAGGTTAACACTTTGTAATGGTATTTTTACCATTTGTGCGTTACACATTACATCTTTGTGGTGAATCCATCAGTTAATGTGTTCCTGCCTGATGCAGTTTGTCTGCGTAACGCTACTTTCTCGGTGTTTAACTGCCTGCTCCTTTCCATCTTCCTTCTCTTCAGATCCACTTGCCAGCAAACTGCCTGTGGTGCTTGTCTGTGTGGGTGTGATCCATGTGTGCAGCTGTTACTGCACAGCTCTGGAAAGGCTGCCGCAGCCAGTCTAGGTGGTCTTGTGCACTCCTTGAAGATCTGGTTCCTGTACTCGGAACTTGACTAGAATTCAACTATGCGAAGTCCATGGGATATTGTCTCCTGCGTTAAAGGGTTATTCTCATGCTTGTTTGTTGTTCTAGCTTTGTCTTATATGAAAAAAAAATTGGCTGGGAGGATTTGAAACATGTTTTAAGTTCTTTTTAAGAAAGGTAAGCAAGACTCAGAAATTTTGGACCTGGAATTGCTGTTTTTTATAACATAAAATAAAATACTGGGGTCCCTTCGACACATCCTTCTGTTTAGAGGTTTTTTTACGTGTTAAAAACAAGGTGTGGTGTAATAAAATCTCATTAATGGGTACTGTGGTTATCAGATAATTGGAGACTGAAAGCCTGCCTTTCCTTGCTAGTATACTAGATTTATTCTAGATGTTAGAGCTAGCTCTTACTCCTTTTCAACATTTTATATCATTAAAGAATTAAATCTTAATTAGCTTATAAAAAGACAAAACCAAACATAAAAAGGTGTTCAGATGCATATACTGCATCTTCATCTTCCATTGTCCCTTCTGTCTTTGCGCCTCTAGAGATACCAAACAAAATACTAAAATTTAGAAGAGACCATTTCATAGTTTTGGTATAATACTTTTAATACATTTTAAATGTGTAAAAAAGTGTGAACAATTGATGATTTTTCTTTCTATGTTACTGTTTTATGTATTCAAATTCATTACATTAGGAATGTTAAAATGATATGTTAAATGGGTATTTTTCCACTGAGAAGATAATTTTGTTCTCTTGTGATTCCTTAGAGGAGCTAAGACTGGAGGGTGTCTTAAGTCAGAAATTAGGCTAATAGAGTCAGTGGGAAATACTGCAAGTGCCAGTGTGTGTGGAGCACGCTACTTTATACAGAAAATGCAAATAGATGTGACCAGGGAGCTTCAAAACAGGTTTAGCTGAAAAATAATCTTACGCTGAAAAAGAATTTCTGTTTTGTGTGGTTAAATGTTAATGTCATGCAGAGCTATGAGTATTGTGAATGCCTGTTAGAAAACTGATTCCCAGACTGTAAGTTTTAATTAATTCAAATGTCATGGATTATCGTAGACCTGTCTGATTAGCAAGCTGCCAGATTCTTATAGCTAAAATACTGCAAATTCTATTTGCAGTTACAAATGCCTTTAAAAAAAGGCAACCTTATCTATACTTACATATTGAAAGGGTCCATTGTGTATCACCACCCTGTACTAATAAGCATTAAAAGTGGCTTTATTTTTTTGTCATTTCTTTACAGAACAAAAGAGATGAACATCTTTTGAAAAAAAGAAATGTTCCTCAAGAGGAAAGCTTAGAAGATTCTGATGTTGATGCTGACTTCAAAGCAGTAAGTTTCTTGATTCTGGAATTACTTTTAAAACTTCCCTGATGTCTCTAAACAATGTATTCTGTTATCTTGCAGGTATTTGAAAGCAAATTTATGAACTGATACACTGTTAAAATAAGTTTGCTTGTATTAAATATTTTAGTAGGCTGTAATTTATCAACAAAATTACTAAAACTTTTTTTTTTTACTTTTCAAGCAAAATGTAACACTAGAAGCTATACTTCAGGTATGTTACATTTAACTTTTTTTTTTTTTACTAGAAGGGTGTGCTCTGTGCATTTTTAATTTTTACTGAGTCTTTAAATTATTTTTTCAGAACGCCACAAGTGACAACCCAGTGATCCAACTGAGTGCTGTTCAAGCTGCAAGGTAAAGATAAATAAAGATATGGAAACATAATTTGCACATATATTTTTGTTATGAAAGTTAATTACTTTTACTTTTGATTTCACAGAAAACTCCTATCCAGTGACAGAAATCCACCTATTGATGACTTAATAAAATCTGGAATTTTACCAATTCTGGTAAAATGCCTAGAAAGGGATGATAAGTAAGTATTCTTTTAAAAATCTTCACTGTTACTGGAAATCTGTATTTAAAAAAAAAATCATTTTTTGAAATGAAACTGGGGTTTCCAGCACCATATAATCTGACACAGTGGATCACATTCCATGTTAATAAACCAGAAGTTCTCCAGGAATATTTATTTTGCCACTGAAATGTCATTTAATTTTTTAGAGCTTGTTTGAGCATATCAAGCCGATGGAGAAAACCTTACTACATTTCTCATTAGTTTTTAATGTTTCAGCCTTTTACCAGCTGTTTTTAAGAAACCTGCCACAGACTTGTTGTGTGTATTTGTGTGAAGGCAGAGAACATGGCTGGTTATGAACAGGTCTTCCAGAAAACATTTGTCTTTTCTGTTAAGATTATTAGCTTAAGTTTCTGGTTTCTTCTCACTGCAAGGTGTGTTTCCTCCTGGCTCTCTGCTGCTCTCTTATGTGGTGGTAGAACATGGTGAGCATGCTCTTTGAGTCTTTATTGGAAAACAAAGAGCTTCAGTAAAGAAGGTAGAGAACACTGAGCATATAGCTGCAAGCATTTAATGGCATGTAAGAAAGAAAACATGCCATATTCAATAAATCTCGAGCCCCTGATTCAGATAGATAGGGATTAACACAATTGAGGTAAATATTTTTGACTTGGATCTCAGGCAGATGTGAATGTATTTATAACATTTTTTTTCAATTGTATTTCTGCAGCTTTGAGAGCTAGGAACTTCAAAAATATGGTTTGGTATTTTCAATATATTTTGATGGCTGCAAAACTACAAACTGCGAGTAAGGGGTTTTTTTCCTAGCTTGTTTAACAAAACAGTTGCTTAGAAGGCAGCTGACAATAACATTCAAATCAGGAAAGCATTTTAAAATGGGTCATGAACGCTTGTCTGCTCTAGAAGTAGATGGTTCAGTGCTTTCAAAATTTTTTTCATTTTAATCTTCTGCTAGGTTTTTTATAATTTACCCTTTTAAATGTTTATTAAGTCTTTCAAAAATGAACTCAACGTTTTTTAAGCAGTCCTTTTAATAGTGCTTGCTATATAATATGTAGGAGAGTTAAACTCTGAAAAGACTTTGCATAACAAATGATTAAAGCTGTTGTTCATGTTATACTTGAAAGCTTATCACAAGAGAAAGAAAAAAGGGACTAACCTAAAACTAGAGTTTTAATGCACTTGATCATAAAATTTAAAGGTTTATAGGTAGCTGCTGACAGGTATGATTTGTTTTTACCTCCTGTTTAATTCCTTTGCAATCCCATCCCAAATGAAACCTCAAATTGCTTTGGAAGTTAATACACTAGAAGGTTTAAAAGAAGCAGGTACTTACTTATGACTATATATAAAACCTGACTGATAAAGACACAAACCCCATGGAAATGAAACAGTCACCTAACAGTAAATATTCTCTGTTCTTCCAAAATCCAGACACTTATAGTTGTGCTAATGACCATGGACCGTAAACTCTTGTGTAGCTTGTAGAACTATTAACTTTTAGTATTTGCTTGAACAGTTGTTTTCATGCATTATTGTTTACTAAACTACTGTTGGCATAGACAACAGACAGACATCTTGGAAGAGATGTTCTTCTAGCTTTCATGACATTTCCAAGTAATTTTATCTGTGTTTAATAAGTCAGGTGTGATGCTGTCTTTTCATATTGATTCTAGGTCTTTCCCCTGTCTGTGATGGTGCAGAAAAATGTCTTCAAGTATACCAGCTTGCACTTGGTCTAGAATGTAATGTTGGAAGAATCAAGTTTAATTGGCTGTTTGGATATTTTTTGTTGTTGTTACTAATATTAATTCAAAGTGATGGATGGTTTACACAAGGTCACAGAATGCAAGATCTCTTTTCTTACAGCTTTTCCCCTGAAAAGTCCAGGCTTAAATGTTGGGGTTTTTTAAATTTTAGCCCAGCGATACTGCCTAAATATAGAGTATTTAGATGGATACAGCTAGTAATATTGAAATGAGCCATAAAATAGTTTTCAGATCATGTTTCAACTTACTGGTATAAAATGCTTTCATTACAGTCCTTCATTACAGTTTGAAGCTGCTTGGGCATTGACTAACATAGCGTCAGGCACTTCTGCACAGACTCAAGCTGTTGTACAGTCGAGTAAGTATTTGGGTTTTTTGAGGAGGAGGCAGTGGGGGTGGGTATTGTGGGAAAAAGAAGTATTTGGATAACGAATGCCATTTCTTATCAATGCTATTAAAGTAATAAATACGTGTTTGTCCTAAAGATTTCTGAAGGATTTCTACATTTGCTCTTAAATATTAATCTGCTTGTCACTCACGATTAACGTTAAAGATCCCAGACAGGATTTTCCCATAAAGAAGGTAGAGAATGACAGATGATACAATAACTATGACAAAAATCTAAGTCCTTTCTCATTCTTGGTTTGATTTCTGAAATCATGTACCATTAATTGCTCTGTTGCTAACACTTAAGTTAGCAATTAGCTCTTTCGCCTCAAAGGTGTGTTCAAAAATCTTACTAAGGATGTTAAATACGTACACTTATGTAAGGTTACACATTTAAATACATTTTTAAGAAAATTAGCATCCTGTCCTTGTCTGTATGATTAGTATCTCCTGTACACACAAGTTTGTTGTGCTGCTTTCCTTTCGTGTTTAACCAGAGAGTGAGAAGGAATGAAACTCTAAAGTCAATTGAAGATAAATTGATCAAATAATTTTTTCAGGATTATATCTGTAGCTTTTATGGATCAGCATACTTAAAACGATCATCTTTATCTTAAATACAGTATATCGTCATTAAACAGTAGATTATAGATCAGTAAATACATAATAAACTGTCTTGACTTACTCGTATTCTTATTTTTATATGGGAAAATGGTGACAGTTATTTGATTTTTTTTAAGTGTATGAACCTGCCTTTCAAATGAAAATGCTGGTTTGTGTGTTTTCATGGTTAATAAAGTAACTGAAAGATCATTCGATTCTGTATAGTTAAGATATTGGAGGAACAGAATTATTATTAGTAGCAGTAGTTGTAATATTTGTATAGAACAAAACAAGATTTGGATAAAATGATCTTACCAAAATGAGCTCTGGAAAAAACCCAAAGGCTTAAAAAAAAAGAAAATCAGTATTCTGAATTTGTTTCCAAATTTCCTGATGTGATTTGGGCACCTCTGTTTTTAGATTGCTTTTTTGGTGTCTAAGTACCTTTGAAAATCTACTCCCAAGTTTTTTCTTCCTTCTCAACTTGTTTATTGGTTAGTCATTGTTTTCTTTCTTTTTTTTGTGTCCTACAAATGTTATCCTGTTTGAGTGAAGCTAACAGAAAGGATGTTTATAGTACTAGCTTTGCAGGAAAAAGTCTCGAAGTAAAAATTAAAAGTAGAATAAAAGTATGTACAGCACAACTAAAAGCGTTGTTACTTGAACAATTGTTAGAAGTTGCAACATGTTTCTCCCAGATCTGTTTAGTTAATTCTTGAAAAGAAAATTTGCTAAATTACTTCAGCGAATCAAAAAGCATTTTACTCATGAAGTCTTGCTGCTTTGACTGGGAAATGACCAAGGGAAAACAGTCTCCCAGCTCTCCTCTCTTTAGATAAGGAAGGATTTGAGGAAACAAAGCAATAGACTCTTGCAGCTACAGAAGAGAGTGATGCAGCCTTAATACAAAAGAAGGGCAGCCTCTTGTAATCAAGAGGGACATATGGTAGTTGGAAGGCCCAGCAAAAGAGGAGAAGTACTCTATGCACAGAATAGCTCTTGGCAGGAGCCAGTTTGGAGCAGGAGTAATTAATTTTTTGAGAGCGGTAGGTCAGATAACTTCAACTCATGCTGTCGCAGGTTGTCCTCCTGCCTGAGTGCTATTATGAAAATAACTTCATTCCTAGTTTTGAAAGCATACCAGGATTGCAGTGTAATATAAACTACATAGTTGACCCTCTTCTCTGAAAAATGTTGAAGGCATATATGGCTGAATTGTAATCTCAGTAATTGCTGAGAAGGAAGCTAAAATATTCCACTTGAGCGAATGGAAGTGGGATGATTATTACAATAGTGAGTGTTCTTAAGCAAGTGTGTTTCTGTCTGTCCCTACTTGTCAGTTATAGGCAATAGTTGAATCACTCATCTGGGGTGGGGAAGGAATTTTAGGCTGTCTTTATTCTTCATCGCTCTGTATTTTTTAGAAAAATACATCAGAGTTTTGGCTTATTATCACTTTACATTATCAACACAATATTGATTCACAGTTGCTCACAAACGGTGTTGCACTTTTTAAAAATTTGTGATCTATTTCTGCAAGAAAAAATACTCTTTAACAGTATACAAATTGATCTAGTTTATTCAGACTATAGGATGAGTATGATCATATATAGATTAAAAAAATTGCTGCAAGAATTACTGTCTTTCAAACAGTGTGGGTTGTCTGAAGGAAAACAGTGCATGGGAATAGTAGTGGGATGATTTCTTAGCTCTGTCAAGTATATTTAATTCCACAGAGAATGATATCTAAAATCAGTACCATTTCCTTAATTTGGTATGTTGCTGGCATTATATAAGAGCAAATTAAAACATGTCTTGGGACTGGCAGATGGATGTAAATCTTCACTGCATATGGAAACTAACTATAGCCACCTCTTGGGAAGAAGCTATTTTCTTAAAGTCAAGATATGAAGCATGTTTGCACAAGTAGGCATGTCATTCTGCTTGGTATGTGTTGTGATCCTGGATAACTGGAAAATCTGAATTACCGGGACATGAAACCTCATACCTGGAGGGTCTACCTGTCACTTTGAGAGATGTGGGGAAATGTATAAATGTGAGGAGCATTGTCAATTAATAATTTTGTTCTCAAGTCTATTTTTCCCTTCTCTAGATATATATAGAAATGTTCAACTCAGGTTTTGTGCACCCTTCATAATAAAAACATGTATAAGGCATGGTGGAGTTTGGTTTGTGTAAATCAGTGAAAATGTTGCTCATGTAGAAAGACCCAGTATTAAACAAATCCAATCTTTGCATTCTGCAGATGCAGTACCCCTCTTTTTGAGACTACTTCATTCACCACATCAGAATGTTTGTGAGCAAGCTGTCTGGGCTCTCGGCAATATTATAGGTAACTTGTTGTTTTAATGATTTGAATTCAGGGAGCATTTCATTTTAGAACTTGACTTTTTGAACATTGGCATTATCATAAGAGACTATGTTTCCTCTGAATTCTGTGTCTTGATACAATTTTTTCAAAAGTATATAATATAGCCAGAATTACATATGTACCTCCTGGGTTTTTTTCTAAATAAGAGTATCACTTGCTATACAAAATATTAACAGGATAAATTTTGTGTTTCCTAAAATATACATACCTAACTTTACGTATGTATATTTAATTAAATATGACCTTTTAGTACTAGACTATTGGTGAGGAAACATAGAATTTCAGTATCCCAACATGTCATTGCATACATTTCAAGATTTTCCATTTTTAATGTAATTTCTTTTGCAACAATTTTCATTTCTGTAGGTGATGGTCCTCAGTGTAGAGATTATGTCATATCACTGGGAGTTGTCAAACCTCTTCTGTCCTTCATCAATCCCTCCATTCCCATCACCTTCCTTCGGAACGTCACATGGGTCATTGTAAATCTCTGCAGGAATAAGGACCCCCCACCGCCTATGGAGACAGTTCAGGAGGTAAATAAAGAATTATGAGACAGATAATGTTTTATACTCTGGGCTGGAGGCCAAATATTTTACGCTGTCACACTATGAATTTTTGCATGTCTTTTGTCACTGCACATGTATTGTGCCACTCTGCCATATGTTAGATGAAATAATTTGACCAATTTGGTGGTTCTTGCTGCAGCTGTAATAAAGGTATTTGTGACATCTGAAACCAAGTAAGACTAAAGTGATGAGCTATACAACAAAAAATTAACACGCTAGAAAGCATTAAAATACTCAGCATTACAGGTTTTCACTAAAAAAAAAAGAAAGGCTACAATGTGATTCTGAACATAGAAGAGTTCAAATATTATTATTTTCAGCAAGAGGAAGCGTAAGTAAACTGTGGCTTGTAGTGTGGTTTGTGTTTTGACTCAGTGTGCACATGCAGTCAATGCCAAGTCCCAACCTGAGCAGAAATCCTCAAAATTCTTTTAAGCTGGTAAAGAGAGGAAATGCTTGGTTGATAGGGCCGTCACAGTTAGTAAAATGGAGCTGTTTGACTAGAATGGTAATTGTAAGTAAAGTTCTTGATTTTAAGATAAATTTGAAGGTGTAGATACAGTTTTTGAAGCCATGTGAAGTCTATTACTGTTAACAACTAAACTTCCATGGAATTTTAAAAATGATGCAGAGAGACAGGGAAACTTTTACAAGTAATGCTTTACTAAATAAAATACTCTGTTCAAAGCAGTTTTATCACAGCCCAGTTTTATATTTTCTCCATATGTGATTATAAAAAATTAAACTTCAATCCAAGAGGTTTATATATTGATATTAGGCTAACAATTTTTATTGTACGTGATAACAAAGCTTTTAAAATAGCAGCAGGGTGTGTAATCTCTGTTACTTGCCTGTTTTCCCTCAAAATACAGTCTACATTCTGTATCTGGAATATAGTGCTGTCTCATATTTTCACAAATTTGAAATACAGATAATACAGATATTTTTATATTCACTTTGAGGGAATGACCAGCTGCTGGGAAGTGTGTGATTACAATATACTAAAGCAGACTCAAGCTAAGCTTTGTGATTACAATACTTGGATTCATAATTTTACCACCAATTTTGTTCTACTGTAATGACTTATGAACTTCTTTTCAGATTTTGCCAGCATTGTGTGTTCTCATTTACCATACAGATATAAACGTAAGTAATTTCTAAAGTTTTAGATATTTAGATTCTTTGTTTTCTCTAGAAAGATAATGTTGCAGGATTGTGTTAAAGTAGTAAACTTGGCTTTGTATGTTAATTTATGTATAATTAAGTCATAAATGCATAATTAAATACAAAGACTAATGTGATTGTAGTCATTCAGAGCATGAAAAAGAAAGTGCAAATACCAGTTCTGAAATACCTCTTGTAAAAAGATGGCATTTTTTGTCCTGTACATTTGAAATAGCTTTAAAAAATCTTACCTTGAATTGAGCACTAGAAAATTAAAGTGCCAGCTTTACCATCACCTGTGTGTTAATTCTGCCCCAATTTATAATTTTGCACAGATGACATGCAATATGTTTAAAAAAATTACATGTAATTCTATATATCAGTCCAGTCAAATGTTGCGATCATAAGGGTAAACCTGACTTTTGTAATCTGCTGGGTGCCTGACTTTGCAACAGTTAGTTAAGGAAACCACATGTGAAACTACATTTAAACAAACAGCAATACGCTATTGTTTTGTGGCACCTTTGACAACCTTCATGTTTTTAACACTAAACCTTCAGTACATCCCACATTCCTGATTCATAAGTTTACCTGTATTTTTTCCAAGTAATGTCCTAGGGAGTGGATTTACCTCATGAAGCCTTATATATCGGGACTTCAGACCAAAGATCTGTGTAACTGAGGGATACTGAGCTGCTTTTCTGCTCCTTCTATCAGGACTTTGTAATCCCTATAGTGATCCTTTAGTTTAGGGAAGAAGGAATTGAACCCTTGTGTTGGGTTTGGGGATAAAATAAAGCATAAGATAAGTAGGAATGTCATTTGTTAGTTCAGTGCTGTAGTAGTGGTGTTTCTGCTGCTTTTTTAATGGTGAAGTGGGCTTGTCTCCACAAAATATTTGTACAGTTTAAGCTGGGATTTTGCCAGGGTTTTCCCAGTGTAATGTGAGTGGGAGACAGCACATGGTGACTTTTCAATGAGTAATTTGGACAAAGCTGAACAGAATTCATTGCAAAACCAAATATACTTCTAACCTGTAGGCTTTTTTTTCCCTGCCCAATTTTAAAGCTTTTGCAAGCAATGATTGTGTGAGAGCTTATTGATGCAGGTATGAGACTGTGATGCCAGGTTTTGACTGATCTCAATTAGGGTGTCCGTCATTTTGATCCTGAGAGTCAGGTGCTAGTTTGGAGGTACCAGTCTGGTCCCAGCCTCTCTGTACTGGAGCAGCAAACCTATCTTTGGAGATGAGTCAGTGATGCAGGTAGGTCAGCCCACAGTCCTGTGAGCGCTTCTGGCGGCTGCTGCTCTCGTCACCAACAGGGCTGGGGGCAGCAAACTGGTGAGGCACCATCTCTCACTGCTTCTGCTGCCATAGTGGCTCCACTGCAGCACGTTCTGCTGTCCCTGCAGCACAGGAGGCGAGGGCAGCAGCAGACTGTGGCAGGAGAGCCTTTGGGCTGTGCTGGCTGGCATCTGGAGCTGGGTGGCAGCAGCCTGTGGGTCAGGACTGTAAATCCTTCCTGTGTTCTAGTACTGCAGTGTTCAGCTCGTCCTATAGCTGAAAGTTTTAAATTAGTATCTGTTTTAAAAGTAGGCTAGATCTAGGTACCTCAACAGATTATGTCCTTAGTGGAGTCCATATTTCTTTTTCCTGCTGTTCCTAACATCATCTCTATGTGATTCGACATCCCTCTCTGCTGGCTTTGTTTCTGCTTCAGGTACTACCTTTTGGTGACTAACTTTTGTACCTGTCTGTTTTTGAGGACTTTGTAATCATCCTTATCAAGTCATCTGTGACTTTTTTTTTCTCTTTTAAGATTCTCAGATGGCCCCGCATGATAGGCATTTCTTTGTGGGTTTTGCTTTGCTTGAACACTTCAACAGTTGCCACATTACAATAGTTGCTAGTCCTTTAGTTGGTATAAGAACTCCTTTCCTTTGCTGTGTTTTTTATTCTTAATATGAAGGCAGGAAATGGCATACATCCAGACTTGTTTGCAGTTTCACTTCAGAACTACACTATGGATCAAAAATGCTAGGATGTCAGATGGATTTAGAGACTTAGGAGAATTTATGTATTCCATAATCATGAGATAGCACAGCTAACAAATTACAGCTATGCTAAGGAGGCTGTATTGGTATTTTTTTCAGAAAGCTACTAGCATAACTACTTACCTGAGCTGATTGTCTATCTTGGAAATGCAAATCAAGCCCCACAGTTTACCTTTGTGAGATGATGTATGCTGTCACTTTATGCACCAAAATGTGGTATTTAATTAAAAAGGAATTTTAGAGGACATACAGAAATTACTCTGATGGAACAAATGGGCCTGGTTTTCATAGTTTTGCATATTAGTCTAACATTACTGATTAGGTCTCATCACAATCATGTTTTAGTTTTTCCTATAACTAAATTGCATGTTTTCCCCTCTCCACCCCCAGATAAGTGGAATGTTGTTCACTAAATTAAGTGTTCATTATACGGATTTTTCTGTTCAACATGTAAACCATGTTCTCTCCAATTTGTAGATTCTTGTGGACACTGTTTGGGCTTTGTCCTACTTAACAGATGGTGGAAATGAACAGATACAAATGGTGATTGATTCGGGAGTTGTACCTTTTCTAGTTCCCCTTCTGAGTCATCAGGAGGTTAAAGTTCAAGTAAGTCTGATTCAGTTGTGTTTGAATAGCCCTTTGTATGCTGTTTGCTAAAAAAAAAATGTGCCTGACAGTATTTATTAGTGGAGTTAGTGAGAGGAACATTTATAGCTACATTTTGTGCAGGTAAAACTGAAAAAAAATGATACCTACGCTGAGGGAAAAATACTGAAAAGAAAGAAACTTCAAGCAAAACAGTACTAACACAGTTTTAAGTGATGTGTCAGGTTAAACATTTACTTCCGTTATGTGATTACCAGGGGTGCCTTCCTTTTCTAGTTCTAAAATATTTAATGACAACAGATTTTATGTTTTTCAGAAGTCAAGTAGTACACATTCTTTCTGGTGCTGCATACATGGTTGTGCATATTCTAACTAAATAACTCATGGAAATCAGTATTTTGGAATCTTTAGAGTATGGAAATATTTGTAAATGCTGAGTCCTTTTAGTAAAGTAAATTTGTAATTAGCTGTGAAAGGTTAACTGAGCTTACTTGATTAATTTTAAAGACAACGTGAAACTAAAAGTTGGTTAATGTGTACTGGGTTTTTTTATGAACCATCCACTGTAATATGGAGCTCTTCTGTATAACTGTGCATTTGACATGTTTGTTTAGTTTATACTTTGGATGAGATTTGGCTGTCTTGAAATTTGTCAGAGTAGTTCACTTGGTGAAAGAAGTCTCTCCGATGTTCTGTCACTTGTAAAGCGTTTACTGACCAGTACATAAGGATGTAGAGTCCATTTCTGAAATCACCTGAGACTCAGTAGTTGTGAGGTTTTGAATGCCCTAGTGGGGAGCTGAATGGAGATGTGAGCAGCCTCAGCAGACATAGAGCCTAGAAGCTGTTGTTGAAATTGTAACACAGATCAGGTACATGATCTTCCAAAGTTTTCATATTCTTTTAATTTGTAATCCTTGTGCTTTTTGAGTTGAGCTGCAGCGCATTTATTCTGTGATGTACTGTGTCTTTTGATTAAACAGTATCCCTTTTTTTTTTGATGTAGCTCAGAAGATGAAGTGCTAAATTGTATTTTGGAAAGTGTTTTTATAAAGAGACATCTTAAAATGATCTTTGTTATAGCATAAGTAACAGCAATGTCTTTAACATGCAATTTTTTTTCCTTCCCACTTTGGATATTCAGACAGCAGCACTGAGAGCAGTAGGCAACATAGTAACTGGTACTGATGAGCAGACACAAGTTGTTCTCAATTGTGATGTTTTGTCTTATTTCCCACATCTCCTGACGCATCCAAAAGAGAAGATAAACAAGGTATGATTTGCTTCTTCCTAACTTAGTAATTTTTTTTTAAGAAATAGAACAGTAGCCTGTGGAATATTACAGAAGAATTCCCTACAGCTGTTATTTCCAGCATGTGAGCAATTTTGTATAAAGATGCAGCCTCTGAGGCTGGTGCTTAATTAGGACTGAAACCAAACAGCCATAGTGAGTATCCATGCATTGGTGCTGATGCCTCATGCTTTCTGGGAGGACTGAAGGGTTTTGCTTTGGAGGTAGACACTTTTTCTTTTCATTTGCAAAGTGAGTAACTGGCTAACTTCAGTTACAGTTTTTCATAATTTTACTTGAGTCTGGTGAGTTGCATAAGACTCATCCAGTTTTCCTACTCCACCTTTTCATAGTGAAGTTGTTCACATGTTCATCTTCACCTTCAAGGAAGGAGGGTGTATCACTGTCCTTTCCTGAAAATTGTCTTTGCATTTCATCTCCTTCCTTTTGCCAGAAATAACTTCACTGCTGCAAGGATTGGGTGGAACAGGAAGAGTTTGATGAAAGTGATCAGTGCCTCCTTTTCCAGTGCTGTATTTCATGTTATCTAGGTTTTTTTAGTCATTGTGCCATCTTCCATTGCAAAGATGGTCTGGCTGAGGAGAAGGCTTTTTTGTTTAGGTTATGTGATTCCCCCATATAGTGTATCACTGAGGAGAAATCTATTTATGAGGAATCTCTGTTTCTTCAGGCCCTGTTAGCTGTGAAGATCTCTGAAGAAGTTATCTTTGACAGTCAAACTGATGTGATTTATTTTTGCCTGCCCTCTTAACTCTCACAAAACAATGATGAAAAGCTCTTTTGAATGCCAAGGAATTATTTTTGGGGATTTTTAAAAAAAAAAAAGTCCAGAAATGCTTTGAGTTTTATTTCAAGTCTATATTGGGAGAGGCAAATAGAAATAAAAGCAAAATACACAGCCCTAAAAAAGTGGGAATCCATGTTCTTTTCCTGCAATGGTTCATAATTGCTTGCTTGCCACATCTTTTACTTAAGATGGGAGCCTTTTTAAGATGTTCTGGATTGCCATGACGAGTAACCCCCTTTGTAACTGCAAATTTATAACTGCCATGAGATAGGTGGTAACTGTGTGGGTGAACCTCTTGAAGGAGTAATTGCTGAGCAAAGGCACAAGACAGTGTCATGTGTGATACTTGAATGAGATTTTTGGACACCATGTTACACAAAGAAAATGGGAGGTAGAGTCCTTTTATCATAGCAGAAAGGTGCTACTGAGCTGTCAGTAATAGGATACAGGACAAGTCCTTTTTTTTAATGCTTTCCCAGTTTTTCTGTTTTCCTTGTAAAACTGAAAGTTTAAAGCCTGTCTGTTACTCCAGCAGTGCAAAGGGGATATAGGGTTTACATCAGCATTACTCCTGATGTATGGAGACACTCCTTGTGTGAGAGTGAATCTGGCCCTGTAAATCAGTCATGTGAATTTTACGTTGATTCCCTGTTGTCTTTCAGTCAGTTTGTGTGTTAGAGGTGCTGCTCAGGAGGAGGTCTGTTCAGTGATTGCTCGTGGTATGATTTTAGGTTTTGAGATGGTCAGGTTTGGTTGAGTTCTTTTTTTTTCATCTGCTGACTAGTTTTTAAAAGTGCTTTGCTTTTTTGCTTTATCCCATTGTAGGAAGCAGTTTGGTTCCTTTCCAATATCACAGCAGGAAACCAGCAACAAGTTCAGGCTGTAATAGATGCTGGGCTAATCCCCATGATCATACACCAGCTGGCTAAGGTCAGTCAAGCTATCAGCTATGCAAGTTGTCATCCTCTTTTTATAAATCTGACATGAGGAGTTTGTGATTTTTAATAAGTTTGACCGATGTTTCCATGCTAATTTTAATGAGCTAATTATTTTATTTTTCAGGGGGACTTCGGGACACAAAAGGAAGCTGCTTGGGCAATTAGCAATTTGACAATAAGTGGGAGAAAAGATCAGGTATGTATAGTGGGATTTCAAGCTGTCACTGAAATGTTTTACATGCAGCCATTTGTGTAAGAAGATCAATGTTGAAAGCTTTTTTTTGTTGTTGTTTTTAAATTATTTAGGTTGAATACCTTGTACAACAAAATGTAATCCCACCGTTCTGCAATCTACTCTCAGTAAAGGATTCTCAAGTGGTACAGGTGGTGCTGGATGGCCTAAAAAACATCCTGATAATGGCTGGTGATGAGGCTAGCACAATAGCTGAAATTATAGAAGAGTGTGGAGGTAAGAGCTTACTAGGCTTTTAAAAAATTTAATTGCCTGGATGTTACTCTGTCTTCCCCTTGCTGCTGTTGATGTTTACTGCAGTGTTATTTAACGTGGGCTATTTGAGTAAACAAGGGAGACTTTTTAATGAGAGACATTACTTTTTTTTTTTTTCTGTTTATTTCAGTTTGGAGATGGCTGTGTAGAGGCAATTCTTGAAGGAGCTCTCTGTAGCTTAGGTATTTTTTAGGTTTCAATGAGAATTGTAATTCTTTTCATTTGATAATTGCACATACTTTGTCCTGCAGTAAAACACACAATTCTTGCTCTAGTTCATTGCCTTGGAAGCAGTTTTAGATTGTAATTTCATTACACACCAAAGCAGGATGAAGAGTCTTTTCAATATCACAATCCAAGTTGTAACATATGCTAATTAATGTATTATAATAAAGAGATACTGAAGAACACAATGGACTGGAAGCTTTTCCCTTGTGTTATTCCATATCCAGTTTGAAAATGGGACTAGTGTTTTAGCTGCTTTGTCACCTTGCTGTTTTGAACTTACAGGCAACACAGAAATGTAGCCACTTCTTTTTGGGGATACATAGAAAGCACAAGGACTAACCCAAAAGTTACGTAATAGACAGAAGTTTTAAAAAATAAGGGTTTTATCTAAACAAAGAGAATATTCCATTATCCATTGTTCATAAAATGGAATATTCCCTGGCATGTAAAGTTCACTAACTACTTCTCTTTCCTCTTAGAGGCAGCTGCTGTGTAGATCATATTTTCAAACCAAGCTACATCTTTTCTAGAATGTTTCAGTAGTGATGTTTAATCATTTTTCTTATTTTTTAAAGTAGTCAGTAACTCTGGTTTAATCTTACAAAACTCTTCTCCATTTTCTTTTATTCAGGGTTAGAGAAAATCGAAGCCTTGCAACAACATGAGAATGAAGACATTTATAAACTAGCATTTGAAATTATAGATCAATATTTCTCTGGTGATGATGTAAGTATGCTGAAGATGGAAAAGTATATGCACTGTGCTCTTAGCTTAGTAAGTACATTGTCACTGTTCCTCAGCTCCAGTGGTCACAAACATATGTTATCTCCAAAGTCAGTTTTCCTGGTCCTTGTTCACTACGGTTTCCCTCAATTTAAAGTCTTTGAAGAGTTTCTCAATATCAGAACTTTTCTTCAGCAAAATCAAGAGGTCTACTCTAGTCTTGCCTAAGAAATTGATCGATGCTCAGGTAATTTAGTCAGATTGATGTGCAATTACTTGTGATTAGAATCTAAACAGTTCTCTGGCTCTCGTTTTTATTTTCTCATGCATCAATCTTTGAAAGGGGCAGCAGATTCTTACTTTCAGATTTTTGTATTTTAAGTTGTATTTGCTCAGTCTGGATTCTGCAGTGAAAAGAGTCATCAAAACTATTAACACTTTCTGCAAGTGTTTGATCTAGACCATCCAGTATTTTGTTGCATCCAGATTAGGTATTTTGACCCTCTGGTTCTAGCTCCTCCTGGTACTGGCTGCTTGTGAGTTCCTGAGGAGCACTTCAACATGCAGTTCAAAGGCACATGGTCTTTTCTAGGCTCTCCAGGGTGTCTGTAGTTCTGCAGCCTAGCAGAACTATTTTTTCAGTTCTTCTCTTAAATTGAACTCTCCAAATGCCGGCTCTAACTTCAGGACTCAGTATTTTCAATTCATGGGCCCATCATGTGATTGGGAAGTTAGTCACCAGAGGTTAAGATATGTGAAAAGTTCCCTATGCCTGTAGTGATTCTGTGAGCAGTGTCTTACAGTCTTCATAGAGACACTAAAACTTCCGTGTGTAACTGAAGAGCACAGTCTGCTTGATGTGGGTGGAAAAATATCCCTGTTGAGGTTAGTACTCCCTTTTGTGTGCATTTAGTTTTTACATTAGCACAATGTAATCTATGCCTGATGGACTGCATATGCCTTCTTTACTCAAGAACAGGACTTTCCTTTGGATTATTATATCGTTACTATGTTTTCTGGAGCTTCTGAAACTCAAAATTGTAGAAATTCTGTAATTGCTCCAGGGAGATAAGAGATTGGTTATGGTAGCCTGATTGGCCATGTTAAGGTGAACTGTCCAGGAGTGTTCTTGCCTTCTGTCACTTCAGGATCTTCTGTATTCTCATGAGATGTTGCTGGCTGCTTGATGTCCCCTCATTGCTAATCACATCTGTTCCTTTGCTGAGCCCCGTACAGTGCACAGCCTGTCCTTTAGGACCAGGACTAACAGCTTCCTGACTTCAGTTTCTTTATTAAAGGCAGGTGAGCTTAGGTGGGGTTACTTTGTAGTATCCCTGGAGAAGATCCTTGTTTATCATAACAAAAAGGTTTTGCATAACGTTCTGAAACCAGACCCGGTCTTCATGTGGACATGATGTGCAGATCGTTGCTCTCACGAAGGGCCTCAATCTCTTCCCCCCGGTTTAGACAGTGTCACCCAAAGTAAAGAGAAAGATTTTAGGTGAGTCAGTTCTGATGTGTGCACTGCTGCAGGTCCAGGTCTCTGAAGGCTGTTCAGACCCCCCCACATAAGGGTTATTTTCTGCTTCAGAATGACACACAATATCAAATGAGGCTCAGATAACAGTGCAGCTAGTGATTTGCAGGTGAAGGGGTAGGGTTTGAAGTTGCACATTTTGTTGCTACTGACCATGTTATTTGCTATTCCTTGAGACTGTAAATTCTAACAGCTCTGAGGAAGCTGGGTGAAGTTGGCTGCTGATTCCTTTCACTCTGTCCATAGAGCAATGAAGTACTTCTGGTTAAAACCAAATTCAGATTGTGCTTATGAGACCTATATAAATGAAATGAGTAGTTCTAAATTGCTCAAATTCTGATAGGAGATACTAAGAGGTCTTTTAAGCTTCATATAAGTATTTCTTTGAGCTGCTGATAAAAATATATTTTTGTGTTGAAAGAAAATGGGAGAAAGTACAAAACTAATTCTGGAATCCACAACTAGTGATTAGCCAACTCCAGAAGCACTAAAAATTGGCACTGAAAATTAAACTGCACAGCTAAAATAGCAACTGTTTTGACCAAGCAGCAGTACTGTCCCTAACCATGACAATTTTCTGTTTCCGTAGTGGTATTAGAACAGAGTTGATGTGTTATTCTTTCTAAACATATTTGGAGGACTGAATTGGAAAATGGATCTAATTTTACTGCAGTAATATTTTTAGAAAAAGAAGAAAACATGAGCATTTATGAATTTCTTCTCTGTGTACCCAATTGTGCAGGAATCAGCCTCTCATGTGTTTCTGCTGTTGTGTTTTGTAGATCGACGAAGACCCCAGTCTCATTCCTGAAGCCACTCAAGGAGGTACTTACAACTTCGACCCAACGGCCAACCTTCAAACAAAAGAATTTAATTTTTAAGTTCAAAAAAAGTGCAGCTTCTCTTGTCCCACACCAGTACGAAGCACCACCAGATGGCTACCAAGTGAAGAAACAAAAGGCTCCAAGACACACATGCCTCTTCGTTTTGATGCTTCTAAAGCAAGCCATGTATTGGTCACTTTGCAGTTGCCAAACATCACTATCACGTGGACTGTAAATGCATATGCATGATCTCTTAAACTGTTTCAGAATTCTTTTTAACAGTCCCAACTACCTTTTTTTGCCTTTTTCCTGGTGCCACATGCTGACAACCGCAATCTGCAGTTTTGTTAAGAATATTCCATAGTGGTGGCACATTGGCTTTCCACGGAAAAGTAGCTTCTTTGGAAAATGGTGCGCTATGGATCAAGACACTTTGGTATGATGCGTACATTTTGGAAGACTTTACAGGGGCCCAGTTTGCTCTGAGCCTCCATCATCGTCCTCCACAAGCATATTTTCATAAACTTTATGTGGAAGAATAGATTCAAAAATGCAAGCCAAATGAATTTCATTGGTGAAACTGAAATAAAAGTAACTTATAAAAACACAACACTTGGCAATTGATTAAACACTTAAGTTTAAAACAAACAAAAAAACTACTTCAGCTATCGGTAATTGATGTGTGTTCATTAACTGCCTCAGAAACCAGGGTTGGAGAATGAACTGTAGATTTGGACTGGTAAAGCTTTTGCCATTATACCTAATTTTTGAGAACAGCGAGCCCTATTTGACCACTCACTTCAGCCTGTGTGTTCCTGCTGTTTTGAAGTAATCAAATGCTGTGCATGGTATTTTACCTGAGCTACAACCTGTTATGGACTTGAACTTCTGTTTAAGCTGAAAGCAAGAGTCCCAGACTGTAGAAAAAAATTTCTGTCCAAAAAATGTATTAGTTAAAAAAGAATCTTGCTTTCAACTTTCAGTAGTCAATATCTTCTGTTTTAAATTGATAATTGGATATGGTTGATTTATATTGGGTTTAAACTGTGGAGCTTTCATGTTTACTGTAATTTAGTCTTAAACTATTTTTTACTTAGTAACCAGTGCTTATGATGATGTGGTTGGCAACAAACCAGCAACTACTTAGAAGCGTCATAAAAGCTTCATTCTTGGAGTATTGGAAGAATAATTCACAAGTTAGTCTCAAATCTTATTCATGTGATTAAAACCATACCAACTGGTTGATGTGTGAGGCTGTATCGAAGCTGCCGTTACTCAGCGTAAACCTGATGTGCAGCGCACATTAAATAACTTTATATAAGGTATGTGAAGTCATTGCTTTTGGAAAATCGCCTGACCCAGTCACTTCCAAAGGGATTTCGGTATTGCTGGGGCGAAGATCGGTAATCTTGAAATTCTGTAAGCTATCACACAAACT
The DNA here is from genome assembly GCA_027886175.1 of Phylloscopus collybita. Classification (NCBI taxonomy): domain Eukaryota; kingdom Metazoa; phylum Chordata; class Aves; order Passeriformes; family Phylloscopidae; genus Phylloscopus; species Phylloscopus collybita. The sequence goes on from JAJNNQ010000007.1 coordinate 17,365,241, forward strand.
GGTTTTGTTGCTGTTGTTTACTGGGTGTAATTTCCCAATGCATTGATGTGAAGGGATAGAAAAATCTAAACTAATTTAGTTATTGGATGTGGGTTGTATTTACTGTGATGAAGATAAGGACAGATGCCATCAGAGCTTTGTGGATCAGCTGTTTTTCCACTGATGAACAACACATAGCAGGTGTGCATTCATTAAATATATATCTGCCAAGGTGGAGCCACTTTAAAGAGTGAGTTGTCTTGTATCTCAGCTGGATACAAGTGTATGTTTAAACTGCAAGATTTTTACTTGCTAGATAATCTGTTTTAATATAGTGGTTTGGCCTCTGATTATTTATAGGTTTTATAAATTTTAGAATCAATTTCTCTTTAAGGTGGCTCAGATTTTTCAACTCTTGTGCACATAAAATTGAGTTGAAGTTCATTGTGCCTTTTTTCTTTTCCCAGAAGTTGAGTTGAAGCTTCATATGGTAACTGCATCCTATTCACACACTATAGTCTAAAATCTTGAAACTGTGTGGTGTTCGCTAAAAAAACTAAACAATAAAAAGTCAAAGTTAGGTAAGGTCACAAAGTTTTTGTGAAATGAGAGTTCCAGCAGATGTTATCGTGAACAAATATTTCCCCCCTTCTAATTCAGTCTGGTCTCCTGTACGCCATGTAGACTGATGCATACCCAGTTCAGCCTGCACTCACTGTTACTCTGGAGATTACATACAAATTGATACCGAAGCAACAGTTTTCCTCTACTGTAAAGATTCGATCCTTTTCTTGCACTCGATGCATTACAATAGAAGTGAACATTGGAGAACTGGGTAAGGCAGGACAAAGTGCTTGCTCAGTTCTTTCTGCTGTGACCTTATCAGCTTTTGATTGGGATTGCACCATTTCATAGTTAATAAAGGAAACAAAGTATATTGCTGCACTTTTACGTTTTCAGAACAGTGTTTAAAATTGCATTGTTTTTATTATTTTTTTAAACTATCAGTTAAAATAGACTAAAACGTTCTTTCAAAGAGGCATCTAAATGTGTTCCTAATTTTGTATATGGGCTTAGGTTTTGTAACCAATAAAAAGCTGCTATCAAATACTATAAAACATTCAAGAACTTATTTTGAAGGTTATGGAACTGCTTAGTCTTCATGGATTGACTTAGGGGTTTTTGTCTTTGACTAGATATTAGTTAGCAGAACTCCGCATCAAAGTTTGAAGTATGTTACAAGTATGAATAAAGTAAGCTAATGCAGTCATCTCTGAAACCTTGGATACGGAGTTTTATACTTTGTATGGAGATGTTTCCCAGCTGTGTACAGGGGGCTGTGGTAAGTGGGCTGCAGCTGTTCCATGTAATTATTGAAATAGCGACTTCAGTTCAAAGGCTTGAAGGTGGACCGAGAGTGTCAAGAACTTCCACAGTTGTCTTCTACCTCCAGAAACATCCTTTCAAGCTCCTGGTGTGAGGCTGATTGCTGATCCAGCATTAATTTAAGCTCAGGATGCTGCACAAGGGCGGCCCAGCTCCTGCCCAGTGTGGGTTGGGAGGGAGTGTGCACCAAAACTAGCCTTGGGCCAGACAGCCTTTTATGACCAGTATCCCTCCCCCTGGCACAAGTGACCCCATTGGGGTGCTCTTGGGAACAGCTTGGAATTGTCAGAGACTTGCATTGTCCAGCAGCCTCCTAATTAGTACAGTCCTGCTTTAATTACAGGGCAGCACCCCTAGAAGGAGACCACATGAACTGTTAGAAAGGTGCCTGTGTCTGCAGCTGTGGCTTTGCCATCCTTTCTCTGTCAGTTGGCTGAGGCACCTGGAGAAACCCCTCTCCCCATGGCTGGGAGATGGAGATTAGCTTCCAGTGCCACATTTAAATCTTTACAAATGCTTGTCCATGGGGATATAAAGGACAAAGATTTCATAAGAACCTAATTCAAATTTCCAAAAGCTGTTTTATCCCTTTGGTTCCTTCAGCTTTCAGTTGACAAGCTGAACTGTGTTGGGTTTTTGCAACCTGTTAATCATCCTCTAGATCATACCTGGAGGACTTGAAAGACACTACAGTGGAATAAATAATGTGTTAAGACAGTCCAATTTAGAAAGAGTAAAACCTAGATGATATCCTAATGTTCCCCATACTTGTAAATGTACAGACACTTCCATTTTGTTTGCTTGATCTGCTAAACAGAGAAATGAGTAAGAACAGCCACTTGGCAGGCAGATGTTTGGGGTTTTTTTCATCACAATGGGATCAGTGATAGTTGGGGCCCACTTTGTTATTCTGCTCTTCTCTAATACCCTCTAGATTCTGAATGTCTTTCAAGCTAGTCCTTTCCACCAAATGCAGTGAGTTGTGTTCCTTCTATTTTGTTGCATAAAAAGTACTCCTTTTTGTGGCAGAATTACGCTTCTATTCAAACGTATGTAGGACAACAAATTATGCCAAGCCATTAGGAAGCCCTTTTCAGGAGGAAAAGGAAAAAAACCCAATCAGCAGAAAAGTATGGGCTCCAACAGGCAAAGCTTTGGGAGATTTTGCTGCAGGGGTTTGTTAGGATTGTCACTGTCACCTTGACAGCAACATGAGCTGGAGGTGCCTGAGCTGCACAGGTCTCCTTGAGGCTGCTCAGGAAAACTGCCTTGTGTGTAGATGCAGAGTTAGGAGCTAGAGCAGCTTTCTGCTTCCCTGCTCCTGGTTTCTGTGTGCATCATCCTGCCACAGAAACGGCAATGGGCTCCGTGCTGCTGGCGTGGCCCTGGAGCTCTCCAGCTGTTGCTGCAGGCACACAAATGCATTCGTGATACAGCTCAAGTGAGCAGCATCCCAGTTTGTAAAGGAACACAAGAGCCGGGTTTTTTCCAACCTCAGTTGTAAGGTTTTAATGTTGGAGAGATCACAATCTTGTGTATCACACCTAAGAATGTTAATAACATGATTCTTTGGTTTTAAAAGGAAGGTTGGAGCATGTAGGCTGCTCTCTGCCTTCATCCGTAGCAGTAGAATAGGTGAATGTCACCACACAGCCTCAGAGGGAATGCGGCAAGTTCTGTGAAGGATTTAGATACCCTGCAGTACCTGTCTCTGGACATAGTGGGGGAGCTGCAGGAGGAAGTTGGTTGTCCATTTGCTCCATACATTAAATAGGCTCCAAGGACACGCAAATGTGTAGAACATGGATTAACTGTTTTATTTCCTAAGTAGGGTCCTGTGGAAGACTGGTGGTTGGATTTTTTTAATGTGCTGAAGCCAAGTGTAAGGGAGCTCATGTCTGCATCTGCCGTTTGCAGGCGGATCATCTTTAGTGGCTTCATTTGCTTGTTTTAACCCTGATTCATGGTTGCCCATAAAAAATTGTTTGTATGCAAAGAGAGAGGATGAAATTGAAATATTTTGCCAATGGGCTTCAGCAAGTTCAATTCTAAGTTTGTGCAGAGAAGTGCTTAAGGGAAGCTGCAGCTCTTGCCCTTGAGATTAGACCCATCACTGTTCCTATCTGATGCAGTACACAGCTGGTTTCCCCTGCCTTTCATACTTTAATATCCTGGTAGAACTCCCTGAAATCTGCATACTGCCTGTATGCTTTAACATTGAAAATGAGGGATAAATTCCTTCTGTTCTTGCCATGATGGCCCAGTAATTGTGAGAATATTTATTTGACATTGGTTCTCTAGGAGTGGTTTGCCTGGTCTTAGGTTTTGTCATGTTAAGCACGGCAGCACATAAATCTTAGGAAGTGATAGGTGTAGAGGGAGCATTTGGACATGTCAAATTCTAATGTTTAATTCAAATATGTAGAAAATATAAAAAAATGTGTTGCTTTGTCAAAAGAGAAGTGCTCTTTCACTTGTTTCAGATCTCTCAGTCACTTTCAGATCTCTCAGCCTTTACTGGTTTAGAACAAATATTTCCTTTTTTTTTTTAAAGAGGCTAAACCCCCTATCTTTTTAATGTGTGTCTGTTTCAATTGCAGCTAAAATGTTCCATCTTACATGGAAAAAATTCTCTCCAAAGGCTTCATTTGTGAACACTTAGAGGGAGCTGGATGTGCTGGATGCTCAGCGGTAATACTTCCAGCTCTGTAATCTCAGTCTCAAATTCTCAAATTTCAGGGCTCTGTGCTGAAATATTTAACCCTTTGGTGAGAAAAGGGCCCAGTCCAAGGGGAATAATTAACAAGGTGGCACCTTGCTCCTGCAGTAGCCACATGTTTCTTCCTCCCTGCTATCAAATTGCTGGGGCTTGAAACGCAACCTCACTGTCAGCAGCACAGAGCCAAGTGTTTGCACTGAGCTTTGCATGGCTATTGGTATCCAGGGAGGTGTTTTTATGTGAACTCAACCAGAGGTCTGTTCTTGAAATATTAAAAACTGATGGAAAGGGAAGAAATCACTTCTTGTAAAGGTCACAGTTTTCTCTGTATTTGATATTCTAGTCAACATCTAAACTCTTGAATTTTTCCAGGAGTTTTACTCACCTCAATTATGTATTAGTTTAAATTTAAAAGAAGAAAGACTTAGCCCAGACTTGATGGGAAAAAAAATTTGTAAATGTGAGCCCTGCATGTTTAGAAATGGAAGTTTACTGAGGTCCATGATTTTTCTCGATGTAATCTGGGAGCTGCTTCTCATGCTTCCAGTTACAAGAATACACCAAGTATTCCTCAGGGCCTTTGTTTGCTCTTACCCCAGTCCCAATCACCTACTCAAAGAGGAGCACTGCAAGCACTAAAGTGTTAACACTGAGGACTTGGAGGCTCTCTTCTCCCCGCTTGGAAATCATTGGACAACAGGCTGCTGAACTGCATCCATGTTCCTTCCAACCTAAGATGGTGCAAGAGCTGAAAGTAGTGGCAGAGAAGCAAAAGCTGCTTGCTAGGTGGGTGTCAGTGCCAGCTGCAGGCTCTGTGCCTGGGGACTGACTTCCCAAGTCAGGCTGCCCCCTCCATTACACCAGAGGAAGTTGGTGCACACATAACTTGCTTCTTACTCAATGTGTAGTTGCTCAGCTTTATAAAGAAGAGGGCTGGAACTGAACAACAGACTTGAGGCTGCCTAGCTTTTTTGCAGTTGAAATTTCCTGCACTGTACCTGTTTGTTAGGGTTTGGGTGTTTGTTTTGGGGTGTTGTGGTTGTTTTTTGTTTGTTTGTTGGTTTTTTGTTGTTGTTGGTTTTGTTTGGTTTTTTGTTTTGTTTTGGTTTTGGTTTTTTTTTGTGGGGTGGTTTTTTTTTTTTGATGGTTTGTTTTGTTTTGTTTTTTTAACAGCTCTATTATTTATATTGCTATTCTATCATGGGTATAACATGCAGTCTCAAAATTCTCAGCAGGCATGTCATCAAAAACCCTTTCCTGGGGCACATTACCTTGCCAAGAAAATGGCAAGAAGATCCATTAAGTTCCAGCACCAAAAAGACTGAAGTAATTCAGTGAGGATGCATCTCCTGTGAGGAAGATGGCAGAGACTGTGAGGTGCTCCTGCACGGCCGTGGCCGGGCGGTCAGGGGGCTGCATTTCTGCAGGCTGTGGATCCAAGTGAGAGGCAAAAGCAGGGCGAGCCAAGGCCAGCCCTGAGGGCACAGGAAGGCACAGCCTGTCAGAAGCTGTTCTGTGGCATTTTCAGCCTCTCTCTCTGGTCGAGCCCCTCATCTTTCCCAGAGAATTAATTCTCTAAGAATCTGTTTTCCAGCAATTTTCCTGCCTCCAGCAGCACATGAGCTGCCATGCACTGGTGGAGGTGGCCAATGGGGCCTTCAGCTCTGCTGGGGGGGCTATAACAAGTTCATTTGTTACCTCTGCTGATGCTGTCGGGGAGGACAGATAGCAATGTGAGTGTTTTTGTGATGTGGAATAAAGGTAGGGTGCAGAAAAGAACAACAAAAATATTGAGTCTGAAATTTTCATTTAGGGTAGAGCGGCATCTCATTGAAGTAAATCACAAGTTCTTCTCCCAGGTAGGAAATACAGGAGAATAAAGGTCTCTCCAAGGGAGAAAGCCTGGGGAGACCAAGGGGTCAAATCAGCACCTTCCTGCCAGGCTAAGGTGCCTGTGTCACCTGAAGGCCTGGGGTTGTCTGCAGCAGGACATTCCCCCCAGCCTCCCAGTCATTCCCGGGCACTGTCTTTGCAGAGCTGCTTTTTCTCAGAAGCACAGCAGACATTATACCCCTCTTCCCAGGGCAGCTCTGGAGACTCAGGATTATTTTCCCATGTTTGCAGCTCAAAACCTGCTCTTCCTGGCTGAGCTTCCCTTGCTTTGCTAGTGATGGGTCCACCCCATCATGCAGAAATGGAGCATCTTCAGGAGTGGTCTGTCATGTTTTGTCTCTGTGTTGGCCTTCCCCAAGGAACAGGGAGAAGCAACTTCTCCATCTTTGTGCAAGCTCCATCCTGAGGCACGCTGAGCAGACACCTTACAGCTGGTGCAGTGCTCCAGCCCTGTACTGACCCAAACCTCATGTCTCTGAAAATAGTGCCTGGTGTTGAAGGGTGGACTTTTAGCCCTGGTCTTCATTTACACCGTTATTAAACAAAAAGACTACTGCTAAGTGTTGTTAAAAGCCATAAAATCATGAGGTGTAAATTTTGTGTCTTTGTGAGCAGAACAGACTCTGCCCTGATCCCCTAGGAAATGAGGCTCCCAACTCTCAGCTGGTATTGCTCTTCCCCGGGAAACCCCCAGTTCAGTCTTTCAAAATCATTTCCCACCATTATCGAACCTCACATGGGCCCATGTGATTTTGTTGTCTCTGCAGGAATCAGTGGCTTTGTAACCCCCCACCTCTGTTTGGTTAAAAAGCAAATATTTCTCCTATGCCCAAGGCAAAGCGTTGCTGCAGAGCCACCGATCACCAAGCAGGGATTTTTTGTGCAAGTGGTTGTGGCCTGTTGGAAAAAAACCTTCACTGCCACATCCAAAAGTGTTAAGCCAGCACAGGCCAAAAAACCCTAATGAAAGTGTGAGGGGTAAGGGAGAATTAAAGAAGTTTGTCAGCTCTAGGAGCTCCAGGGAGATTGTTCTCACAGCAATTAGCAGACAAGATATTGATGGTGCTGGTCTGGTTTAAAGCACTAAAACTTTGGTGGGGAAAAGTGTCCAGGTGAGTTTGGAGCACAGGTTGGTGCTTCTGCTCTGACCACAGAGAGGCAGGTGGAGCACAGGCAGAGGGGGACACACTTGTCTGGTCTGGGTCATAGCAGTTGGTTAAATTTTTTTTTTTTTTTTTTTTTTTTTTTTTTTTTTTTTTTTTTTTTTTTTTTTTTTTTTTTTCCTTTTGGCAGGAATTTTATGCAAGTCACACCATGTGAAGTATGAGATGTGGGGATGATGCCCTCCGGCCATGGATGCATCACTGAGTTCCCAACCCAAATCCCAGCCTTCACCTGGCATTTTTAACAATATCCAGATGGCAGGCTCAGGGCTTTGACTCAAGGAAATGCATCAAAAGAAAAATCAAGTGTGGGAAAGCTTAGATGAAGGCCAGTTAATTAACCTTTTAAAGCCTGTGATGTATTGAACAGTAGTTTGTCATTTGTCTTAATCATTATTGCATGACTGGTTTTTAATACCATTTGGCACCAATTTGGATTTTTTTAAAGAGATGGCGTCCCATGTGGTTTTGCTCCTTGTTTTTTGTTGGTGAGTTACCTGTGGAGAATCTTTAGATATGGTATTTCAGAGTTTCTTTAAGAGGAAGAAATTACAGCTGTTAGGTGAATTAAGCAAAAATTAAGACATTTCACTGCATTATACAGCCTGTCTCCGAACAAAAAAAGGGGGGATTGGAATTTTTTTTTCATATTGTATTTGAAAAGAAAGCTCTTCTTAGCTTTTAAAAAAATTCTTATTGACCTTTCTTCCCCTGAGCATTTTCCAGGTCTCTGGCTGCTGCCCAAACACTCTCCTCCTGGTGTTACATCCGGCCACAGATCCCTCTCATGCACCCTGTGCCTGCCTGTTCCCTCTTTAAATACTTTTGGCAACTGTCCGTGCCCTCACCCTGCAGCCCTGGGATCTCATGGTTCCCCTCTGATCTCAGGCCCTTCAGCAATACTCAAACCCATCAGGGAAGATGATGGGTTTCAGTATTTCCAGCAGAAACTGCAGCACAAATGGCACGTAGCTCCATCTGAAAATAAAGCAAGAATGCCAGCAGCAGAAATCAGCTACTGTGCAAGTAAAAACTGTTTTGTGTCATGGACTGGCTGAAAAATGGGAATTGGGAAGAGAGCAGGGAAAAGGTGAGTCACCCTTCCTGTGCTGGTGAAGAGGAAAAGATGAATTGTCGGTCCTGGTGTTAATGCTGGTTGTTTGGGTTTTTTCCCCCCAGTTTGCTGCTTTCCTGCTCTCTGGAGGTGGGTGGAAAATATCTTGATAAGAATTAAAAAATAAATTTGTGCTGGGTTCATACTCAGGAAACTGCTTTAAAAACCAGTCCCACAGAAGAGTTAGTAAATCAGTGAGGAATAAGCTATGTCCTTTTGTAAACAGTGTGAAAGAGCAATGAAGTGCCTTGGTGTCCTTGGAAAAGCAGCAAGACATGGTGGCAACGCCCACTGCAGTGACCCCTGCAGAACAGAGATGGGAGGCCCAGGGGCTGGGATTGGTAATAGGCCTGGGCAGGGAGGCTGCTGTGACAGCTCCAAGCAAGGGTGGATAATTACCTGTATGGCTTATCTCAGTGGAAGGGTGGCTGGGAAGATTAATGCATAATTATGGATTCTGGTTTTGTCACTGTAAAGGTTAATGCACACCAGAGTGCATCCAGAAAATTTCTAAAAAAGGGTCTGGGACAAATAACCTGAAGGATGCTTCAAATTTGTGAGGAACCTGAAACAAAGTGCTAAGGATTTTTCTTTCATCTGCTATTCAGAGAGAAACTGTGTTATTTTAGAAATCAGAGCTGAGACTGTGACATCTATCACATGTCCAGGAAGATGGAAACTAATTTTGAGGGTGCTCTTCTGGCTGAAATCCATAAGGAGAGATGTTTTAGGGATTAATATCACTCCCTGTGGCAGGGGCTGTTCTGCAGAATTGCCAGGAAAGAAGTAACAAACTTCCCTCCCTAGAGCTGGCTGCTTCCTGCAGACTGCCATGCTGCTCCCTTTGAACCAGCCAGGAGTTTTGACACTGAAACATTTTAATGCTGTTGGGTGAGCATCCTGCAAGCCTTTGATTAGAGCAGTGCAGTGCTCATTAGCCTGACTTGTTTTAGCAGCTGTCCAACACAGGAGAAAAGAGAAATCATTAGAAGTAAACTCTGTGTTGCTGTTTCAAATGTTATGACCCATCATTGTTTTGACATTCTCTGAACAATGGCATAAATGGGCTGAGTAATGTGACCAAGTGTCCAGAAAAGCCTTACTCCAGAAAACAAGGATGGTAAATCACATGATGCCCCATGAGATGGGGTGCTTTGCCAAATTACTGCTTCAGGGGAAGTGAGAACAATTTCAGTAACTGGAATGTTGCTTCATCAGCTTCAGACACTCAGGATTCCCATCAGCCTTGCTTCCCCACCTCCCACCTTGCTGTTTTCATTTTTAATTGGTGATGTCTACCAAAGGCTGGTGGTTAGCTCTGTTTGCTGCCAGAGAAGCCTATATTTTATCTTTTTAAAGAGCTTAAAAACACTCAGAGGAAAATGGGAAGGCCTCAGTGCCTCTTTTCACTGCCAGCAGCCAATCCTGTAGAGTCTATAGAGTCAGATGCAGCCATCAAGGGACACTTAGGAGTAAGACATCATCACAACAGCCTTTTAGTCTCTGTTGGTTTTACCTTAATGCACAATTCTGTTTTGTGCCATGTGAGACAAAAGACCAAAACACCAGCAAACTCAACGAGGACAGGTTTTTTTTTTTTTGGCATGGCAAAGCAGCACAGAGCCTTTCATGTTGTGCCTCTAGAACTCGTGTCCAAAATGGCCAACAGGTGTGTTGGAGCCCTGCATGCTAAAGGCAAAAAATGACCACCTGCAACTAGCTGGAGGTAGATCAACCAGCTGATGTCACCTGCAAAGATTTAAAGATGTGATTTTGTCCTCCCTCACCATGCACACAGGTCATGTAATTAATTATATGATTCAGTGCTGATAAATACACTCATAACTGTGATTGCTTAGGCCACACTGACACTGCAGCACTGTTTTATAGCACATAGTGGTTCTACATTAATGCAGCCAAAACAGTTGGGAAGGATTCTTTTATTGAGGCTTCCCTATAAATGGCTGATTCTGTTTCTTTGTGACTGTTTGAGCTCTCTATTCCAGCTGCTGCCTTCTATGAAGTCTGGCTAATAACAGCACCAGTAACAGCTGGACAATTAATTCTTTAACAACTGTAAAATGCTCTGGTATGAACAGAAGAGGATTTTGCCATGTATTTCTCCTTGGTGTTTCTAGGCTGAGTATGCTGTTCCTTGACAGCAGCTGATTTCTGAATAGAAACATTAATGAAAAATAGAAATAAAAATGTTGTATCCTATCTCTCCCCTTCCCCCATTCATTTCATAATGAAGCAGGGACTACTATGAAATATTTTATTTTTAACTCTGGATAACAGAATCTTGGATACAGGGAGCCCCCAGGCACACATTTTATAGGTCTTTCCAATGGTAGTTTGAGCAGGATTGGACAAAGATCATCAGTGCCACATGGGACCTGGTCCTGTTGTGAGCTGCCAGGGGTATTTTCATTTGCCCTGGACACAGCTGAGTGTGGAGAGACCTTTGGTCTCCAACCTGCCTGTTCCCATAGATGCCCATGGTTACCAAGCAATGCATGTGGAGTGGTCCCATCCAGTTTCAAAAGTCTGAGAGGCAGCATTTTGTCTTGGCTGTTCAGGCCACCATGAGGATATTTAAGAGGCTGACTGGCCATGGAGATGTATTTCCAAGCATCTTAAAAGCCAGGTCTGATTTCTTTATATTTAAAGAAATATATTTTTAATAATATATAATAAATTTTTATTATTGAAACATAATCCAAGGAAAATGAGGGACCATTTTCATGAAATAAATCTTTGATAAAAATAATGAATGGGGAAAGAACCATTAGAAGAAATGCACAAATTAATATACACACATCTTCAAACTGCGTTACACCATCAAATCCTGGCTTGCTTCAATGGCTTGAAGATTATTATACCGGTAGATGCCACACTAAAATCAAATAGCTGCTTGGCCATTTGAACTCCTGAGCTAATGCTGCTCCCGTTCAGCCATTCCTGTCAGTGCCTTCCTGCGTTCCCAGCCAAGGAACATGTGATTCGTGCTGAGAGAGAAGCAGCATGGGGCACATCCAAACTCCCCCCATGTGGGGATCAGCCCATCTGGATAGATGCATCTGAACTGGGAGCTGCAGAACAAAGAAAACTTCTGTCCCTTGTACATGTCTCTGTTACAATTCCTAAGTGTTAAAAAGCATCCTTGCTGAACCTCTGGACACACAAGTGCGCTGGATGAGCGGAACGTGGTGACAGTGGGACAAACTGCAGCCAGAGATGAGAGTCCCAAGAGATGCAGCCAAAACTGCTCCACGACGGGAGTTTTGCTCAGAGATCCTCCTGGTGGGTTTTGGTGGTGAGGAGCTGGCTGTTTCACGGTGTGTGCCAGCTGCAGCTCTGCCCCTTGCAGGGGGTGCCTGGAGGCTGGAATCCTCCCTGACAAACCTGCTGGCAGCCGTGAGTGTGGGGAGGGTCCATGTGAGGCTCAGGTTTGCTCTGGAGCTTGCCTCCTCTCTGCCAGCCCCGTGACGGGCTGCTCCTGGCACAGGGAGCTCTGCTCTGAGCCCCGCAGCAGAATTCCCAGGATGGCCAGGACTTCCTGCAGGCCCTGGCCAGTGTGGGCACTGCAGCCCCGCAGCATCCAGCGGTGCCTTGCCAGCCCCCCCAGCCGCAGCATCTCCCCCAGCTCGGCAGGAGCCAGCGCTCCCGGCACGTCCTGCTTGTTGGCCAGGAGGAGCACAGGCACGCCGGCCATGCCGGGGTGGCTCAGGGCCTCCTCCAGCTCTGCCATCGCCTCCTCCAGCCGGGCCATGTCTGTGCTGTCAAGCACGAAGATGAGGGTGTTGATGTCCTCCAGGTAGTTAGGCCAGCTGGCCCGCAGGCTGTCTTGTCCGCCAACATCCCAGAGGGTGAAGGAGATGCCACAGGGCGTTCTCAGAGATTCCACGTTGAATCCCACCGTGGGGCAGGTCTCCACAGCCTGGCCGCTCTTCAGTTTGTACAGAAGGGTGGATTTGCCAGCAAAGTCGAGCCCCAGCATGATAACTCGAGCATCTCTTTTCCGCCAGCCTTTGGAGATCAGCTTTCCCATCAAGATACTGCCGCAGCTTGGGGGGAGTGGGGTGGGGGGGAAATGCAGCCAAAAAAGCCAAGCAAGCGTATTTCCTCGATGATGTCAGTCATTAACAGAGCGCTCAGCCCCGCCTCTCCGAGAGAGCACCTTAGGTTTGCTGAAGAAAGACGCGGGCAGCCGGCTTCTGCTTCTCTCTGTAGCTCAAACGAGGTGAGAGCGATTATTTATGAGGTGTGCAGCAGAGCCAGGGAGTGATGTTCAAAACTGCAGTTCCTACACCCCAACTCCGCTGCCGCTCACGTCTTTCCATTCAGGACCCGAAGTGCTTGGTGCAAAAGACAGCTAACATTTTGCAGGAAGAGGTGGGGAGACCGTGGAGCAAGTTTCCTCCTCACCACTTACATAAATAAATGAGCTTCTGTTCATTGGCTTGTCTAGGAGAAATCCACCCCCGGCAGGACAGGACAAGGAGGAACCCGGGTTTCAGACCGGGGTTACTCCGGGAATTTGCTGAATCACAGCTCAAGGGTGGGGATTTAAAGCCTCTTGAGCAACAAGACAACAATTTTTCTGCCAGTCTTACATTAAAAAGTACAAAACAAATCACTGTATCATCGGCTTTTACTACCTTTTGTGCAAATGGTAACAACAGCAATTTTAAAAAATGCACACAAGCATTTTTTTAATGTCTCACTGAAGTACGAGTCAAAATGCCATTCCTGGGGCAAAAAACCCATAAAATTCTTTACATCAAAGTATTTACGACGTTTAAACTTTTTAAGTGAAGCAAAGTCAGTCCTCTGTGGCTGAGGGGGTACAAAAATCCCCTAAAAGAACAGAGAACTGTTTAACAAGACAGCACCCTTTGCACTTCACATGCCAGAGGCAAAAATCTGCTGCTGCAACAACTCCCAGACTTGCTTGGGCAAGAGCAGCTGGTGACAGCCAGCAGAGTCCCAGCAAAGCCAGTATTGATTTCTCTTCTTTATTGGTAGGGTTTTGCTCCTAAGAGGCTGCTCAGAGGTGTGCAGACCTCACCTCACAGCAGTAAGGCAGAGCTGCTCTCTAGCCACCTTCATTTGAGAAAGAAATGGGATTCACCCCTGCTTCCCTGGGACCACAGGGGAATTTCTAATGCGTCTGTGGGAGATGCAGTTTCCTCAGCAATAATCTCCACATGACAGCTCCACGCCACGAGCATTGCTGGGGATGAAGTTCAGCACAGCACGTGGAAGGGACTGTCTGGTCAGTTGGTCACTGAGAGGCATATTTCTTCCCCTGGGGGCAAGGTACTTCATTTTACCATCTTTTACAGAAAGGAAGATGCAGGAGAAAAAAAAGAACACAAGGAGTCCAGCCCACTTAGGCTGCATGGGATTGCAAGGGGTGCAAAACAGAGCACATTTTGCAAGGTACCTCTGTGATACATGTCTCTCCCATTGTTAACCCACAGTGCTGGTTGGCACCAAGAGCCTCCACAAGGTTTATGCAACTTGTGGATGTGTAAGATGGGTTTTAATAATCATGGAATACCAGGCTGGAAGGACCTGGAGGATCATTTGGTCCAACCAACCTTTCAAGGCAAAAGCACAGTCTAAGAGAAGCTCAGCGCCCTCTCCAGCCAAATCTTCAGTGTCCCCAGGTCCTGGGGAACACATCACTTCCCTGGAGAGATTATTCTAATGGCAGATTGTCCTCACAGTGAAATGTTATACTCTCGTGCACAGTCAGAATCTCCCCAGGAGTAAATTGTACCCATTATGCTCATTTTTTTCCATAGACTTCTTGTAAAAAGGGATTCTCTATCTTTGTAACCATCCTTTAAATATTGGAACACAGTGATAAGGACTTTCATGAGCCTTTATTTTTTCTCAAGATTCAACAATAAAATTGTGCAGTGTGTGTTCACGTGTGATCTGTTCTAAAACCAGCCTGTAAGTGCAAAATTAGCAGAAAGCTCTCTACACATGGATAAAAAAAGAGAACTGTGTTGTGCAGTGGATTCTGGCCCTTCAGGGCACTGCTTGCACACCCTGAAGTTTGTGTTGCTGCCTGAGGGTTTTCCTTTTGTCCACATCCTTCACTTTTTAAAGTAAATCCTTGGTCTGCTTGTTCACCATTTTGGAATAACCTTCCTTCCCACATTTGATTGTCCTTTAAGATTGGTATAGTTGGTATTTTTAGATATAACAGTGGGTCAAGTGAATTGTGTCTTGATCTTTTCATGCTTCTCCTGCCTTTGCTGCTGCTCCTCTTCTCTGAGACTTGTCAGGCAACAGTGACACACATCTGTTTAATCTGACCAGACATTCATAGTACCATAATTTCTTTCAAGTAGATTAAAATATAGGTACAGGAAGCAGGGGTGGAGTCTCTACCATTCAGTGAATAACCGAGCATTTGAAATATGATGTGATGGAGTCTTTGATTGCATCACTTCCTCACATGCTACAGAAGAAGGCTGTTTCTAAAAACAAAACAAAACAAAACCCCAAAACAACAACAACAACAACAAACAATCACAAAAAAAAAAAAAAAAAAAAAAAAAAAAAAAAAAAAAAAAGGAAAGAGAAAAAGGAAAAAGGAAGAAATAAGCCAGAATAAAGGATGCAACTAAGCACAGTTTCACTGGTGATTCCCTTCAGGTTTTCTATGGCACAGAATACAGTAATTCACGGGCAAATAGAGGAAACATCATGTTCTTTTTCTTTTTTTATGTGCTCATACCCTATGTATTGAACCCCAACCTATTTTCTTTCTTCCTGACAATTATTCCAAATGCAGAGCCTGTGTCTACAGAGCCTGTTCCACCCACAGCTATGTTACAAAAGCATAATATTTCCAATAAATAATATATAGGAGCAATTACAAGTCTGTTTAAGATAGAATGAAAGAAAAGAAAGTAAAAGCAGATAAGATGAGCTCTGAGTGCATCTATTGCTGGAACAGAAAGGTACTAAATAATTCAGACATTGTGTTCAGAGACAAGGACAGCCCCTATTCAAGCTGTGTCTTCTGTGGACAGAATAAATGTTCTTGTTTTGTGTTTTATGTCCCCGAATTCTCAGGAGCAATGCTAGTTCCATTTATAGTTTCACAGAATTTTATTTGTTTGCTCTTTTTTAGGCATGTATTTCTCTGCTTCCTAGATATTCCCCAAAAAAGCAATAATCAGTACCAGTAATATAGGAGAGAATCCCCCTACCTTCTCATGCTCCAAAAATTCCAATTACAGGGATTTTGTCCTGATCACTATATTAACTCACGTTTGTTCCAGCCTGTGCCACCTCTTTGGAAGGCAGCTCCAGGGAGACAACCCTTCACAGAACCAGGAATAACAGGTTTAGTTCTGGTCTTTACTGTGAGTGTTCATCCAAATGGCATCTGCTTGGAACAACAAATACATCTCAGCCCAGCAAAGGCAGAGTGTGCCTCCCCATCCAGACCTGCTTGTGTCCCTGAGAAAGGCCACCAAAGCCACTGTGCACCCAGCCCTGCCTGTGTTTCCTGCAGGATCTCCTCACTATATCATACATGGAAGGACCACCCATGGAGGGCATGTTCAGACCAGAAGCCAGTGAGAAAGCCCGCTGGGAGCTGAAGGAGCCCTGGACACAGGTGGATGTCTTGACCTGGACAGCCCACCTGTCTACTGCTGGCAGTCACCTTGAAGGGGACTTCTCTGTGTTTGGCCTGTGAGAGTTCCTTGTGGACCTGCCAGGATCACTGGATTTGATGTAGCCAGGGCCCACAACAAAGCCAAATGCAATGCTTAGAGAAGTTCAGCCTTTTCTTTTTCTGCATCCTGCTCCATTCCTCTTGTTCTGCCCCTGATTTCTGGCGTGCCCGCAGGAAACTCACCCCTGCTAACAGACTCATGCCGGTTCACTCGGCACATGCCCAGGAAGCTGCCTGTTCCATCAGGGTCAGTGGGTAGCTGTGAGAGCTGGCAGCTGAAGGCAAGCTGCTTCCTCAGGAGACAAATTCCCAGAGGCTTGAAACATGGCTTAGCATAGTCTGAAAGTTACACAAGACAGCCACAGGCTACGACATGCCCTAGAAAAGCCTGCCTGCAGTGATGTCTCTTGACAAGTTATGATCTTAAAGTTGTACCAACGCCCTAAAGTTCAGAATGACAAGACTCACACAACAAAAGACACAGCAGACGTTAAGCACTTGTCCTTCAGGTGCCCAGCAAGCACTCTGAGAGGTGTTGCTCCTCCAGGGCATTCCTGGTGGGGCTGGAAATAGGACATGGTTCTCAGGGTCCAACTCATCCTGCGGTCCTTGTTTCCTCCTTATTTCCTGGGACAAACATTTGGCGAAGGAAAATGTGGGGGTTTTGGTAGCATAACTGGCAGCAGATAGGCTATCAGCTTTGTGCTTTCCAAAGTTAACACTTTCCAGTAGGGAATGACTCTAGCTGGAAAGCACAAAAACTCACCTGCTACACCCTTGCTGATGCCATGTCACAGTTCCCAAGAGAGGAAGCTTGGTCTTTGATTCTTCTCAGTCCCTACCTGTCTGGCCTGCTGGAACCCATCCCTGTGTTGGAGGATGGCAGCCACTAGGACACAAACATGCCCATGGGTGTGAGATCCTGCTCAACACAGATGCCTGATGGCCAGGGCTGGTGGTGCCCCTGCATGTGCCCCAAGCCTGGCTGCTCCCTGGCTGGGGACAGTGGGACAGGTCCTGACCATCAGACCCTGCCATAACTCCCTGCATTGCACCCTGACAACAAGGTGAGTGTGGAGAAATACGGCACAGACCAAAGACTTTTCCCTCATGTTCTCATCCCTTAGTAGGCAGGTGCTTCAACAGTAGGATGACATGGAAAGGAGAATTATTTGCCTTGCTTTGATTTCTGTTTGAATTACTATGTCTTTTGTATATCACTGGAGAATATTTTTCACAAATAATATTACTTTAGTCTCTGAATTTATAATTTCCAAACCTGTTTGGAATTTTATCAGGATGCAAGTCCTCTCTCTAGACATATTTATTTAAGTGCTACCCAAACTGTTTTAGTTTTTCCCACATAAATTGGGCGTGTTCTGTATTCTTCTGTGTCACTGAAACTCTCATTCCAGGTCCTTCTTCATATGCCTTAAATTCCTCCTTGACCTCTAACATCTTAGCTTTGTCTCCTCAGGACAACTTAAAACTAAGCTTCTTTGGCATCCTTACCTATTCTGACATCATCATTCCCTTTCCTGATACTATTCATTAACTCTTCTTCTTAGAGTTGGTCTCTATCCAACTCAGCTTAGGTCATACACTCATCTATGCCAGGTACTGCACACAAGCCATTTTCACCTTAGAAACTAATTAAAATACAGCTCTGACTATTGTGAGAGGCCTTAAGCTCAATTCTTCACTATTATTAATGTTTCTAGTTGAAGAAAAAAAAAAAAAAAAGGAGCAAAAAAATGTATATGCTTACAAAAACATCAATGTTAAGTGTGCCAAAAAAAGGCTCCTGTATCCTAGTGTTTGCTTCTCCATCTGTTGAATGTAAAAGCCGTGAAGAGAGGACTGGCTTTTGGGGGGCTTTTTTTAGTATTCCTTTGGTTTCTGTTGAGAGGAAGCCATAAAGAGACTATCTAATGATGCTTAACCCTACTCCCTACCTGCACTAAATGTAATATAGGTAATATCTGTTACTTCTGTGGGAAGTAAAAATTATACTTTGAAGGTATGCTGATGAAATTCATCTCTCCAGATTAGTCTGGAGGAAATCCTGCTTTGCAAAACAAATCCTCCCTTTAAGGTGGCCTTCCCTTGTTCCGCTTCCAGAGGAAGAAAATGGGATTAAAATGACAGTGCAAACATGGACCAGAAAATGTACTTTGTGCTACTTGTCAGGCTCCAGAGCAACAGCGGGGTCTCACTCTCAGTGCTCCTCAGACTCAGGAGGTTTGGATGAAAAGTTTTGTTTTATCATTTGTTTTTAATATTTGGCTTAGTTTCCCTGTTTAGGTCATTTTATGCCAATAAACAAAATTTGCTGAAAAGATATTGGAAATTATCAACAAGAATAAAAGCTACAAACTGTTCTTTACCACATTTCTGTTTGGTAAAATGGAAGGAAGTAAGGAAAACCCGTGAAATTTCAGAAGTTGCATTTTATCTGTCTGGCCACAGAGTGTCAATGTTTTCCCACACATTTCTCAATGGAGACACTACCTCCAGCAGAATTAGCTCCTGCCAAACAGCAGGTGTCAGAGTTCCTGCTTTGATTTAGGGGGAGGCCCTCGACACCCTTTTGCAGCTGGATCACTTTGAAACAGGTTTTGCTGACCAGCAGCTGTAGGTTCGTTTTGTGTGCCACAGGAAGCTGATGGTGAGCACTGCAGAAGAGAACTGGAGTGAGATGTCAGCTCCATCCAGGTCACATTTACCTCCAGATTTTCACATCAGATTTAGCTGGCGTCATATCCTAGGACTCCACAGTTTGAGTGAAAACAGTTAACCTACTGATGGAAAAAAAATAATGCTTAATGAGAAGAAAAACAAGAAACACTTTGAAGAACTTTCTTCCCTTAATACCTTTTAACAAGTCACTGACAGTTGCCATCATGACTTATGGCAACATCAGACAGATGGAAACATCTTCACTGTTTGTGGTCACTTACAGGGCTGCAGATACAGAACAAGCTTTTAAATCCACATTTAACAAGATCATAAATTCCAGTAAACTTGGGTTTATCTATGACTATGCACACCTTTGTGATCTCCGGGTCTGACATATCATTAGGAATTAAATTACAGAACCAGGTTGCATTAGGGTTTGGGGTACAATTCCATGCCAAGCCATTTTGAATTTCTAGTGTCCCCATTTTGGTGACTTGAGGAAAGCCCTTCACAGCCACCTGCTACTGCTATCAAGAGATTTAAACTGAGATGTTGGTGTAAGAGAGAGGGATCAGCACCTGAGCTGACCCACCAAGGCCAGCAACACACATTATCTGTGTGGTGTCTTGGGCAACAATTCCTTTTGTTCTACAAAACTTGTCTCTGAATAGCATTGCTTTGCCTGGTTGGCCTATTTAATGATTTCATAACATTTCCAGTCGGTCATAACTTTTCCAAATCGGATATCAGGTTTCATAACCCTTTTCCTCATAGAAAAAGAAATGTTAGAAGAAGGTTGCTTTCTGTTATTGCTGGCTTTTACAAAAAGCCACACTGAGAGAAAAAGAACTGAAACTAGTTATTTTCAAGATAATAAAATTATTTCTGCTCCACACAGAGCCCTTTTGTAGCTGTTTCAGCTGCTCATAAAGCTCAGACACAATATGAACTGCCTGAAATTACTGTTTAAGGACTTACTGCATGATAAAATTAATGTGAAAACTAACTAGTGATAACTAATAATAAAAAAAAAATTAAACCCATGTGAAAAAAAACATCCAAACCTGACTTGGAGCTTGTGTTCTGGTGCTTGTTAAAACAACAGGGTTTCTGCATATGGTAAGCAGGGCTGTCCTGCAGAACTAAAATCACATTTTTGTTTATGCAACTCCACCTTTGCACCATTTCCCAGCAATGCCAGGAAAGGCAGCTGTTCTTGACAGACAACTCCTTTGCGAAGCCACAAACACAAGCTGAAAACAAGTGTTGTGTATGTTCCCTTTCTGGCTCCTTTGGGCCTCCCATGGAGGCGCTGATGACACTTTTCCATGTATCTTATTTATGCCTTTTCTTTCTGTTGGTCCAGAATTCCCACTATGTATTCAGCAGTACTTTCCTGATGCCGGCAGCACAGTAAGCAGCAACTTGGCAGGGAAATTCTCTTTTTACCCTGGACCAACCACTGTGCTTTCCTTGCCTCGTGTTCCAGAGCAGAATTTCTTCAGCATCACTGATTGCCTCTCAGAGCAACCCATCCACACTTGATCCCTGGGTTACTGAAATTGATTTTTATTTTCTTTTCATTTTTTAATCACTTTTTTTTCAGTGAATTTAGCTTTTCCTTAAATTGACCACTCTCAAAAAGAAATTGATAACTCCAGTGGGTTTGACCTTACTGCTTTAAGTTTCAGATCCATCACCCCTGTTCCCACTCCCTGCACAACCTCCAGCTGCCTTCTAACCGGCTGTCAGGAAAAGAAACAAAAAAGAAAAAAGAAAAAAGAAAAAAGAAAAAAACCCAAAAAACAAAACAAAACAAAACAAAACAACAAAAAAACACAAACAAAAAACCAAAAAAAAACAAAAAAAAGCAAAAACAAAAAACCCAAAAAACCCCAAAAAAACCAAAAAAAACCAAACAAAAAAAAACAAAAAACAAAAAAAAAACAAAAAAAACCCCCAAAAAAACAAACAAAAAAAAAAAAAACAAAAAAAACCCAAAAAAACCCCAAAAAAACCAAACAAAAAAAAAACAAAAAACAAACAAAAAAAAAAACAAAACCAAAAAAAAACCAAAAAAAAAAACCACCAAAAAAAAAACAAAAAAAAAAACCAAAAAAAAAACCAAAAAAACCCAAAAAAACCAAGAAAGAAAAAAGAGTAAATTTTGAGAAAGGAGGAAGCCATTTCCTGGTAACAACTCTGCCTTAACAAAAGACTTCTCTTGGGAAGGCCGGTTTCTAATCTTCCCTTTCCGGGATCCTCCCTACTTGATCTGCAGGTGTTGAAAAGGGAACAGTAAAGGGACAAGACTGTGCCAATGCTAAGGTCCAGCACGGGTTTACAGGCTCCCTAAATACTTTTGAATGAAGAGAAGTGGCTGAGTGACTGCGTCAGAAGACCCTTAGCCCCTGTCTCTGGGATGGATCTGGGCCCAGGCCTTACTGGCAGCAGGCTGCAGCAGAACCAGCAGGGATCCTGCCACAGCCGGGCTCTGCTCCCCGGCCCAGGGCAGCGAGCCTGGGCTGAGCCACCTCGCTTCGCCCTCGGCTCCGCGCCGGTGAGGATGCGCGGGCAGACAGGTGCCGCCAGCTCAGGAAGGGCACTGAGGTGCTGCAGTGGCTCCAGAGAAGGGCAGCGGAGCTGGGGAAGGTTTGGAGCGAAGTCTTATGAAGGAAGAGCCGTCTGAGGGAGTTTAGGGTCGAGGGGATTGTTCAGCCTGGAGAAAAGGGGGCTCGGGGGGAACCTCATGACTCTCTGAGGCTCCCTGAGGGGAGGGTGGAGCCAGGTGCGGATCGGCCTCTTCTCCCAGGTAATTCAGTGGCAAGACAGCAGGACAAAGCCTCAAGCTGGGCCATTCCTTCTTCACAGAAAGAGCGACTGGGAATTGAAATGGGCTGCCCAGGGAGGTGGCGGAGCCACCGTCCCTAGAGGTGCGTAAGGAAAGGCTGGACGTGGCACTCGGTGCCTTGGTCTGGTTGACGCGGTGGTGTTCGGCCAAGAGGTCGGACTGTGGATGACGGCGGGGTCATTGCCAGCCCCGCTGTCCCCGTCACCCCGCGCTCCGCCCCGCCCCGCCCCGGGGTTGGGGGGGGAATAGCGGAGACGGGGACGTGTCACGCGCCCGGCACACCCGCGGCGCCCAATAGGGAGCGAGGGGCCGCCCACGTGACGGAGCGCGCGCGAACGGTCAAGAGGGAGGGGGGCTCCCCCCACTCCCGCGTCTCTCTGGCGAGTCACGTGATGCGGCGGCGCTCTGCCCCCCCCGTTCCCCTCCCTCCCTGGTCACGTGCCCGGGCGCCGGCGGCGCGCGCGGCCCCGACGGCCGTGAGGGGCAGCGCGAGCGGCGGCTCCGGGCGGGACGCGCGGGGGCCGCGCCGGGAGGAGCGGCCGCGGGGAGCCCGCCGGGAGCCCGCCGGGACCTGCCGCGGGCACCGGGTGAGCAGCGCCCGCCCCGCGCCGTCCCGCTAGGGCGCTGCGGGCGGGCACCGCGGCTGTGAGGGGCTGCGAGGGTGGCGGTGCCCGTGCGGAGCGGGAGAGCGAGGAGAGGAGACCGGGAGGGAGAGCGTCCTTGTCGCTACATCGGGACTGGGGTGGGGACCCTCGCCCGTGCTGTGTCTCACCGCTGGCCAATTTCCCCCACAGCCCCCTGGAAGGATTGTCTACTGCATGTCTTTAACACTGCGTGTTCTTACTGATATTTTTATTATTATTATTATTATTATTTTTTATTTTCCCGGTTCGTGGTGTTTCAGTTTATTCTTCCCTTTTGTCGTCGGCTTCCTAAAGCCTGACCGAGGTACCCGGCTGGTCGGGGACACACACACACAAAAAAAAACCAACAAAAAAACAGGGTGGGAGGCAGGAAAAACTCAACGCTTTTTTTGTGTTTCCGCGCCCGGCTTTCTAGCTTTCTATGAACACTTAGAGTGTTTGTTCGGCTTTTTAAAGGTGCTTCTTCTAAGCTGAGTATTTGTTTTGTTTTTAAAGGAACTTGCGGAGTTCCAATTTAGAAAGCTCTTGTAAATGAACACTAAGGGAATATTTACCTGTTTTCTAAGGAACTTGCAGGGTTCTGATTTAGAAAGTGCAAGTGACCCGTTTGTGTTGTCCTCTACTGACAGAAGGTGAAATGGGCTTTAATCGTTCCGACAAGGGGTGGGATTAAGAGAAAAGGGTACAGGGCATCATAAATGGAAATGTGTTTGGAGCATATTTTTCAGGAAAAACTTTAGAAGCTGTTTGGAAGATGCATTCATTCTTTAATTCGTGTCTTTAAAATGTGCCTTAATTTGACTGTTTCCCCCTGAATGCTTTTCTCTCCATGCATCAGATTGAAAGACAGGCATTGCCTTGGAAGACGTTTTATCCTCAGTGAATGGATTTGATAAGTTGCACTAATGGCTCAGCGTAGAAAAAAATGAAAATAAGGCAGAGTCTGGTTGTAATTACAGTTTTGTAATTGGAGGTTTGTTGTGGTTTGTGGATGACTGTCATCCTCATAAGGGTGGTTTCCTGTGGCTAAACCAGTCATGTTCAGCAGCATTCACGTGCATGATGGTGCTTTTTGCTTGCCTGTCTCTCTCAGCTCGTTGCTCAAAGCAAACAGGAGGTCTGGTTGTCAGCCCTTGGATCGGCAGTTCTTTCCTCCCCTGTATGGATCATTAAAGGCATCTGAAAATAAATTGTGTAGAGGTTTGGAACACGTGAGTTTTGCCATAGAAATTTTGCTTTCTGCAAGGTCCGAGGAAAGTAAGTTAAGGCACGTGTTTTCAGGGAGTGCAGTTTCTTCATTGGAAGGGAGAATGCCTCAGTAATGTCACTTGGTTCATACATCTACTTAACATAAATAGTATTGTTAATATAATAATAATAGCATATTGTTTCAATATTCCTTCCTAATGCTGAAATATGAAATCAAAGAAAGCAAACGTAGACTGGGAGAAGATCATTGTGATGTGAGGGATTTGATTCTTCCTTGGTTAAGGTGTGCTTCAAATTAAAAAGGGATTAAGTGTGCCAGTCACTCTGTGTTGTTCTAAAGCCAGATATCCCAGCTTTTGTGTTCTCACTGCTGTTCATAATTCCCAAAGGCAATTAGGAGAAACGAAGGCCTGAGCCTGCAGTTTTTCTGTGCAGGAGTAGGGCTGCCCAGCTGGAATAAACTGCAACATTGGAGCCTGAGAAAAGAGTGAAACAAACAAACGTGCGATTGTGTTGCAACAGCCTTTGCAAATAAGGGGATAATCTTTGAGGAGTTAACTGTAGTTTTTTTGTTGCGAGGACAATTGGTACTGTTTTCCTGGTAGGATGTTGTGTTAGGCTATTGTTCTAGCCAGCGTGGATTTATTTAGCTGAACGATAAACTCTGTAGAACGCTATCTAAAATAGTTTTAACAAAGCATTTTGTAAACGCTGCCTTTTTTTTTTTTTTTTTTAAGGCAGGGATTCATGTTTGTCTTTCATGTGCCACTGTGAATTGGCTTGCAGGCTTTTTATTTAGTAAGCAAATTACTAAGGAGATGAATGTGTAGGCAGCAGATTATCACAGAATTTTTGAGGGGCCTGTGGCTCCAAAAGTGTGTGGCTTTTTAAAATTGTGAGCAGAGGTAGATGTTTTCCCCCTAATGCTGGTGCCTACTCTGAGGTAAATTTCTTTTTCATCACAATATGGGGCCAGTTCACTTTCCTTTCTTCTACAAATTGCCTTTTCTTGCTTATTTTTAGTCTAAGTGAAATTCAAGGAGTGATCTCTGTTTCTGTTCCTGTTTGGATACTGAGGCTGTTGGATCATTTTGGAGATGTGAGAGCCATGAAAAGAGGTGTTGTTGATGTAAACTCCCTCTGCTGGTTGATTTTGCAGCAGAAATAAAGCTTTGTGTTGTATAATTGTTTCTCTTTGCATCATGCAGCAGAAATTAAGAGCTGAGAGGTGACATGCACTGTTTCTAAAAGCAACTAGAGCAACCAGTTTGAGCTGAGGGATTTTATACTCATAAGGTTTTTAATTGCAATTAACTTAAGAGCTCTGTGTTGATACATGACAGATACGGTTTCTCTGTGCCACTGCTTGCAGTGTCATGTCTGGAGTCTCCTGGATCATCAGCCTTTCAAGGATTTGCCCAGAAGAAGCTTTGGACAGGCCTGTCCCCCCCCAGAATCAGGCAAATGTTGTGCAGGGATGAGGTGTGAGTGGTCAGTCACAGTATCACAGAGCGTCTGCTCTTTTGGAAAGTGTGCAGTGTGTCTTACAGGGTGCTAGAATCAATTTGGTTTCAGTTTTGATAATGCTGACTTACTCTACTGACACCTCCATTTACAGTCCTACATTTAAAAATAGATTCCTCAAATACTTTTTTCCTCACTCTAGACTTTTTTTTTTTTTCCTTCCTGTGACTGCCAGAGCTTTTATTGGGAAGCTAGGAAATTGGCTGGGGTTGTTAAGAAATCTGTCTTTGGAGAGAAAAAAGGTGGTGCCTCTACCTAGGGGGACCATTTGTTTTCTGTGGAAAATGAAGAATAAGTAGTTAAATCAGCTTTCTATGCACAATGACATTAAGAAACAGTAGCCAGTGTATAAGGCCCAGAACTTTCAGGTTTGTTTGTAATTGCTCTCTCTTAGACAAAAGGATAAAGGAAAATACCTGCTGTTGCTGCCATAGAAACGTTGAAAGCCAATGATGATAGATACTCCAGCAAATAGCAGAATCTAAGGACAGTAGTTAATATTTCAAGAGGAGAGAAAAGTCTGTCTTTGAGGATAAACAGTACATATTACATAAAAGGCAAGAGAGGGGTTTTTGTTGTTTGTTTGGCTTAAGGATTTTTGTGAACCTTCATTGGTTGCTAAACCTGGATAGACTTTAGATTTATTAAAGAAACAAACTTGCCAGTGGCAGATGAGTTGTCCTTAAGAACCTTTTGAGGAAACCCCCTGAAATAACTGTAGAATTGTAATTGAAAATACACAGAGTTGTTTTGGATAAACTGTTAACAGTTGTAAGGATCTTCACCTGTGGATGAAGTTAATTGCTGATATCTCCAGTTTGGGAAGTCTGGTGTGCTTGAAAGCTTTTATCTATTGGTATTAGTTTGTCTGACAAGATGTCAGGTTGAGCTGGGAGGTGTGGGAAGTGCGGCATAACTTGCATAAGTTTTGGGAGTCCTTGAGAAGGTTTTGTCAAAGAGCAGTGATTAACTGAGTCACACAGAGCAGAAGAGAAGTCAGATGGATTAGAGATCTAGTACACAGATCAGGAAGGGAGAGAAAAGGCAGCACATATTACATTTAACACTTATAGAGAAGAATAGGTTCTCTGGCTGCTGTAAAACTTGTCAGTTTTCTAGAATATTCTCTAGCAAAATAACACGTTGTTTTCTTGTCTTAACTTCACATGTTGTGTTGAAAAGTACTTCAGGGAAGAAAATAGTTTTCTTAATATCCAGGTTAACACGTTTGTGCTTTGACAGTTGTATGAGGCAAGTTAAATAGGTGAAGTCATAAGGGACACTTCCCTGGCCTGCTCAAAAGAACAAGTAATTGCTGCCTTGTTTTAATTGATTGATAGCATCATATGTTAAAGGATTTGCCAAGGTGAGGTAACAGATCTTAGCAGCTAACTAACCCGTGCTCATAACTGCTCTAGAAATTAAGAAGGTTTAAATGCATCCAAACCTGTTCAGCTGTAATAGGATGTGCTATGCCTTGGCATCAGGTAGACTTAAAAAAAACCACCAAAAAACAAACAAACAAAACCACCAAAAACCCAAAAAAACAACCACCCAAAAAACAAAACAAACAAAAAACCCCCAACCAAACAAAAAACCAAAACTGTTCTACAAATAAATCTATTATGAATTGGCTGTCTGGAGATTTCAGGTGTTTTCAAGACCTGCTTCAAATGTGAAATTCAGAGTTAAGTCAGGCTTTTAGTAAGAGAGGTGCCTGTAGAGCAGAGCTGGGTTTGTTGGATCAAGGTTATGAAATCTGATAAGGAAGTAACCCTGCCTGGGTTTTGTTTGTGTTACCGTTTTTATTGTGGACATAATTCCACAGTGACCTTGGTGTTTCTTGAACTTCATTTTTTTTCTTGTTATTATTGCTACCTTTTTTAAACTCCCTTCTTCCAAGAAACATCTGCACTGAATAACAGTTAACTGCTGTTGTTAAATGGCTTTCTGAAGCCAAGTCTTGTTGTCAGCACAGTTTTGAGAACCAAGTATCAGAAGAAGAGCAGAGAGGCTGTCTTCTGTTCTCACTGTTATCCATATCTGGTACCCAGGCATCATCAAGAGGTAACCTGACTTGAAAGCAACACAGCAAGGAACAGAGGGATTGGGTTGTACTGAAACAAATGAAAAGGAAAGAACTAAGTGTTGATGAGAGGATGACATCTGGGTAGAAATGGTAATTCTTACCCATGGACTGATTCCCTGCCTTTTTGGTTTTTACTGTTTTATGAAGATTTGTCTTGTCACTGACGTTCTGTGCAACCCTTCACCTAAGGCTCTCCACATTTCACAAAGCTTGCTGATAGCCCTGGGCATGGATCATAGATTGTAAGTGGCAGAGTCCCTTCAGGGTGTGAGCGATGCTATGTGCAGGGTTGAATGACTCAATGAGCTCTGGATGTTTGTGCTGTCAGCTTTGCTCTTGAGCTCCTGCAGTTGTTCTGAGGAAACTGGGGAGAGGGAGCACTGGAGAGGGATGGGTTGTATACATTTGTGTTCCCTGGCAAACATCTCTATACTCTGTCCTGTTTCCAGCTGTTAATGTGATCCACTTTGTTTCTAGGTAACAGATTATGGCAATTTTACTTAATTGCAGTTCTCTGATATGTTTCACTGCCTAATTGCACAAGCTCATGCTTTCCTGCTCTCACACATACTTTTTGACCATAACAGCTTTTGATTACACAAGAGATGGCAGATTTGGGTCAAGTTCACAACAGCTCCAGCCTTATTTTTATTTGCATGTTTCACATGCATATCAACTGCTTGCTTATGTGGCATTTGTAACTTGTAAGACTACAAAAAAAAAAAATTCACAAGTGAAAACTGTATAAATTGGAATTGCAGCTGAAATCCCCTTTGAAAATTCCCTCAGAATTTCACTCTGCCACCAGTGGATATTTGCAAGATCACAAATTTTTAATAAGTTTGCTTGTTAAAGAGCAGGTGTTCAGCTGTATTGGATATAGTTTACCTAAATACCCTGTTAAGAAAAGAATGTGGTTTTCCAGTGACTAGCTTTTTGTTCGCCTGAATACATGGAAAAACAATTACATATTTCATACAGAATAGAATATTTACTTTCAGAACTACATGCCTTTTTTCTCCACCTAAAGAAATTTACATTGTTGTCTGTTAACAAAGACACAAAATACTCTTTTTGATAAGCTTTTTTTTTTTGTTCCAGCAATGTCCTCTTGCCTGTAGAAACGTCATGACACACAGCAGCATCATGGTGGATGTAGGCAAGTGGCCGATATTCACCTTACTGTCCCCCCAAGAAATTGCTTCCATTCGCAAGGCGTGTGTGTTCGGAACGTCGGCCAACGAAGCCATTTACATCACGCACAACGACGAGGTGAGCCTGGCATGGAGCTGGGCGGCTGCCCCACGTTTTGCTGCTTTCAGCATGCTTGTGGATTGATAGCTTCTCAAAAGCATTGTGTGAAATTTCTGTTTTCCAAGACATAGCGGTTATAACTTTTGATTGTTTGTTTTTTTAAGTTTTGTCTGGAGATGATATAAATAGACTATTTAGAAAAATTTCATGTGGCAAAGGCCAGGATGGATTACATGTGCTTTTGAAGACGGGCAGAATTTAAAAGAAGGTGTGGTAGCTTGAAGTTAAGTGCAAACAGGTATGAAGCTAGAAAATGAGGTTATGGCTTGCTAAGTAAAAAATACCATAGAAGATTTTCTGTAGATTTTAATGATTCAGAAACACATTACGAGTTAGCATAGTGCTGCTGAAAGAAAACAAGCCATGTGTTCTGGGATGTATTAAAGGGAAGGTTTCTCATAAGACTGGGTAGAGAAAGATTTTTTTTTTCTTTCCCCCCTAAGTCCTACCAATAGTGCCTGTAGGATGAGCCTCCCACAGTATAGCTCTTTACATGCTTATGCTTTATTTGCTATTTGCAAACTGCTTTTAAGAGAAGGTGGTGTCTCCCACTTTTCGCAGTTTCAGACTTTTCATGGTGCACTTCCTGAAAATAAAAAGCCTAATTTCCAGGACTGTACGAATCTGAATGATTCAGACTCATCAGTTAACATTCAAAGTGCCCTTGTGCTGACTCTTGAGACTGTTAATTTCCATGCGGGATGTCTCTGGCCCCTGGAGGTCCAAGGTGAAACTCTGTCCCCTGTTAATGATGTAACATCTTCTTATATGAAGACCTGAGTATATTACACATCTCTGCATACCTGAGTATAAACCACTTGAAGTTAGTGTTCTTTTGTTTTTCAGGTATTTGTTTTTGGACTGAATTGCAGTAATTGTTTGGGAACTGGAGATAATCAGAGCACAATAGTACCAAAGAAATTAGAAGCCTTATGTGGAAAGAAGATCTCCAGTCTCAGTTATGGAAGTGGACCCCATGTTGTTCTTTGTACTGAAGGTAGAGAATTAACATTTAGTATAGAAACATAAGTTAGAGATTTTAAGTTCCACTTGCATTTAACAGTAATGGATTATGGTGTAATTGTATTAACTTGTTAACTGGCTAATGTACACTAAGAGGTTCTCGTTGGTCTTAAGTGGGAGTAAATGGATTTTGTAATCCATGGATTGGTTTCCATTTCCATTATCTTGAGGTTGTAGCATTTTACTCTGTCACTTAGGATGTACTTTGTCTTACCTGTGCACTTCCATGTATTTCCACAATCTAGAGGATATGCTGTGATATATGACTGTGAAACAAAGTTCGTAATTTTCTAGTGTACAGATGATTCTTATAATAGTCTCACTTGTTGTTTGAATGAATTGAAGCCTTTCAATTTCGTGTTGGTATTTGCTAATTTCTTAAAATTTTGTCTTAACCTCCCTGGAATATTTAGTGGTTTTCATCACAAATATTTTTGCAGATGGTGAAGTGTATGCTTGGGGACATAATGGTTACAGCCAACTTGGAAATGGCACAACCAATCAGGGCATTACTCCTGTTCAAGTTTGCACAAATCTGTTAATAAAGAAAGTGGTGGAAGTAGCTTGTGGCTCTCATCATTCCATGGCACTCTCAATGGATGGGGATGTAAGTTGAAACCTGTTCAAATCTCTTAATCTCCTTGTTGAAGTGAATAGTGGAGGTGACCTTGCAGTTTGAACTTCTCTCTGTTTCTACAGTGTAATTACAAACATAACCTTTTCTCCTGCTGCCTCAAACTAGGACGCCGTTTTCTTCAGAGCAGACTTGAAAGCAACTAAAAAAAAACCCCAAAACCAAATTACTAACCCCCCACCAAAAAAAAAAGCAACCCCAAAAACAAGGGAAATACAACTTAGTCAACTTGTGTGTCTCACAAGAGTGAGACTAGAAAGATGTGCCACTTAGAGGTGAAATAATGGTTTGTGAAGTGCCAAATGCATGTTTATTTGCTTGCAGTTCTGTGAGCTGGGGGAGTGTGTTGAATTTGTATTTACTGTGTTAGAATTTAGTCTCTTTCTGGTAGAAACGTCTTGCATTTCCACACAGGTACTGCAAAAGAAGGTTGCTCGGCGCACCTCTGAATACCTTGGTGTGCAGCTAATGAAAGAGCACTTGGTTTACATCCAAGTCTGCTTCATGCTGTTTGTTTACGTGGCTTCAGGCTATGTGTCGTGGGAAACACATGCAATTAGTTTCCAGTTATGCAGATTTGACCTATGTGTGCACAGTGGAAAATCTGGTTTCAGCTGTGCACTAACAAAAGAAAAGCTCTAATTTAAAAACCTTTTAACAATGAAAAGGGAAACTACAATTCTTCTCATCCTGGTAATCTGAGCATGTCTGTGTTGTGGTCCAGTGTGGAATAATAGTGCAACAGTAAGCTCAAGGGTAGGAAAGAGAGACTGAGTTAAGGTGTCTGTGATTTATCTGAAAGAAGAGGCTACACTTAGGAAAGATTTTGTGCTGTCATGTTTGACTTAGTTAAGCTATAAAACCTGGTGACTGTGCAGGAAGGAGAGAGCATTCACACATTACTTAAACTAGAGGTGCCAGCTGCTATGTGGTAGCTGCCTGTGAAGGCCATGCAGTCTCTTGTCATAGATGTGACATGCTAGAAATCTTAGTGGAAGTAGGGAAATTTCCTTGTGTTGGCCATGGAGTTGGTATCTGCAGCTGACTTGCCAGTGTGGCTCATTAATGTACTTTAAATCCATTCCTGGTATACCTTGCAGTAACTTGGTCTGTTTGTACTCTGAGCTTTTACCAGAACTGAGTGCACTGAAAGCAGCAAAATGTGTTAAGCAGCTTTGCAAACTGGCTGCCAGCCCCCTTGTGTCCTATTATACCTGAAGCCTCAGGGAGATGTTGAAATTGGAAATATTTGTGGAAATACCTGGCATAATTGGTTGGTATGGTTCAGTGCAGTTTTAATGCAGTGAATTTAAAAAATAAGTATTTTAATGATAGAATTAAAAGAATGCAGACATTCATGTTTCTCTGGCACGTCCTTTGTCATTTTGATCTACCTTCTGAGTTCTCTACCTAAATATTTGCTGTTATTGAAATGAAAGTATTTTTTCTTCAAATATTGAGTAGGAACCAAAGATCCAGCAGTGAGAAGTAACAAAAAGCAGAAGACTGATTATTTTGTTCATATTATTCATTGTGAATGAGTTGTGTTGGTGGGGGGTCTTCTGTTCTTGTCTTTGGTGGGTTGGGGTTTTTTTTTGGTGCTGATGAAAGTGTTAGTTTTTAATGACTTTTAATGACCCTTGGTTTGGTGCTGCAGTAAACAGGCAGCTTCTGGCACCGAAGGATGTGTAGGCTTCTCACGAGGGTACCTGTCAGTGTGCTTGTACTGCCTAGCATGTCTGTGAAGGGTGTTTCCAAGAGGGCAAACTTTTGTACTGGGTGGAGCACCAGAGAATTGACCATCAGAAATAGTTTTGTGCCAAGCTGTAGGCATGTATACATGTAATAAAAATTGGAGGCACTGAAAACAGAGTTATGAATTTTTTTTTATAGCAAACTACTTCCCTGTCTTCCTGACTTTCAGATAAAAGGAATTCATATTTTCACTTGTGTTAGTACTAGTTTACCACCAGAAACTTTAAACTGACAGAAATTGTGGTGGGTGGTGTTGTGTTTGATTTTTTTAGTTTTTTTTTTTTTATTAATGCCACTGTGAGAGAGAATTTAGCTACTGTGAAACATGGGCTGACAAAACCCTGTTCTTTGACAGCTCTTGAAAGATGTAGAAGAGGTATGATGAGTGTCCAGCAATAACCTGGTTTAGAGTTCCATGAAGAAAACTACATAGCTCTAAATGGAGGAGTTAAAGTGTGTCTGGGAAACAAATTATGTTCTGGCTTGCATTCTTTTTTCCAACATCATGAAATTATAAAGACAATCACTATGCCCTTTGTCCTACAGTCTGACTTGTATTTAATATGGAAATATGTTCCTTTGTTTTCTGTTTTAGTCAGATGCTCTCATTCTGTTGCAATAAGCTGGAAAAAGTGCTATATTCCTATTTGCAAAGTGAGTCCTAAAGCTGTTTATAATTTTCATCTCTTGAGAATGAACTTGAAACATTTTAGCTTGTTAAGTAGGATAGTTTACCCACTCTGGTGCTGACTACAGGAAGATTATCTGTTGCTATCATTACTATTATTAAGCTTTAAACTGTGGCTTTGTTTGTTTTTATGAACAGCTGTATGCTTGGGGCTACAATAACTGTGGTCAAGTTGGATCTGGATCTACAGCCAACCAGCCAACTCCTCGCAGAGTTTCCAACTGCTTGCAGGGTAAAATTGTAGTTGGCATTGCTTGTGGCCAGACCTCCTCCATGGCTGTAGTAAACAACGGTGAGGTAAGTGCTGCTGCTGCATTCCCTCCTTCTCTGGTACCTGAATCTACCAAGCTGGTGTCTGAATATGGAGAAACGCTGACAGGCAGTGCTCAGGTTAGGGCTGTATTGACAGAGTTATCCTGACACCTTCTGTGAGACCAGCTGCAGGAAAACACTGCAAGGAACTGGAGATGCAGTCCTTCCATATTCCTTCTTATGGCAAAGACTGTATTGGAACACAATTCTTGCCGAGTCTTTAACTGCAAGAATTCAAACAGTTGTATTAACCTTGTCTGTCTTCATGTTGCAATATATTATTTAACATAAATTATGTTAAATTCTTTTGATTCAATATATTAGTCTCAGTTTATTTCTTTAAAGCATGCACAATTAAACAGTTAATTTTTCTGCAAGGATACATTGGCTGATCCAGTTTTTTAAACACATTGCTTAATTACCAGCAACAAACCCAAAACATTCTTTTGAACGTTGCCTTCCCATTGTGCAACTGTTCCATTTCATGAAAGTTTGTGGTGCTGTCTTGCTTTTAGGTGTGAACTGTAATCTCAATTTTACTTCATTTCACCAAACAGAGGGTAGTGTCTCCTTGTGAATGGAAGGACTGTAAAGTCCCTGAGGCTGAGCTGGGCTTTCATTGTCCTTACATATGTCATGGTGTGTCCACTGTAACAAAACTAAACGAGGAATTAGAGATAAACTGGGGACTTCCATTTAAACTGATCAGTTAATCAGAATAACTAATTTAATGTTCTCCTTAAAAAAAAAAAAAAAAAGAAAAGTAATTAGGAGAAAGGGTGGTGTAAAAGTTGAAGCATTGATGCTACAGGAGAGATTTTGATGTAGTGTAAGTTTATTGCAAAATTCCTACTACTTCAAAGACATGTTTTTTAGCTTCTTCAAAAGGTAAATGCAGGGTGGAGAAGTTGAGTGCAGTAAGTCATTGCAGTTTATGTAATATCTTTCAGCCTTCTCTGTATTGCTCTTCAAATAGCACACCTTTTCTTAGTAATAAGTACTTCTCTTGGCTTGTGCTTGGTACTAAATCTTAAATGCTCTGTACTCCTAGTGAAGAGTGGCTTAATTTTGTTTTCCTTGTGCACTCAGGTTTATGGCTGGGGTTACAATGGCAATGGTCAGCTCGGCCTGGGGAACAATGGGAACCAGCTGACGCCGTGCAGAGTGGCAGCGCTGCACAGCGTCTGTGTGCTCCAGGTATGCCCAACGTGGAAGTGAAAGTGCATTCCTGCTGCTAGCTTCTGCTGGAACCCTCTCTTTGGAATATTATACCTGCTTCTAGATTTCACTAGTTCCCATGCTGTTTTGTTTTTTTTTTTTTTTTTTTTTTAGCTACAGTGAATTATATTTTGCTGTTACAAAGTGCAAGTAAGCTGTGAAATATTTGCTTTGGTAAATGCTTGGAAAGATTTGAAGTTAGCTACTGTAACTATTAGTAAATTATACATTATTATACATTATCCTTTGGATACAAATTGGATTTTTGTTACAAAGTTGAATGAAATGTGCTAGTCAAAGAGAAGGAATGAAGGCAAATCAGGTGTTCGAATTTGTTCCAAGTATTCTATTTCTAGTGTTCTAATTAGTCCTTTACAAGCAAGGGGGGAGGAAAGACCAGACATGGGGGGGTGGGTTTGATTGTTTGGTGATTGGGTTTAGTTTGGTTTGTTTGGATTTTGGTTGGGTTTGGTTTTTTTTTTTCTAGCTAGAGAATCTAACTAAAATTTGGGATTTCCTGGGGTTTTGGGAACATTCTGTAGAGTTAAACGTGATAAATTGGGTTGAAGCGTTGTTGGCTGTTGAACTGCAGCTCTCCTCGTTACACAGTACTCATACTGTACAGTATTCAGAATAATCCAGCTCTGAAATACTTTCAGAGTACTGCAAGATGTGATGAAGAAGTTCAGTGTTCCTCATCTGAAAAGGAAGGAGGTAGCATCTAGGGATACTTGTCTAGTGTGCAGTAAATTACTTGAGAGCAGCCAATTAAATTAATGAAGCTGGGACTTGCAGTACCTACAGCTAACCTACCTTGTGTTAGCTGCAAGTACTGGGAAGTAACACCTTGTGGTGCTGAGTGAGGAATGCCTGAGATGCTTAGGGTGAGCTAGGTGAAGGTAATGTGTGTGATATTTTGTTTCTCATCTGTGTTTGGTTCAGGAGTAACGCTTTATACATTTACTTACAGATTGCCTGTGGCTATGCGCACACTCTAGCACTAACAGATGAGGGCTTGCTCTATGCCTGGGGAGCTAACACTTACGGGCAGCTGGGGACTGGCAATAAAAGTAACCAGCTCAGCCCTGTGCAGATCATGATGGAAAAAGAAAGGTAATGTTGCTGAAGCTGTTTCTGGATTGATAAAGTCTGAGCATGTGTTATGCAGTCTCTAGCACTGGAAGCATGCATGTGTAGGGCTTGGTGGATTGATTTTGTGTTGCTAGTGTTAAAAACATGGGAAAGGATGGTAACTTACTGTTTACAATAAGCACTGAGTGCTTTTTGCTGTCTGTAGTGGTTATTGAACACAAACACACTTCGCATTTACCTGATCTGAAAGATAACAAATGAGTAAGCGTTATGCTGTGCTGTATATGGTTTCTTTGTTTAAAAATGGAGCTATGAAATCAATAAGCCAAGCCATGAATTGAGGCCTACATTAGAGAAAAAAAAAAAAAAAAAAGAAAAACTGGGGAAAAAGGAAACACCACCTTTGCAGGAAGTGACATGTGAGGAAAAACAATTTTTGAAAGGTTGAAAATCGTCCACCATGAGAACAGAACTCAATTTGCAAGGTTGCTTGAGCTAAGGACGGTTAGTACCCATTTTTATTACTTGTACCAGTTAGTAGTTTGTAGTTTTTTGGTTTCCTGGACTCATAAAAGAATGAAATTAGTTCTTTTTAATTGTTAATTAACCCTTGTCAATCAATCCTCTTTCATCACCCTTTCATCATCCTCATGTTTGAGGATATCTCTTTTGCTGCTCACCTACAGATGTGGACTTCAGTCCCATTCCCTGGGTCCTTGTGTATACCTACAGGTTAATGTACCTTGTCTTGGTCTATACATCTCTTAATTTGCAATCTCCTCTTAACTAGGGAACACTTCTGCTTGTTTTTTCTCCTTCATCTGAGAACTCATTCCTATTTTTTTGTTGTTTCTCCAGCTTAGCATTAAATTAAAAGCTTCACAGTACTGAGAATGTTTAAGAGCTTAAAAATGGGGGACAGGGAAAGAAGAAAGGAACTATCACAATAAATCACTGAGGTGGGGCTGGTTTGTCTGAGAAGGGACTGACACTAGTGAAGGAAAATGAAGTATTCTTTAAAAAGCAGTGGAAGAGAAATGTGTGTGTTTGCAGATAGATCAACTTTGTTTTGTTTGTGATTTATTTCATGAGTGAACTAAGGGGAACTATTGCATTTAGGACTGTATGTGAATGCAAGCATGGGGTTATAATAAAACTGGCATTTGTTCAATGGATGAAGGAGGGGGAAAATACCATAGAACTTCTGCTTGGGTTCTAAGAGAGAGAGAAGTCCCTTGAGCTTACTCATCTTGCTTGACTTGGCTGCCTTGGAAACGGTGCTAAAAGTGGGTGAGCTGTCATTTCCCATGAAGCGCATTACTGCTGCTCCTGATCTTTTAGTTTATGTGATTCTTTTGTCATTTATATTTAATACTGGCAGCAGTTACTTAGGAGGTTTCATTTGGTGCTGTCTTGAAAAATATTGCACATAAAGCTTGTAAGGAATGTTTAGACTTAAATTTTGTGTTAGCTTGGAGGAACAGCTGTGAAGGTCAGCTCCCTGAATTTTGGTGTTAAATGCATGCTTAACATGTTACCCTGTACATGTACTGTAAATATGTGTACATGTACCATATGTGTGTCACAGTGCACCTTCTGCTGTACTGCTGAAGTGTAGTATAGTCTGTAAAAAGAAGAACCTGTTCTGCTAAGAAAAAAAAGGTTTGGATAAGGAAGTAGTTTAGCTTGATAGCTGTGATGAAATGTAAGTTATCCCTAAAATAAATAGTCTATGATGTGTCTTTTAGATATGTTGCCTAGAGGTTCACAAGTTGATAGTGTAAAACAAGTTTTCTATCTGCCAGAAATTATTGATACATATACTGAAAGTGATGTAGATTCTTTTGAGTTTTTTCTTGAAATAATTTTTGCATTTTAAAATATGATCAGTGTGCTAAAACCCTTTTTCTCCCTAAAAATTTAACTTATTGTGGATATTGTTCTGTAAAGGAACGCACATTTTAGTGTGCATATTCTTAGATTGCTTGCTTGTCCTGGTTGATGTGTTTCTGGCACAAAAGCCTGAAATCCTCTCTGTTTTTACCACAGAGAAAAAACAGGAAAGCATAGCTTTTCTTTTGAACATGGGAACCTCCTTGTTTTGCTTATCACATGCACAGAAACTCTGGCAGTGTCTTTGTGGTGTTTTAATTGGAACTGTGTTTCTTCTCAGTTCTTGCGATGTTTTAGATAAGAATCTAGGGATTGCCTGAGCAACAGGAGAACAGGAGAGATAAGTGAGCATCAGCAGCTTTAGTATTTTAAAAAACTGTGTGAGGTGGGTGAAAGGACTGTGTAGACTTTATTTAAAAACAACCACAGCTCTTCAAGGATTCATTCCCCTGAAATGAAGCACTGTGTTTCATGTTGAATTTCAGTGTTGAGGAAAGTAAGCTTAACAGCAAAATAAGAAGTCTGAAGTACAGGCAGTGGCCAGATCTCTATCAACCTAGAAGAATCAAATAAAAAGGAGGTAGAAGAAATTTCTTCTTGAGAATAAGTTTTGATGTGTATTGGTTTTAAGGGGGGAAAAACAAAACTTGTTTTTTCTTCATCCCTTTCTTCGTGGTTATGAAAAAACAGGAGGAAAGTCAATTGATAAGAATGACATAGTTAAAGCAATATCTGATTGAAATAAAATCTACAAGCAATCTGAAAATGTCATTGTGGGATTTTTTAAATTCCTGTTCAAGCAGTATCACATTTCTGCAGGACAAAAACCCAAGTACAAGAAGGCTGCTGCATAGTTTTGATTGGCTGTTAGTTTGGTGGGGCCTTTGGGAAGTCCCTGCATTCGGTACCTGCGGGTGCCTTACCGTGCTTCTTGTGCCCGCAGGGTTGTGGAGATCGCCGCCTGC
This sequence comes from Phylloscopus collybita, assembly GCA_027886175.1. Lineage (NCBI taxonomy): Eukaryota > Metazoa > Chordata > Aves > Passeriformes > Phylloscopidae > Phylloscopus > Phylloscopus collybita. The sequence goes on from JAJNNQ010000007.1 coordinate 17,403,096, forward strand.
CACTCGGCGCACACGTCGGCGGCCAAGACGCAGAGCGGCCAGGTGTACATGTGGGGGCAGTGCCGGGGCCAGTCCGTCACCTTCCCCCACCTCACACACTTTGCCTGCACCGACGACGTCTTCGCCTGCTTCGCCACCCCTGCGGTCATGTGGCGCCTGCTCTCCGTAGGTGAGCTCCGGCTCCCACCATCCCTGCGTCCCTTAGTGATTAGTACGGCATTCTGCTTCCCTGGCAGGCTCCTGTTTCAAGGAGGGACACGTGGTAGCTCAGCAGCTAGTTGTTTTTTCCTTCCTTCTGAAGAACACAGTCTATTTCAGCAGCTGGGGATCCAGGGTAGGGTTAACGAGATTGTTTGCCGGTGTACATCCAAAGCAAACCCTGTTTTACCATTGCACAATGAATATTATGTATTTCTTATGTTTGTGTTGCTTGAACTCCAGCTCGGGTCCGGGAAGGAATCCTGAGTCATTTAACAAAACTTTGTGTTTCTTTTCCTCTTATTCCTGCTTGGAAGACCGCTCTTGAGGCTTGTTTTTTTGGTATCTAACAACTTTGGATTTTGAGTCTGTAGCTTTCCCCACATTAGTATTTGCCCTTCTAGGAGTGAATGTCTCCCCTATGTTTTCTTGTTTTGAAAGTAACAGAATTCCCAGTTTTCATTTCATGAGATGATTTGTCTCAAGTCTATTTAGTTTGACTTTCCTCAAAAATGGGCAGACTTGTAAATAATAGTCCCTGTGAAACGAGAAGTGCTTTTTCTGTTGGAACTCTGTTCTTATGCTGCCTTAGATTACTCTGTGGAATGCAGTCTCTGTGTCCAACAAATAAACTCTAACCTTTTTTTCTTGATTTTCTTTGATCCACATGCTGCTAATTCTTATTTGACCCCTAATAGGATATAAAGGGCTTAGCTTGCACTTCCTGGAAAACATGAAGGTGTTTTTATGTTAAAAAAAAAAAAAAAAGGATGTTTCATCTTACATCTGCTGCCTCAGTTCTCAGGACTTCTTAGGACATCTAATTTATTTTCATGTTGACAACAGGACCTAATTTTGTTAGTCCCTGTATGGAATTGTTTTTGGGGAGTGATGGATAAGACCCTACGTAACCTCTCTCCAGTAAAGTCTCTCAGACTTTACTGTTGCATTTGGCTTGTCCTAACCCAGCTTCTCTGTGTTAACTTCTCATTTAGCATGTTACCACATTTTTAGAGGTCTGGGTAACAGTGTCTCACCTGTAGGGGAGAACTGAGTAGAGTTACTAAGGAGAGAGAAGATTAACTTTGGGCAGTCTGCTCCTGAGTAAATCTAAGTCTGCTTTTATCCCATTTGTCACTTTCTCCATTCTCTAATCCTCTGCAATATGTGCTGGTTTTGCTCTCTCTTGCCACCACCACTTGTGGAGGTCTCATGGTTGTCCAGTCTGCCTTTTGCTAATAGTGAGAGCTGTTTAAGTGACATGTCTCCCTGGTTTCAAGTTCCTGGTTTTTTGAGGTATTCCCAGACTGAGTATAGCCAGGTGTCTGACCTCTGTTACTTGCACTTTAATTCCTCCTAGCCTCTGGGGATTCTTCCCCACATATTCTGGCAATCTTACTGAATATTCAAATCAAATGAATTAATTCTGTGGGCATTTTTACATCTCCCTTTTCCATGTGCATATTTTCCTTTCCCACTTGTTTTAGTCACATAGGAGTGAACCTTCCTTTTTTCTTATGGTTTGTTTGTTTGGATTTTTTGGTGTTGTTTTGTTTTCATAGGGAGAGCTAACTCTGTGTAAAGGTTATTGTTCTACTTGCAGTTGTGATGCCTCTGCCAAAAAATGAATCAGCCAGTCAGGATTGGCTGTGGTGAAGTACAAATCTACAGCTTTTTTGCAGGACTGAAAGTATTTGGAGTGAAAGTTGATCTGCATAGCTTAAGCTAAGCTCATGACCTAGCAAAAAAAAAAAAAAAAAAAAAAATCACATGAGTAAATGGAGAGGGATTGGAGCATGGTTTAGTTAGGCCAGAGGAGATGCAGTTCCTGTGGGTAACTTGTGTAAGCAGAGGAGTGCAGTGTCTTCTGTGACATAGGCAGGACTTGCCAGTTCTGAGTAGTTTGTTCCAGCAGTATTTCTTTTTAAATGTGAAATAATTTAGTGTCCCAAATGGTGAAGAGTGGTGTACAGATTGTATATGGATGGACACTATACAGTCCTGTGGGATACAGGAGACAGATTTCATTTAGTAGAAATCCATGTGTTTTTCTTCTCTATGCTCACTTTAGAAGCCACATGCTTTGAAACATACTTTTAAGATGCATCAAAATAATGGGTTAAATTAGGTTCTCTAAAACTTGAGAGGCCTTGCTTTACCAAAACCTTAGACAACTTGTGCTGCAACTCCTGTATGATTTCTAGGGACACAGAGTGGGACCAGTGCCATAGGCCTCAATAGAGAGAGCTGTGGTATCTCTGCTTAAATCCACTTCCAGAATTACTGAGGTTCTGTGTCCTTGGTTGTACCTTCAGCAGCACTGCTGCTGGATTTTGTTATCACTGACTCATAAACTGAGTAATTGGTGTCAGTGATAGTTCATGTTAATGAGCCCTGGCAGAGACCTCATCAGCCTGCAGGCTGTATCCAACCTGCCAGCACAGAAGGGTGACCTGTTTGCTTTTTAGGGCCAGCCCACACCGTGTCAGTGTGGCTGGAGTGCTGCAGGCCATGTCCCCACTGAGTTCAGGGGTGTTGCAGACTCCCATTAGCAGCAGCGTGCAGGTCAGGGGCGGGGCAGAGCTGAGCTGAGCCAGCACAAGGACCGAGCTTCCTGGAGGCTGGGGATCTCGTGGGTAGCGCCCACATGGAGATGGAGTTCTCCAGGTACTCCCCTTAGTGCTGTGCTACCTCTGTGCAGTGGGATGGAATGGGAACTGCTGACCACTGCTGCCTATAGATGTTGTGGAGCAGCCCTTCCCAACAGGAAGTGCTATTGGATTAATTAATCCTTCCCATTTTGCTGCTTAAGCCTATGGATCCCTGCCACGGATCTGTTTTTCTTGATACACTATTAGTTGAGTTGCTAGCTTTAGTTAGTGATGTGTTCCATTTAAGGTGCTTTTAACATCTTGTTCTGTTTGTCTGTTTTGAAATTGTTTCTGTAGAGCATGAAGACTTTTTAACAGTAGCAGAGTCTCTGAAGAAAGAGTTTGACAGCCCAGAGACCTCAGACCTGAAGTTCCGTGTGGATGGAAAGTACATCCATGTCCACAAAGCTGTTCTGAAAATCAGGTAGTGGTCGTGTTTCACAGCTCTTACTTGTACAGAACAAACTCTAAGGATATCATCAAAGGGGAAAAAAAAAAAAAAAAAAAAAAAAAAAAAAAAAAAAAAAAAAGAGGGAAGGAAGGACTCCTAAACCTGTAATAGGTGGCATCCATGTATCCATAATATCTTTAAATGAAGTGATTATAAAAGGGGTAGTCCACATTCATTTTTCACTGAGCCTGTTTTTCCTGGGATAATAAATTCTGTTAAGTTGTTCTGACTGCAATGTATACGTAGATGTTTCTGTAGCATGGGCAAAAAAAGAGTTTTATTTAAATGCATAATGAAGTCTACAGTGTTAGGAACCAAAATGTGGACTGCTGGCCATGATGGGACATGGTGAAATATTTGTAAGTATTGCAGAGTGCCACAAATATGTGTTTCAGAGGGATTGTAATGTAACATTTGTGTGTGTCTATAACAGTGTTCCAGATGATGTCTCTGTCTCCTAGGTGTGAACACTTCAGAACCATGTTCCAGTCATACTGGAACGAGGATATGAAGGAGGTGATAGAAATAGACCAGTTTTCCTACCCTGTGTATCGTGCCTTTCTCGAGTACTTGTACACGGACAGTGTTGACCTCCCGCCTGAAGATGCAATAGGTACTGCTGATGGGCCAATTGTGTCAGAAAGCAGCATCCAGAAAAACTGGGGCAGGGCATGCAGAATAAATCTCTAAATACAGGCTTCTAGTCTAGCCTTTAATGTGTTTTACTGGTGATTAATTAAGCTGTCTTTAAAATACTGTTGTAGCAAACTTAACTACAGCAAAAATGGTGAGTATTTAGAAATAAATGATGAGCAGTTGAGTCAAGGTTGGGAGAGAAACTATTTCTCTGGGTGACAGTAGTTGCATATTTTACTAAATTAAGTCAATTACTGTTTGGCATGCCATCAAAGAATCTCAATAGATCTAATGGGGTGCAAACTTGGACAACAGAGCAATTACAGCAAGCTATAATTCAAGCCCATATCTTGATAGTAGTTTTTTACTCATGTTGTGGTGCCTGCCACTAGGTATGCAAGTCAGTAGGACAGCTTTCATATTTACAGAGATTAACAGGAGGTGCAGAATGAGGTAATAAAAAGCCTTTCTTTGCCTGCAATCTCCATTTTCTGAGTAGTAACCTACTTGGGAAAAGCACATTATAGAGATACAGAGCTTTGCAGGAGCAGAAGCTGCTGTTGAAAGAGCAGAGATCACTTTACAACTGACTGATATGATGGTGTTTTAATTGCAGGTCTTTTGGATTTGGCTACTTCATACTGTGAAAACAGACTGAAAAAACTGTGTCAGCACATTATCAAGAGAGGAATTACTGTGGAAAATGCATTTTCATTGCTCTCTGCTGCTGTCAGATATGATGCAGAGGTAAACTTCTAAAATTCAATCTCTTAAATGGGTGGCTGCTTCCTGACTTAAACTACGGGGAGAAGCAGCTGGTTACATTTTCAAATAAGCTTTCTTACTTTCATTTAATACTATTTGCCGTTTTCAGAATTCGAGAATGTTGGACTTAGATCTCATGGCAAATACAGTTTTTGTATCTCTTTTTTTAATTTTTGTTTTTCCCCATAAACCAGTACTGGGAAGGTGAACCAGTATGCAGATGTTTCTGAGGATGGAAACACTAATTCTGAAATGAAGGGAGGGTTTAAATAGAAAGAAATAGAAGTAACATAATGAGAAGCAGCCTTTTAATCTTTAAGTTACTTATTTGTAAGGCTGTGCATTGTGTGTGATGACATGGTGGTAGGTTGGGGATTGAGTGCATTTGCGATTTTTTTTGGTTGGTGGGGGCGTGGTTTTTTTGGCTTTTTTTGTTAGGTACAAATACACTTTGAGTTTTCAGAGTATGCTAATGAAGTGTCAGGATAAGAATTGCTTTATGGGCCTTATAAGCATTGAAGACAGCAACAGTGTGTGTGAAAAGGGGAGTGAAACCTCTTCACTGTGGAATGTCTGATTTCACTACTAGATCCCTAACATGCTGCTTTAGGAACTAACTGGGAAGTATTCCTGGGCTTGCTTTGGCTGTTTGTTCAGTAGTATCTGTGCATTGTGTTGGCAACTTTGCAATTGGTTGGTTTTGAACTCGCTACTTATGCTTATAAAGCAGTTTTTTGGTACTCAGTAAATCAACTTACTGTGTTTTCTTGTGCTTAACTTCTTGCAGCTGCCATGCAGGTTGTCCTAACTTATTTCAGAGCCTTTAAGTGTGCTGCTTGTTTGATAGATCTTACCCAGAGGCTGTGTTAGTGTCTGTAGTGGCTTCTGATCTACTCTGAATAGTGATGTCTTTGATAGAAGTTCATCAAAAATAGGAAGATTCCCATATTTTAGCCTCCAAAGACGGTTTGCAGGATAGGTCTTTGGTGTGTGATTGATTCCTGCTTGTAAGGGCTGTAAGAAATCCAGTTACTCTTCCTCACTGTACCTCCCTAGCTAAATGAAGTTAGAACCATAGGCTTCAGTGCTGCTTCCAGGAGAGAATGGGTGATGCTGAGGAGTTGGGCTTTAACAAAAAGTTGGGTTTACATGCTGCAATGCTGGCAGAGGGCTTGGAGTTGCTTGGCTGATGTAGTTCATTCAGGAGGGTGTGTGCCTGGAAGACAACACTTAAGAGAAGCTGCTTCACTAATTTAAAATACCTCCATGACATGAAATTCCTCCAGTTTCTTTTGGTGACTGACTGAAGTGGCTAAAATTAGGTCAGGGCTACCTTCTCATTGTAGCTTTTAAAATAATCCTTAGCTGTGCCTTTATTCACCTAAGTCTATATTAAGTACACTTTGCTGGGAGTTTATCTGTCTGCAAATGAAGCTCAGCTTTCTTTTTTATACAGAACTTTAGTTTTTCCAGAGTTACTTACTAATACCACAAGAATTCTGTTTATTGTATGCTTCTGTTGCATTGACTTGGAATATGAATTTTTTTAATAAAGCAGTACAAAATACTGTAATGTGTATGATGTAATTTTCTTTAAAATGCTAGTAATTCTGTTATTAAAAAAAACCACCAACCATCAGTATTCAGTTCTAATAAGCTTGTCTTTTTTTGTTGCACAGATGCCACACAAGTCAAGATCTGCAGCTTCAGAATGCCTGGTTTTAGGCCAGGATAGATTTTTATATTATTGCTGTGTCAAGAACTGTCAGTGGCACACACAGTTGCTCTAGTTTCAGTATTGACCTTAAGAGACAACATGAATATCATTCAGTCTTTCATACCTCATGGGGCTTAGAGAGCTCTGCAAGTTTGTTCTGCCTTCCTGCAGTTTCCAGTCTGCTGAGCAGCCAAGGAAGAGTGTGCTCTCACAGAGAGTCCTACAAACATCTAATAAAGAAATGAGAACAGTGTGGGGAGTTGCCCTTTTGTCAGGGCTGTGGCATCCTCCTTAGAGCAGCTTAGATCTGTGCCACAGAGCAATTTCCCCCTCAGAGCAGGAGTTGGAAATAATCTGAGTGGGAGGTGTTCTGTGGGGAGCCTTACACTGACAAGGACTGTGTCTTGTGTTCTTTAAGGCATCCTCTCTGTCTGACATCACCCGGGTGCAATGATGGTTGTGAGGCTTTTCTAATTATTACATGGAAGGCACTTCCAACTAAACTCAAATATCCAGAGCCCACTTTCTGCAAGAATGGCTGTGCTGCATTTGAATCCCATTTGGGAGACCTGTGAAGTACTTTGTAGCATGAGTCTGTTTCTAATGCACAGAAAGACCTTCTCCCTAATCTTTGCTGTACAAACTATCCAGGCAGGATACAGGTGCACTGAGCCTGGGGACATGGAACTTCAAAGTTCTAGCTAAGCCCTTCAATAAGCAGGAAGGATGTGAAGCAACTTTACAAATAGATTTGTTTATATTGTGAACTGAAAGAGCTGAATTTTCTTTATCCACAGTCTTGGTTATACATCATTACCCCACAATCTCCTATTTATATTGGAGTTTCAAAGTTGTCAGAGAATGCAGATGAAACTCTTCAAGTGCGAGAACTTTAAATATATATTGCCCAGAACAGCTGTTTTTTGTGACTGCTACTATACAGTGAGAAACACATTTTGGTTACCTCCCCTTGTAACTGTATTTACATAGTGACATTTGTGGGTAGAATAATTATTTTCTGTTGCATTTACAATAGTGATTGTTGGGGGGGGAAAACACTGAGAGCCACTGGGTGTGTTTGTCTAATTCGCTGCAAAAATAAAACATAAACAGGCATTTCTGCCTCAATAAAATTTTTGATTGAAAGCAAAGATGATAACATTTTCTTCTTTTTTTTTTTTTTGTTCTTCCTCTTTAGGACTTGGAGGAATTCTGCTTTAAGTTTTGTGTCAATCATTTGACAGAAGTGACACAAACGACAGCGTTTTGGCAGATGGACGGTCCCCTGCTAAAGGAATTCATTGCTAAAGCCAGTAAATGTGGAGCCTTTAAGAACTGAAAAAATGAGGCCGTAAGTCAGGGTGTTTGTAGGGTTCTTTTTCCAGCCACAGTGTAACCGTGCGGGTCCAGGAAAGCTGTTATGTGGTCTTTTCCATCACAGGACCTGAAAGGCCACAGTGAAAGCAAATGTTTTCAGTGCTCAAGAGTGAACTGTTGTAAAAAATGTCAAGCAAAATACTCACTTGCATTTAGCAAACCCGGATGGCGGAACCAGCTCAAGATTTCAGGCAGAGGGGAAATGCTGCGGTGTGCAAAGGATTCCGGCCGGTGTTCCAGACTTGCCTTTCCAGCCTAGGAAATCTCCGTTCTAGCCCCGCCTGCTCGTATTTCCAATTTACTGTTTGGGGTTGGAAAATAGTCTGACCTGAGCCACTGACTGATGTCACTTTAAATCATTAACTCCTGGGATTATAGAGAAGCAAATGGCACGGTTATATCTTCCTGCATTTGCATGGTTGTGAATGAATTGGCCATTTGCTGTGTGTCATTAACCAAGTGTATCCAGTGCTTCAAGTGTGCAACAATAATGTATCCTCAAAGCCTACACAAGTGACTTTGAAGAAAAGAGTTACTAGAAAAATGAATTTGAAGTAAATCTCTATATTGGGGTATATTTTAATATAAGTTGTAATGTGTACTTTGTGTAATCTGTTAAAGCAATATTTACAATGCTTAATGGAAATAATTCCACTCTTCAGTGACTTCAGATTATGTTGGTTCCCGTGGAGGGAGAAGAGAAAGCTGGGTGAGGTTTTGCTTTTAATTATTGTCTAAATTTAAATTACATGTAATAAAATTCACTTTTTGTACCTCTTCACTAGCAAACTTTGAATTTTGAAGAACACTGCAAGCTTTTTGTGTTACATACAGCATCTAAGTCGCTTAATTTAAAAAAAAAATCATCAAAACAACGAAGGAAAATCCAAACAAACAACAAATACAGCCAAAACCCAACTCACCCCATACAATGAGTCTTGCTGATTTCACTGTGCCTGAAAAAATACTTGTGATCTTGATTTCAGAAATGAGCAAATTTCTTTGTAGACATTAATTTCAGACCTCAGTGATCCACTCTGTGGATCTGATTTTTTTACACGGAGTCATCCATAAGTGACTGTAACCTTTCAGAAGGTAAGTACAGACGTCCTTATCATTCTTACTGTGTTAGTAACCAAGCTCCTTGTTAATGCATTTTTGGTTTAGGTGGTTTGTTTTTTAGGCTGAGTGGCACTCAAGTCCTGGGCTTGGGCAGTAAACTGGTGATGTTTCTAGACCCAGAAGGGCAGCAGACTTGAACTGTGTAAGTAATTAAAATTACTGTTATTTTATTGAATCAAGCACACCTTATAGTTCAAGAGCTTGTTCTGAATGCTGTTACTCTGTGCTTATCAATCCCCACCTTCCTACAGAACAAGCTCAAGTGAGGAATTCCATGTGGTCATGGAGAGCGTACAGCTGTTGTAACAGGATGTCACACATGTCATGCCAAGTGCTGCCAGTGCACTTGTCCCTCAGCCAAGGGCTGGGTAAAGCATGGCCTGACAGCATTCCACCTTGGCCATGTGCAGCAGCAGGGACAGGGAGCACAACTCCACACACAGCTCCTTTAAAAAATGTTTTATTTCATTTACTTAGCCTGTTGTGGCTAAACAATGCTTTGCCATATTCAAACAATATTTTAAAGACAAAACACATGAAAGCTGAACCCTTTCTTAATGGAGAAAGGAAGATACAGTCACTGTTTGCTCCCTTTCTGGTCTGCCTGCAAACACTGCTTTACCACTGCCTTTACAGCAGAAACAGCTACACCTGGACCAGTCAATAAAGAATAATTTGGCTTTTTTAATTAAACTCCTGTTTATAATCCAGAAGGCTTCTTTGTGTGCAAGTTCTGCTCATTTATCTTTTTTGAGGAAACGAAAGCAGCACTCTGATCTTTCAAACATCACTGTCTAGACACAGACAGTGAGGCAGCTGCTGCCCAGCCAGGAGAGGGCTCCCACAGTTAGCAAGTGTTCTGTGGCAGCTGAATACTCCCTTGGCTTTGAGAAAAAAGTCTTCACTGTTCTGTTGAGTTTTTGCAAAAGTTAATTTTTAGTTTATAACATTCATTTCTATTCCATTGTGGAATATAGATGGAAAGTTATAGTTGGAACCAGGGAAAAATTTTAAGATGAAGATCTGAAAACTTGAAGAACTTTTAACTGTTTCAACAGTGAGGTATAAAAATGAGTATAACACCCCATTCAGCTCCCTTCTTGGAACTGGAGAATTGGGCACTGACTGCAGCGACTGCTCTGTGGTTTTTATCATTAGAAAATCCTAACTATTGCACCATCAGAGACAGGGGTTATTCAGACACTGTACTGGATGTACTGGCCCTGTTCTCTGGAGTAGGAAGGATGGCTTCTTTTAAGTCCTGCAGTAGCTCAATCTTGTGATCTAGTATTTTTCTGTTTTCCAGAAGTTTCTGGATCTTTTCTTCAGTTCCTGTTATGAAAAAGAGGTAAAAAGCTTTTGTTATTAAGGGATAAAAGGATTTTTTTATTATACATAAGTATTATTAATATACATTACATATTCATTAACTCTGCAGCGCCCCTGATGCTTGGTTTAACCTACAATCAAACCTTTGCCTTTCTGCAGCACTGTCTGTAACCCACCACCCTGCACACCTACTGTCTTCACAAAGGGCTGAACTCTGTCTGCTGGTGTGTCAGGGAAAGCACAGAGCATATGCCATCCATATGCTGAAATCTGTAACAAAGGTAGTTTTGAGATTAAATTTAAAACATCTCATCATACGTGAAAATTACTAGTTTAGCTACTCACCCCCTCTGTTAACTGGCATTTGAGCTTTAACAGGTCTGTTTTCAGGGCCCCTTTGTGTGAGAACAAAACAATTGTTTTGAACCTCCAACAACTGAAGTATTTTACACCTTTAAAGATACCATCTCTAAATTACACTCCTAAAGCAAATTTACAAGCCTAATGGAATTTAGCCAACAACAACATTAAACTTAAAAATGGATGGTTTGGATAACTACATTCAACAACTCTATTCTCAAAAACACACTTCAGTAGCATTTATTCTCCTCCTTCTGGCAAAATCATTGACAGTATCCTGATGGCATTAACCAAGTAATTTACCTTATTTGCAAAGCCCTACTTGACTGCCTTTCTGCTTCCCTCTGCTGCTTCCATTTCCCTAATGTTAAAGATTATTGAAATCAGTGAGAGCTCAGTAAGGAACCGTGCCAGTATCCAAAAGCATTACCACAAACTTACAGTGTTAATTGCAAGTTTTAAATGGAGCACCTGCTTTGTTCAGTTAACAAGATACACAGAGGTGTTGGTGACCTCTGAGCAGCCAGGCTGCTCTGTGAACAACAAACAACTTTCTCAGTGTGTGAGAATGTTGAGAGTTCAGATTCTAGTAAGAAGGAGAAGATATTTTTACAAACTGAACATATTTTTCCTCTTTTGGGGGAGATGCTGAAGGATGTCTCCAAAGTTGCAATGAGTAGAGTGGAGAAATTCTCTCCAGATGTTTATCCTATGCCATTCAGAATAAGAGAGCCTTAACTGATTTGAAGAAAAAAATAATAAATAAAAGAAAGTAAAGCACCTTGGCCTTTTGCCTCCCTGCTGCCTCCTCCTCAGTAGTGAGAAAGCACAGAAAGCAGAGCACCTGCTGCCTGTGGGTGGATGTGGAAGATGAAGGACATGGACACATTTTCAAATACATTACCTGAAGTTGAGTGTGAGTTGAAAACAGGCAGCCAGAGCAGTGTTGGTGCCTGCTACCCATGGGAAATTCTGTTAGCATTCACTGAAGAGGGACCTGGTGCCCTGGCCTAGCTCTGATTGAAGAGAAGGAGTTGCCCCTTCCCTCTGCACTCAGGTGACACATACTTGAAGAAGTTGGACATGTACAAGTGGAACCAGGGGGGAAAAACCCTCTTAGAGAGTATCTGGATATGAATTAGTTATCAGAAATTAACAAAGCAGCTCAGCTGGTTAGAGCATGGTGCTAATAATGCCACGGTTACGGGTTCAATCCCCATACAGGCCACTTACTTAAGAGCTGGACTCAGTGATCCTTGTGGGTCCCTTCCAACTCAGAACACTCTATGATCCTGTTGATTCAGCATTTAGGAGAGCTACAGATGGAACACACACAGCTCAGTTCCTCTCCTACCAAAAGGATGTGGCAGAAATAGAAGTAGCCCAGAGAAAGGTATCAGTGATGGGAATGACTGGCCTACAGAAGTGCTTCCACAGGAAGGCAGGCAACAGATTGGGAACCTTCCACCTCATAGAGGAAAGGACCTGAAGGGAAAGAAAATGTATTCAGGAATGGCCTGAGGGACGTGGACCAAGTGCCCCAAGTGCTATGGGGCTCTCAGTGAGAAACTGCACAACAGTTTTAAAATTAAGTATCATGGCCCTTGTCTCCACAACCTTTATATGAATTGCAGAATTTGCTGCTACAAACCCCCTGAAAACAAATACTGTCAAGGAGCTCAATAGCTCCTGGCCAGACTGCTGCCTAGCACAGAGGAGAGGGAAGCTGATGGAGGCATCCTGCCCAAGCAGGACACACAACAGAACTGAAAGCAAACCTAAAAGAAATCACTTCTCCTCGGAGGAGAGGAAAAGAACTTCCAGCCTAGAAATCTGACACCGCTGCTGAGCCATCAGCATGTCCTCTGCGGAAGGTTTTAAATGCAGTCGAGGCTGCAGTAAAGCTGCATGCTGCAGGAGTGGGGACCTCTATATCAAAGGGATTTTAAAAAGCCCTTTGAACAGTTACAGTTCAGAGTAGCCTTGCTGTGCTGGCACGTAAGGCTTTAGAACAGGTTTTGCATGATGATTTAAGAAGTGACAAAAGGATTGAAATTAAAGCATGGCAGATGACCCAAAACCATCAGCCTGAGACACAGTATTTATACCAGTCCTACTTTATGTAGCCCTTGACTTAGTACGTCATCACAGAGATTTGCTAGCCAGAGTTTATAGGAGATTATGATAACAGTAACAATAACAAAAAGAAAAGAAGAAGAAAAAAAAAAAAAAGCAGCTGGTGATTTGCTTCTCTCTCTACTGTTTCACTTGTAATTAACATGGCTTTCATTCCTTTCTCACTGCTTCATTTAAGAGCTCCTCTTGGATCAGTTTTGGATCCAACCTCATTACTGACCTTGAAATTAAAAGGTCTCAGAAAAGAAGATTGTGTAGTACAGGAAGAATTGAGCTGCTTGAGTTGTGGGGATTTGGAGAGGGGACAACTGTACCCATGAAAATCACATGGTTGTGTGCAGGGAGGTGCCAGTATCAAGAGATTTTCCTGTAAGCTGAGAAGAGGATGAATTAATTGATGCTGCAGTTAAAGAAACAAGTGTGATCCAAGGTTGTGTCACATGACAAATTCTGAGTAGACATGTTTTAATGTCCTCAGATGAGGCACTACTGGAATCTTGTGTCAGACAACTGCAACACTGGACACTCCAACTGCTGAAAAAGGAATTTAAATGCAAGAACAGAAGACTGTAGGAGGGGCCTGGCTTTTTTAGTCAAGTGAAGGGGAAACAGCAAACATCATCTTCATATACCAAGACTCAACATTAGCTAATTAAAACCTTTTTCACCAGGATAAATTAAAGCAAAAGTTAGAACAACTGTTGGAGAGGGAAATGGGAAACATGAAACTTGCCTGTGTGAAAAACTGCTTCAGCCCTGTCCCTTCAAACAGCTGAGAGTCCAAGCCCCAGACTTTCCTTCCACACCAGTGCTCCCAAGCAACTGTTCCTGCCTTTGTTTGCATTTCACTCTGAGCATTTGCATCTGTTTTTGAAAGCACAATTGCCCCCAGTCCAGGTGTACTGATATAATGTATTTCTAAAGATTCAGCTAGCCATGACTTTTATTCAACTGTTTATGTAACACTGAGAAAAGGAGTTCCTTGGAATTTTCATTTTAAATGATTGTTCTATCAAAATTCTCATTCGAATAACTTCAGTGCCAAACCCCATACCAACTGCTCCTCTGACAGCTTTTCTGCACATACCTGAATAAATATTTGTCAGTATATTTTCAAACAGTCCACAGTCAAACAGTGCCACCACTGTCTCTTCATACTCTGGGGAAAGAGACAATTTGATTGTAATACTGCTGAGTAATGGTTTACAGAGCCCTACATTAGAAGTACCACAAAACAGTAATTACTTATTTTCCATCATACTGACTGCTGGAGGTTTTAAGATGCCTTCCTTCTCATATAATCTGTATTGAAAAAGAAGGATCAAGTCGTCAATTCGTTCCTTTTAGTTTCATACAGAAAATTATTCCCTTTTTAGGTCTGCCCCACTTGAACAGTGCATTTAAAGAAGAGCAATATACTTAAGTCGTATTTCACTTCAGTGTGCCAGGACTGTGTGATGACAGAGCTGACTGTACCAACTCCTCCTGACAGATCACATGTGGGACTGAGCTATCCCTGTTTGCTGTTAAGAAACATCCGAGAATTACACCTCAATTTCACACCTGAGGCTTCTGCTGAAGCAAAATACAAAACACTGGCAGAGTTCAACTGACCATCGACACACAAGCTGCTCATGGAGGAAGACTTCCCAGGTGGGACATTTCCCTGTCCATGCATGTACATGTTACTTTGCATAAAATAGCACTCTTTATGCAAAGGTATTAATCCTAACTTTGCAAAACTGGGAGTGCAATTGGAGAGGAAGGATCAAACTTTTTTTTAACTGTGTTGTGGACAAAGCAACATCAGATTGGAATTCTTAAAAAACTTGTACTTCATACAAGGTGATAAACCTATAAAAACCTCAAACATATGCTAACAGCTGACAGTACAGTTGTTACGAATCATCCAAAGCCTTAAAATTTACATACTTAGGGATTTTCATTCAGAAACAAGTGCTGATATTAACAGACAGCTGGTCCCTCTGTGAAGCTGCAAGAGCAACACAGAACTTATGACCTAAATAAAACCTGGTGCTCTTCAGGACCTCGCTGTTCTCCAGTTCATGGGAGAAGAGGCTGGACTGAACCTTCCTATGCTTATGCCAACATGTAAAAGGTGGCTTCAAAAATTCAAGTCAGAAGGTCTCACTAGAGATGCTGAGCTGGCAGCTCTTACATAATTTTGAGAAAGAAGTTACTTGGAACTTTCAGTGTAAGTGGTCATTCAGAAGGGATGGTCATTCTCAACCTCCTGCACAGCTGCAGAAATAAGGACTGAGTTATTTAGCACACGGTATCCTCAGGAAGCTGGCCAGGGCCAGGTGCCCGGGATTCAAATCTGCACCTCTGCTGTGCCAGCAGAGTCCCTGCCATGGGTCCCCCTGAACATACCTGTTTCTGAAGTGTTGTCATCCATCAGTTTTTCCTGAGCCAGGTGAAGTGTGTCCAGCATTTCTTCAAATATGTCATCCAGAAGCCCAGCTTGTTTGCACTTCTTAACAAAGTCTATTCGAACTGTTAAAATACAAAAGCATTCTCATACAGAAGTGATCTGTAAAGGGGGCTTTGCTCCCTCTCTTCAGAAACTAAAACTTTGACCAAAGCCCTTCCACCAGTAACAAAGGTCACTGGCTCCTCCAGTAACTGGCTCCTCCAGCCACCCACACAGTCCTTTTCAGTGGGAACAAAAAAGTAGCCAGGCAAATGTAAGCACCGTGCTGGGTGTGAAATTCCCTAAGCCCTAGATTTGGCTTCATTCATCACAAGCAAACAGCTCCACAGCCCTCAGTGTGCCATTCCTAAAGCTCATGGTACCCCCTAGTGATTTGTCTTGCTTGCATTTCTACCAATCCTTAGGACCACACCATGGACCAAGCAGGCTAAAGCACAGAATACAGTGCAATAAATTAATCAGTATTAGATTTGGTAAAAATTGAAGGTACTTTTACTCCAAGTGATCCAGGCAACTGAAAATTTTTATTACAGCCCATTTTATATATCTACTTTGTCAGATTTGGATTGATAGAGAAATAACCATTTTTTCTTAATCTCAGAGCAGCAGGTCAGTTCAAGTTTTAGCAAAATC
This sequence comes from Phylloscopus collybita, assembly GCA_027886175.1. NCBI lineage: Eukaryota > Metazoa > Chordata > Aves > Passeriformes > Phylloscopidae > Phylloscopus > Phylloscopus collybita. Next base: position 17,418,926 of record JAJNNQ010000007.1, read on the forward strand.
AATGCAATGGGCTGTTCAAATGCAAAGAGCCATTGGACGGCTCACAAAAGTCTGCCGGTTTCCATTAAAAACTGTTACATTTTACTGGAGATATTTGTGAGGAAAGAAATGCCACTCACTTACAAGAGACGGTCTATGAGTATTTCAGGATTCTTTATAGGTTTCCTGTTCTTTTCAGTGGTAGTGAAATTCAGAAAAAAACCACTAGGCAGCCACTTGCAATACCATGCCCATACATTAAGCATATCCGTACTGAGGTGAATAATCCCCACTAGCACATTCCGAACTTCCAAGTGCCAGCAGAGCCCCAGCAAGCAACTGCAGCAGGAACTTCAGGCTAACAGGAAAACTGCAGCACTGAAGGATAGGTCCTATGATCCACCTCACTGTTGTAACACCATAGGTATGCAGTAAAACACTACATTGTGTTAAGAACCCTGTGCACACCCAGGCTTCTAAAGGTAAGATGTGCTGCCCCCTCCTCAGAGCACGTCCTCTGTTGACGCCAGCCAGGGCTCCCATCTGAGATTTAACTGTGCAGATACGGAGGAGGAATGCCAGGCAGAGGCATGCCTGTCTGCAGGAGATGGAGCTGAATGCAGCAGCTAGCCAGTGGGGGCATTCCCATCTGAATCACCAGCTCATATCACACAGCAAGTCTCACTCAGCCAAACCACAGGCATTTGTTTGCTGCACAGTTATTAAAACATTCTGCAGATCAGACTTGTGCTCCCACGCCAGAGCACGGGGATCCACCCATCTCAGGAGAATCATAAAGATACATTTGCAGCACAGCATTTGTTACCAGCCATCTCCAAGCTCTGCACTTCAACATAACAGATCACAGTACCTCCTAGTTGCTCCATAAAGTTGTTACCAAATGTCCAAAATATCAGAATAAGCCTCCTTAACACTGAAGTTGTGTTAAAGAGGGCAGCCTTTCTTCACGCCTGTCTTAGGTTATGGAAAACAAAAATGTGTATTCTATTTTCATCTTCTGAAAGCATTGTTCTTCTTTACTCTGGGAGGAGGAGGGTGGGTGCCTTTTGTTAATGGGCCAACTGTAGGGCATTGTTTCTTATCTCTTCCACCAGGGAGATATTTTTCTGCTAATAGGCCATTAACACCTCCCCAAAACGAACACATCCCCAAACTATACCCTCCCCAAAGTGGTACATCCACATTCCATCATCCTATTGTGAGATGCTCCACCCAGTGGGGGGAGCCAACCATTCCTACCTGGATAAAACTGCGACACAGGAACAAGAAAGGATCCAGCTTCACCCGATTCCTGGAGGAAGACTGGACCCTTCTCACCCACTGGACTCCTTCTCATCACTACCTGGACCCTTGTTCTACAGGATCATCTCTACTCCACCAGAACCACCTCTGCCACTCCAGGAGGACTCACTTTTGGACTGCTTCCAACACCCCGACCAACAGGGTGTCAGGTTGTAGCTCTGACTCTGTCAGGGTTTTCCAAGATTGTTGTTTGTTTGGTGGTTTGGTTGGGTGTTTGTTTTTTTTTCCTACTACATTTGTATTGTAAATATTCCTAGTAAAGAACTGTTATTCCTATTCCCAAATCTTTGCCTAAAAGCCCTTGATTGCAAAATTATAATTTGGTGGGGGTGAGGGGTTTACATTCTCCATTCTAAGGGAAACCCCAGCTTTCCCTGGCAGATACCTGTCTTTCCAAACCAAGACAACACCCAAGGTCCTGCTGGGCATACTCCTAACCTTACATGGACACCTTGACTCTTTTTTAAGTGTATTGCTTACATACACTCCCCACATTATATTGCAATTTATCCATCATCATGAATCCCACCCCAGGCTCCCAGAGACGCAGTCCTTTGTTTCATCTACCACTGCATTCTTGAGCCACATAACTTCTCATCTTTCTGCTGTCCTTGCTGGAGGAGCAATGTTTGCATGCCTTGTCCCTCTGCTAAAAGTTTCACAGGCACAGTAAAAACTGAATTAACCCTTCTGGTATCAAAGTGAGTCTCACCTTTATGCCTGTTGTTTTTTCTTTTTAGTATTCCTAAACGGTCTTCTTCTGCTGTCTCCTCTGTACTCTGTAAGAAAATCAATACAATGTATCTTTGCATCATGCTGCCATTTACTGCTGTTCTCACTATCATATTCTGTCTTAGCAGAAAGATAAAAAGCAGTCCACATTTCTGTGAATACAGTCAGCTTCTCTGCATGGCTAACAATATTCTTCTCCAGACATTCTATTTTGAAAATGGAAGAAAAACTGCCTCAAAACAAAAACGCTTTAGGAAAAGCCAAATACCTGGGACACCACGTTCCTTAACCACTGCATTTGCAAACAGCAGAGAAGCCAACAAGTGCCTACTGGGAACTCCCAAGGCTCTTTCTGAACACTGTCAGAATACTTTGATAAATAAGTCCTTTGCTGTAGCAGGTGTGGGTCCCCTGTTTTAGTACTACTGAAATTCAGAATTACCATTTCTTCTGTGATGGTGGGAGATGTCAATGTACGTCTTCTTTTCTTATTGGCTGCATCTAGGAATCAATAAACAACAAAGCAACAAAAGTCACAACCTCAGACTGACGATCACACATCATTCAAATTCCTTCTTTTCCCAAAAAAAGCTACAGAAGTGAGGCACTTTGGGTGGCAAGGCAAAAGTATGTTTCAGCTTCCCCAAACACCTGACATTTCAGCAGAATTCACACTGTTTCCATTTAAAAAACTTGCAAGCATGAACCAACCATTAGGAAAAAGTGCAAATCATTATAGCATTAGGATTTCACTTAACCTTCTCAACTCAGCAGATTTTTAATTGTGGCAGAGTGAACTTACTCCTCCTGACAGCAGCACCACCTCTAGGTGGTAAAAAAAAAACCCTGTTTGGTTTCTTTTCCAAGCAATTCTTACACATCTTAATACACCCTCAAAACCAAGACTACATAAAGAGTTATTTATGCGTCTCAAAGACATACAAATGGCATTAGGTTTTTCATCAACATAAGGACCCTCCCAGAAAAACTCTAGAAACCATTTGACTGACTAGTCAGTTTAATATTATTCATGTTACAAAGAATTTGTAGTGATCTGGTATGAGATCTCTGAAAAATTATCTCTGCTTTCACTATGTCCTTTCTGCAGGCAGCAGACTCTAGCTGACATCATAACTGGCAGCTTTTGGAAACACCTACAGTATCACAAGCAGAGAAGGACAGGTCTGGCAAGGATGACATGGCAGGAGCAGAGAAATGCAGAGAAAAGTGCAACCACCCACCAACACCTGAATGTTTAAAGTACAGTGGGGTTATACTTTCCCTTCCCTGTTTAATTCCAGAACCTCTGGGCAGCACTTAATAAGGCCTTTCCTGTTAGAAATCACCCTATCAAGAGGAATGAGGAGTCATCTTTGTACACGCAGGCTGTGGAAACAAGCTTGGGCTTTGGGCACTGGTGCTGTACATTTGCATTTTTCATGGCCTGAAAGGAAATTGGTCTCTCACTTCATCCCAAAACAAACCTGTAAGATCTAATTTGGGCCGTGTGGGAGATACTGCTGTAGGTACCAAGCGTTCCTTGCTGTCCAGCATGGTATTTTTGACACATGATGGGATTTTCTGAGCTCTCCCTGGTATCTACTGTAAGGATGCCTTATACAAGAGGAACACAGTCTGAAGAGTAGCCCAACTCCTCCTGCCCTGCACAGTGCTGGCTGCTCACCTGCATTTGTCAGCCTTTACTCTGTCCACATCCAACTTTTCCAGTGAAACAGAGGTTGGAGCCTGTTTCCAAGTCCAAGCTGCTCTCCCATCCTTGCTGCACAGAGATGCAAGGAGAGTGCTTGGCCCATAAGGCACCTTATCCCCTTCCAATCACACAGCAGAGCCCTGACATTTCAACACAAGAATATTGTAAGAACCAAGAATAGGGGATCTTCCTTGACCCCATTTTTTCCAAACTATGAAGCAAGAGACACTGGGCTTGGGGAACCAAGTGTCTTCTACTTAACCCTCCCACTTGCTCCCCACGCCCCAGGATACAGCTATTCTCAGGAGGTGAGAGGATCTCATTCAGGAAGGAGGGTAGATGCTGCCAGCAGAATCCATTTACCCCTCACGAACAGAAGGACTCTAAACTAAATCCATCTGAAAGAAATCTAAGAGCAAACTCTCTTCTCAGGGAACATTGTATATGCAGCACTTGAAGACACAAAAACCATCCAGTATCTAAGGTGGCTCCAAGAAAGCCAGAAAGGTACTTTGTACCAGAGCATGTAGTGACAGGACAAAGGGAGGTGGCTTCATACTGAAAGAGAGCAGGGTTAGGTTGGATATAAAGAAATTCTTTACTGTGAGGGTGATGCCACTCTAGAACAGTTTGTCCAGAGAAGTTATGGATGCCCTGTCTCTGGCCAGCTTGGATGCGGCCTTGAGAACCTGGTCTAGTGGGACGTGTGCCTGCCCAAGGCAAGGAGGCTGGAACCAGATAACCTCCAAAGTTCCTTCCAGCCCAAATCATTCTGTCATTCAACCCTGTAAGACTTAAGCCCTCCTTACAAACAAGGTGGTCTAGAGGGCTGGACCCAATGCCTGAATAATACCTGGTACTGGAAACAAAGCAATCCTGGGCCTGTCCAGTACTTGCACAGGAGACCACCTGGGACCCTGGGCAGCCACAACAGACACTGACAACCATTAGACCACAGAAATCAAAATACTTTTGAAAAGGGAAGAAAGGTCAGTATTCAGAATTATGAATAAGTAAAAAGCAAAGCTATTAAGCAAACTAAGAAGATGCATTTGGTTAGTGAACCACAGCAATATCAAATATGAAACAGACTGTATATCTGGCTAAGAAGCCCCAGCCCTCATGACTAAAAGCTTAAATAACAATCACCTAACCCATCCCTTAAGTGTCATCAAGGTAGAGCAAGACTCTGTCAAGAAGATTAGCCAAAATTTGCTAGACTTCAGTGAGAGCACACCACTGTCAGCACAAGTGCTCGCAGTTCAACTGAGTTCAAATTCAGAGTGAAGGCCAGTCGAGGAACCACTTCACTGTGACCAGAGTTGTATGCACTAGGCTAACAGGGTCCAGCTTTGGTTGGGATTCCCAAATACCTTTGAATCAGGAAGGGCCAGGACTGCCAAATGAAGCTGCATTTCTGTAGCACAGGAAGCAATCCTTAAACAGGGGTTGTACAACCCTTTTGTTACACTTAAAAAGCTCTTTGGGATCCTTCAGAATGAAAGGCCCTATTTTAAAAACTACTGCAGTGGATACAGAAGATGCAAATGTGAATGTCTGCATAACCACAGATGAAATTCCAAGGTGACCTCTCCTGTAAGAGCCCTCTCCTTGCTAATCTAATGCAAACTTGTGTGTGGCTCTCCTGTCTCACATGGATTTCTCAGGCTGCTTGGGCCTACTTGCCCCAAAAAGAGTAAGAACGATTCCGTGAAGGATTTGGTCCATTGTGGTTTAAGTCAGCTTTCAAGGAGATTCAGGGAGGATTAAATTTTAACTTTTCCCACTTCAAAAAACCTTCTTGATTTTTGTGCATACATGTGGACGTCAACCAAACCACTCCTGCAAGATTAGAAATCCACCACTCAATATGAAGGTGGTAATATTTATCTTGTTCATATGAATTACTGACGGTGGGATCCAGACCTTTAAAACAAATTAAATCAATGAAGTCATTAAAGAAACTCACCATAGTGATTGGTCCTATTCCCTGGGTCATGTTTTGGGCAGAATACTCTAAAATTTAAGTTCAATTTCAAGAAAAAGAGAAGAAGTATTAATAAATATGCAAACAGAGTTATGTTGACCAATTTTAACAGCTATTTTCCCCTCTTTTCACTGAACATAAACTGAAAGGCAGTTAAAAACAATCAGGACTTTTTGTTCAGCATTACCCACCTGCTTTGAAGTCCCGTGCATGCACAACCTTGTATCTGTACCTCTAGAGCCTCAGTGGACTCTCAGCACTGAAGCTCTGAATGATCAGTTCCATCAGCCCACCCTGTCTGGGCCTGCCCACTGACACCTTTCATGTGTGTGGCCATTACTGTGCCGGAGACACTGAAATGAGATTAACGCTCCCAAGGTGAAACGCCACAGCCCTGACACTGCTCCATCCCAGCCACTGCGGCTCTGCCCCCTGGCCCTGCCCCACGCGGGCCGGGAGCCACCTCAGACACATCTGCTCAGTGTCACCTGCCATCCCTCAGCCCTGCAGGGCGCTGGCACCACCAGGCACAGCAGCGGGCACTCGCTGCCCTGGAGAGCTCTGTGCCCCTCGCTCCCGCTGCCCTGCGCTCACGGAATGGCCCCCAAATCCTGAGTAAGTAGGGCAACCCTCCAGGACATCCAGTAGCTTAGAGCTGCTCAGTACATTTGTTACTTAAAAACTGAAGTAATATGTGAAATGGGAATATTTTCAGTGGTTCTAGAACAATGTGAACTCCTTGGAAGAGGCAAAATGCAACACATTTATCTGAAAACATTCCTTATCTTTTGGATACAATAATGTGCAGAGAACATGAACCAGCTTTCACAATATGCCTTTCTTACAGAAGGATCCCAAGTAACTTTTTAAGCAAAAATGCCTTGTCAGGAGCATGGCTTAGTTTCTCTCTTCCTTACAAGTCTATTTGCCAAGACTGCTGTAACTTTTTAATAACGTACAATTAGACAATACAAAAGACAATATTTAAAGGGAACTGCATTTACTAGGACATTTTCTAATTATTTTCATTCTTTTAACAAAAGCAGAAGCACTGCCCTTAGAAATGCAGACTGTTGCCTTGATGAGGAACTTTTTTTGCACGAAATGCATCTTGAAGCATAAAAAATCAGATTTAGGTAAGCCTAACAATGCAATCAGAAAGCTCTATACTTGAGACCCCTTATTTCTATTGGATTTCTAATACTGCCCTTTGGAGAATGTTTTTTATTCTTCTCCTCCCTTTAGTTCTAGTCTTCCATCCTAAGCACAAGAACATCTTATTAAGTACCGACAATATGTTTTACTACTCAGGCCACTTTATTTGGAAGCACTTCCCTACTATCATTTTTGCAAGACAGCGGCACAAATTGCACTTATTTCTCCACCTCTACTCTTACTGGCCACTTCCACAGCTTTCTCCTCTTACTCTGCTCAGTTTGTTTTGATGATCACTGCTCAGCATCACAACGCTGGCAACTCAGAATTTAAAACCACCAGCTCCGCCCTCTCGAAGGAATTCTCTCTTTTCAGTTTGTTACATTTCACCATGAGAATGTGCAGGGGCTGTCAATCCACGCCCACTGTTTTTCAAGTCTACTCTCCAATTTCAGCTAGCTGCAATTTTTCTGCTTTATTTATGCCACTGCTGCTGTGCAAAAGTCTTTAGGTTCAAATCCTTGAAAGCTGTCCTAGTATCTTTCTCTACTCCAGTCCTTTCCCAGCTCTTCAATACCGGTTGCTAGAGCCTAGTTTCCTAGCCTATTAGTGTCACACAGTGACTTGAAACAAGGCATTTTTAAGGGTCCCTCTTCCAGACCTCCAAGGTTGCCAGCTCCAAAATGCCACCTAACTAAACTGCATATGCAAGCACTTCTTTATCAGTTTGTATCTAGACTGCTGTCAGTCCCACTTGTTTTTCAACATCTTGAGTTCAGTCTTCTTGAGCCTGAGTTATCCTTTCTGAAGCTGTAAGATGGGAGCCATTTATTCTGCGATCATAGAAAGTTTCCATCTTCCCATTTACAGTCTTTCATGAGCTTTGAAGATTTACAAAGATTTTAAAAGCATCAGTTAAACATCCCATCCTCCCCGCACAGCTGGGCTTACAGCCTTGCACAGATGCATTCATTTTAGACAGAGAGCGCTGTGAACCAGCCAGGAGGGCAAGTATCTTGACACAAAAGGACCCATCTTCCACTGCTACCAGGGACTGTACTACTTCCACCCCTTTCTGAAACAAGCAGTGATTAGATGATCCCCAAATGAAGCTAAGTCTAACATGACCTGTGATCTCTCTGGCCTTGTACAGAAACGAGCATCAGAGCTTTTATGCACCTCAGACTTTACTATAACTTCACCATTTCAAAAGGTCCCTGAAGCCCCAATTTTTCAAGCTCTTCATCTGCATCCTCCAAACAATTTGTTCCATCTGTCAATAGCAACGCAGGCAGCCCAAGGGCAGAGGACGCCAGGACTAGCATGATCAGGCCAGAAAATTTACTTAGAATCCATTCAATTGTGTTAATGCTAGCAACATACTTGAAACACAAGGCCTTCAGTGTGAATCAAAGTTCTTTGCTAGCACAGGAAGGGAAAACCACTGGAATTTGGCTGATGTGAGCAGACCTAGAACTGCTAGAACCTGCTCTGTGCTCAGACCACGTTTACTGGAGCTTCTGAACCAATAAAAATTTAGAGTCTGAGCGACATTAATAAAAGTCTTCGTTCTTGAAGATTAGCTAGAGAATCAGTAAGGACTGACTCGCTCAGTTTCGGCCTTGTTACCTTTCTGTGATGTTACAGGCACTAAACAGATTGCCTCCACTGCAACGAAGCTTTCCTGTGAAATGAAAACATTTCTCCCAGAGATTGTAAACAGAGGCTCAAGCATCACTTTAGGAGAGGAGAACTCCTTTCCTTCCCTAAAACCCCTTTCAAGCCCACCCAAAGAAGTCCCCGTTGCTGACAGCCCCGGAGGACGCCGGCTGAGGTACCGGTAGACGCCGTTGACCTCGTCAGTCTCCACGGCGGCGTCGTCGCAGAGCGCGCAGAAGAAGTGGTAGCTCCTGCGGCAGGCGCGCTCCTCGCAGCCCACCGTGGCCCCCTTCTTGCGGCAGAAGCTGCACACCTACAACGGGAGGGGGTGCACCAGGTAAATGTCACAGGCAGCTACTCCAAATCCTGCCAGACAGGGCAGACGGCATTCTCTGTGGGAAAATCCAGTATTCCATTGCAAGTCACCTCTGTGTAACTCATCAGGCAAATTCACTCCTGCAAACTCCTACCCTGGTCATTATCTCGGCCACCTTTTTGCTATCTTACCTCTATTTCATACTGACACATTTGTCCAATGAGGCAAAGAGCCATGCGAGGGCACTGAGCAACCTCCCCAGGTTATTTCAACATTACTTGATGTTAATGTTTGTATTTATATTTTCTAGGCTAACGTCATAATGAAATGAGTTCCACCCAGGACATAGGGGAGGAGGGCTGCTGAAGACAAAGGCAACTTAAAAAAATCCTCATTTAAATAATCTTATCTCTGCTAAACTCAGAAGGTGTTCCCCTTTACAATTGTGGATTGCACTCTTTTGTTTCAGGCATTGGCTTAGTTCTTTACCAAAGTCTCAGGAAATTTCGACTAGGGACATAAAGGCGAGAAAAAGTCCCACCTGCATTTTAATACAGAACGAACTAAACTTCACTGAACCAAATATTAAATCAATTACTCCAACACTAAGCCTGTAATTTCCTTAATCTTACTAGATCAGAAGAACCAGCTACTTTAATGCATTTTTTTAAAGCACAGAACAGGCCAGACAACCTTCAATACTATGAGATAGGACTAACTGCAGATTCAGAAACATTTCCTTACCAGTCGCTTTCCTCTCCGGAGCTCTTTTAACACTGATGACACATCAAACCTTATTCCCAGGTTTTCTGGGTTGTGATCTTCAGACTCCACAAATCCTGAGGAAAATAACTAAAGACAAGAGACAATTTTAAAAAATAAGAATGACTCAGTCACCAGTGCAGAAAAGAGACAAGAATACATCTTTTCTTCTTGCACTTGCCCTGCCTAAGGAGGCTGATTTTTCTCTGTGTTTTCAAAAAGTTTCACCTACACCGAACAAGGGGCTGTCATTAAACATTTCTGCAGTCAAAAGAAGTTTCTCCTTCCACATAGGAGATTTCACATAACCTGAAGGCAAACTAAGAAAAGATAATAAGGTGAGAAAGTTGACTTATTAAAAATACGAACAAAGAAAATCTGAAATTCTAGGGTGCCCAGACTAAGGATGTAAAGATCTTCAGGCAACAGACCTCCACACCTTGGACATCTTATTATGTGCTCAGTTGTTCAGACTTACAGCTGGATGCAACACCCCTCTGTAACAAGATCTCCATACAGCCCAATGCTGACAACAGCTGACTGCAGGAAAAAACCAGAAGCATTGTACACATCCTGGGAGAAACCCAGTAAAAATGCACACATTTTAATGGCCACTTTAATTCCCACAGAACTGCTGAGCCATGACAATGAGTGAGGAAGGGGAAGTCCTTAGCAACTTTTTCCTAAGCATTATATGTAGCTAATTCCAAACAAAAGGGAGCTACCCTTTAATCAACTAGCAGGCACAGTCTGTTTGCTCAGAAGGTGATAGCTGACTGCAAAAAACCCAAACAGTGAAAACAAGTCTAAGGCAGAGAAATGAGTAAAGTTGCTGGGAGGAGAAAGAAAGAAGAAAGAAGAAAATAAAAAACACAGAGAAAAGTTTCAACACTGGAGAAACATTAAAGCCACAATAAAACCTGTTTCAAACAACACAAATAATGCCATTGTGAAACATTCTGATAAAAAAAATAACCAACCAAAAAAGGTAACAGAAAAATAAAGATGTAGACATAACAATTGTGAGAATAAGAAGGCTGGGACCATGACAGCCAGAAAGCTGCTCCAGCAGCAATCTCCTGTGTTAAATGGCCCTCAGCTGTATTCTCCCTCTGCTGAAGGGAGAATACAGCAGCTGTAATTGATTCAGCACACCAAGAACCAGTCCCACCAACATTCCAGAATGAAGGGGAGGCAGTAAAAGGATTGCAACACACTTAGAGCTTCACAGATATTTTTATATAATGAACTTCTGATATTTTTATTCCTTATTTTAAATAAGGCACACAACGGAAAGGTTTAAAACCATCAATTGATATGGCTATTTTCCTGCAAAGGTTTAAGTACGCAACTTTCTGTGGCCTGAGAATCCTCATCCAAGAGGACGAGTTTCAATAGTGTCTCAAGACCTATTCCTGTTGCTAGACCAGATGTGGTCTTTGTGGTGTTTTCATGTGTGTCTGGGATCACTGATCAACACAGAGGTGAAAACATCACAGATCAACAGCTCCAGCTGTGCAGACACATCCTCTCCCACACATCTTCTCCCATCCTCTCCAAAATCCTGGCCAAGTCCTGTTGCTTTTCACAGCTTTTCAATCTAATATAAACCTGCTGGTTTGAGTAACCAGCCTTCCAATCCAGACATCACTGCAAAATCAAAACAGATAAGCAGTGGAAACTTCCCCCTTACTGCTTCTCCACAGACCAGCTAAAGGCACTCACCAGACAATCCTGATGAGCTGCAATATCTCTCTCTGTGGCGATATACATCACAGAGCCAGCCTCCCCTTCTGAACAAAATGCACAAGTTCTTCTCACCATCTTCGCCATTATCCAGGAAGCACCTAGAGCAGGAAAACTGGGACAAAACACAAAGCAATTGACAACTTCCATAGGCCAAGCAGGACAGAGGAAAAGAGGAGCCTGCCAACACTGCCCTCTAACTGCTCCTTCACCTCCATCCCCTGACCCGTGGTGCTTTGCTCCTCCAGTAACAACTGCCAGTAGAACAGGCAAAGCCTACTTTTGGCACAGCAGTGGGATGGGAACCAGTTCCCAAGAGCTCCAGCAATTAGAGCTGGAGAAAGAGTGGTTTATCTCCTCTTGGAAAGTCACTAACAAGTCATAAGGGGTAATAAAAATGTTTTCAAGCTTGCTTGGCAATACCTGCTCCAAAACCAGATCCAAGAGCAGCCCGGCAAGTCATGCCCTAAGGTGAGAAGCTCCTTTTATTTGGAGGAGGGCAATCACTCATGGTATTTTCTTAACCTACTGCTGCCACATGTGGGTCAGCAAGTCAACAAAGGACAGAAAAACAGCTGCCCCCAAGCCTTGGCAGTGCCTTCACAGAAGACAAGCAAGAAACACAAATTTCTTACTGTAAGAAGGATGTAGCAAAGTAGTGTGGAGAGGTCTGCAAGTAAATTGGGGCACAAGAAAAAAATCATAAATGAGAGATTCAAACATTCTCTCTCTCAACAAGGTGAAACGCTAACAGGAGTGACAGAATTTTCCCTGAGCATTGCCCAGGGACACCTGTTATTTTTCCTGGCCATATCCACTCAAGCCTTAATTGTTCTTCTTCACACAGTCTTTCTCCAGCAGCTTCAAAATTCTGAGGCCAGTTACTTATTTCACAAAAGCAGTCTAAGTGTTTCTGGACAAACCTTTACACACATCCCCCACCAGCAGGTTAGCGCATCACCCCACAAGATTTGTAACAGAAATTTTACTTTTACTACTGTGTTTTTTGTGCAAGTCCACCACAGAAATCTTCAACAACTTCCCACTCCTACAAGGCGTGATACTCCAAACTATCCTCTGCTGGAGACGTCACCTCTGACAGCACAAACTCCTGTATGACAAGGGGGAAGAAAAATCTGTGTTTACATTCAAGAAACAGGATGATCTGAAGTTAAGTTATTCTAGTGAGAGGCAGTAAGGCCCAAGTACAAAACAGGCAGGAAATCTCATAGTTCAAAAAATCCTGCAACCTTTTTCTGGGTTTCAACAGACAAACTGATTTCGTTAGTTCCCATCTCCCTTGCATAAAGCAGACTGGGTAGCCCCACGTGAAAACACCATCAGAGTAGAAGAGGATTTTTATATGTTTTCTCCCCTCTGGCTCACAGTACTGACAATGTACTTAAAATCACAAGTCACTTTTCGCACACAGCTGGAGTTTTTCCCCCTCTGTCCTTCTATGTCTTGTAAGCAAAGCAATACCCATCTATACACTGACCATCATATCAGTTTCAGAACCTGAGCAACAAATAAATACAACAGAAACAAACAGAAAAACAAAGACATATTAGAACTAGAATAGAAAAGAAAGAAATTCAAAAGAAGAATGAGCTAGAGTTTGAATGGCCTAGAATACAGGAAAAGCTCTCTGCAGCAAACCAATACCTGGAATCGATGCAGACACAGAGGCCCTGCTCAAGCCCAGTCAGGGGATCCAGCTCTAGGAATTTTTTAAGGAAGGGGCTTACGGTGGAGTCTACAGTCCCTGGTGTCCTTAGAGGCTCCGGAGAAATCCTGGTGCTGATGGACAACAGAAGACACTTGATCATGGTCAGCCTTAGGAATCCTCCAGCACCTTTGTAGGAATCCTGAAGCAGTGGAAGCACAGCTCTTGGCCATTCCTCTGTGCAGAAGCAGCCAGCCTGCACCTACTGCCCTGTTTAGCCCCATGTCCTGCCCTCCTGTGGTGGGTTGGCCCTGGCTGGATGCCAGGCACTCCACCAAGCCATGCTATCTACTCCCCTCTACATCCGGATGGGAGAAAATGTAACAAAGGGTTCATGGGTTAAGGACAGGGAGAGATCCCTCACCAAATACCATCACAGGCAAAGCAGACTCAGCTTGGGGATGATTAAGTGAATTTATTACTAACAAAATCAGAGCAGGGTAATGGGAAGTAAAATAAATTTAAAACCACCCTGCCCTCATCCATCCCTTCTTTCCAAACTCTACCTCCTCCCAAGAGGCACAAGGAAGCGGGGAATGGGGGTTATGATCAGTCCACCACTCAATTGTTCCTGCCACACTCAAGGAAAGTCCTCCCCCTGCTACAGTGTGGGGTCTCTCCCACCAGAGACTGTCCTCCACAAAATTCTCTGTGAGTCCATCCCGAGAACAGTTCTCCATGAACTGCTGCAACACAGGTCCCTCTCCCACAGGGTGCAGTCCTTCAGGCACAGCCTGTTCCAGTGTGGGTCCCCCTAAGGGTCACAATCCAACAAGGAAACTGCTCCATTGTGGGCTCCTTCTCCATGGATCTACAAGTCCCTGCCAGGACCCTGCTCCAGCATGGGCCTCCCACGGGGTCAGAGCCCCCTCTCAAGCATCCACCTCCTCCACAGGCTGCAGATGGATCTCTGCATCCCCACGGACCTCCCTGGGCTGCAGGGGCACAGCTGCCTCACCATGGCCTGCACCAGGGGCTGCAGGGGAATCCCAGCTCTGGTGCCTGGAGCAGCTCCTGCCCCTCCTTCCCCACCTGACCTTGGTGTCTGCAGAGTTGTCCTCTCATATATTCCCACTCCACTCCTCTCTGCCCACAATTATATCTGCCCAATAACTTTTTTTCTTTCCTTCTTAAATGTGTTACCACAGAGGCATTACTATCATTCCTGCTGGGCTCAGCCTTGGCCAGCAGAGGGACAGTCCTGGAGCTGGCTGGCACTGGCTCTGCTGGACACAGGGAAGCTTCTGGCAGCTTCTCACTGAACCCACCCCTGTAGCTCCCCTCAATCACCCAAACCTGACCATGAAAACCCAACACACCCCCACAGGAGCCTGTGCTCTTCCCAAGCTTTCTGCTGCACAGTACTACCAGGAAAAGGACACAGAGCTAAACGGAGCAATGGAGCTGGCTGGCTGCTCCTACACAGGAAGGGAAAGTTAAGGGCAGGTTTCCAGTTTCAAAATTTAATTACACTTCATCTGAACAATGCCTTGCTTTTGCAGGGCTTAAGCATGCCACTCAGGGATTCCAGTCGACCCCCTTGGATCTGTCAGAAAAGGCAAGAAATCCCTGCTCCTTGCTTCACTCTTCCAGTAGCACTCATGACAGCATTACTCTGTTACTATTTCTCCTGCTGTCTCTTTCTAAAGTCGAGGAATCTGAAACTGTTTAGCTCTTCTTTGTACAGAAGCTGGTCTGCAGCTTTATTCACCTCTCTCACTTCTCTATCCCTTCTCTACTCCTCCAGCTGCAAGTGAAGAGGAGCAAACCACCTCCAAAAGGATGGATTACCATTTACACTACAAAGTCACAACATCACTCTGTATTTTCCTTCTTTCCTTAATAATTCTCTCGCTATTCCAATCGCATTTTAGCCTGCTTCTGAGCAAAGAGCTGACACTTTCAGAGAACTACTGCTGGAAGCACAAGGCAGCAAAAAAATCACAAAGCTCAACAAGCAATGGGACCCACGATGGTCAGAGCAGAGCATCTGGGTGGAGAGCTGGTGGTTTGTGCTGCCACGGGGCCAGGGAGGAACGTGAGGCAGCCTGGGAGCCCTGTGCTGTTGTTCTTTCCCTTGCTTACCAGGAAATGCTTTGCAGCAATTGCAACTCCAGGGTATTCTGTGCAATGCAACCACAAACAATGGAAAGTACAAAAGTATCCTGATTTGTACCTAACTGGAGGGTGAGAATTCAACACAGAAATCATAGGGACAGATCCACGGGTCTGTCCTCCTGGCCCACCCAGAAGGGATGCCTTTCAGTGGGAGTCACATACTTCTCACAGGATCAATTAGGTTGGGAAAGACCTCTGAGACCAACAAGTGCAAACGATGACCCAGCACTGCCCTGTCAACTAGACCAGTATTACAGAGTATTACAAGTCCCCAGATCTCTTTCTTAAGTGGTACCAGATTCGAGTAGGGAGGGCATCAGCACTATGGTTGTTTCTCTGCCACATCCACCATCTTCCACTTATCAATGCTAGATTTTCACCTGCTGTTTTACAGTCAATCCCTTGCTGTCCCAAAGTCCTTCTGCGACCCCTCCCTTCCACTGTCACCACCACAGGGAACCCAGGGGGCCTAATTCAGCTGTAAGATTTAGGGATCTTTCTGCTGCCCTCCACTCATGACAGAACAAATGATGCTGCAAAACAGAAGGCAGAGCAGCAGCTCAGAGAACAGTCACACCCGGCTGCTTCTCCAGGACCTGCGCCATTTCCTAGAAGCAGGGCTGCTGGTTCTGGCTTTTTTTTTTTTTTTTTTTTTCACAACAGTGGCCAAGAAAACGGGAAAGGAAACAGAAAGTAAAAAGGGAGAACAGTGCCGGCAAGAGCGCAGGGCTTGTGCCACTTTCAGCAATCCTGCCGAACCATTACCAGTTTATCTAAGTCATTGCTCTCTAGACCCAGTTCTGAAAGCATCCTCGTACATAAATATCCATCTTTTACACAGGAGCAGGCTAAGGCACAGAATCTCTTAGTATATCCAGAGGGGAGTGTTATAAATAATTAGGCAGTTGTTGGCTTTCACTATCATGTACTGGCTTTTGTAAACTATTATTAACCAAACCCATTTTGGTATAGTACAGTTTGTAATCACTTCTAGCTGCTTTTGATACAGGAAAATTTGTCAGCTTTTTGGGGCCAATGCCCCGGCCCCTGGGTAGCTCGTATCCTCAGAACACCATTTAAGGATGGTATTTTAGTTTGTGGGCAGTGTGATGAACACATTATAGTTTCGGCTTTTGCAAATATTAAAGTGAACGCTATGTGTTGTCCATTACAATGTTAACTTTTGCAGCAGCAGCTGTAGTTGTGAAATAATAACTAACGCTTTTACTTTTGTAACTAACCAACAACAATGAAAATAAGGCAGATGTATTTGTGAAATGGCTGATGTTGAGTTAAAGTACTCTATGGAACGGGGGTGATGAGGACCCCTGCCCCCTGGCCCTTCGACTGTGGATAACTGCTGCCTGCTGGAACCACGGAACAGGGGCCCTTGTGAGGAAGTGACACACACGACCCTCAAAACGGCACCCACCATTACTGCACGTACTCCAAAAGGGTGGGTCAGAGGTTGAACCGAGCTAAAGAATTCCCGGAACATGTAAACGAGCTCAAAGAAATGTCTGAATGTGTATAACCTTTATGAATGCGTATTTGACCAATGCAATAGAAAAAGTATATAAGAAGAGTTGCTATGGTTAGCCGATGTGCCTCCGGCTACGACTACACACCCAGCGCTATTATTGTTCCTTTTATCCCCTATTAAACTTTTAAAAATTTTAAAGAGTGAGGTTCGTTTCTCACAGGGAGTAAAGCAAGGGAAAGAACCCAAGTCCCCTGACTTCCAGCACGCTACTGAAACCCACTGCCCCAGCTCCTGCTCTGCTCTCCTCTTCCTTCCAGTGCAGTGGAGGATCGGATCTATGGAAGTAGGAAGAAAGAAAGAAAGAAAGAAAGAAAGAAAGAAAGAAAGAAAGAAAGAAAGAAAGAAAGAAAGAAAGAAAGAAAGAAAGAAAGAAATCACGCCACTGTTACCCCACACTCACTGTCCCTCATTTGTGCTTTGTGGGGAAAGAAGCACGGCTGGAGAAGTCACGGCTAAACACGACCGACATCCGCTTCCCCATTCTCCCCATGCCATTACAAAACAAACACATGCAGACCTCGCAAGGAACATGAACCAACAAAGAAAGCTGTCCTTCTGATCACCTTTCACTTGTGAGCATCTCGTTCCAACCCCCCAGCCGTGGGCAGGGCACCCTTGGCTAGACCGGGCTGCTCGGAGTTCCATCCAAGCCGGCCTTGAACACCGCCAGAGATCAGATACCCGCAGCTTTCCTGGGGAACCCGTGCCGGTGCCACACCACTCGCACAAGTAAAGAATTTCTTCCCAGTACCTCCTCGGCCCCCCGGGGCCGCTCTCACGGAAGTCCCGGTGCCGCCTCACGGCCCCCCCGCCCCCTCCGCTCAGCCCGAGCCCCGGCAGGGTGCGCTCACTGACACTGCGGGGGGGAGCGGGGGTGCATGACCGGCGCTGAGGAGGCTCCCCGCTCCCCCCGCCCCGCGTGCCCGCGGTGGCACTTACCGGCCCGTGCCAGCCGCCACTCCCGCCGCCCCCTCCCCCGCCCTCAACTGTCCCGCGCGGAAGTGAGGGTGCCCGGCCGGGGCACGGAGCATGCGCGGTGGCGCCCGCCGATGCTCCGCCCCGCACACCCGCGCGGCGCTGATTGGCCGCGGCTCTCGGGAAGGCGCGCGTGACGTACTAAGGGAGGCGCGGCCAGGCCAGGCCGCGTTCGGGCGTGCCGGGGGCACGGCCCCGCTCCCCGGCTCCCGTACCCGTGCCAGGCACAGCCACTGCCCCAGGGCTTTCACCATGGGGAAGGCGATATCCTGCAGCTCTCCCTAGCCCCGTGTTCACTCTTCACCGATTTCAGAATCACAGAACTACTGTCCCACCTAAACCTCCCCGGGTGGAGCTTCCTGTCGCTTGTTGCCATGGGGAAGATGCTGACCTCTGCCCCAGCTACGCCTTTTCTCCAGGCTGAACACCCCCAGCTCCGTCGGCAGCTCTGCACACGAGTTGTGCTCTGCTGAAGGGCTCTGCTGCCCTTCTCTGGACATGCACCAGCACCTCCACCTCCTTCCTGATTTTAGGGGCCCAAAAACTGAACACAGGATTCGAGGTGTGGCCTCACCAGTGCTGAGCACAGGGGCACAATCCCTGCCCTGGTCCTGCTGGCCACACTATTGCTGATACAGGCCAGGACACCACTGGCCTTCTCAGCCCCTGGGCACAGCTGGCTCCTGTTCAGCTGCTGTTGACCAGCACCCCCAGGCCCTTTTCTGCCAAGCATCTTTCCAGACACTCTTCCCCCAGCCTGTAGCACTGCCTGGGGCTGTTGTGACCGAAGTGCAGGACTTGCCACTTGGTCTTGTCAAACCTCCCCCAGTGGGCTCACCAACCACATTAACAGGCATATTCTGGCTCATCAGGAGGCCAGACAAACACAATATGGAGCTTTTAAGATCAGTTCCCTTTACTAGTTTTGGCTTTTCAGTACCGATGGCATAATTCCAGCTGGTTTCCCAAATCCCTTTGCACCTGCCTAGATATAGCATGTCCGAGCTAAGGTCAACCCTGTGTCCAGGCTTGGAATTAGATTATATCTATTAGCCAAATGCTGCTACACAATTCCAATTCCGAGACCTATTACCTAGATGATACTCAAATGAATCAACATGATTCAAGCACCCACAAGTGCATAAATCTTAAACTAGTAAAGTCTTCCTAACAGAAGTCTGTTCTTCACAGGAAAAAAAATTCTGTGGAGCAAAATCAAGCCCAAAACCCTTATGAGCTCTTCCTCCAAACTGTTGCTCTATCGAGCCATATAGTTCTGTGAAATACAAAGAGCTGGAAATTAATGCTCAGTGATTTATTATTAAAAAAAAATAAATCAGTTAATATGCTTCAGTCCAGTTTCTTTTATACTTATGCTGTAAGTGATCTTTGTCTGTCTCTGAATTTGTATGCTTATCTTGGGCACTAATATTTATTTCCATGGAGCCCTTATACATCCTCACATCCCTACTGTCCTTCCATAGGGACCGTCTTGCTCACTGCAAGAGCTGTGATTCACATCTCAATGCAACTAATTCCCATCAGGCACTCTTCATTTATGATGCCCCCAACAGGCTGATGAGCAGTCCCAAATGTGTCATTCCACTTTTGAGTACTTCACTAGGAATATCTTCACCTGTTTTTCCATCAGTGCTTGTGCTCGTTGCTTCTACACACTGCTCTGCTAAAGCACGGCTGACAGGAGGGGCTGTGCTTAGAAATAGCCCCATCTGTGAGCTGTGACAAGCAGAGGAATGGTCAGCAGAGCACAGAGAGAGCTCCCTGCGAGCACTCCTGTGGTCATTACCTGCAGAGGATACTCTCAGCAGAACTTGTTCTAGTAATACTACAGAAGCAGGTAGAAATCACACCTTGTAAAATGATTTTGCTCATGAATAGGTTATGATCTCTGGTTTAGAGGAGGAAAATGAAGAAGCACCAGCCTGGAGACAGACCTGATAAAGTTAGCTACCCAAAAAAACCTGTCTCATACACAAGCCTTCTGTGACATTACACTCACAGCAGACTCTCCCATAGTTGCAGACCACATGGAGCAAGTAAGTTCTGCCTCTTTTGAAACATCAGGTCTCTTTTCCTATATTAAAAAACAGGGCTTTTCCTCACCAGCCCAGTATCATTAATTCCTACCACTGATCTGGAATATATAATCAACAGCAGTAAAATGTACCTTCTTTCCCCGCCTCCTGACCCTTTAACAACATTCCCATCTTCTTTTCCACATTCAAGTCAAACACAGACACGGATGCTTTCTGTATTTCCATTTGTTGAAAAGGCTAATACCACTCCTGGGTTACCTGAGGGTTTGTCATACACTTTGGCATGTCTCTGGTTAACAATGAAAGATGTTCCCCCAAGGCATATTCCCTCTGAGCAGAGACAGATCTTCAGTGAAGCAAAACGCAAAGGGGTTGAGCTGGTTGAGCCCCAGCTAACACAGGGGCTGATCACTGTAAGCAGATCTGAGATCTGTGGTTACCCTGTAAGCAGAATGGTTCACAGGTCTGTTATCTCTGTTAAAGGTCCGCTTTTAACACGCTGAAAGTCCTCATGCATGCTGAAACTTGAAAAATTTCATAGCATCATGTGTTACAATACAGCCCCATGATTTTTAAGCTTGAAGCACCCAAAACAAACTAAAAAAACCCTCCACTTAGGGTCACAGATAACCATGTTTGTCCACAGTTACACAGCACAGATATAACCCAATTAAAACAGAACCCCAAGCCATTGACTCTTGGTCTCAGGGCTGAGAACTGGTTCCTGCTTCTCCTTCATTTGGCAGTATAGGCTTGGACATAACCAGGTCAAGACCTTCATTTGTTCCAACCATTTCTCTGAAAACCCCCACAGGAGCAGGGTGACATAGTGAGCACTGAGGCGTATGAACTTGGAATCTGGGATACCAACCATGCAATTAACACATGAATAGTGGGTGGTTCTTCCAAGGCTCATTTATCAAGGAACAAAGAAAGCTGCAGGTACAAGACTCTCATGTTTACCTTCTCCAACAAAGGTATTTTGGCTTCAAGCCAACCACTTTATTCCATAAATGACAGCCTGAGTGAGCCTTTTTTTTAGCTCTCATGCTAATCAGCTGGCTGTATGGCAGTGATCTCCCTGTGAGCCGGGATGCTCTCAATGTTACTCCTCGAGGCTGAGAGATCCTGGATCAACTGCAGGTCTCTGGTAAGCGACTGATGTCACACACAGCCTTGTACTACGGTGCCACTAGATTTTGTATTGGTAACTTTAAATCATTATCACATCCTCTGTGGTAACAGAGTAAACTTTAATATCACGCTGTGTTAAATCTTACTTTTACCACATTTTTAATAAAACCATTTCTTTGAAACATTTGGCAGTGGTTCTTCAAGCGTCTAAATTGCTCATCTGCAGCACCTCCTTGCTTGCCCAAGGCTCCAACACATTCAAAAGCCACACACTTGCACACCCATCCCTTGCTCCATTTCAGAGCCACCTCCTGCATTTGCACTCCATGTCTCCTAATGTAGCTTGTTTCTCTCTTACCAACAAACCATGTGGTAAGGAATTCTGTGACCCACCTGTCCCATACACAATATGGCACTGAGATGAGGTACACTGGATTTCTCAAGGATTTCTCTGTGTGTCACAAACGTAGAGAGGGTGCAATCTAACAAAACCCAGTCATTTCTCTCCTGCAGCAGGACTTGTCCAGCTCATTTTGTAGCAACAACACAGCTCTGCAGCACTGTTCCGTTTATTCTGTCTCTGTTCAGGACTATCTGTCCCACCAGATCCAACAGGCTTAGGTGTATTTCAACAATTCCTAGTGCCCAGAGAGGCAGTCTTGTATTCATAATGACTTTTAGAAACCTGAGTTTTGCTAGCTCAGCACTGTGGAGGGGCACAGAAAGCACCAAGGAACTGTTGCTCTCATCAGTTGTGTCTCTGCTGCAGACAGCATGGAACAGGAATTTTTCCAGTGCACTATGAACTTTGCTTGTAGCTTAGAAGCAGGGAGGAGGAAGACCAGGAGAACAGAAATTACCTAGGAAAGGTTTGATGCCTGTTCTTAGTACAAACAGTTCTATTTCTGTAAATTAAAAAGTGACATTTAAATGTAAATTTTAAAAATCATCAGGTGAAAGGCATTTTAGTTGAATGCAATTAGCACCACGGACTTGAGGGCTGTTCGCTGAGTACTCATCCCTTCTAGTATATAAATCCCCAGGAACAAGATGTGTTGACAGTAGGAAAGCTTTGCCTATAAGGTTTTTTTCCTGCACTTCTGAACTCCACAGTGACAAGGAATCTCTGCCTCTGGCATGCTTCCAGCTTCGTAACCATAGTCCCATGTGAGTTCGGTTCCAGCTTTCACATGTCTAAGAAATAAAACAGTCAATTTGCTTGAACTAAGTGAAATGGTATTGTGCTAACAATTTGTCACTGAAAACACATATGAAAACCCAAAAATTGTAGGGGGCAGGGAGCATCACACAGGCAGCTTGTTGGGAGAGAAACAAGGGATACAAGGAGTCACTGGCACAGTCATGCTGCTTTGCCTATGGAAATTGCTGTAGAGATTGCAAAAAGGGTTGGAGTCTAAACAATGTGCTCTAACTTAGAGGGAAATTCTGGGAAACAAAAATCAAACAAACAAAAAACCCCACGAAAACCAAAGCAAACCAAACAAAAAAACCCAAAACAACAACCAAAAAAGCCAAAACAAAAACACAAAAGAAACCTCAAAACAACCCTTCCCCCCCCCAAAAAGTAAAACCACATTAAGTGATACATCTAAGTGAATAACAGTTTTGAAATTTTTCCTGTGTGCATCACTGAGGTTTGAACAGATCTCTAGATATGTTACTGAAGACTGTCATATTTGGTCTGACAGGCTACCTTTTAATGCAATTGCACTATGTGCACAAAGCCCAAAACTTGGAATTAAACACATGCTCCTCATGAACCAGCTGCTATGGGAGTACAGTAGAAGAAATGTCTAAGGTAGGAAATTCATTGTCCAAAATGAACACCAAACTAAATACCTGAGACTATGATGCTGAGGGACAACTGATGGAAAATGTAATAAAATATGAATATTGTGATGAAGAGAAACATCTCTGATGTTTCTCACTGGATATGGTATAGGGGACATCCAGTGAACTCCCAGACAGCTGACTGACAACAAACAGTGAGGACTTTTCATACAGCACATAACTGCAGCCTGGGACTTGCTGACTTGAGATGTTCTAGAGGCTGTTCTAGAGGCCAGACATGTAAAACAAATAAAGGGGTGGCTGGGCAAGTTCATGGAAGGTATACAATTAAGATCAATGATTCAGATGAAGTCTGTAATTTAGAAAAGTTCTAAAAAGGTGATGCCCAGAAAATGGAAGAGCCAGTGAGGGGAACTCTCATTCAACAATCTTCTTCCCTAAGTGTCTTTGCTGGTCACTGTTATCTCTCTCCAGTGGCCTCAGTCCCCACTACACTTCTTTAACGAGTACCTGAGCAATAAAGGCTCTAGCTAAAACAAAAATCGTTTTTTGGACGTATTTCAAAACACTATCTTCACAGTTCTTGGAGACCTAGTAGTGCAATACATAGCATCTGTGTCAGTATGGAGCAGAGTTGCAAGGCTCCATAGATCAGTGCTCCCTGGAACAAAATCTCAGCTCTTTGTTCTGTTCTAGTACTACTGCTGGCATGCATGTCAGCTAACTTTATTCATACAATGCATCTTTCCTCCCCTGGATTGAGCTGCTGCCATATTGTGTCTCACTGGCACCAGCTCTCTGTACCTCTCTTTCTGTTAGACACAAAGGAAACATCTTCATCTTTTACATTCAGAATAAGTTTTCACCTCTGAGTATCCTATTGTCATATCCCCAGGACATGCTGGGCTACAAAAGTCCTGCTTGTCTTGACAGCTGTGAGGAAAAGGACTGAAGCCAGCTTGTTTGGCCCACAAAGTGTCTCAATATCCTTAATATCCTATGGGGTTCAATCTGCATCCTATAGGACACAGATCTGGTGGCCATTCCTTGAGACACAACAGTGGGATGAGTGAATCTTGGCTTTCCAAATGACCATGCTGAGTTAAATCTATTCCTCCACTGGACACATCAAAATTAACCTTCTCTACTTTACATTTCAGAGCAAAACTGAAGTAAAACTCAATAGTGATAATCAATGAGCTGTATTTCTTCTGTCTTTAGTGCACAATAAGAAGTCACCTATAAGAAGGTAGTTTTGTGCTTTTATGATTTAAGCATCTGCCCCACCCCTCAGTGTAATTGTGCCCTAATCAGTAAGCACTGTTTTTTTCCTCCTAGTGCCTCAAATGAACAACATTAAACATCCAGAAATTCACCTGTTTGTGAAGAATGCCACCCATGGAAAACTTCTGTTGTGAGTTTCTACAAATACACTTTGTGCAAAGAGATTTGGGCAGCAGCTGTGCTGTAAAACAGAAAATCTGAATAAGAAACAGTCCAACACCACACCATTGGCTGAAAAATGACGGTTATGAAATGGCTATTTTGTGTCAGGTATCTCTCACCAGTAAAGGTAGTTTCTTCCTTCCCTTCTCCACACATGGAAAGTTTATCACCCAATGCCATTGCCAGGGCAGCAGTGCTAAGGAGCAAGCAATGGATTACATGTGTGTGTTGGCCAAGTACAGGATGTGAAGGGTGCATGTAGGAACATGTGCATGCTCATGGGAGCAGAAGGAAGGTTTCTGCAAGATGCACTACTAACATTAACACCGTATTACCTCTGCAAGGAAGAGCAGCTTAAATATATGCAAGGGCTTTGCTGTAAGACATATTCATGCCAGTGAAGAGAAATAAATTATTTGTAGAGTACCTGTGGATGTGTCTATGAACCATTTGTCTTAGCTGGAGGTACTTGGCAATTGATTGCTATTTATTTCTTGGCAAGTCAAAACTGAGAGACCTGGCAAACATGCACTCAGTATGACATACCACTTTCTGAACCTATGACTGAACAGTAGGGAAGTTTTGTAAAACAACACAACACATGTCCTAAACTGGCACAAACCAGAATTCACAATGCCTGGGGAACAAAGTAAACAAAGCTGGGAGAAGGCATGTGGCTCAACAAAACGTGCTATTTGCTCTCTGAACCTCTAAAAAGGGCCATCATGAAAAAGATGTCACTCATTACTGGGGAATATGTCTCTCAGGAACCCAGTGGTGCCAAAAACTGCAGCTGATAGCATTATCAGCTTATGGAGGCACAAACAGCTGGCGTGACCCAACCTACTGTCGTGCCACTGTGATGGCAGGGAGCACCACACGTGCCTCTCTTGTCATGTGCCTACCACCCATACTGTTTATGTGCAAAACCTTTCTAGTTTAGGCTTAAGTAAGTAAATAATGTATTTGCAGAGACAACAAAGAGAACCCATACAACTCAGTACTTACATTTATAAAACGACCCACATTTCCTTCTTTTGTGGCATCCAGTACATAAATATATTCTCCATTAGCATTCTTGGGAAGCATTCCATCACCATCAGACTCCTCACAAAGTACATCTTGTTTTGGCTGCCTGCTATTTTCTTTGCAGTCAACTTTTAGGAGTGCATTGTTGGATGGCCTCACAACACATGTGTCATCTAGCACACTGGACTTGCCACAATCAACACCTTGCAGTGACAGACTCTTTCTTTTACATCCTGCAGTCTCTACACCAGCAGAGTCAGTCTGTCCAATTTCCATCAGATGTTCTTCCTTCTGCTGCTGGGTGGATTCTGTCAATGGACATGTATGTTATTTCTCAACATCAGTTGAAGGCCAAAGCCTTTCCCTTGTTTGGCCCTGAACTCTTAGCCACCCACTTTTCCCACATCCTCCAAAATCTAAACAGCTTCCTTGCTATCTACAAGTCTATAACACAACTTTTCCATGTCTCTCATCAATCCTCCCACAAATGACTGTTTCCTGCTGTGATGCCTAAAGCACTTGCTCAAGGTGCCTCTGAGTGACCAAGTGTCTCACTCTTCTCAAATCCCATTCCAGACTGATTTCTCCCACACAGCATTTTTTATCATTCTCCACCTTAATTCCCAAGAGAATCACAAACTGTAATTAAGACAGAAGCAAGATGCATGTATGTGCAAATAGCATCAGTTTCACACTGCCTCTCCAGCTTGAGGTCCCCCCACCCCAGTACTATATCCTGTTCAGTTTTTGTTGGCTGAAACAAGTATTGGGCGTGACACAGCAAGATCTGCAAGACTGACTTTCACACAGCTGCACAGTATTTGAGAAGTTGTTGTCTGGACAGTCCAACATGTCTCAACATCTACTCTAACTGGCCTGCCCACACCGTGTATAAAGTATACACTGTGATACAATAAAGTGTATCACCTGATGGGACACAACTGTACAAAGCATGCAGCAGGTAGAGCTCTGCAAACCTACCTTCTTTTCCTTTCTTTGTTCCACTGGTTAGTTTTGTTTTGCTTGACTGATGTATCTGAGAACTGTCATCTTCATCGGAGCTGGCACTGTGCACCTGTGTGTCCAACCAAAAGGCTGTGATATGTTGTTGCTGCATGTAACTCTAGGCCAAAAGGGCACAGCAAGAGGCTTTCAGAACTCCAAGGCTGAAGTTCCAAAGCTACTGTAATGCACAGCTGTGGCTGAATTTGAAAAGTGAATACATTTACTGCAATGCAACATTTATCTTAATTTCAAATTATCCTTCATAATAACCAGGAAAGAGACCTCCACTCAGTAAGACATGTAAATAACTGCTTAAGTCCCAACAATTTCACCGGAATTGTAAGTTGCTGAGCCAAATCCCAAACTTGCTTTTTACACAGTTTCAATGAAATGACCAGATGAGGCAAAATTTCTCCTCTCCCATCACAAAAAGGCAATTCGTTATGGGAGCTCTAGAATGGACAGTACTGCAAAATGTTTGCATGAAAATTCCATTTGCATGAAAATTTCTTAAGGGCAGTGAATCCAGTAAAACCTACAGCATAACTTCACACCAGTTTTCCTCCTTTACACATGTTTACAGGCAATGCTTCACACTCATGAACAGTGTCAGGAGTCACACTGAGGTCAGTTCTCCCAACTCTGCCACTGTAGAGTATGAGAAAACTGCATAGACATCCTGAGATTCCCTTCTCTCCCTGCTATGCCATTCTTTGGGGAGACATCACAAAAATATTATCACTCTGACCCCCTAACCCTGTACACAAGGGGTGCTGGGGGAGAATAATTACTTCAGGCTCTTGAGGAGTGTAAGTGAAGGGTGGAGAAGGGAAGGCCATGAGAAGTAGATAGTGCTGGTCTGGGGAACATGCTGAAGCACTGACAATGGAGAGGGAATCAGGTGCAGTTTCCAGCATGACAGCCTAGCTCACAGCATGACACAATCTCATGAAGAAAGGTCATTAGAACTATCTAAACATTTTTATCATACAAGATAAAAATGTCAAAATTAACATACTTATTCAGCACAATGAAAAATGAATCTGTTAAAGCCACTTATTACCATTTTTAGCTGGTGATTGTGAAAAACAAGTGTTCTAGTTCCAGGCCTTCTCACAGTTGCATTACTTGAGTTCTTTTGATCAACCCTGTACAGACAGGTCAAAAGGAAATGATAAAAGACAAACAGACCCATAAGTAACTCTCACAACACACATTTCTCTAAAAGTCTCTAGTTCCAGTCTCTTCTCTAGAAGGAACTACAGCAGAGCCTGCAGTCTAGCCTCATCCCATGTTCTGTGAGTATTTTAAGAACTAAAAACCTAGGCTAGGTTCCCTATTGCATTTGTAAGAAAGCAGTTGCTTTAACTTTTTTGAGAGATCAGCAGCTGCTTTTATATCCTTTTCTAGTTGTCATGCTGAGAACCAAATTGTCTATTACTTTACTATTATTATATCAGATTATCTCAAAATAGAGCACCTACAGAGTTTTGCCTTTTCCTGTTACTACTTTCAACAGTTTTGACAGTGCAGCTTTCAACTAGGAAAACATATTCACTGCAAAAGTGAGGTGTTGTCAGACTTTTAACAGAAGATGTTAAGGTTTCTGGTAGGAAAAGTTATGTTACAAATAACAAAAAGTTTAGAGACTGGGAGCAAAGGGCAGAGCAGCTGGTGGCTGATATATTACCAAACCCTTCAGTGTCATCTTCAGACCATTCACAGTATCTTTAAACAATTTATCTCAAGTATATTTTATTTATTCTTTCAAATTAGCATTACATTAATGCTCTGGACAGATCAAGTACACCCAGGAGATGAACTGAACTTCTAGAAAATGCCAAGTGGTACACATAAGTAAAATTAATATAGAGGAAAAACTCTGTCCCACTAGAAGAAATAATTGGGAATTTAAAAATAAGTTCAGAAAGAAAAAAAACAACCACCCTCACATGAAGACATGCTCTAAGTTACACAACAGAATTTCTAGATTAGCAGAATATTACTTTCATTATGCTTAAGCTTACTTTGCTAAACTTACAGCGTTGATTTATTTTCATTATCCACAGTCTGAGACAAAGATTCCTGATTCTCAAGAATGTAATTTTTGTCAGTCTGCACTAGTTCAATCACTGAGTCTGAACGATCAATGTCAGGTTTTCTTTTTTTGGAAGAAAAGTCGCAGCCTCTGTCATTCATTGCACTTTTCTCCTTCAGCTCTTGCTCAGCATCTCCCAATACTTCTCTGCTCATTAATCTGCCTAAAAGAAAAAGAAAAATGTTCTTTTTTTTTTGTTTTTTTTTTTTTTTTTAAATGCTTGTTTGCTGAGTGATACTCACTATCACAGGTCAAACTTACATTAACAAATACAAGAGCATTACTTGGGTAAGTAAAATAAGAATGCTGTCTATAATTCTATGATGTTAATATAAGCTGAAATACAAACTGAATTAGACAAGGACTAAATGGCTTTAAACTGGTGAAAGAGAGCACATCTAGATTAGATATTAGCAAGAACTTCTTCACTGTGAAGGTGGGAGGCACTGGCACAATTGCCCAGAGAAGCTGTGAACAGAGAAGCTGTGAAACCCTCATCTTTGGAGGTGTTCAAGGTCATGTTGGGTGGAGTCCTGAGCCACCTGGTCTAGTGAAAAGTGTCCCTGCCCATGGTGGGGATGCAACTAGATGTTGTTTAAGGTCCCTTCCAACCCAAACCATTCTATGATTTTATGATTTTTACTGAAGGAAATTTAGCCCTGGCATAGGATGCACAGATTTGTGAAGGAAAAAAAATCAGCAGTCTGAGACAGGTTTTGTTCCATATTGTTTTGTTTGTCCGTCACCATCTCAGAGCTCTTCAAAGTTCTTCTGTCCGTTTGATCATACTGCAAGTTAAGATTACACTGACACACTTCTCTTCCAACCCCAATCTCAAAAAAAATCCAGGGCACACACCACGGGAGAGGGTGAATTATGTTACAGGTCTTCACAGGTCCCCTCCAGTTACCTGAGTAAGTACAAACAAACGTCCCCCTGTCGATGTCATCCAGGCAGCGGACGCCCCAGCCCTTCTTCTCTGTGTTGAACACTTGCAGCCTGACTTGAATGCCATGCTGTACAACTCTGTTCTGACACATCAGCTTGTCACACCTGCACAACACACTACACTCATAAATCCTGTCAAGAGGAAGAAAACCAAAACTCAATATAAATGGATGCATTACCATAACAAAGTTCCTATTATTAATTCCCCTTCTAAGCATGAACAAGGCAGTGGACTGAAATATAAAGACTATGGCTAAAACTGGTTGTGCAGCAATGGTCTGAAGCTTGTGACTTTCTTGTCTGCTGATTCATTAATTTTAAGAGTCTGTCTGCCAGATTTTGGTATAAGTATACAAGAAGAACAAATGCTATATTTGTTTTATAGGAGTAAATCACACAGAAATCCCTATGAAGCACTTAATCCTATACTGGAACAGATTTTAGCAAGACAACTTATGCCTGCACTTCACTGTAGCTGTCATGTATTTTAAGATTTAATGAAGCATTTCCAAAAGGACTCATAATTGAGTGCTCTTTTTTAGTATCTCTTTCTGGGTTCTCTGACAACTTTAATTTTGCATGTCAGCCAAAAACTAACCTCACAGAGATGACTGAAAGGGGCTCCTCAAGCGTGCAGATGCAAGCCCTTGGCTATTGCAGAAAGCTACCTTGCATAATTCCTCTCCTAGACACCTGAAGTATCTGGTGTCTTCTCCAGGCCACCTATTAATCCACAGGAGCTGAGTAAGAGAAAGGGCAAAGACTTGAAGCTGTGGATGGCTTTGGAGATTCTTGGAAGAGTCACCCATAACCAAGTCTGGCAAAAGCAGCTGGCTGATGCGTCTTTAGGACTCCAGTCACTCTTCACACTTCTCCTGGACCTTGACCTAAGCTGTGAAAACTGTAGGATCTGCAATACAAATTTTTTTCCTCCTACTACTCAAGTCACATTGATTATTTTTTATCATCCTGATCTATCACTAAAATTGTGACAAAAGTGGAAGGTTTCAGTAATCAAAAAAACTCCAGTTGTTTTAATCCTGTGGCACTTAGACTGAAGCATTAACTGCTGTTTTATTTGTATGCTCTTATTTTACTCCTGTACTCTTTCTTAGTCTTTCTTACCCACTAGGAACAGGTCCCTCCAGTCTTTTGAAATGGTATCCATGGGAATTTTTACCACTTGGAGACAGAGGAATTTTACTACAGCCTCTTGCCGTTAGCTGTAGGCACGCACATTTTGACCTAAAAATAAAACATCTCAGAATGGAATTGAAGCAGAATAAATCAATCATAAATCTAGGTAATTTGAAATGCACTTGACTATACACACACACACACTTCTACATATACACCTTTATTCCCCCTCCCTACTCCTTTTACTCCACAAGGCTGTTTCAGGCACCTTTTTCCTTAGTCTCTTGGCTGGTTACATGTGCTTTACAATAACCATGCTCTCTCCACCCCAACCCCATTCTTCTGCCAAGCTCCTTAAATGGCACATGCAAACAGCTGAAGTACAACAGAAACTTACTATAAGCAGAACACTGTCAAATGGATCAAATAAATAAAAATCTCCTTTTCTGGCACAGCATCCCAGCCTGTTTACCACTACTCGGTTATCTTCCTCCCTCCTTAGCCCCCAAGAAGTGAAGAATTTTACACTGTGGAAAATTCAAGCAACAGTGCTTGTCTTCACCATGGTTTGTCATGACAACTTCAAAGAGTAACAGTGACTGTGCACATCCTAAACCCCAAAACTGTACATCAAAAGCATCTCAATTCTTGTGGGACTTCAGTGCAAAGAAATGGCACCCTGTGTGCTTGCTGTTTCCCACCACTCAGCTGAAACTAAACTACTAAAATTAAGCTTAGTATATATTAGTCATACCAGGCTGTGATTTCAAGATTTTGTTGGGTCATGAGCAACTATGTTGCACAGCATGTGCAACTGCCCTAGCTGTCAATAATACAAAACGGATGCAACACCAAATAATGCCTACAGACAGAGATCAGACAAACACCCTTCAAGAAAGTAGACAAAAATACTACCAAAGTTGCATATGGTAACTGTGGCAGGTTCCCACAGTGTTTGTAGCTCAGAGTTAGTGGGATTTAAAAAAGATGACAATGAGCAAGAGTATTGGAACTGTTCAGACCACAAACGTATTCCATAACCACTGAGTTTTGTAGTTTCTGTTTAGACAAGGGGAAGAACGACACTTGGAAGTTGGGAGCAGGGACGTTTCTTCATCTGCCCTCAGTAACCCTCTAAGTTCCAAATGATCTGATCCCTTGAGGCTGCCCCACCCCATCTACAGGATGCTGTTTTACAGTAGGAACTGCAGCAGAAATTGTCACACAAGATACTTTCCTGCCTGCCATTAAAACAAGCCTGCCTCTGCTGGTACAAGACTCCCTCTCCTACTCTTTTTCCAAAGCCAAATATCTGCTTGTCAGCTCCACCTGGAGAAGAAGCACTGCCAGTTTGGGAAGAAAGGAAAAGGAGCACAATAATCCGCCTGCTGATCACTTCCTTCCCTACAACAGAGGGTGAACCAGTAGGAGCACCCAAGCTCTGGAGAAGAGAAAGACACAATGGTGTTAGTCAACACAAAGCATGGCACCAGATATTCCAGCAGCACTGGTCCTGCTTGGTACTGTGCCTTCATCACCCTGCTGTTGTGCCACTGGCCCGAGATGAGATCTTTCTACCTACCTATCGATGCAGCCATCTGTGCAGTCACAGGAATCAACAAACAGGCTGGAGAAATTGTTGAGATAATATCCACGTGGCCACGATGATTTCCGATACTTGAAATAAGGCAATCTCGCGTGGTCGAGGTTGTTACAGAAGGAGACAGGCACAGACTCGGCTCCGTTGCTAATATCGAACTCAAACACGAGGGGCTCGGGATTCATGGTGTTCCTGCTCAACTGCACATATGTGTTGAAGGAAAAGTGATCAACAAATAAGAAACTGCACTCTGTTTCAAACAAGTAATTTAGCACATCTTGAAAGCTTCTCAGACTGCGACCGCAAGGAGCTTTGTAATTCACATCCAGTGACTTTGAAAGGTAGTCTGCTTTTGCATGGCGTCTTTGAAAGTCAAACAGGATTGGGATCTTCAGAGGATTTTCACCCTTGTAGGACCCCGCCGCTTTGTTGGCAAGACATGCACTGGAGCACTTGTGGTTCTGATACTGCACGTTTAAAGGTAAACCTCGAATTTTGCTAGATGCTTCTTCACTCCCTGAGCAGGCTCTTTTCATGTCCTCTTTTTCGCTATTTGAAGTAAAGGAGGGGAAAAAAAGAAAGAAGAGCAGCATCTTAGACAACCAGTGCTGTGTTCAGTTTTTTAGCAGTTCAATATTTTTAGCCTCATTGCTGGAAGGCCCAAGGTTTCACATGATGAAACTGTCCTAACAACATATAAAGACATATTCAGTTGCATTTTAAAAAAAAAGTTTCTTCCCAGAACTTATATGCTAAAACACAGCAAAGAAATTTAAAAAACAAGGAACAACATATTTACCCTCGTCTTTCAAATCAGTACCTGAGGGTAAATATAAACACAGAGAGACTAAGTTACACACCTGACAATCTGCACAGTAGGGAAAACCTGAGAACTGGTGCTCAAGTCCTAACCCTGATAACACTCATGAACATTTATTCACAACCTAATGTCCTGTTCTGTAACGTTCTCATGTGGGAAATAAGACAAATCTATCCAAAACCTCAGGTTTTCCACATAGGTCAAGTTAAAAACATTTTTACTTTGAAAACTCACAGGATTCAAACTAGGTTTAAAACACTGACTTTAGAAATACAAATTTGAGAATTCTCTCAACTGCAATAAAGAATATGTCCAATAAGGAAATGAAATGAAGGCTGACCTGTCAGAAGTTTCTGCAGTGTCTGCAGCGCTGTCATCTGGAACAAGAGGCTGCAGTTTGGGTTTGGCTTCCTGTGCACCATCTCCATTCAACTCATCGCTTACTGAAAAAAAATTGAATGTTAGCAAAAACTTCATCAATGCAGATTTCAATTTATGATTGAACTTACTTTAGTTACTAAAGAGACAATTAACAAAACACATTACAACAAGGCATTGCTATGAACTACAGCTAAGAAAAAGCTTGTTAGCAAGGGCCCTACTGAAAAATCTTCCATGTGGTTTTCAAAGTGACCAGAAAGACACAGGAAAGACATGAAACACATTTACAGATCTCACTTCATCGTTAGAGATAAAAGGATGCCAAGCTATTAGCAGCTAAAGGAGCCATGCACAGGATAACTGCCCACAGACAGCTCGGGTTCATAAGGACTTACTAGTTCAACCTCTCTTCCTGTGGTACAAGTATTATACATCTACACATAAACCACAAAAATACAAACCCAGGTGAGAGTTCACAGTTCAAGACTTGAGGAAATGAATAACTAAGTTTTCCTCACTGTAATGCTAATGGCCTTCTCAGATCTATTTTATTGATTTCAAAGAAGGGAACTGAGCTTCTGGTGAGTAAAACAAGACAAATTAAATCCACATACCAAACAAACACAATGGAAATGCACATACCATTTGCCAAGGTTAAGAGATCACCTAGATTAGCTTCATTCACCAGTGCCCAAGCCTGCCAGCATTCTAGACAAAAAAACCCCAAACCAAAACAGATACTAAGTTTAATTTAGGTAATGACAATAGGTAAAACAAGTTGTTAAATCCTCCACAGACACTTGTTTCTCCTCACTGGGCTCACCTAGAGCACGGCAAGACTGATATGACTAGAAACGTTGCACCACAGACCTTAGCAGACACATTAGGAATTACATAATTGTTACAGCTCACAGTAGTAGCTGTGAATTGACACTGAATATCCCTCAGCTTTTGGAAAGCTGCTGGAATGTTTCCAAACACACATAAACTGGTGGCCCCACAGTGGTAATAATATATAGAAAGACAATTTAGTGTAAGCTTCTACCTTTGTTGTCATACTGATAATCTTCAGGCTAGGAAGAGCTGGAACTTGGCAGACCAAATTAATGCTACTTCTAAATTGGTGGAAATGGCCTTCAGACAGAAGAATGCAAGTGACTCATTCTGTCTCAACCTCTTACCCCATGCAATAAATATTACAGGCTAGCAGACAACTCTCAGCAAAATCCATGTTAATATTTTATCTTGAAACCTTTACAGAACAAAGCACAGAAAAATCAAATTGAACTTTATCACAGATTCATTGCATCATCTGGGGATTCAAGTTCAACTTTTATCTCTGCACTGCTTTGATATCTTGTCATAGCAGTCAAGATGTGGGAGCTCAAGAACACAAAAAAATGCACTTCCAGTTTAAAGGAAGTATTACATATATCTAACGCAGAGTGTGGCTATATTAATTTAAAAGCATCTTACACCACTGTTCTTTTTCTTGCACAAAAAAACCCCCCAAAAGATCCATAGATTACATTTATATAGGTGACTTAACAAAAAGAAGCAGTTTTGTTCAATGAAATAAACCAGTAAAAGGAAATCTGTGTACTGATCCAAACTTATCAGAAGCTTGTATGTATTTTGATGTAGATAGAGGAAGCTTACTTCCTTGAAAATCAGGAACAATCTGAAATGCATTAGTGTCACATTTTTCTACTATTGTTTCAAGTTATAATGGTAACTCTGACAAAAAAAAATACTGAGATGATTATTATCCCACCCCAAAACCACTCAATTCACTGAGATCAGCTTGAAAGGCTAACACTTCTGATGATAAATGAAACACAAGGCACTGCAAATGTTTCATTACTTCTCAAAAATTAATATTTCAGTTCCATGTGCTTAAGAGCCAGGCATTGTTTGAAAAAGTATACAGGCAAAACAAGAAAATAGTCAACTGTACCTGAAATTACTTTTCTTTTTTAAAAAAGACTTTTTTTAGAGTGCTTAAAACCACCAACAGCTAAGTTATTAAAATTCAGAGATATCTGGATAATGGCAGATATCACAGAGACCTACACAACGCAGGCCACAGCTACTCTGCAGTCCAGTTTAACCACTACAAGGATTTCAAACCTTGGTTTGTTGCAGTTCCGTTCTTGATCTTTTCCTTCAGCAACGACAGCACATTTTGCACCTGCTCAAATATGACATCCACTCTTCTACCTCCCAATTGTGTCCAAAACGTCTTCATATCACCTGAAATGCAAATTACCATTTACAGCTCCTGAGAAGCCTAAAAACACGCCTAACTCCTAGTGGACCATTCAAAGGCTCATTTCATTTGGAGACACTTCTGAAAAAACAATCAGTACAGCAGGACACATTAAACCGCCAGAAGTCGGTTCCTAAACCTAACCAAGAAAGTGAAACAGAAATCAAATGATGAACTAAAGTGGTTTCCAATGGTGCACAATGCTCCTTCAAGCAGCTTTTAAAGCAGGTCACAAAGGGAGATGTGG
The DNA here is from genome assembly GCA_027886175.1 of Phylloscopus collybita. Lineage (NCBI taxonomy): Eukaryota > Metazoa > Chordata > Aves > Passeriformes > Phylloscopidae > Phylloscopus > Phylloscopus collybita. The sequence goes on from JAJNNQ010000007.1 coordinate 17,454,641, forward strand.
AAGCCTTTCTTCAAACACCAGCAAATGAGTATCACTAAAAATTCATCACTGAAACTCACAAAAGTCACACAGGAGACTATTTTCAACTGAATGAACTGAATATTTTACTTCACAAAAGACACTGGGATTTTTTTTTTTTTTATAGCTGTAACCTCTCTTAGCTGCATAGGCCAACTATCCTGTCCCATCATTAGTTTTGGTATGTTTTGTAGGGGAAATATGTTCAAAATCTTTTCAGATAAAAGCAATTTGATGAATTTTGCTCAACAAGGGGTATCAGTTAAAATAACTAACACACCCCATATATCATGTCTCCTTCTTCCACTAGAAATATTTATAAAGAACATTTTGTTTAAAGAAAGGTTTTTTAAGCTACTGGTTTAGAACAACTTCTGTTCCAGGTATGTACCTTTGAGATGCTAAGCCATTCGTGAAGGCTCTTGTTAAAACTTTAGCTGTTCATATTTGTCAAGGACTGTGAAAAGGAAATATGCTTCAGTGTGTCAAAAGATGATGGCAGAAGAAAGAACCAGCTCTTTCTCAGGTAATGTTGTTCTTCTTCAATGACCAAGCACAAGAGCAGAAGCAAATCTGTTTTGTTACTCCACCTCTAGAGGTGGAGTCCACTGCCACCACATTAGGTTTACACTCCACTTTCAGACAGCAAATCTCTGCTGGCAAATGTGCTGGGGTGACACCTTCCCAGCAATCAAGAAATACTGCATTCTTGTAAGCCTCATGAAAAAAATATTCCTCCATTTTTTGACTTAGCAGAGAATGACTTCTGTTGCCCAGCCTACCAGTGGTGCTATAGCAGTGTGGTTACTCTCAAAGGCACCGCGACAGCAGTGAAACAAGTAACAATATTTTGTACCACAACCCCTGCTGCTCTGTCACCAGCAGCTAAAGGCACAATACTTAATATCAACAGGCAAGGATAAAAGTACTTTGTCTTGGGAAATAGCTTGATGTGGCACTAACTCTCAACAAAATTTAACGATCTCTTATATCCACAGATTTTTTTTTTTTTTTAAATATGCAGAAAGAGTAAAGTCCAACTGTAGAAAAAAGTCACAAGAATTTTTAGAAACTTACACTACTGGTCCAAGGGATGCCACCTGCCCTGTGCCATTCCCACCCTTTTGCTGTGCACGACAGTATCACAAATTTAAAATAAAAAAAGTATATTTGATATTTGTGTTTAAAATAAAATTTAAAAAAATACATTCAAATAAAAATATGCCTTTATAAATTTGAGTAGTAAGTTTCTCCACTGCAGATTAAAACTGCTGTCCTTATTTATGATGTGTTTTCAGATATTTCCATACATTTACTACATCTGGATAGCACTGCTGGATGGATTACTTCAGAGGATGGGTGACAGAACAGTTTCTTGTTTCTGAGTCCTCAGCTATAATAATGCATAGGCAACAGGGAAATAAAACACTCACATTAGAAATGACTCTCCAATTCTCATGCTGGAGTGCTCAAAAACTCCAGCAGCAAAAGCATTTGTTTTGTACAGAGAAGCAAGGATTGCATTTGAAGTTGATAGTATAATTTTCATTTCAAAAAAGACAAATGTCCACACCACTAATCTCTCCAGTGCTAATGCTGCTATCACCACAGACAGAAGGACAGGGAATGAGCAGACACCAGATACATTTACCTTGTCAGCATTCAGAACCATCTCTCCAGCTGATGGATTGGGGTGTGCACTGGCATCTGGCTGGAGGGATTTCCTTTTCCCTTTGTATTATCCTTGTGACCACATATCCATTTTTTTTCCCAGCATTGTGCAGGGGAATGATGCTAGAGCAAGATACAAGCAGCCAAGATCAGGGCTATTTACTCCAGCTACCTGATAAACAACCTGAGTGCATGTTTCCTGTAGTGCTGCTGACAAACCTCTTACACCATAAAAGGCAAAGCTATTGTCTTCCAGTTGTAATTTTCATATCAGAAGCAGTGCCAAATATACACTCCTTTCCTCTTTCTCTCCATAAATCCAAATTATACTACCTTCAGTGCTCTCCTCCCTGGAACTGGCAAGGTTCTCCTCTCCAAAGAAGTCATGCAGCACTGCAAGAGGTGCAGAACGGGCAAGAAATTAAAAACAGTTGTAGCTACTCAGCTTTTCAAAATTTATACAAGTAAATTTATACAGTGGGTATTAGGAGGAGCACTGTGTGAGAATATGTTGTGTTGAAATAGTCACACCCCTTTCAAACAGTCATCCCATGCCTTGTCAAGATCTAGCTGAGGAATACTCAAACAAGCAATGTGAGGAAATTTTTTTGCTTAGGTCATTTCTTACTGTCCTTCAAGCATGAACCTGTCACAAGATGACCCAAACTTTCCATTCAGATGAGCCTACACAATCCCCCTACCCATTCACTCACAGTTTTCCCCTTTTCTCCCCTAAACTGATGTGCTCAGTACAGCAGTACTATAAGTAAATTATTTAGGGAAAAAAAAAAAAAAAAAAAAGAAACACTATTTTTAGCTAAAGAAATTACTGAATCTGCTTCTTAACAAATGCAAGATACCCCTCACTGCAAAAATACTAAGGAGAAGTAAGACAGCATTCTTCAATCACATTGAAGATTCCAAAATTTTATCTCCATGAATCATGGAATCAAATAGGTTGGAAAAGACCTCTGAGATAATCCAGTCCAATCTATGAGTGAACTCCAGGATGCCGACTAAACCATGGCACTGAATGCCACATCCAGTCTCTCCTTAAACATCTGCAGGGACAATAACTCCACCACCTCCATGGGCAGCCCATAATGACACGGACAACGTTAAAACATGCCTTATTTACACTAGCTACTTCGTCTTTTCTTTGCTGTAACTGAAAAAAGAAATCAACCCCAAACCTTTCCATGCATTCTGGATACTTCATTTAGTCGAACGGGAAAATCGGTTAAGACAGTCGACTCCTAAAAATGTTTCTTACAAGACTAATGGATGTCCAAAACATGCACACATATATATTTATGTATACATATGCATATCTATGTAATATATTATTTTTTTAAGGCTTACTTCTTTTCTCTTCCATCCTTCGGAGATGCTGCTGGGACAGCTGTCACCCGCGCTGTTCGCCGAGCCCGGCTCAGGTCGGGGTCTGCTGCGCTCCGGCACGGCCGCAGGGCCCGCGCCCAGCGCCGGCGGGCAGGGGCCAGGGCGCCTGTCGGGCTGGGAGGCTGGCATGGGGCGTGCCTGCGCTCAGGGCTCCGGCCCCAGGTCACTCCCGCACCCCTCGGGGCCTCGTCCCGGCCCCCGCCGGCCGCTTCTTCTGCTTCTTCCCCTTCTTCCCTCCTCCTCCTCCTCCTCCAACGCTGCACCCGCGCTGCTGACCGCTAGGAGGCGCAACCCCGCCGGGGAGCGCGGGCGACTGGATGTGAGGAGGGCGGGGCCGCGTGCGCACAGCCTTCTCCTCTCTTTCCATTGGCTGTAGCTGCAGGAGAGGCGGTGGCACCGGCCAATAGAGAAGCAGGGAGAGCGGGGAGTGGGCGGGGCCGTGTGGCGGCGGAGAGGCGGTGCAGGCGGAGGCGAGGGATTGGAGGTGCGTCCGCCATCTTGGAGGGGGCCGGGCTGTCCCCGGGGCTGTGGGGGCGCCGGCGCCATCTTGGGGCCGGGAGGAGAGCGGGGGAATGGGAGGGGTGAGCGTTGCGCTGGCGTCTCTTCATTCATGTATCGTAAATTAAAGCTTTTGATACGTGAACGAGTTGCGTAACTTCACTGCTGGCCTCTGCTCTTCTTCCTTGCTGGCTCAGCTGCTGCCTTATGAAGCGGTAAATTATCGCTGCCCTTTTCTGTTCGAAGCGTGAAAATAAAGTTTTACAGCTCCCTTTAAAATTTTCGGCTGCGTTGCCTTTGCGAGTATTGGTGTTGTGGCTATGTAAAGACGTTTTTCAGAGGGGCAAAAATACAACCCGCTCTTAAAAAGCAGGGAGGACGCTTCTTTTTTTGCCTTTTTGTCGCTTCTTTTTTTGCCACCACTTTAAAACTGTAGAGATAAACATGCTGAAATAATTGCGAAAATATTTCCAGTCTTGTAGATATTGCCAGTCTTGTGATGGGGGGTAGAAATGTGATTATTCTGGGGACGGGAATGCTGTGTTTACATGACTTGGAGCTCTTATCTGACCCAAGATCCTCCAGAAGATTTTTATGTCCAGCATGTGCTTTGTAGTTCCATAAAATCTTTTGAATGTTTACACAGACGTGCCTACATCTGTGGCTGAAGTTCAGCCCATGAGAACTGCCGAGACAGGAATGAGACAACTCACAGCAACATTGCTGGCAAGAGGGTGGCTCAGCACTTCTGATGTGCTGACAAATCCCTCAATATAAAATATAGTTTATTATGTTTTAAAAGAAGAGACATCCCCCTTGTAATTGTTTGTTTTAAAATTAAGCTTTTCTTACTCTTATAATGTTCTGCATTATGAGGTGATGCTTGCAGAATAATTTCGCTTTGCTGAATTATTAATACACGTGCTTGTGAATACTGAATGTTAGGATACACTTGTGGCTTTACAATTGCATATACGGAACAAACCAAATACAGAGAAGATGAAGCGCAGCGCTGGAAGAATCTGAAAGAACATGACTGTCTGCCTCGGACAAATTCTGAATTTATGAATATATTAGAAAGTACTAATAGATTTTGCTTGCTATTTGAAGCAAAAAGAATGGGAAATACACTTTTCTTAAAACAAAGTTAATGACTTACGACAAAATTAGTGAGGTACTTTTGAAACGTGCCTGAGTTTCCTTCATTTTGCTTTTAGCCTGGAACTGTAAGATAGGCTTTCTGCAACATAGCAGCAAATTCTGCCAGTGAACCAGTAAGCTCAGTTCTTCCCAAACTTGTTAGGTGGCAGAAGCTCACAAGCAATGCTGATCTGACATCCCAGCAACCTGCCTGCAGCTCTCCTCCAGCAGCAGTGTGAGCTTCCTGGCCTCTGCAGTCTGGACCTGGACTGACTACCTGTACTCAAAGGTGAGAGCAGTGCTCCCATATGCCTACACATTTGGTGGCACCTTTGTTGGGGTGACAGTGAAAGGACTGACTGTCCTGGTGAATGGTGCTGTTGACTGAGTTGCTGAATTAATCTTTCATTACATAGTTCTGGTCATATGTAGAGAGTTAAAATGAACAATTGCATAGACAGGCAGAGTGCAAGTAGCTCCTTGGAGTGTGGGGAGGTCCCAAAAAACTTCATCTGGTCCCGAAGGAGTTCATCTAGTTCTCTCCTCCAGGGATGGTTTTTCCATCTTTGATGCAGTTCCTCATATGACCAGATAGACTTGGATGAGATAGAGACACACCAGTCAAACTCCAGCAAACAGCAAAGCAGTCAAAGCCATGGACTTTGAAATAGGCTTTTAGAAAATGTTTTTTAAATTCTGATAGAGCTTTTTGTTATTTTCTGATGGCTTGGCTCTTTGTTTTCTTGACTCTTCTTAAAGTGTTGTCATGACCATTGAATACTTCTGCCAGCTCCTGCTCTGTCACATCCTCCTGGTTATCCTCGGTGATTTAACTTGCTCCCTTACTCCCTTGCTCCACTCCTTGCAGTGAGTGTCAGCACTTCTTCCAAAATGCAACTTTAACATAATCTTCTCTTTTATTACATTGATTAGTTTGTGTGGTTTATATGTAGTCTCTTGTTATTCACACATCTATCTTCAGTAAGGGAACACAACAGAGAGCAGGCAGATTCTATGCAGATCACAGATCATTCCTACTTTACAAATTGATTGCTAACAAAATGGTTTTAGTGAGGCAGCCTTTGGTTTATCTTAGAAATTTTGCTGTAACATATCATTATCTATGAAGACATATGCTAATATTCCCTGTAGGTATGTTGCTCACTAATTGGACTCATCTCAGACTATTTATGGGCCCTCAGTGTGTTTTGTTACTATGTTTTGTAATCCTTTTGCTATTGTAGATATGGTAGAAGGTTATTCAGATATTATTTTTTTCCAGGTATTAAATGAAAGAAAGGGGAGATTATGGGTCTCAGAGAAGCCTGTAAATTAATTTTATTCTGGTGTAAGCGTGTTTGCATTCTTGGCAACTAAAAGTCTAACAAATTGTCTGTTTGAGAAGTGGAGGTTCTAAAATCATAGGCTGTTATAGTCCTAAGGGAATCTTAAAACACAGGCAGAGGCTGCCTAGGAAAAGGAAAGGAAAAATTTGTGTCACTGTTTTAACAATAGACTTCTTTCATGTGGAGGACCTAGATGTCTGTTAATTACTAACTGGCTTGAGGGTTTTGGAATCTGGCCCAATATGCTGCAACTCTTAACCATCTACTGGCTGGCCTTTTCTTCAAGGTCCACATTTGGAAACTGGTAATGCAATGTATTTCATCTTTACTGACTGTTTACCTAGTAGAGGCATTTTCAGTTTCAGCCGTATTTCTGTCTTACGTGTTTCTTTCTGTCTTGGTGTTCATTGCCAGCAAAGATTCCAGGCAGCTGAGTGAGCACAGAAAGCAAGGACTGGTTTGGATGTTAGATAATGTCAGACCAAGCTGAGCAGCATGTGTTGCCTTTGCTGTGCCACAGCCCAACCACACTGATCAAGACCTAAAACTCTGCCCTCTAATTTTGGGTGATGTGAACGAATTAACAAGATCTGAAAGTCTATGATTACAAGTGCACTTGAAAGGGCATGGGATCTCTGGAAACCAGATGTATATGATGAAAGGAATCCAAAATAAATGGATGCCTAAAACCCTTTTTATCTTCATTTTTCATGTGAACACAGCAATATATCTATCTGAAACAATTTTTCACTGGTACTTTCTGAAGAAAGGCTTGTAGTTGTAAAGTATTCTGGCCCTTTTGATGGCTCTTTGTGGGTTTGCCTGCAGGGTAAATTATGCACACAAACTATTTTCATTAAATAAACACACAGCAGACATTAAGCAATCTGCAAGAATTAATGAATTTGTGGTGTTCCCACTCTGAAGAGATGATCTGTGGGCACCCCTACAATTTCATTCTGATTTGCCTTTTAACTTTTAAATTCAAGTGTAGAGGCAGCTGCCCTTGTGGTGTCAGCTGATCGAAGGTTGATGGGCTGGTGCTGGTGTTGGTAGCTGCTGTGCAAAGACCAGAGAGGCAGTGCCTGGTGTAGAATTGGACTTGAACTAATAAAAGCCATTAAAAGGAGGACAACAACCTGAAGTCATTGTTGTATGTGGTGAAATAACCACTTTTAAACAAAACTGAAACCTGTAAAGTTTCTAATACACTAAAGGGAATTTGACTAGAACCTTAGAAAACAGGATTGATATGTGTTCTATCAGGGTAGACTCAAAAATAGAACTCTTCATATGCATATTCTGGACTAAACAGTCCTTCGTCGCAGCTTTCTGTGAGGAAATTAATTTAGTTGAAGAAAATTCTAGTTTTTCAGTTGATTTTTTCCTTGATCCAGTTCAATGTGCTGCATCGGCACTTGGTTTGGCTTAACTTTGTAGAGATGTGGAACAAGCAGTAAGGTGTGAAGAACAGGAGGAGCAAGAATGGGAAGGAGTATTGTCCTATTAATATTTATTTCATTTGGGTTTGTTTGTAAGAGTTTTGAAGGGTCAGGGAAGCCACAGTCCCCTGAATGTTTAAAATTGGCACTATCAAAGAAAGAAACAGTCCAGATGTCCTTGTGCTTCTTGGACTGCCCTGTTCCTTTGTGGCATTACTCAGGGGACCGGTTGGGGTTCAAAAAAAACGAAAAAGAAAAAAAAAGAAAAACCCAAACAAGCAAACAAACAAAAAATACCAAAAACCAATCAAACCAAACCAACCAACCAACCAACCAAAAAAAAAAAAACCAAACCAAAACAAAAAAAACCCCACAAAAAACAAAAAAAAACCCACAAAAAAAAACCAACCAAAAAAAAAAAATCCCAAAAAAAACCCACAAAAAAACCCACAAAAAACCACCAAACCAAAAACCAAAACAAAACCCCAAACAAACAAAAACAAAAAAACCCACCCAAACCAACCAACTAACCAAAAAGTCAACCAAACAAAAAACCCAAACAAAAACAGACAAACAAACAAACAAAACCCCATGAAAACTTATTCGTCTCAGCTATATTTATCTGAATAACTTTTCCCTACTAATTTGCTGTACAGCCACTTGGTATTTGTGCTTTTTTCAGGGAATTGGAGATGGTCTGGGTGCAAAATGAGCATCTGGAAATCAATGGATTTCTCTCTAATTTTATTGTTGGTGTCATTTATCTCAGTTTAAAGTGTTTGAGCCAACTATTTCTATAGTATGAGCGAAGTGGTGGTATAGGCAGAATACTTACCATATCTAGGTTATTTTATATGGTCTTATCATACAGCAGAGCCTGGACTGCTCTGTGTTCTCAGTTGTGCTGGATCAAAATCCCCTCCTGCCTTTTTACAGAGAGTGGAGACAAATGGGTTTCTCTCATGAGTGCTTGCCTTTAACTTTGCTATTACCTTTTTTCCCTGTAAAATTCTTGAATGACCAAAGAAGCTGTGTTGAAAATATGTTTGACATTCTTTCACTAAGTGAACTGTGGGCCCAAATCTTCGTAACCCCTTTTTCTTAAGAAAAGAAAAAAAAGCCCTTTTTCTTAAGAAATGTCACTCAAGTGACTCTAGTGTATGAATTTGGCATCCCTCTCACAGAAGTGGATTCATATGCTATTTGTTACAAAGCAATCACAATTTAGATTACATTCAGGCTGGCATTAAAAAAAAAAAGCTTTAATAAGATTAAACGCTTTTAGATATGTAAATTTAATGTGCATTAAAAAAAAAAAAAGTCCACCAAACACTGCTGTTTATCATAGTGAAGTGTGTGGAGTTGTTTTCTGTCAAGTTTGTGATAAACCAGTTCCTTGAGAAGTTGTTTGCTAGCATAATTTGGATCATTTTTAAGGATGAAATTATTTTGTTAACAAATTTGTAGCAAGCTCTTACAACCCTTGCATTAACAGATCAAGATGTGTGGTTGCAACCTGGATGTAGAAATCAGAAAAAAGGGACAGGATTTTTTTTTTTAAACTGTTCTTACTGCCACATTTAGTAGAAATATTTTAAAATTGCATTTCCTCCCTTCCCCCCAGCCACGAAAATGTTCATGTTTGGATGTATTATTTTTCCTTGTGTTATATTAATATTTTCCATATGGATAGAAGTTAGTCCAATCATTTCACACAATTTACATTTAGTAAGTGCCCCACACTTCTTCTCACTTCTCCAAAAGCTGCACTTTTAGAGGAGGCAAGAGAGGTTTGTTTTTTTCTGGCTGTTAAATTTTCATGGTGCCCAGCAGGCTGATGCACCTCCCTCTGCAGTCATGTCTTTCCTAGAACTGATGCAAGGGAGGTGATGGCAGTAAGGGCTAGAATTCTCATTTTGACAGCAATGTGTCCTTAGAACAACTTGATAAATTATGAAACAACGTTTTAAAAGTATTTTAGATCATGACTTAAAAACACCCCTTCTGATATCACAGTAATGTTTGTACCTTGTTTTTCCTGCTGCAAGAGTCAATAATTAAGGTGGAAGAAAGTACTGCTGCATAACTGGATTTTGAAATGTGGGGACAGTTGTGTGACAGCCATCGCATCTTTGGGTGGTCTTTCTTAAAGATCCTGTGTCAGTGTAGCACAAAGGCACTTGTTCAAATTTATACATGCAAATATATTGCAGCAAAAATACAGTTTGTTTGCTCGCTCTTAAGTTTGGGAACAAAGTTGTGTGTGGCTTTTTAAGTCAAGGCACTGGAGGCAGCTGAATACGGAGAGGTTAATATTATGTGGGAAGGGTTCGCTTCCGGCAGCTGTAGTGTCCTGAGCATTCAGCTCTTTGTTTTGCCTATTTTCATATGTCAGCAGGGAGGCACGGCTGTATCAGCTTTCCCTCTTCAAGTGTACCTTTTAATTGTGTACTCTCACTTTCTGCAGTTCACTGGCAGTCAGACAGCTCTCTTTCACTTCTTCAAATAATTATTTTGGACTACCAATTCATGGTGATCATTCACTACCTGTTACTTTTGACTACAAGAGAAGCTGTCTGCAGTATAACATTCATTTGTAAGAAGTAAGCACCAAATTGAACCTTATAGAGTGGGTGCAGGACTGCATGCTGGTTGTAGTCCTCTGTTAGGGCAAATATTGTGTAAATCATGTGATCCCTGGGAAAAGTCTGTGGGGGTGGGGAAAGGGGTAATTTTATTTTTTTTTTAACAAGTTAAAGCCAAATAAGGCTGAACATTCTAAATAAAATATTATGTAGAAATTGTGTTAACCATTGGTCCTGCTTCTTACCTGCATACCATTAATAGTCTTGTCTTTTACCTTACAATCCATGTTTAGGTCTGTAGCTGCTTGCAACATCTGTACTGCTCTGTTTGCAAGGATCACACACAGCCTTGGGCAAAATAGGGAAGTAAAAGATAAAGTGCTCTAGGTTGAAGGCAGTTTAAATGAGGACAGGTTTGAATGTACTCTGAGGTCAAGCTGGCTTGGTGGTCTTTAGGTTGTGTGTTGTTTGGAAAAGATTTTCCCTTCAAGAAAGCAACATTAATGTGAGGAGGTACACTCCCCTACAATTCTTTCGTGTACCACCCTTTTTTCAGGGAAGGGAAGATGCTGGCAGATTTGCCAAGATATCCTGATTCTATTCTGGTTTCTTGGACAGCAGTTAAGTGCTAGTTAAAAATGCTCAGAGATGTTATCAGTTGTTTTTCTTCACTTGCTAACTCCCTCCATGCTGTAAACTAAGTGTGTCCTCACCAGGGTTCCTAAGGTCGCAGCATCAGGCCATGGGAGAAGACTGCTGCAAAAACTTGAGGGACTCAGCAAATCTCTGTGCCATGTGATGTGCTGCTACATCACTGGAACACTTTTAGCCCCGCCTACAAAAGTGTCTCCCAAAGCTGGGGAGCAGCTGAGGATGTGGGAACACATGGCTGTCTGGAATAGATACAAATACAAATACAAAAAGAGGGTTTCAGAAAAGGGAGAGTCACGTCTTGATTTAGAAATGGTTCCAGGGCAGCAGCCAATATATATATATAGGAATAAGTACAAATAAGTTTTATAAAGATGATTACAGAAAAATCACTGAATTCTCCTTAGGATTTAGGACTAATAAGAAGTTTAAAAATACCAGGAGCGAAAAAACCAGGGACAGTTGTCTGATGGCTGTGCTTAAGTTGTCAACAATGATGCTGAAAATACAGAACTGTTCTGTATTTCTGTAGTGAGAACAAAGATGAATATTACAAATAGTCAGATATAACTGTGAACAAATCCATCATATTTCAGCTGTAAATAAAGACTGAAAGAACACTTTTGAAAATTCATGGAGACTGAGAATTTTTTTTTTTTTATGTCTAATGTAAAACTCCAAAATTTTAAGGATTGGCATGAAGCTAAATATTCAACATGATTAATAGAACACATGTTATAAAATGTCTCGTATTTCAGTTAGATTAAGGGTTTGATGTGTTCTGGCTAAGAAACTCAATCACAAAAATATTACTGTCAATAAGAATATTTGAATTGATATATGATTTTTTGATGTTCAGTCATTGGATTTTTTTATTTTTTTTTTGAAAAAACAAATCCCCAAATAAACACAGGGTTGAAAGAAAATGCATAATCCTTTTTGACAGTTTTATCTAGGCCACGCAGAGGAGAAAGATGACAAATAATGGCATAGCCTCATGTATTTGATTGAATCAAAGAGCATGTTGGCTGACTCTTTTGAAAGATGGAATCAAAGCTTTGTGAAGTTAATAACCATGGGAAGAGGCTGGATATGTCTTAAAAGATGAGGAACAGTAACTGAAAATACTTCAAGGTGTCAAGACTTTTGGGCAACAGGCAATGGACAAGTAGATAAGTGATAGCCTTATAGTAGGTAAGTGATACCCTGTAGATAAGTGGTAGCCAAGAGCTGACAGGAGTTGACTACACTGAATGCAGAGTGGGAGATTTCTTTTGCAGTATTAGTGAACTCACTTCTGAAATACAATCAGGTTTGATGGGCTATCTCCAAGATATTTTTAAATTGAAGTCAGTACTGGTTATAGGTGTTGGAAAAATGTATCTGTACACTTAATGCAGGTGGTGATGAAGGAGTAAATTCTGAATTTGTTGAAGTGATTTGATCACATACCTATGTGTGAATAGAATGGAGAGCCTTCAAAGAGCACATGTTTGCAAATACAGGAATCACAGTGGCAGGGAGCAGAAAGTAAAACAGAATAAGAATTTGTAGAAAAGGAAAAAAACCCCAAAACACTGAAAGTGGTAACCAATTAACTGTTGCACTATGTTATTAGTGGACTTCACAGATTCTCCAGCACTTGAAATTAGTGTCAAGATACAAAATCTTTTCAAAAGCTGCTCTTGTTCAAGAAGCCGTTAATCTTCCAGGAACCAGAGTAAATCTTTGAATTTTTAAAACTCCTTTGCTGGTGGTAACAACATTCATTTATTGTTTTGAGAAGAACAAAAAGATCTATTTCAAACTTATTTTAAATCCAAATAAGGTCTTATTTCCTAAGTGTAGGAATCATATAGAACCCGTTCTTAGTTTTGAAAGCATAGCCAGTCTGTGTAAACTGTCACAGAATTATACTACTTGTTACTTAACTTCTGTGTCATCTGTTTTTAGGGTTTTTTAATGGAAAACCATAAAATAGGTAATGTAGTTGTTGGGTTAAATGACAAGGTATTCAATAGCTCACCTTCACATCTTTGGTTACCTGGCTGCTGTGCAGCTCCCTGGATACAGGCCTTTGTGTGCTGAAATGTTTCAATGGAAGTTCTTATGCTTGTGAAAGTAATTTCATCCCATGATGACAGCTAGGAGAGTCTGTCTTGCTGTGGTCATGGAAAGTTGAACTGATACGACTCTTGCTGGGTGACCTTCTCACGGGATTCTGCCTGCTCTCAGAAAACAAGCCATTTCTTTTCAGTGGTGCTTGGGTGGAAACTCCAAAATTTGCAACAATGCCAGGCATAATTTTGTGTCCTTATTAGCACTGCAGTTCTGAAAGAAACAGTTTTGAGACTTTTCTCTCTGAATTCTGCTATTGGGCCTACAGCTCTCATAAATTCAAGGGCCTGCATGCATATATATTACAAAATATGTTCTGAAGGTAATCACGCTCAGATAGCATCTAGATAAAAATATTATTTGTTTACAAAGATAGTAGATAACTTCTCATGCCTGATATGCCTTGAGACTGTTTTTTCATTTGAGAAGTGTACACCTTACTTATTTTCAGTGTTGAATATGACTTTTATAAGTGGATAGTAGCAGTCTTTTACCCTGCAGAGTATAGATTTTGATGGTGGATAAAGTTATTTTGTGAATGCACACTGCAAAAACACACACAGAGAAGAAAATTATCAGTTGCTTCCTTGGAAAGGGAACAGGTATGTGAGCAACCATTAGCATGAGAAAACTGATTTCCGAAACTATTTTCAGAGGGTGTGACAAAGTTTGTGAGTATAGATCTGTGTGCTGTGTGATATTGAAGCTGTCAGATTTCATTAGGAGATGTCTTGAGCAATGATGTTTGCCAAGAAGATGTCTGCGAGTATATTTGACTTGTTACAGCCTATCTATCTAGAGTTTGTCATTTATGTCATGTGGCGAGGGGTTTTCTTCCAGGTATCCAGAGCCTGTCAGGGATCTTCACTGTTGAGGCTACACAGAAATGGAATTAAATCAAAGCACACCGAGGTGCCAGAGATGCCCTCTCTCCAAAACAGAAATTGTCCTGAAGATGACACACTGCTCATGCTCTCATAGGTCCTCGTTCAGGACAGACTTGGCTAAAAAATGCTAGTCTGCAGCATGCCTGCTGCCATTTAAGGACTTCAAGGCATGACCCTGGTTTATTAATTAAAACAAAAAGAACTCAGCCCTTAATTGGACACTTTGTAGTTGTATCTGTCTGACATTGTAATTCATTTGTAGTGTCAGTTGTTAGGCAACATGGATGGGGAGAACAGCAGATGGCTTTTTAGTAGTGTGGGAATATGCATGGATAGGTTTTCCCCACTGGGAATAACAATATTGGACTTAAAAGACTATCCTACAGGTTAATTTGCTCAATACAATCAACTTTTGGCCATAATGGACTACAGAGGTCTTTAGGAAGGCACTGGAGGCTCCTTCCTGGGACCAGAAAAATATATTACTAAACTCTGAGATAGGGGCTTCGTGATGACAGGGACTGTTCACCATCTAACAAGAAGATAACATTAAAGTCATGGTAAAATACTTACTGTGGGACAGAAAAGTGCAAGCATCCTGTGTTTCATCGACTGGCCATATATCTGTCACATGAAAGCAAATATGTTTGCAATCTGACAAGTGATGAATATACTTAATTGTTTGTCAGGAGGAATGACTTTGGGGTACTTGTGAAGACAATCTCTCCTTGTGCCACTTGAGCTTGATGAGTTCTCAAGGTTCCCTATACTTTTCCAGTATGTTAAACTAATGTTATTCCAGGGCAAAACTGGTAAAGAGCAAAATGTGAGAAGTTGTGGGTTCTCTTTCTCCAGGGGAGCAGAGATTTTCTTGTGTGAGGCAAGTCAGTTTAGGGCAACACTTTCTTAAGTATAACAGCCATTTTTCAAGAATTATGGTAATGCTTGGGTTTCATTATTTGACACTGAGAAAAAACTGTAATTCTTCATCTGAAAGCAGCAGTTTAGACTTTTAGCCTAATATGCTGTTAGTAAAATTCTCAACCTGCATGAGAAGAGGCTCAGAAGTTTGTTGTGTCTGTGGGCATGGTCTCTGGAGACCTGCCTCACACAAACTGCAGGACTGTTATCCCAGTCTGCAGGAAAAGGACACAAGTCAGCTGAGTACTGCCTGCTGTGTTTGTTTGGGTTCCACCACTGTAGTGTCAAAGCACCTTATGGTTTTGAATGCATAAATTTTCCAGTGGGGACACTAAGTGGCTTTTCCAAGATCACATAGTGTGACATAAATAGGAACTGACTATCCTTAGGTCTGAACTCATCTTCTTCATGGGTATAATACCATGCCTCTATATGGTACTTTCTGGTAGTACTTGTTCCCTTGAAAATACAATGGTTCTGCAGGTAAATCCTGGCTTTGCTGCCCTGAGGAAGAAACTAACTGGAATACAATAAATTGATGCTGGAGCTTCTCTTGTTTGGTCCCTTGTTTACTGGAAATAGCAGTCTCTGAGCTGACTTGGCTGCTCAGTCTTGACAGTCAGAAGCAATCTTAAGCAATCTATTGTATCTGAGTATTGCTGAAGTGATTTAAGAGTCCCCCTAGGATGGGAAGAGTGCTCCTTTGGGATCTTTATAGGGAAAGATGTGTAACTACTCATAACGGTGATTTTGGATGATGCTTGAAGAAACCTCAAAAATGCTAACTGCTAGAAGCAGAAGAGTAGAGTAGTCCTTCCTCTGGTATATGTTTCTTTTTCTACTTTGCTCTTGGTGTCAACCCATCTTAGAGATGGGATTTAATGGATTTTTGTCTGGTCCAGAATGACGATTCCTATCTCCTGATTTTCTTTAACGCTACATCTTAGAGTGCACATCTTCGGGTGTTTGCTTGGTGCTACCTCAGTTTCCTGATACGAAATTGGGTGTTACAGTGAGTGCCTCACAGGAGCATTTCCCTTGTGTTTTAAATTTAACTTAATTTTGTTTGTCTGCAAGTCATCTTGAAAGCATCTGATGAAGCTTCTGTAGTAGTGGTCAGTAGAGGAAAAGTCTTAAATTGTAAACTGCCTTCCAGCTTGTCAGAAACAGCCACACATTGTGTATAAAGAAATTACAGGCACCAAAAGACCCAAATGTTGATCTGCCCAACGTTTTCACTGCATATCACCATTGCTGAGGTGAAGATACACTAATACAGATTTCAGCTTCAAGCACTCTTAGGAAATTTAAAGTTCTGCTTAGGGGTGCTCGATTGTCTTTGACCAGCAAGGAAGTTGTAGGGAACATCTATAGGGTTTTTTGCATTAGTTAGCCTGGTGATACATCCCTAGAAGGGGATGTCTGAACCTGCAGTACCATATGCTGCCTAACATTAAGAAAAGAGCTTGGTGAAGTTATGGTGGAGACAAGTAACTAAATTCAGTACTTTCAAGAAGACTATTAATATTGTTTGACTCTTTCAGAAATGGGAGATCACAGATAAATGCTTTTATACACTTAAAAGAATTTTTCAATTCCATGAAGAAAAGCAGTTTTTTAGTGTGTTGCAATAGAAACTGCAAGATTGGCACACATGTGATGAGCAGGTTTAGGTCTTCAGCAAAGCTCTTTTTGATGCACCTCTTGAAACGATCTTTCCTCTTCCCATTTTTAATTCTGTGAATGGACCTTAAAGAAACAAACAAACAAACATGGCCACTAAGGTGATTGACTGTACAGAACTGGGATAGAAGCAGTTTGGATAGGTGAAAGCTTTAATTATTTTAAAAATACCTGCTTGGCTCTTCAGGCAGTCACTGATTTGGGGGGCTAGTTTCTGTTTGCATGATGTTGTCATGAGTTTACTGTTCCTCCGCTCATAAAAGTGGGAGTGCAGGTATGGCTCTTATTTGTGTTTTGTGTTGGGACACAGGAGATAAGGGGCACAATTAACATTTTATAAGTGACTTTAGGGCAGACATGAAATTTTAATATGTTATATTTTTCAGCTGTTGGGCTGTAGCAACCTTCTGTTTAGACATAATTCACTTGGGAGTGGGAATGCTCAAGGACAGAGATTAATTTTAATTGACTTTCTCTAATGATGGAGCTAGATGCCTTTAAAATGAGTAAACTTTTAAATACACTGGCCTGCATAAAGTATTAATACACAGAAGTTTCTGGTGAAAAGGCCAATGTCAGTGCTTGGTTTCTGGAGTGATTGTACACGTGAATAACACATTCTATAAAAACTCATGAGCAGTTTATAAGAGCTATTGCAGATCTTAAAAGCCTCCAAAACCCCAACTAAACCAAACATCATCTTAGCAATGGTATTTGCATTAAATAAACCAGGAAGGAAAAGACTACATGTACTTAAAAGCGCTAGAGGGAGCTAGGAGGAAGAAGAGGGGAAAATAATTGTTGAAGACATGTCTGCTTTTTTAGGAGTAGCTTAAATAAAGCATCCATTTAAATCCTTCCACTCACTTCAGCAAAAATGTGGCTACAGGTCAGCCACTGCATCTTGCTGCTCTCTCTTTTCCACACTTCACTGAAGAAATTTCAATTTTCTAGTCTCGAGAGAGGCCAGAAGCTTTGCTGTTTTTACATGGCTATAGAGAAAACCACCTGACTCCACAGACTGTACCCCCTTTTTCTGCCTTATTTTGTATTTGGATGAAAAGGCAAATAATAATTTGCCTTTTGGTGCTGGTAGCTGTTTTGGGGGTACTGATATACTGGCTCAGTTCCAAGCTTGTCTCCCTCTAAGATTACATGGAGAGAAAGTATGATTGTTGTATGTCTGTATTTGGGATCTACTCAATGAAGAAGAATTTATTTGCATTAATCTGAAGTTGCTCTTGCAGGGATCTGAAGAAACTGAGTATCTGTGAACGGGCAGAATAACAACACAGAAGTACAAAGTTACTGTAAAGCATCTTATTTTATGAGGTTTTAGAAGTGTTGTTGGGCACTTTTTATATTGCTCTGCTGTAAAGCTACATGCTTTGAGTTAAAGTGTAACAGCTTTACGATGTAGATTATATAAGTTACTTGTTTTTAGTTTCCTTCCACCCCAATAAAATGCCAAAATGTTGATATCTTGGGATTTGTAAGAATAGCACAAAATCCTGTGGGGGGTGTTCTTTAGTTTTCGGGTTTTGGAGGGTGGGGGAGTCCTTTTAGTATGCTAAAGCTTCTCTTCTTAATATTCAGCATTACACAACTAAACCTGTTGCTGTGGAGAACTGAATTTTGATGGCCTGGGGCATTGAGCAGTTTAGGGGGAAGGAAGGATGTTGTTGTTGTTATTATTATTAGAGGCTGCTTAGGGCTTTGGAATGCTGGAAGTAATCTCAGAGGAGGTAGACAGACTGGAAGTGGATGATTAAATAAGCAGAATTAATATATATACACCATGTGTTTATCATCTGCTGCTGTAATTTATTGCAATTTCACTCATTGGCGAAGTTCCCTAATTTCTCTTTTCCAGATTAGAAAATAAATAGAAAGGGCAGGGAAAATCAACAGAGGTTTTCTTCCTTTGGTCTTTATTAGATGGAATGATTTTAAGTTATGAAAACAAGGACAAACATTTCTCAAAAGTACTTTAACCATGCCTTAGCCCAAGGACTCTGTCTCTTTAAAGGAAACAAATATAATTAAATTTAAATATGTGGAAGCTGGAGTACTTTAGCAGTGCAGAGATTTTTCTTTTCCATGTACTTTGAGACTGTAAGGATTTTTTGTCTATTTATAATTACATCATTGTAGACTTTAGATGGCTACAAATTAAGAATTGAGGAAAATATTTTTTTGGAAATATTTAATAACCTCTTGACAACACAAATCCCCCAACAAACAGAGAAGAATACCAAGTAATTATGGCTTAATTCCTATTGAATGGTTTGGGGCTTTTTCCTGTCATCTGAGAATTAACTCTACTTAAGATGAAACAGAGTATTGGAATAGCAGAGAATCTTTTTTTTTCCCTGCTCCTTTAGCTATCTTGTTTTGCACAGTTTCTTCTGCTGCAATGCAGGCACGGAGGCAAGTGGATATCTCACTCTCCTGCTGTGTATAGGGCTCCTATTAAAGCCCTAAAATATTTCCTCAGGTAGAATATGGGCAAAGTTGAACTGTAATTGAGTGCAAATTCACTTTATTGCTCTGAATCAGGAAAACAGGCATATTTAGTCTGAAACAGAGGATAGTTACTTTGTAGATAAATTTCCTATACTTCCAAGGAGCTGGGATACTCAGAATGGTCTGTGAATACTTTATGTAGCACAGTGATACACAAATTATCTTATATGCAATTAAAAGAGCTTTTTTGTGATATTTCAATTTTTTTTTTGGTGATGGTTTGATTTCAGGGTAACACCTACCACCATTGAACTCCATGGTACAACAAAAAGTTGGGGTTTTGCCTGTTGAAGTGACGGTAGATTTACAATAGAAATTTCTCTTGGGACAGGTAGGGGAAAGAAGTTTTTTCTCTTAAAAACACACAGTGGAAGCAGTGGTGTACTTTGATTGTTGTGTTGCCTTAGGAAAAGCTAGTACCTTCAGAAGCAGCCCAAGGGCAGAGTGTTTATCATTTGACTTTCACTGTTTACCCAAAGGCCTGGGTATCTGATAAAAAAGAAAGGGCCAATGCCAGAGTAGGTGTAAGGTACCACAAGGCCCAGCACCCCTTCCCTCTCCCCACCCAGCTGGGTCAGAGCAGGGCACCCATGAAAAGGTGCCCAGTGCCAGTTTTTTTCCCCAAGTCCTTCATGCCATGACACATCTGTGCAGATTGTTTATGTGCCTCCTAAGCTTCATGGAGAAAGAGGCTGCCTTGAAGGGTGGCTCATCTTGCTCAGAGCTTGGTGTCCAGTGTCCTTTGCTGAGCTCTCAGTGGAGGTGCCCTGGAGAGGAAACCTGGTCTGTTGGTGGCTAATGTGAAGCCTTTAATTCAGTGCTGGAGGAATATTTCACAAGGGGTTTGGAGCAGAAATTGCCACTTGGTGTCACTTGTTGCAGTGCTTTCGGGTGCAGCGGGAGCAGCACTAATTAATGCCTGTTCCCAGTGCTGTTCAGGGCAGTCCAAAAACATAGGGCTGCAGTACCTTGATGATCTGTTGGGTAAAGTGTGAGCAGAAATGGTGATGTGCTTTACAGATAAATATCTGCAATATGTCATTTATTTACAGATAAGTTGAGAGTACAAACCTGCTGATCGAAGGTGGGCTTGGTACCTGTGCAGCAGGAGCAAATGCAGGGGGGTTAAGGGAGCAGGGATGGCTCCTGCCTCTGTGAGACAAGGAAGGCGAGTGGCTCTTCAAAGTGAGGATTTGGGATACTCCTGTGTGCTTCAGTTTGGAGCTAGCATTGCAAGCAAAGGCTGGAAGCCCTTTAAAAGGTGTCTGTTTCATCTGTATTCCTCCGAAATGAGGTTTTTCATGCGTTTTTGGCTGCCTTTAATGTAGGGCTGTGAAGAGCTACTGCAGGTGAGCCTTAAATCAAGATCTGATGCAACTGTAGCACTGCTAACTCCCCAAGCAAATGTAGCATGCCAAATTGTTTTTAATAATGTAGGACTTTGGCTAGGCTATGCTCTGAGGAAGAAGTGATGGGAGGTAAAGTTTTCCCTCCAAGCTGGAGAGCTTGGCAGAAAGACCTGCTGGGCACACCCCCCTGCTGGGACTCGGCCAAGATCCAGAGGAGGATAAATTTTAAATCCCACCTGGTAGTGCCCATAGTAAGGCATCCTTCTTTGCCTGCTCTCATCAGCTGGGGGCAGAGGGGACAGCGCTTGCCATTCCCTTTGGGAATGTGTGGCACTTGCCTAACAATAGTTGCCAAGAGAGAAAAGTGAAGCAGTAAAAATTCCTTTAAATACATTTTGCTGTATTTGTATGTTTGATAATAGCTGGTAGTACTTGTTTCAGAATATTTTATTATTTTTTTCCCCCATCATATTAGCCTTTGAAAAAATACTTTGGGCTGATGTTTTTCTTTCTCAGGATTTAAATTTTGCTCGGTGTATACTGCAGGTCAGGGGTTTTTTTTATGCCCCCAAGTGTTATTGTGGAAAAGTATATGGATCTTTGTGTAATCATATACAGTCAGGCAGGAAACAGCTTAACTTCAGCTTTTCTGGACAGGACTTTGCTGGAAGATGTGGTGCGTGAGCATGTTGATTTTATTATTATCTTGTAACAACAACCCGCTGTTGGGCTCCCTTATTTGCATTCCTAGCAGGACGGCAAGGTGAATAATTTAATTCCAGCAGCCTACGCCACGTGATGGTGCGAGGACCCGTCAGCGATGCCTCCCCCTGCACCGACAGACTTCGGAGAGGAATGGAAACTTACAGAAGTGATGCGAAATTGTCGCATGTCCTCCCTTAACCCTGGGGAAATCTCTTGGCGGAGTGATCACTTCATCCTTTGCTTTTCCACGTGTTCCTCTGACGTGGAGTTTGGGGGGGTGTGTGTGTGAGCCTGTGAGCAAGACGAGTGAGGGAGTGGGAAGCGGGGAGGGCAGTGGGGGAAAATCGCACACCCAGGCACAGAGCTCGTCGGAGCAGGAACAGCGCGGAGCCCGAGTCCAGCCGCAGGCAGCGGGGAGTGGAAATTTACAGCTGCTTGTGAGCGCCTGTGCATGTCCAAGTGATCCTTTCTGCTCACGCTTTTCCAGTGGCTGGCGGTCGCTCGGCAGGAGAAGAGCGGGAGGCCGAATCGCGGGATCCCTGGTCTCTGGCGCTTGTCGGCGATCGGCGGGGGGAATAAAGCGGAATTCAATGGAGGATCACTGAAGGCGGCTGCCGGCGGCGCGGGCTGCAGGGAGGCGGCAGAGCTGTCTTCAGCACCTGGCCATGGGGCTGCGCTGGGCTGCCTAGGAGCCCCCACCTTGCCACTCACAGTAAGTGTTAGCCGAGGTGATGTCCTCCGAGGGACGGAAAGTTGAGTGATTTAACGAAACTTTCCTTTCTTTTCCTGTTAGCACCAGCCTTTTGGTAAGAAACCGCTTGCCTGCTTCTTCTCGATAGTTACGCTGGTAGCTTTTTATAGCTTTGTAAACTGTGTTACCAGGAGTGGCTCTTTCATGCAGGCAACCCTAAACAATACTCCTCCTGTTACATAAGGCGCTGGCTCTGCGACCGAGCACTCCGTGTCCATGGAATATCTCTGGAAATGGCTTTATTTACAGTCTGGTTTCCAAAAATAAAATATCTGCAATATATCATTTCTCCTGCTCCTCTCCACGGGCTGCCTGCAGCTGCGGACTGGTTCTTGAGATGCAGAGGAATGAGAGCGTGGCCACTTGCATAAGGCAGGGGGAAGGAGATGGAGGGAAGATGAGCGTGCGTGTGAACTGCCACCAGGAACAATATGTAAATGTGGGGATGGAAATGACCCAGCTCCTCGTTTGCTGCCCATCGGTCTTGTCCACTTGAAATGCTGATTCTGTGCCATGGGCAATTCATGAAGTCTTTATCAGGCAAAACTTTAATGGAGCTTAAGGGAAGTTGAGTTTTTTCTTAAAAGCTAAGGCTCTTTCTTGGGCTAATATTACGAGTAAAGTGAAATTACTGCTATAGGAAATTATTTTAATCCATACAAAGCTATTGAAAGTAACACAGCAGACTTGTTACGAACTTGATCAAGTGAACACTGTCTGGACAGGTAAGTTTAGTAATGTTGGGCCAAATGCAAAAATAGTATCCATGTTCCTCACTAACAGATTTAGAGGAAGTCCTATTCCCTCTTGGCTGCTGTGTTATTTAAATTATGTTACCAATTTCCATTATTTCTACAGTTACCATTCCTACTAGAAATGGATATTTAACTTGGTTTCCCTTTTACTTAAGTAAAAGAGAAGCTGTTAAGGGCTCTTCTGTTAGAATTGTGTGTCCTTCAGAAACATTAGTTAAGAGAGCTCTTTCTGCATGACTGAGTTTGTGGGAGTTTTGCTATGGACTACAGTTAGGCATGGAATTGAATTCTTAATCTTTTAGGTTTTAAAGATCTCTGTCGTAGCAAATGCGAATTGGGATTCCAAATATTCTTGACTCATCAGTCCTGCAAATTTGGTGGCCGTAAAACAGCTGGTTTTGTATATTTCTAGTTTTATTGAGCATGAAGTAATAACCTACCACTTCTAGCTAGTTCATTAGCATGATGATAGGGAGAACCTATGTGGTCCTGTGATACAGATAAATGATGCTGATGTGAGTATGGTGGCACAGGATGCCAGTTCTGCATGGGTGAGAATCTGAATGTTACCTGGCCTTGCAGTGTGCAAATGTTGTTTTGTAATAAATAAATAAATAAATAAACAAATAAAATAATAGTAATAGTGGATGTGAAATAACAGGACTTCCAAAAGAAGGACACAAGGTAGCAAAGTCAGACACCTAAATGCCCTTAACTTCAATTGTGTTCTCTGTACTCTATTCATGACAGATTTAAATTAGATATGAAAAAGAGACTTTTATGGTGAGGGTGGTGAGATTGGCACAGGATGCCCAAAGAAGCTGTGCGTGCCCATCCCTGGATGTGTTCAAGGCTAGGTTGGATGGGGCTCTGTGCAACCTGGTCTAGTAGAAGGTGTCCCTGCCCATGTCAGGGCACTTGGAACTAGATGATCTTTATGGTTCCTTAGAACCCAAACTATTCTATGATGAGTATTTTGTTTGTATTACCACACATTTATACACCCTTTATGATCATCACTGCCTCATTCTGGGTTTGGTTGGTGAATATCTGAGCTGTAGCATCTGCTCCAGCAGTCTCTGTACCCTCCTTCCATCCCCTTCTCCTCTTGTTGGTACAGCTGTAGACTGTATCTGGGCAGAACTGGGCTGGAAACCTGTATGATCCTTTTTTTTTTTTTTCCCAGCAGGCTATTTTTTGTTAACCTGGGTCAATTCCCTGACCTCACCATGTGGCCCTGCAACAGCTGAATGACTCCCAGAGAGGCTGTGGAGATGTGAATACATGTGAAGCAGGGTGTCACCATCTATCAAAAAAGATTGCCTCAGTGACCAGATTGCTTCTTGGTGTTTCATTTTATCCCCTGTGTTTGCTGAAAGACTATACATTTTTTGTTGTTGTTGTTGTTTTTGTGTTTTTTTTACTAAAGTGGTATTCAAGTGCTCAGTTGAAAAGAGTTAATAATTTCTTTAAGTGCTTCCACAGAGCTACACCACAGCACTTGAGTGGAGCATCACCATGAGTGCCTTCAGTTTTATAACAGTACTGAACAACTGTGTAATATTATTATTCTCTTTCTGTAAGGTGATCAGATTAATGGCAGAGCTGCCTACTTCTTTTCCATGTCTGATCTTCAGGATGCTTGCCATCTGCTAAAAAGAAGTGACATTTGTTGTGATGGTAGGCATTACTGTGATGTTTTGTGTGTTCAGGTGAAGTTTCAGCTAATATCCATCTTCATTTCAGGTAGTGCAACAAGTAGCCAACATCAAAGTTTATGATAAGTACATTCTTGACTTTTTGGAAAAACTAAGTTGCCAAGCAGAGACGGCATTCATTCACCCTAACCATAAAACTGTCCCATCTTCTGTTAATCTTCTGTCTTACTTGCAGTGCACCTTCCAAAATCTGCAACTCATTGAGAATTTGCAGAGAAGTTGCTTGTTTCATAGCCTTGATTCCTTCTGTGGATCAAATAAAATGTGGGTTGTGTGAGGGGGCTGCACTGGGGAGGGCAAAGGACAAACTGGGCTTCTCTGGGTGCTCATCACACATGGGGGCTTCCATCTCCTGGTTTGAGTACATTGCTCTGTCATTGCAAGAACTTTCCCAAATATGGCAGGAGGGAGTAACAAGGACCTCTTCCATTATGTGGAGACTGAATTAGACAAAATGATGAAGATAGTGTGCTAACTCAGGACCCAAATGTGCGGGTCATAGGCACACTGCGGTGAAAGGGAAGCGAAGGGTTCTTTTCCATTCCAGAAACTCTCACACAATATGAGCTACTAAAATGCTTTGGTTCTGATCAGTAACTTGATGAAGGTTGGGAGCTGAGGCAAGTCTGATACTCCATGGGGAGGAAATTTTTTTTGCTTATTTCTTTTTGAAGACCAAGTGTTTTTTCCAGAGGAGCATCTGCAAAGAGTACATGGATGGGCTCATGTGCTCTCCTCCATTCTTGCTTTTGTGGGCAGGAAAAAGCCTTTGTTGCTGAGCTGCTTTAATGAGTCACTTCATAGTGGGATGGGCTGCTGAGCAGAGTGGTGTTGCTGTGTGCATTTTTCTTTCATTGTGTTTACAAGTTCATTGTGTTTACAAGTTGCACTACAATATTTTGAGGAAGTAATATTTTGAGAAAGTGTATGACTTAAAAGTGAACTGTGGAGAGTACCTACAATCAGAACTAGATCTCTTTCTGTACTTTATAGCTGTTCTAAATTTTTTTTAGTACATTCTCTTTATGAGCAGATAAACTGGCAGAAGAGATATTTTGAAGCCTGATAAAGTGTCGGCTTTGCTGTCAGATGATCTAGGTTGCATTCCTGACACAGCCACTCATTGGTTTTATGTGGCCTTGGGTAAGTCTTGTAATCTCTCTGTGTTTCAGCTTCCCCCTCTGCTGAGGACGCAGAATAAAAGTAGGTAGATAGGGTTTTTGAAACTGTGTTTTCCATTTTGGTTAAATGTGTGTAGAGTTGGAGACCTCTGAGACACTGTACACCCTGAATATGAAGGGATATTAACTTTGACAGGCTACTGAATACCCTAAAACTCATGTCTTGTAAACCACATCCAGCTCTGGATTCAGTTCACTGCTTTAGTCCATGTGGGTTTTTTTCCCTTTTATCCTGACTTGAACAGAAACAGGCTGACATTTAGAAAGTGGTTCTTTAATGTTTCCTTTTGGTGTTTCTATGGCTTATCTAATATGAAACAAGTGCCATTTTTTTTCTCCCACAGAAAGATGGAATAATATTCCATGAAAGTATTTTTGTAAAAGTAGTTTCTAAAAAGTTCTGGACACTCCAGCTCTGGTGTCTGAAATGTCCTCTTCACGCTGATGGAAACAGCAGGCTTAGGAAACTTCATTTCCTCCTACAGCACTGCTGAGGCGTTTTCCTCATGACTGGGAGAGCCAGCCTCTGAGACCAGGAGAATTGGTCTGGTAGGATAAAGCTGTTTCTTTCCTTGGTCTCATAAGCTCCTCTTAAGAGCACCAAGTGAAATAACATCATCAAAACCAAATGTTTCACAAGTTGGCTGGTTCTCCATTATGAATTCAGGAGTGTCCACAATCCATTTTTGATGTTATGAAAACATACGTTGAATAATCATTAGGTGGAAAAAAGTTTTCCTAGAAAGAGGGAAAGAAAGGGGTTCATTCAGTCCTGTCCCTTGCTGCCAGACAGCAGTGTCAAAAATTTATGAACAGATGCTCTGTAGTGTGCCTGGTCGAGTAGGTAATTTCAAAACCTCAAAGATCCAATGGGTGGAAACCTTTACATTTCCAGCTGAAGATTATTCATCAGCAGTTTATAGCCATTTGCTTCTGCATAAATAAAATGTTATTGTTATTTTAGCTGAAATAACTTTTTCAGCTTTCTTCTATTTTTATTCTAAACTTATGAAGGTGGGCACTTTTAGCCTCCAAGATGTGCTGGTCTTCCCATTTTTATGGCCATCCAGTGTGCTTCTCTCCACCCACTCTAACCTCTGTTGATTTTACTTGACTTTGGGTGTTCTGTATACAGTGTTCCTTCCATGTGAGGTTCTATCAACACTTTGTACAAAGGCATAAATACCTTTGGATTTCTACTGACCATTATTTTTGTGATTCATCACAGATGAATTTGCATCTGTCTTTCTTACATCTGTAAAATATGTGTGTGTTTGTATATGTCACCAGCTGCTTCATAATTTCTCATAAGTCCTCATCTTGAAGCAGGTATTCATAGAATGGTTTGAAGGAACCTTTAAAGGTCACCTAGTCCAATTCCCCCTATCATGGATGTCTTCATCTAGATCAGGTTGCTCAGAGTCCTGTCCAATCTGATATTGAATGTTTCAGGGGATTTGGAATATCTGCAAACTGTATCTTGTCAACCATTCAGCATCATCCAATATTTTCTACTCTTAACTTTTATCCCATTTTTATTACCTTGGTTCTTGACTCTGTCCAGTTTCCCAGGCAGTGATATTTAAGACCTTTTATGTGTTGGTAATATCTTTCTATTTTCAGTCACCACAATTTTTGGATAGGTTCTTAATTCCTATGCCTCTCTAAATATGATCCCATCCACAGATTGCTCTTCCCTTCTCAGTCAGATGATATGATCATTTTCTTCTTCAACTATTTTTTGGTACTATATTTCACATCAGTGAAATTAGATAGATGGATTTTACAGTGTTTTCTCTGTTTAAAATATAAGGGATTTTAGTATGAGCTACCTTTGGTGAGCCTGTGCTGCATTCTTTTCAGTTGTCATTAATCTTTGTTTTTCAGTTATTTTTTAGACCAGTTTCTAAAATGAAAACTTCTAAAATGAAGCTTATTCGGTCACACGCATCCTAATTCCTTCTCATGGTAACTTTTGAACTTACTGTGAAATTTCAAGCAACCTCCTTGACAGAGGATTAGATGCCTTGAAAAGACCAAGTTCCAAAAAACATACTGAAAAAAAGGTGATGTATAAAGAATAGGGCCTCTGAACCAAATTAGTGCCTCGGCTGAACAGAAGACCTTCCAAGGAAAAGCTTAGAGAGCTTAGAGAGCTGATACAAAGAGGACAGGACGGAAATTCCCAGCTGTGACAAAAGCTTCTTTAATAAGAGCTTGTGCTTTCTTTGATTCTGGAAACTCCAGTCATGCTGAGCGAAACTGGAGGAGAGGAGTCCTTGTTTTGCCACTTGCCTCATGGGATAGCCAGCCATAAGACTAAGGAATGCAACTCCCAAGCCTCAGGAGAGTGATTTTACCCCCATGTGCTTCTGCCTGTAATTGTGAACAGCACATGTCCCCCTAGAAGATTCCTGCATGAGGAACCAAAAGGTTCTGCAGCTGCCAGTATGTATTTTCTGGAGTGATGGGCCATCTTTTGCCAGGTTAAAAACTGTATCCTGAGAAGAGATAAATCCAAAAATGTTATTTCATGCACATCTGTGGCTCTTCTCCCTTTTCCCTCTGCCCCGCTCCACTTGCATATAGCAGAGGCTTTGCTTTGTGTATAAGACTTTGTATCTAAGGAAGTAATGCAGAGACTTGGCTCTGTTCAACAGAGCAATGAATTAAACAGTTTCTTGAGTCCCTTCCTGCCCTATTACTGGTGTTTTTGCTGTTGTGATTAAGATGCTGGTAGGGTATGTAGTGGAAAAAATGGTATTTTATCACTGAGCAGTGCTGTGGTGACTTGCTGGTGATACTGGAACTAGGCAGTGGAAAAGTGCTGGTTCTGTGGCAAAATTAGTGATTATTTTAAATACAGACACATTACTCTAGAGAGCCATGTAAGTTACTTTTTGAGAAGAAATAATAGTTTATTGTCAGCATTTCAGTTAGAAATGTGAACTTTATTTTTTAAAAATCTCAAAACCTCCAGCTCATGAGTACTTAATTAAAAAAATCAATTTATCTCCCCCTTAGCTTTTCTTTGTGTGAAGACTTCTGAGAAGAAAAGATGAAGGGATGACTTTAGCAATCTGAATATACCTATCCCACCCTGGATGAAAATAATTCTTTTCTGAAATGCAACTTGCCTGTTAAGCTCCTGATTTCAGACTCTCTCTCTCTCTTGCATCATCCCATCCTCATGCCATGCCTTTGGGATAATAAAAACATGCAGAATCAGGTCCTTCTCAAAGTGTATTGTGAATTATTAATCTTCTATTTGCATCACCTGTGGGATTACAGAGTGCTTGGCGCTTGCTAGCAGCATCTAAACAACTTTTTTTGTGTAATATTGGCATCACAGTCTTTTCCAGTGCTTGTGTGTAGCTGAGTGTGCCCCAAGGGGTGAGTTGTTAGTACACCCAGGCTTCAACCTTGCACCTTGTCAGGGTGAGGTGGGACTCTGCTCTGGTGACTGGTGCTGCCAAAACTTGCACCTCTGAGCCTCCTGGGAGCAGGACTCTGCAGTTGGGAACTCAGCTGAGGAGTGAAGGTTATGTAGCCAAAACCAGAGAAATAAAGATGAGTTTGAAAGGACTGCGAGGAGCTTGAAGATGGGAACTTGAAAGTGGTGAGGTTTCAGACACTGCATGTGAAAATATCCCTGTAAAACTGACCTAGCAACAAATGGAAGCTATATACAAATGAGAAGCTATATCACATACTTTGGTTTAAATAAGACATTTAAAAATATTTCATGTGTGTCCTAGAAACTCTTCCTTTGAAGATAATCTGCAAAAGTGTTTTGAATCGTAAGGTATTAGGACAAGGTTTGTATAGATTTTGCTTTTAAAGTTTGAATTTTGTACTTGGCTATTTTATATGGTTACTATTTATAGTTGCAACAGAATGTATGCCTAATCTGGGTATTAATTCCATAGGTTGTTTGGGGATTAGTAACACATGGATGTATGGCACAAATGGTATCATATTTCCTGATGGACTCTGTGTGCCCATAGCAACAAAGAAGCATGAGAGGAGTTGGTTCTTTGGAACCACTGGGTTTTCTTCTTTATGCTGTGGGTATTGTGCTTGTTTAGTTCTCTCATTTGAAACCTTTTGTATAAAGCTTTTTTTTAAAATTGCAAATGTTGAAGAATAATGGGATAAAGGTGGTTTGTGTGTGTATATATATTTATGTTTTCACAACTAATTTTACAAATGCGTGTGGAGGAATTGTGATGCTTTTCTTTTATTGTGGAAGGAGATGAAAGTTCGAGATTATTTTTTGCTTTTGTTCTTTTTCCATTTTTATTGTACGAACTGCAATGCAGTCCAGAACAGTGCTAAGCTTCTAGCCAGAACATATTCCCATCTGTAGTCATCCATTGACTTCAATAGATCTTTGTATTGGACCCTCAGCAAAACCTATAAGAATCCATAGCCTAAGGCTTTGTAAAATCAGAAACTGAGCTACTTGGTTTCTTTCATATATAAATACAGTGATGTGGTATTTGCCTTTCTAACCATACAGACGAAGAATGTTTTAAATTAAACAAACAATCCATTTTCATTAAAATGCTCAGTCTGTCATTTAAGTGTCATGAATACATTTGTGTTTATATTTGGGTCTGATCCTCTGTTCCTTATTTAACTCAGGCAGTATTCTACACCAGTGAGATCTGACCCACAGATTCTTGAAGTCTGTCAGACTTAGGGGATGGCTTTATCTGCTTCCTCTCAAGGTCCCCATGGCTGACAAAGCAAAGCAACTGAAGAGGGAGGAGAGATGGCAGAGAAGCTGGCACTCCAATAAGCAATGCTCTAAACAAAGGGTGCTTTTGGTGTGCTGGCATCTACAGTTGGCTT
The DNA here is from genome assembly GCA_027886175.1 of Phylloscopus collybita. Lineage (NCBI taxonomy): Eukaryota > Metazoa > Chordata > Aves > Passeriformes > Phylloscopidae > Phylloscopus > Phylloscopus collybita. Next base: position 17,484,844 of record JAJNNQ010000007.1, read on the forward strand.
TCTGCACTGTGGTGGAGCTGGTGAAGTCTGACAGAAATCCATATGTGAAATCTAGTGGAGCCTGCCAGATGTGCACTGTCCAAAATACGTTGGACATAGGCATGGACTTGCTGGAGTGCTGACCTGTAGGTGAGAGCTTCCTGCAGGAAGCATCCAGCTCCTGTGCAGGTGCTGAGTGGTTGCTTTCCGTGTTCCAATGGTGGCTTGTGAATTCTCAATGAACTTGCAAGAACAACACATGAGAACTTTTACTGCTCCACTGGGTGGCTGAAGCAAAATGTAGTGCCTGAGGTGCAACCTTCTCTTGTTCATAATGTCTTTGTGTGTTCTTATTGTGTTTCTATATAAACCCTAAAAGCAGGTTTTGTTGTTGTTTGATTTAAGGCACTCCTCTTCTATCCTGAAGGAAGAAATCCAGGTGAAGGAAGACCATGCCTTTGTTTAGTAAATCGCACAAAAATCCTGCTGAGATTGTGAAAGTTCTGAAAGAAAACATGGCCATATTGGAAAAACAAGAAAAAAAGACAGACAAGGTATGAGGTAATGTTGTAAAAGACCAATAAGGTTTTTATGCTGGGAAAACAGCAGAATAAAGGGAATAACATTGTGTTTGGTCACTGCCCTGATTCTGCTAGTGTTTGCCTGTGGATGTGGCTGTGTGTTTGAAAGGTTCTGCCGGAATCAGGGGGGTTTTGCATAAATAAAATGCATAAAATCTCGGGGTCAGACAGAAAATGCTGAGATCCAGGAGCCTCAGCCAAAACCAAGGGTGATCTCCCAATACTTCGAACAGTAATGAATCTAGCAAAACAGCTTGGAAGGCTGTGTGAAAACTATTGTACTGTTAATGTTTTAGCAGAATAACAAATGAGGTTGCCAATTAATGGGTAGGTACCCACAGAGAAAAACTCTACTTCTGATGAACAGAAGTTTGCAGAAGCCAGGAAAGCTGTATGTGTCTAGATGTGTATAAAAGAGATCTCACCCTGTCCATCCTTTCTAATGTTCTGGGTGCCAGTGCTTCCTAAAAGAGTTGTGCTACTCATTTTCTATTTATAGTCCTAGGCTTTTGCTAACATTACTGCTCTCTTCTAATTCCATGACACAGACTAGAGCTACTTTTCTGCTTTTCCAGTGACCACTTGATAAGGCACACCTCAACACACAAAATGCTAACTAAAAAGTTAGAAATTTGTGCTTGCACAGACTTATATTAATTTTTAATTTTATTTTTTATTTTTTGCATCTGCAACTCTGGCCCTCTACACTATCGCTGTAGTAGAAGTGTATGGTTTTAGTTAACAACAGACTAATTTTAAGTTAAAAGTGACTGTCAGTGGAAGCAGGAATAACTAATAAGGGACACTAATACATTTTCCACAGAGCTGATGTTTGTATGCTTCTGTTTGTGCTTCCCCCACCTTGTGCAGGAAGTTTTATGAAAACAAATCCAACCCAAAAGGTAGGCATGGAGCCCTTTGCACCCTTAGTGAACTCCTCTTGAAACTTTTTGGTTCAAAGCAAGTGGCTCAGAGTGTGTTAATTACATAAGTCATGTGGATTTCTGGGAGGTCTTTGGTATTTGATGTTTCATTCTGAAATACCTTCAGTAATCTGAAAACAGAGAGAATTGCCTCTTAACTAAAAGATAAAATAAGTAACTAAATAAATCCACAGAATCTGTTCTCCCCTGCTGAATTCATCCTCTGGAGCCTGATTAAAGAAGACATTCAAAGCAGAAGCTCCAAGTTTGGGTTTCTTTTTGATTTGCTTTGCAGAGTGATTCCTCTGGGTTGTGGTTTTGAGAATTTTTGGCTTTGAGCTGGTTTGTATATTGGGGTGTCAGTGACAAGGAGAAATTCAGACTTCTTAGAAAATTGAGTGCTCAATGTAAAATTTTCATAAAAGTCATCAGAACAGCTGGTGTATGTCTTCCTCACAGAGCAAAAGATACAGAATGTTTCCAAGGCATATTAGAATGGAAACAGCTCGTGGACTTAATGGTGCTTATTTTACAGGAAGAGGCTGGTTTTCACTTACTTTTTATGTACCTCATTGCTATGGGGTAGAGGCCGTTCCTGGGGTGAGTGTGGGTGATCAGGGGAGAGCAGAGAGGGGGACAAGGCAGTCCCTTCACTAGCAAGGCAGAAGGTGAGGAGAGCCTTTTTTTTTGGATTGGCTTAAGCTTAGGTGGCCTGTTGGCTCAGGACTTTGTGCTGTGATGTCAAGGAAGCACTCAGGGCCCTTTTCTTCGCAGGAGGAAAGGTTTGAGACTCCTTGATAGTTCTGCCTTTCATCTCAAGTGTTCCACTGAGCTGCCCTGAAATAAATACCTGTTAAAGAAAATAGATAAATTTATTCTCCTGAGTTTGTGGAAGTAAATTGTAAGGACTACTAACTATCTTTACTGATGATGATAAACTTTAAAAACTGTCAGGAAAATTAGCTCTTGCAAAACCAGTCAGCCCAATCACACCTGCTGCTATCCCTTCAGGTTTGTGAACTTAGTAATGCCATTTCTAAGTGTTGTTTGCAGTTTGAATTGGAGAAGAAAAGACAATGGGAAGAATTTCAGTGGCACACAGGTTTTCAGAAGTTACTCAGTAATGCTAATGAAATAATGTCTTTTCATGAGAATGATTAGAGGAATTTAGCTGAAAACAAAAGCAAAGAGAAACAAAGCACAGTGCTGTACTCTGTGCTCTTGAAAACCTAGCAAGGGTTTCAACTTTACCTCCAATTTGATTTCCAGAGGGAGAAGAAATTTGTCAAATTTTCATGAAAGGGCTTAGAGGCTTAGCTACTGCAAGAGCCAGAGGCCCTGGATGTCTCCGAGTCGGGTTTGGACCCTGTGGCCCTGTGACCTGAGAAGTTTGTAACTCAGGGCTGTCCAGTTTTTCAGATTTCTAGCTCCTAGTCTGCTGTAAGAACTAGAAGAGTACTGTTATGCCTCACCATAAAACCAAGGTTCCCAGCACTTCCAGGGTACAGCTCCAGAGCATCCCTGATTTTGCGTGCAGAGTAGTTTCCAACTAGAACTTGCTTCAGATGCTTAAACAAGAACATTTATCCTGTGACAATTAAGCTGTTATTGTAGTACAGCCAATGTGGTGTGTGGGTTGAGACAGCTAAAAGCTGCTAATACAGCCAGAATTGGCAGAGCAGTGGGGCAAAGCCTGAATTAACTGCAGGGCTGGCAGAGAACCTCCTTTCCTCTCCCAGCTGAGAAATCGTGAGTATGAGGTAAAGATGCCCTGGGCAGCCAGGAGGGCACAAGGTCAGACAGAGAGGGGCTTGGTGCTTCTAAATCAACTTCGTGCATCTTTCATCAGGAACCATCTGTGTCTTGGAGGGGATGTTTTTAGATAATGCAGAAAGGATCATTCCTGCCAAGCTCTGCAGTACACAGGTAGAGGGAACATTGCAGCAGAGCAGTTAAGACTTCTCAGGTAATGGGAAGAGTGTGGAGGATATAATTGGTGGACAGGATGCAGAGGAGCCAGTTGTAAGTGTGAAGGAAATTATATACCTTTTCTGAGGCATTTCCATGTGCACACATAATATACAGAGGTTTGCACTCTTTCTTCATGATGCTTTTTGTTACTCATGGATTAGTACCCATTCAAGCTTTAACTAAACACTATTGACTGCACTAGCATCTGTCTCCTTAGATAAGGATTGAATTTGACCCACTTTCTCCATGTGTCTAATTAATTTTTTTTAAACTATTAATTTGTGTAGTGTTGCCATAGTGTTTTTTAATGCTTTTTAAACACTCCCAACTGAAAAATAGGCTAAGTTTGGTTCTTATTTTTATGTGTGGGTTTTCTTGTTTGTTTGCTTGCATGGATATATGCGTGCTTGAAGCTTTGCCATTTTCTCAGCTACATTTCGATGGTTGATAGACCACTGGTTGAGAAGTGCCAGCACATCTGGCTCCTTTTCCTATGAAGTGCTCTTTCTAGTAGCTTGTTTTACAAATTTTTAAAAATAATATCTATTTTAAAGAAGGGATTGCAGCACTGACAAATTTATTGCAATAATTGGGAGATTAAGTAGGATAACACAGAGCTGAAAAAGTGGACCTTCTTTATTCACAATCCTTCTCTCTTCCAACATCTGAAATAAAATGAGGTGTTCTTGGAGTATATACAATTGCTGACATCTTATTTGGGCTTTGATGTGGTAAAGAACAATTAATTAAGTTTTATTACAGTATTGTATAGATGTCATTACAATTTAATCTCAGTCACATAGAACCAATCAGTCCTTGAACTGAATGAGAAATGCTCACTCTGGAACTACCTAGAAAAGCAAAAAACTATTTAAAAACATCTGAAAGGAGGCCTAAGGAGAGCTTAGATTCTCTTCCTTCTTTCTGGCACAAACTCCTATGGCACTTGGAGGATGCATGTAAATAGGGATGAAGAGAAGAGAAGCCATGATACCAAGAGGTCATATCTGTTGAACCTGAGGAAGAATGGACAGCATGTGACACTCTGGTCACACTGCTTCATTTATTACTGATGTGTTGCCGTGTCTTTTGTTGATAGATATTGTAAAGGAACATTGATAGAAAGGGTGCCTGACCAACCTCACAAAGAAAGGGGTGTGACATCCTGACTTCTTGTGTTCAGCTGCTGAGCCCAGTCAGCACAAAGCAGTGCGGGTGGCATCCACTTTGTCACTGAAGGATGTCCTTGAACACATCACCCTCCTACTGCTAGCCAAACACCTCCGGGTGTGGCAGCCTGACTCAGTGCCATCTGTGGTGCCTACAGGTTTGGTAACATTTTCTGAACCTGCCCTGCAGCAAAAGCCTTCCAAGCGTCACAGGCTTTTAATTTAGTGCAGCAAACGGATCTGAGGTTGGTTGAAACTTGGTCTAATCTTTGCATGTGGTCTAGATAGGCTGAAAGATTTGCAGTTTCTGGTATAGCTGATCCAAGACAAGGGTTTATCGTGGGAAATGAACCCAAATGCATTAGAGCAGGTGCAGAGCACTGTGCTGAGTGCTTTCCTGTCAGGTAGAACTGCAGGCTGCAGGGCCTTTAGTCAGTGTTCAGAAGCACAGTGAAGTGAGACGTAAAATAACCTGAAGTGTCGCGCTTCTGCCCCTTTCACTTAAATCTCTCTAACAAGACTGCTTGTTCAGGTAGGTCACTGTAATCTGTCCTCTCTTTCATCTCCACGTGCTTTAACAAATTTGGTGCTGTTCAGAAGGGTCAGGAGAGCAGCATTTTGTTAAGGCTACAATTAAAAGACTTCAAGATATCTGGAACAAATATTTCTATCAATAAATCCTGCTTTTTTACATAGCAACAAGGAAGCCATTCCTGGCTGCTGTTCACCTTGCTGGCTGCTGTGTTGGTAAAGCTCTGGGGACTGGTGTGTGAGATGAGGTGCATGCGGAGGGCTCTGTGTGCATTTGCATGGAAGAACAGTTGCGTGACTGCCGGGAACGTGAATACCCATGGATGCGATTCTGCAGCTGCCAGAGCCAGTTGCAAAATTGCTTTCCATTTCATTGCTGCACACTGAAACCGAGGGAATGAGATAAGAAGGGTTTGGCACCCCCTTCGCCCTAGCTCTGCGTGTCCTGAGGTTTTGTGGAGCGTTTCATGTTTCAGCTTCCCTGTTCTGCTAAGGCCTGTTATTGCTCTAGAGGTGGGAGAAACTCCAGATACTATCAGGTTCTGGTGCCAAGAGCTTAAATCTGTCTCTTCTGGTTGTTTTTATGTTTTAAGGACCTTTAGAACCTTTAGTTCTGTTTTAAGTGCAGGATTAACAGTGGGAAAGGAATTTATGTCCAGGTGGGGCAAACCTGTCTTCTCCATTTGATCATACATCCTCTTAAAAGGCGTTTCCCTGTTGTGCTTGCTTGGCCAAATTGTCTTTGCCAGCTTCCTTGAGTACTAGCCCATAATGCTTCGCTAAATGACAGACATCAGGCCTCCTGATCCAAAATCTCCACAATTTGGCCCTGTAGATTCATTTAGCATGAAATTGCATCAAGAATAAGTCAGTTGGGGTCATCCTGAAGTTACGTGGTTGTTGGATTCAGATTCTGCTGATGGCTTTTCTTGGGAATCCTTACAGTTGCATGTAGAGAGCTGCATTGGCACTGCTTTTTTAGGAGAAAAATTGGTTTAAATCACACAGTGGGAATATTTTTAAACCAGATAAGACCGAATCAAGGAGCTTTATGTTTTCAGCTGCAATATATAGCATGGAGTACTGGCAGATGACTGAATCACACGTTGGAGTATTTAACATTGCACTGGCAGGCATCTCTGTGTGTTACTGTCTGCTGCTGTGCAAGAGAGAAACAGTTTATAGAGAGATTTTTTGACCTGGAAATGTGCTAGGTACACAAACAGAAGCTGTATGCTCCTATTTGCCATATTCTTATGGCTGTCCTCTCCACAGCCTATCCCACATGTGAAGCTCAATCAATCAATTTTTCAGGGAAGATTTTTTTCATGTAGAATTTCAGGGAATCATTTCTCCGTAAGCTCCTTTCCTTGTGTTATGTTCCCGTTAAGTCAACAGTGACAAAACTTTGATCTGTGAGGAAAATAAACTGAGACAACAATATTCAACTTATAAAATTTCCAGCTCTGGTTGAAGCTCTTGGTGGGTTTAGAAAGACACACAAATGCTGAAAAAAAAATCAGCTTTATGAGGAGGGGACATTGAACATGTTTATATTTAACATAGAGAAGTTATGCAGGCTTACCCATACTGTCTGTTTTCCATCTCCAAGGCTGTTGTAGATCATCTGGTCCAGTAGGGTTGGCAGAATAATCCAAGGATTGTTAGATTTCAACATTTACACAAAATCCTGTCTTTCAAAATGGACCCAAAAACCTCTTGTGGGTTGATGGTCATTATAAACTATACTCTGTGGATGCAGAGTCAGTTCTTGTTGGAAAGAGTCTTGTTGGACCAGAAATTTAGTTTAGGAGGTTGAGGTCCTGACATCTGTGCAGGGACAGTGCAAACCCTAAATTTGTGGTTGTGCTGGGAATCAGCTTGCATTTCATCCTTGTTTTTTTTGTCCCTACCTGCAGCTTTTGACTGTCCAAAGTTCAGCATATCCCACTTTTGACATTAGTATGTATATGTATAGGCTGTTCTGTCTAGGATTATGTGTTTAGTTTTCTCCTTTCCTCCTTTTTCCCCCTCTATTCACAACAGCCTCTCTAAATATGATGGCATAAGTTCAGTCATGATGGAAAGGACTTGTACCTAGAGAATAAAATAAGATTGTGCCTAATTGCAAGAGTGAGGTATATGGCTGAAATGAAATTTGGTATTTCATGAAACTCTTTCTTTTGCATTGTAACTTCTGCTGGAATGATGGTTGCAGCACTTTGCTGTTGTTGCTCTTGCCACTGATGGAAAATAAAAAGTAGCATGGAATTTATAATAACTTAGGGGTTTCTAGCAAATCCTTTTTATCTTTTTGTCACTGAAATTCTGTTCGTGACATCATTGTGGGGAGGATGTCTTCCTGAGGCTTTTTGTTGGTTTTTGCAATTTTTCCTAAAGAGGGTCAGTCAGGACCAGTCTGACTTCTTATGCAGATATGTTTCTGTCATCTTGTATTTTCCAGGTATTTGAGTGAATAAACATGCTTTGTTTTTTGTTTTGGGCAGATGTTGGGTCTTTGGATATTTGATTTCTTTTTTCTCTGAGTCTTAAGAAAGTTTCCATTCCAGAAACCGTGCTTATGTACTTAAGGTATTATTCTAAAATTGCTGTGAGATTAAGTGGAAATGTCAAAATGGAGGCTGTTAATTTAAGAATCTGTGTTTGGAATTATGGTTTTCCTCCAGATATATTGTGAAGGATATCCACTGAAGAGAAGTCCTTAGATTTAACTGTGAATAACTTATGGTGGCGAGTTGCACATCAAAACACAGACCATGGAGAGGCTATGAAGGGTGAGGAAGTGACACATGAAATGTAAATTGCATGTGGAAGAGCTGAGGAGAAGAGTGGATGGGATGGCAGGTGATTAGAGAAATGCAGCAGTGGTGGCCACTTCTGCCCAGCAGCACCAGTGTTTTGTGTTTCATTTTCTCACACAGCACTTTTTGGCCTCATTTTTGAGATTTAAACCTAAAATTAAATCCTGCAGATCTTTTTTCTACAGATCAGAAAGGACTACTTATACTTGAAAGCAAAGTTATTAATGTTTGGTGGGGGGTTTTTGTTTGTTTGTTTGGGTTTTTCTTTGTTTTTGTGGTTTTTTTTGGTTTTTTGTTTTTTAACTACAGAATGCCAGACATACTCACACTCAGCTCATCAGAAAGGGTGGAAAGCCAAAAATGTATGGGCTTTTCCTTTGAAATGAAAATATTTCCCTAGCTCTTATAAAGATTTTTAGAAACTAAAGAGCTTTAGTTTCTAAGATAGAGCCCCTGTTGTTAATCCCATCTGTGCTCTGTGGGACATCTCAAGTGACACACCACTAACATTTGAGGTAAAAATAGGCTCTTTTGCTGAGTGATGGTAAGGAACATCAAGACTTCTGATCTTAGAAGTTATCACATAGTCATGCTCATTTACACGCTGCTCATGCTGACCTATCTCAACCAGCAGAAAACCGAGCAGGTACAAAGAGATTGGAGGAGAGCAGTTCTTTATGTTGTGCAAAATCAGTGCTTAAATCTTCCAGGTAGCTGCAATGTAAAAGTGGCTCTTTACTGTGGTTGGATTTGTCTTGGGGCTTTTTTAGGACTTCTAGGGTTTTTTCCATATTTTTTATTCATTAATGTGAATAAAATCTGTGATGGAAAATGTCGGGAGATCAGCAGCAGGCGAGTGATACCTCTTCAGAGCACTGTGGGGCTATGTTATGCAGATTCATGGGGTGGTATTTGAAAGCATGATGTTTTTAATTTCAATACATGTGAGAGATATGTAGAGATTTTTTTATCTGGCTTTGAACATCCATTAATTTCCAGTTAGCTTTTACAAATCCCTCTTGGGTTTTCTGTGTTTGTCTTGATTTTTTTTTCATCTGCTATGCTAACAAAAAGGTAACTTCAAGTTAGGAAAGCATTTCACATTTTTGAAAAACCTTGTCTTCAGCATCCTGCCTGGCACTTTGCTGTCATTTGCAGCTTTGCTTTCAAACCTGTTCCTTACTTCCTTCCCATTCCCTGCCAAAGAATCCAATCGACCTTGCTGCAGGTCATGTGTCTATTAAATATAACCCGACCCAGGGGGAGCCATTGCCTCCGTAGCTCCGTGGCTGGAGCAGGTGGGATTTACAGCACACACACCCACAGGAAAACATTACTCCTTTCCTCCACACAGTCTTCATTTGTTCCAAGTGGAGCAAAGCTGTGAGGAGAGCGGGAGCCAGAGCTGCCATGCTGCAGCCAGCAGTCATTTTCCTTGGGAAGTGGGGTGTTATCACTCACATCTGATTTAAACTTGCTGACTGCATGAATGCTAAGCTGTTACCTGTTTACAGCCGTGTCTCCTTTCCCTGTTGCAATCCTGCTGGTCAAGATACTTTGTAAGGCGACTCCTGATTCATCCTCTACATTAGGTACCTGCAACATTGCACAGGATTAGTATACCCTAGGTGGGAGCAAAAGATGTGAAAGATCTATTTTACTTCACTTGGTGGCAGCTTTGGAGCTTTACTAAAGCAAATTGTTTAATTCAAATTTCTTAACCTGAGACTGGAGTGCCTGTGCACTCAGTGAGCAAATCCCTTTGTGGAAGATGCTGGCTCAAACCACACCTGATGAGGAGAAATAGGTGGTGGCAATGTGAAGCTGTCAAGGTTTGGCTGGGATAAAGTTATTTTTTTTCCTAGTAGCTGGTAAAGTGCTGTGTTTAGAATTTAGGATAAGAATAAAGTTTAGGGTAAAGATAAAGTTGGTAACACTGATGTTTTAGTTGTTGCTGGGCAGTGCTTACACTAAGTCAAGGCCTTTTCTGCTCCTCACCCCACCCCACCAGCGAGTGGGCTGGGGGCAGAAGAAGCTGGGAGGAGACACAGCTGGGAGAGCTGGCCCCAGCAGGCCAAAGGGATATTCCATATCACATGGCATTATGCTCAGTACATAATGCTGGGGGGAAAGCTGGCCCAGGGCTGCTGCTCGGGAGCAGGCTGGACATTGGAGGGTGAGCAATTGCATTGTGCATCACTTGTTGTTATTGCTACTATTTTTTCCTTCCTTTTCTATCATTAAGCTATCTTTATCTCAACCTAAAGATTTACTTCCTCCCCCCAGTTCCTTCTCCTGTCCTACTGAGGAGGAGTGAGCAAGTGGCTGTGTGGTGTTCAGCTGCCTGCTGGGTTAAGCAGTACCACAGGGCTGTGAGGGTTCATTTGGGTTCCCAGCAGAGGAGCTGGGACAGCCTGTCAGGACACAGTGGATGGGAGGCAGGCCAGCAGCCACCCCTCTGGTGGGAGCAGCCACCTGGTTTGGCACCTTCGTCTGGCACCTCTTACCCACGTGTGCCATGGAACCCACTGGGGAGGACAGGGGGAGCAACAGTGAAATTGCTGCTGCCTCTGCAGGGCTGTGCCTGCCTCCAAACCTGTTAAAGGATCTTGCTGGCCCTGGTTGGTAATTGCTGTCTTGGCCCTATTTCATGCCCATGGTCTGTAAGTGATGGTATGTCATGTTTAAATTGAATTTAACTTGTGTAAGACCTGCAGGGTACAGTATGGATGCTCCAGCCTCCATGATTACCTAAATCTATGGGATCACTTTGCAATAGATAATGATCATTGTAAGTACGTTTAGAAACACTTGTTTAGAAATGCATGTCTTTTAAAAGAACACCCTTTTTTTCCTTTTTTTCTTTTTTTTTATACAAAACCCATTATCTGCTGGTGAAAAGGCATCGGAGGAAGTGTCAAAATCTCTGCAAGCAATGAAGGAAATTCTGTGTGGGACCACAGACAAAGAGCCACCCACAGAAATCGTGGCCCAGCTGGCACAAGAGCTCTACAACAGTGGCCTTCTAGTGACACTTATTGCCAACCTGCAGCTGATAGATTTTGAGGTGGGTCAGCATCCATAAACTTTTTTCATCTCCTTGATGTTAGTGTTGTCAGTGACTAGAGCCATATCTTTCTGAAGTCTAAATAATTTCATTGCATTCAAAACTGTTTTCCACAGGCTGAAAAGGGTTGCTGCTCTAGATTGAGTGGTGTCCTGAAAGACATGCTCATACACTGGCAGTAAATCTGACTTTTTTAAAATTAAAATTAAAACAATAAAGAAATATTGCCATGTGTATCCAAACAAGATAGGACATGGTTCTGGGAATACTGTCTAGGACCAAAACCTTGTAAACTGCAGGGATGGTCTTTGGGGTAGTGCAACTACAGCTACCTGCTGTCTCTGAAGAGTGTCAAATTTAGAAAAGGTTCAGGGACATGGAATAAAAATAATTGGAAGCATGGAGAATTATGTGTGACAAAGACTGAAAGAATGAAAATGGTTTAGTTGAGAGGAAAGGAATTGAAAAACATGTTAAAAATATTTTAATTTTTAGGTAATTAAAGGTCACAAGGTAATTTGAGTATCCCCCACTTAATTGTTTGGATTAAAAGAATAAAGGAATATAACTTTTTTTTTTTAGAAAGATTAATGTATGTATATGTACATATATTATTTAATTTTATATATTTATTTATATATAACATTATATATTCTATGGAACTTCTTTCCAGCTTTGTTGTTAAAGCCAAAAACTTAGTAAATGACTGCTGTGACAATTAGACTTGCATATAAGTAAGGAGAAGAAGAGTTACAGTAGCAAAGGTTGCAGTAATTCAGGATAAATATCAACTCTGATAATTTACTGTTGGCTGGTAGGGATGGGAATAAACTGTCACTCTCAGGTCACTGTCATTCTTGTGGTTTGCAGTCACTGGGATAGTGGCCCCCAGGGGCTCTGTTACGAGTTCCATGATTTCTGTGGCTCCTGGGCGCTGGGGATTCCTCACAAGTGTCTGACCATCAGCAGGAATCCCCAGCGCCCAGGAGCCAAACCTCCACCACTGAGGTCTGCAGCAGGAGCAGTACCTGATGTACAGGGAGCTGCTGAAGAGAAAAATCAGTCTCTCAAACAGATCTGATGTTCTCAGAGACACCTTTTGAGGGAGCCATGTGTAGAAGTTATTTTCTTGCCATTTTGTAAATGAATGAAAGGGAGGAAAATGGGTGATTTATGTTTTATTTTTCCCACTCTGCCCCCTACCACCAGTAAATCCAGGATCAAGGACTGATTTATTTATTTTGTATTAATTTTTGAAAATGTTTTTAGTGGAGTTCTCTCAGTCTTTCTCAGGTCTTAAGTTCAAGAAGGTATTTTTTTTTTTAATGCTTTGTCTTCTCTGTGTCTCCTCTGGTTACTGTTGAATATCTAATTACAAAAATATTCAAACCCCAACAGCTGAAGCCCTTAAAAAACCCTTTAAGAAAAATGGAGAAGAAAGGAGGGGAAGATACTGTTAGCACAGAAGGGAAACTGCTGCATTTTTTTAGTCACACAACAGTCTGTATTGCTTCTGCCAGGAAAAAAACTCTCTATGAACATATTGAACATACAGTCTTTAAAAGCAAGCACTGGATGAAATACCTAATCTGTTGTTGAATTGCAATTATGAGAAACAATTATCATAATTCTTATTGCAAAATATATTTTTTATTAATTGCAAAATCTTTCCAATCATTTTTGCCAAGCTGTTATACATGTTCTTTGGACAAAATGCTAGAAACCAAATGTCACTGAACAAGAGGACAGTAAGAGCATGTGCTGCTTCATCTTCATGTCTTCCCACTGACTTTTCCAGTTTATCAACTTTTCTGTTTCCATTTGGTTTTATTGGTGGCCACAGTTTGTATTTAAGTTTCTTCATTGAACAAGCAATTTCATCACTCTATAACATGAAATGTTTTGATCCATATGTAATGGTAAAAGCAAATCATAAACTACTGAAAATCTGATTTCTGAAGGCAATAATGTTACTTTGCTTCGTCCTGACTCCCTGTGTCCTCCTCATCAACCCTTCTTCCCACTTTGATCCCAATTTTTCACAGCTGAACTTCCCTTTGAAGATGTGTTTTCAAAGCCTGTGTAGGGGAGACTTGGGCACATCCATCACACATCCATAGAAAACACAGATTTATTGCTTCTGCCACTCAATAAACAAGATATAATTTCAGTGATGACAATGTTATGAAGCATTAAAGTCAGGTTTGGGCAGGAGCCAAGAATCAAGATCAGACTGGTTTTTTAGAAATTTAAAACATGAAATTTATTTTTGAACTTTGGAAAATGGAGGTAAATGTGCAAACAGAAGAAGTCCACTAAAAAAGTAGATGTTACTATGTGTAAGCCTAAAGGTTCACAAAATGTAAGGCCCCTAAAATAGGCAGTAAATAACTACAAGCCCAGGACTGGTGATTTTGTAATCTTTCCCCTACTTTGCCTTGGAACAGGGCCTAAATTATGGTATAGGTATTATACATTTTTTATTTATATAATGCATCTTTGGCAGGTTTTTTTTTGTTGTTGTTCTTGTCTAGCCACTTTCTCTTCATGCTGCCTTATCTTGTGGTTCAGTAGCCATATGTAGTTCATTATAAGGCAAAATTCAATTGCAGATACAAGTAAGGAGTGTTTCAAAAGTACTCCTACAATTTTAATGTATGTCAGGTGGTGAGGGAAATCCGTCCTGGTTCCCTCCTATCTGCCTCCATTCCCTCCTGGAGAACCCATGGAGATCAATTCTGGCTTTCACTATCACTGATCTCTAGAAAATTAGCTATAATTGGATACATATATCTGTGTATCTATATCTATGTCCTCTCTGCTCATGGATATCATGCTGCAATGCACACAGTATTAAGTAACTAATATAAAATTTGGCATAGCTGAGAGGATCACTTACTTTCTGGCCATCTTTACCTCACCCTTTCAACAGCTCTTCTCTGTCTGAATTGTTTTCATCTTGGAGTAACTGCTGAAGCCCGTGGGGATCACAGGATTCCAGACATATGATATGGGTGTTGTAAAGATAGGGGAGAATGGGATGACTTTATACAGGATTAGCCTATTTGAAATTATGTCCAAGGGTCAAAAAAAAGTGTTGCAGACAAAGGCAGATGGACTGGCCTGCTCTGATTTGATTCTCCTGTTCAATTCCCAGAAGTCTCCAAGTCTCCAAGCCAGCTGGGCTGGAACAAGTAGGAAAGCAGAATATTTTGTGTTCCTCAGCCCTGATTTATTTGTAGAGGTGAAACCAGGGAATTTTCCTCCGTGTGAAACTATCTGCTCCTTGGCTTCAAACATTCAATAAGTTCTCTGCCAAGGAATGTTTGTCCTCCCAAGACAGATCAATGAGCATGTACAGATTATAAGTGACCTTTTGCTTTAGCTTGCCCTGTGCATAGTGACCTGCTGTTGACTCAGTGCCTTGGTTACTGTTCCTTAGGGCAGCCATCTCCCACCTCCCTTAACTTCACACATCGATTTGTCTGCTGTGCCAGGGGAGAAAAACCATTTTTAATGCAAGATGTATTGGTGACCCCTGTGGCTGAATAGAACATGATTTGGAAAGACCTTCTGGAAAGACCTTCCCTGTTTGCACAGGGAAGCATTTGAAGACAAAATGTGATTGTGTAGATAGGTGCACACAGCACAACATCAGGACAAAGAGAAGGACTTTAGTTTTGATTAAAGCAGAGACACGTATGTGATGCAGCCATTTTATCATTTCATTGGTAGTAGTTATTTCGTTTTTCATGGTAAATAATGGGCACGAGTTAAATGTAACCCTGATTTTCAGAAATGTAATCACACTTGGAGTTGTTTGCATTTGACTCATGAAAAGCTTTAGCTTTTTCAGTGTAGGCAGTGTGGCAGGGGCTTGGTACCAGCTCCATTACTGACATTTAGAGGCCATGGGAGTAACAGCACACACGGCAACAGCACGCCTGGCTCCGGGGAGTGGCTTGCCTTTATGGTGCTTTAGTGTTGCTGTTTGAAATAGCCAGGGACGTGGTTGGCAGTGTAAGAGGAATGCACATCTTCATTTAGGGAAAAAAAGGTGAAAATGGGAGTGGGGAAGTCAGGAGCCTTCAGAGCCACCCGAAGGAGGAAGCCTTCTTGTGGAAACAGCAAATATGAGGCAGAGAGACTGTGGGGAAAAAAAATAAAAGGCTGTCATGTTCTGTTTTCAGTTGCATTTGTACTTTAAATTGATCTTACAGTAAATGGTCATTTGCTCATGTTTTTCTAAGCAAAGATATATTTCGCTTCTTTAACAGGGCAAAAAGGATGTTTCCCAGATATTCAACAACATCTTGAGAAGACAAATTGGCACACGCAGCCCTACTGTGGAATACATTAGTGCCCATCCACATATCCTATTCATGCTTCTAAAAGGGTAGGTGCTTTAATTTGAGTTTCATTAAAGGGCATTGCCTGGAACATGCTGGCATTGCAGTTGATCTACTTTCTCACTTCTAATTAAAAAAAAAACAAAACAAAACAAAAAGGATTTTCAGATTTTGTTCCAGATTTCTTACTTTATTTTTTTCATATTGACTTTCTTTCTATGGAACTCTATACTTTTAAATGATTATTTAATTTGGCTGTTATTTCTTCACCAAATTTCATGTTGAAATAATTACGTGCTGGTTGTTTTTGACTGCTCCCCATGTGATGTGTGCTTCATTTCTCACCATAAACTCCTGTGTAGCATTGTTGGTGACTGCTCAGGTTCATTTAGATCTTCTTGCATTGCATGAGTGACCAACAGTGGTGTCTGTAAATAACTGGAGACAAACTGGAGCATTGTGTGGTAGAACAGAGAGGAGGAAAAATGCATTAAAAGAGTAGTTTTGCCTGTGGGACAGACTTCTCCAAAGCTTGTGGTCACAAGTGAACTTCAGCTTTAAATTATTTCTGTAATTAACTCCACAACTTTCAGCATTAAATCTTTTTTTTTGTCTTTTTAACATTAGAACAGTGATGATAATTCTCTCCATCATTATTACAAACTGTTTTTAATTTCATATGTATGTGCAATCATTTTCTTCCCTTTTCTCTGTCTTTGCCTTTTCAGTTTTTCACTCATTTTGATCTTGCACATTGAGCATGTATCTCTACCATATGTCTGGGTTTTATTTAAAAAAAAAATAAATTTTTGGATTATGTCCCAGATTTTCTTTGGCATCTGCACCAACCAAGAATATTAAGATGATAGTAAAGTTTTTTTGCATATGTGCTTCTGACAGACATTTTACTGTAAGTGAACTGAGTCAGTGGATGAATTTAAATGCCATCATTTAGATGCTTTTTTTTTGAGAATCCTGCTGCATGCAGCAGTGCGTCTGTGGTCCTCAGGCTACTTGCTGCCCTCTGCAGCACTGCACTGGCTCAGAACTGCCATTTCTGGAATATCTTATTAAAAAGTGCAGTTGAATCCATCAGCAGATGTCCAGAGTCAGTCCTGCCCAGCCTTAGCAGCTGCTGCAGAACAGTGTAATGATGTCAGACATGATGATGCCTTCCCTGGCTTTGTCCTGCTTCTGGGACTGTCTAAAAATGAGACCTAAAATCTGTGCCTGCAGCCAGGGCAGGGCCCTGAACACACAGCTTGCTGTGTGCCCACAGCATGGGGTGTGTGTGTGCAGTCAGCTGCAGGACTGGGAAACAAGCACCTCATGTTAGACACCACCACGTGTGAACATGACTTGAGGACGTGTTTTCAAATTTATTTAATGCTAAATGAATTATATTATTTATATTACATATATATATATTTATGTAATGCTATAGGAAATACAAGAAAACAAAATCTGCTAAAGGAAAGTGGGTTTGGCTGACTCGTGCCATTCCGTGTTTGTTACATCACATTACCTGGAGAGAAAAAAAAATCATCTCTACCATGACTATAAAAGAAATGGCCCAAGACTACTGTGACTGCTGTAGTTCTATTGGATGCAAAATTTCCTCTGCCCTCTCTCAGTCCCCAACAGCAAAAGGTTGCTTTTCTGTGGCTTAATGTGAGCTCTGTTGGGTGGGAAGGATCTTCGATCAGAGCTTCCGCACAGTGTTTCCTGTCTCACACTCCAGTGGAACTGCCAGCTTGAGATAACAGTTCCCACCTTAGGCTTGGGTTTACTTGTTGCCTGCTTCCTTCCAGCTTCTCAGCTTCACAAAGCACATAGGCACATAGTTCCCCTTTCTTTCTCTTTCTTTCTTTCTTTCTTTCTTTCTTTCTTTCTTTCTTTCTTTCTTTCTTTCTTTCTTTCATTTGTGTAGGCTTTTTGACTTTGCTACTGCATGAAGACTTGCTTTAATAGCATCTTACCTTCTGAGTGCAGGCTTTGTGTACAGGATTTCAGAAGAGTACAGTATTTGGTGTACATAGAGAACCAGATGTATTTGGGCTGATTTTTTTCTCAGGTGTCAGCCTATTGCATTAGCCCAGAAATAACTTTGGTCCTTCGTAATTTAAAATATTTTCCCTCTAGGACAGTGACTGTTGAGGTCTAAGTTATGGCACTTTCTCTCAAGTGACACATTTAGAAGCTTCTTCGTGAATATATATCTCTATATATCTGTATATAGATATATCTCTATATATATCTCTATATCTTACATCTCTACATCTCTATATGTCTATATATCTCTATATCTCTGTATCTATATAGATATGTATCTATATCTCATGCCACATGCTGTCTCTACCCCAACCTGTGTTGTGATCACTTCATATCACAGTGCAGTTAGAGCTTTAATGGTATATTGGCTGAGGTGGCAGAATTCCCCTTGAGTTTATTCAAGGATAAACTCAGACTATACAAGTAGTGTAAAGTCAAATCAGAATATATCTGTTAAGGACCTTGCGTCTCTCAGGCTTGATGCCTTCCAAATCTCCTCTTTGCTCCTCACCTTGTACCATCTTCTGCACTACCCATGGAAGAATGATTCCCTTTACACAGAAATGCATTTCTGCTCTCAGTCTTGCCTCTTTCAAACCTCCACAATAAGTGTTTTGAAATACTTTAAGGCCATTGTTTCATTTTCTAGTTCTCTCCGGTATTCACTGTGTGGGGGTTTCTTTAGGTTGTAAGTTCATCCAAACAGAGAAGAACTCAGTATTTTTTTTCTGCTGTGGAAATACATCAGCATAGAGCACTAATTGCTCATTAGAAGTGATTTTGAAACACATTTCTATCATTCCTGCCTGGTGGCTTTGCATGTAAGTGTGGGTGCAAAGGACATGCTGGCTATGACTGGGCAGCCTGTAAACTTCTTCCGGGCTTATTCCAGGTGCCAAACCCAACTTCCCTCACTTGTGTGTACAGCCAAAGGTCCATAACCCACTTCCAGATAATGGAGCATTTGACTAAGAATGATTCTGTTGATACTTAATGTTTTTAAAAGTTATTGTGCTGGAAACAATGTAATTTGCTTTTATTCCAACGAAAATATTCATTAGCCAACTATTAAATATTTTCCTGGCTGCACTCCTAGGAGCAGCTCTGCCTCATTTTCCTTAAAAATTAGTACTCCTGTTAATGAAGTCCATGCCTTGATGGGAAACATCAGTGAATTTCTGCTGTCTGAAGAGTTAAAAATTCAAGTTTGCCAATGCTTCCCCAAAACAAATAGGGGCTTGAGTGGCTGCATTTCCTTGGGGGTGGGAAGCTTCATTTGCCTGTTTGGAATAGCAATCCATTTTTCATTAAGCCAGCTATTGTTGACAGCAGGTTGAAGTATGCAGCTCTGGTATGCTTGCAGAACACTACTGTTCTTTTAAATTGCTTGCTGGTGGTAAATTTGAGGGCCCACTCACAGCACAGATGGCATTTTGTGTTTTTCTTCCTTTTTTTTTTTTTTAATTGTATTTCTTTTGGCCTAGTGATAGGAATTAATTGTGCAAAGGAAAAACGATGCTGATAAGCTCTGGGTGGTAATACACAGTTCTGATATAGTATAACCAGTCTATTGAAACAGAGAGTGCTTTCTGTCCCCTTGGACTTCAGCACTTTCACATGATTTCTGGCAGACTGCTGGAAGAAGTTAATTTTAAGTCCTTCTTGACTGTTGGATTTCATCCTTTTTGTTTTTTAATGTGTTTCTAACAGTTTTGTTTCAGATTAATTTCAGCTTTAAAGAAATCAAGACTTTATAGAAATGGAAGATGATCTCAATTGCCTCCCCTCTCCCTCCCTCCCTCCCTTCCTCTGCAAGGGCGAGATGTGTGCTGGCTCCTGGCTATCACAGTGCCATAACAGGACTGTAACTTGAGGAATGGATGCTTGTGTCCTGAACACAGCCAGAGCCCCTGCAGAAAAGGAATTGAGCAGAACTCCTCCTAAACTGAAAATAATAATAATAATAATAATAATAATAATAATAATAATAATAATAATTCAGAGCTACAGAAAGTTTAATCCTGTGTAGACTGCTTGGAGACACTCTTCTTACCTTCCTCATTAATACTCCAGAGTCATGTCCTCTAGAAGAGGAGTGGGATGGTCATGAGGTGTTACAGTTTTCTTGGATAAACTGAGGAGCTCAGAATTAAATCTGAAAAGGGAGATTATTATTCTGTACAGGCTGCGCTTTCTCACAAATCCAAAAGGGTGAAGGAGCTCTGTTGAAATGTTGCACACTCCCCACAGTCTTTCCACAGAGAGGAGGTGTAATGCAAATTTAAACCAAAATGCATTTTGGCTTGGGAAAAGAGAGGTTTGCAATGAAAAATTCTGGCAGCCTTATCTGTGTGTCTGCTCCTGATCTCTGAGATGAGGTCCTGCAGCTGGGTACAGTACTGTGGCTGGGAGCTGCCCTCCCAGCTATGTGTATGTGCTGTCCCTTCTGGCCCATGTGTTCCCTGTCCCACAAAGTTCCCTGTTGCTAGAAAGGTGCCTGTTTATCTTTGTTCTTCTACGTTTTGATGTTTTCTGTTTCTCTTCGTTCCCCAGATATGAATCCCCAAATATTGCCTTACGTTGTGGAATTATGCTGAGAGAGTGTATCCGCCATGAACCCTTGGCCAAAATCATACTGTTTTCAGAACAGTTCAGAGACTTTTTTAAATATGTGGAAATGTCAACATTTGATATTGCTTCTGATGCCTTTGCTACATTCAAGGTAAATTATTCAATACATGCATCATAGTTTGTGTCAAAAGCAGCACTCCATCAGGAGTCATCACTGAGCATTGTGTTGCTTTGAACTGAGTGGCTCTTTTGTTGTTCAGTAAAGGAAACAATTAATTAACCTTTGGTCTGATTGTAGCGGGATTCACAACAGTGATCAAGTCTGCAAAGAATCTTTAGAGAAATGTAAATCTGTATTTAATTAACATGCTTCACCTTGAGAACTCATGGTCTTTTATGCTACCATTTAAAACTCAAATTAATTATGTATTACCTACAGTTCTTGTAAAATGCATAACCTTTTTCTCTCCCTACCTTCCCCCAAGACAAACCCACTGCCCATCATGACCACACGAGTAAACAGAAGGCATCATTTAAAACTAAAATTTGATATTCAGTGTAATTTTTGCTGTCCCTTCTGAGCTCAGCAGTCAAGTTTAGATTAATGCCAAGCCTGCTGATTATTTTACAATGCATTCATAGTCTTACTTTTGTGACCCATGGTTCAGTGTAAGGACTGTAGTGCTAAAAGCTAAGTAGGTGGAAGCACTGCATAGGCTCTGTAGAGAGCAGTGTCTACTGTGTAGAGTTTGTGTTGTATTAAAAATGAGGTTGGGTGAAGTTGCCAAATTTCATAGAGTTTGTATGTGACCATCATCCTTCCCACCAGGTGCTAGTACAGTCCTTGAGAAGAAAAAAAAAGAAAAAAAAAGAAAAAAAAAGAAAAAAAAAAGGAAAAAAAAAAAAGAAAAAAAAAAGGAAAAAAAGAAAAAAATTGATGCCTGTGAACTTCACATACAGGGAAGATTAATTTATTTCTGAAAAACAGTGTAAGAAAGCTGAGGGAAAATCTTTTTAGTTAAAGACTCTTCTAAATATAGATGTAACTCCTTTTTTTCTTCTATCCCTGAGCTCCTTGCTGTCATAGAAACACATTGTTTATTCTTTCCTTTCAAAGCTAATTAGAACATGATAAGATAGACCTCAGCAGTAATTGTAAGGAATGTTAGAGCTCAGCTCAGTGATTCAGCATACACTGAAACCTGGCTTTTTACTGGTGTTTACTAACTGACTGAATGGGATAAAGATTTGCATAATGGAGATAACATTGCATTCTTCAGTAATGAGTTGAACAGGATTAGCAATTCAAATCACCCCTTAATCAATTGCAGCATCTTTCCCTTACTTTAAGTTTTGCTGTGGTGTTCATTAGGTAAAGGTTATGAAATTCAAAGTAGCACAGAAACACAGGCAAGGTATAAAAATGCAACATAACTTAAATATTTAAGTCTTCTATTTCTGGCATTTTACCCTTTGCTCAGAAGAATATTTGTCTCTGGTGAGAAAAAGTGCTCCTGGACTCAGTTCCCAGCTTGACAGAAGAGCTTTGCATCTTCTCCCCAGGTCTGCAGAGTGTGTTGGTGGTGATGGAGTCTTCACCCCAGCCAGGAGGCAGGATGGGGACAGGGGTCCTTAAGCTGTGGCAGGGACTGTAGACTGCTACAACCCTCCCCCCCAAAAAAAGAGGGATTGATGTTGTTCACAGATCTACAGCTGTAGAATGTACTTCTGTCCCCTGTGAACTGAGTGTATTTTTAGCAGGATTTAAAAATAGGAGTCTACATCCTCACATGCACTGGAAAGAGAGGAGTATGAGGGCAGTTCATCCTCAGACAAAGGACAGAAATCACCTTTTAAAATGCTTGGGGCAAATGTATAAATGGCATTTTTAGGTTTTTTTAAATTGCCTCTTAGCACCTGATACATGGTCAGTTCTGGAAATAAACCAGCTGCTTGTCTCATCTCCTGTTTGTCTGTTACTCTGAATACCTGGAACAGCAAAAAGTGGTGTGGAAGCAATTGAATCATGAAATATGGAGCTACCTAATTTCTAATAGTGAAAAAAGAAGTGCTGTGATTGTGTTGCTGGCTGGATTCTGGAACTCACGTTTTCCTTTCTGTTGTCCCCATGTTGGGTTTGCAGTTGCCACCGGAGTGTCTGGTTCAGAGCTGAAAGCCTTGGATAGTCTATGCACCAGAGGAGGGCTTAATTAAATGTGCATTAAAGTCTGAGGATATTTATAGTAGGGAAGCAGTGGAATTTTTTATGATCTGGAGATGTACTTCTTAATTAAAGTTATCCAGGTGCACTGCAGAGGGGAAACAGAGCTGTTAAAAATGCAGAGGAAAAGGGCTTGTATTTCAAGGTATAAGCTGGCTGTGGAGGGTGCAGGCAGCACTTGGAATGGGCTGGCTGAAAGTTTCTGCTCCATGCTTCCTTGTCATTTCCTATGAAGAGCTCATTTTGGATTTTATTTCTTTTGTGCCCCTATTGAAGGACTTGTACTTGCCTCGCAGTGTCCTGCATAAAAGCTCCTGAATCACATGTTTCACTTTAAAACTGCTGTCACTGCAGTCCTGCTAAATGAAGGGATGCATTTAAAACAGGCACTGGGTTTTGTAGCACTCTCCTCTTATAATTGATGGTAAAAATAAATTAAAGGAGTAGTATGTAAAGGATTTCTTTTATTTGTGAGGGTGTGTCTCTCCATCTGCTTGAGCTCCTCATCAGCTTCAGTCTCTGCCTGGGTAGGGAAACCAAGAAAAGGATTATGAAAAAGAGCAGAAACTGATTCACTGAAAAATACCAACTTGAATGGACTTCATCAGGCATTTATTGTGATCAATGTTATGTTTTAAAAGAACCAGCAAGATAAAAATCATATTTAAATGCCTCACTCTGGCCACACATTTCATAGCTATTCATGCAGTAAAAAGACTCAATTTCTTCTGGAGCTGAACATTTGCATCTCTGTCACTGAGCACCAGCATCCACCCCATTCTGTGGAAGAGGTTCTTTTAATTTAAAGTTGGTCTTCTGGAATGGGAGGCAGTGTGTCCAGCTGTCTGAAAGGTCCACTACTGTTTTGTGTCAGAAAACCAACCTTGGGCAGAAAAAAGCTCCACAGAAGAGACTCATCCTGCTTACCTGAGACTCCTTCCAGGGAAGGGAATAGAGGTGGAGGGTGCCTGGATGGCTTAGCTTAGGTTGGTGTCTAGCTTTCATTATTATGTAGTTGAATGCATATACAGTGGTTGAATTTGAGTTTTCCTTGTTGTATTCATGGAGATGAGCAATAGCAGTTCAGGCTTAGCATCATTCCCAGCTGTGGGGCAGCTTGGAGATCATAGCTCATCCTCCATAAAGGGTTAATTTAATTTCTTCCTTTTCCCCATCCCTGTTTAATATGAGTCCTGTGCATTATGACCTATCAACATGAAGAAAAGGTGGGAGGGAAACAGGAATAAAAAGAAAGAGTATCAGAATAGTTCTAAATTGATTCTGTTAGCATTATCTTACCTGAGTTCTCCCTGCTAAACACATAATGGACAGTGTTGTCCATAGAAATCATGTTGTAAACACCTTCTGGTCAAAAATGCTGAAATACATCTGAGAATCAAGGGACAATCAGAGGCACTTGCTCTCTCAGGTAACCTTTCTCTGCTCTTCCCCAGGACCTGTTAACAAGACACAAATTGTTGGTGGCAGAATTTCTGGAACAAAATTATGATGTAGTAAGTATCAATGCTGAAAGACTTTTAAAAAAATCTATTTATGCTTGGCTGGAAAAAAAAATGCACAGGGGATTTTGTGCTCTGCATAAACTCTTCACATAGAACTGCAAAACCAAACACTGCCTTGTACTGGAGCAGAATCCATGCCTGGCCTGTGAAATGCAGATACTCCCTCTGCACACACCTGGGGACACATGCCAAGTTTTCAGGAGAACTCATAGGTTAAGAGCGAGTTTTATTCCTCACTCTGTGTATTGGATCTCCTCAAGGGTGAATGGACCTGAAACTTCACATGTAAACAGCTCATGGGAGAAAACTTGTGCAGGTTTTAAACAGTTTTGTGATACTCCAGCACCAACAGGGCCAGACTGGTGTTATTTACTCTACTTTGGCACAGCGGAGAAGAGTTACTGAAACAAGTTTTAGCATTACTGGAAATTACATGTACCTAAACGAGGGCCTGAGGGCTGAGTATTCCTGTTATCTTCCTAAGGCATTTAGTCCCTTACTTAGCTGCTGTGTTTCACTTTGATTTTTTGGCTCATTTGTGGACCAAATGTGGGTCAGAAAAATTCCATTGGATTCAACTAAGATTGGATTGATACAGATCACGGAATTAGGCTGTGGGTTATGTTTTCGCGTTACCTGAGGAGTTCTTTATTGCATTGCCAAAATGAAAAGACAAATTTCTTTCATTCTAGTTACCAAAAAGGTTAAATAAAGAGCAGGCTTATTATTGCTGAGTCACTAATGCAGCTTAGCTGGAGCAAAGTAAGTGTCTCTGCTAATCTTTTCTCTTAATACTGAAGCACTGCACTGGAACAGTCCCCATTCTACATTTATTTGACATTTTAAAATTTTAAGTATCTATTGCCTAAGCAAGGGGTGTTTATTTGTTTTTTTTGGTGACTATTGGATGGCAGTGTTGATTTTTCCCATTTGTTTGGCAGATAGTTTGGACATATTGCAGCCTTCTCTCTCAGTCTTCCTGACCACAAGATCCCCTTGGTCCACCCCTGCGAAATCCAGCACACACTTTGTGCCTAGTGACCCTTGCTGGGCAAAGAGCTTTAACGAGCAAGGGTGCTGAAGGCAGGAGAGGTGGCACCTCACAGAAGGAGCCTTTGGGATGTCCCATTGCCATTTTGGGGTGTTGTATTGAGTCACACAGGCAGGCATGACCATGATATGAGTGAGCGGACATTATGTGCTGGACCCACACGTCCCAGCAGCAGAGTCACCCTTCTGCAAGAGAAGGCTGTCCAGGCACTGGCTTACTTCTGTCCCAGTTGGCTCACACCAGCCCCTGCTCCATCCAGTCCTTATGTGGTATTCCCCCTCTGCAGCACTTGGAAGAGGAGTGTTCCTGAGTGATAATTCACTGCATGATAACCAGCCAAGAGAAAAGGCCACAAGAGCTGGGCCTGGCACTGCAGTGAAGTGTTGGAGGGTGGCACTGCTGCAGCCTCTGCTGCTCCTCTGGGGTGAGAAGGACCAAGAGAAGGAAGGGTGGACATGAATCTGATACATTTGTGTTTTCTTGTTACTCTAGATCTTTGAGGATTATGAAAAACTCCTTCATTCTGAGAATTACGTAACAAAGAGACAATCTTTGAAGGTATAGTCTCTCTCCTAAATTTGTGCTCTGTGTTGTGCAGAATATCAAGGTGCGTGTATGGTAATAGAACGGCCATTTTTCCTATTGAGAAAAGAACTAAGGGCTTGTGATGGTCCTCCTGAAATGCACAGAGGCTCACTGTGTCTTTTCTTTCCTGGACCTCTGGGGAGGCACTGGGCCATTTCTGTGGAGTGAGTGTGATCACTGCTCCTCTGAGCTCAGATCTGTGCTTTGGTTCAGAACGTGCGTTCCCATGAACTTGGCAGTAGGGTGGCAGCCTCTGTCTGGTGCACCAAGTGTGGCATGGCCTGCACATGGAAGCAGAGTGGGATGTGAATGGGAATCAAATGAGGGTGTCAGCTGCACTACACTTGTTTTTGTCCCAGCTGCTCACAGCAGCCCTATTACACACAGCCCATATGCAGGATCCCTCTCTGAAGTATTTAGAAGATGAGCATTATCGGGCATTAAATAGCCCACTGCATGATAAGAAGTCTAGTTCCTTTTTTTTTTTTTTTTTTTTTTTAAGGTAGTGACATTGAAAACTCTTAAGCAAATATTGAAATAGGCTGCTGCTTTCTTTGCATTCAAAAATAATGTGGTGAACTGGAAAAAAAAAAGTGGTATTTTTTCTAATTGTGCTTACAGCTTCTGGGTGAGCTGATTCTGGACCGACACAACTTTGCCATCATGACAAAATACATCAGCAAACCAGAAAACCTGAAGCTGATGATGAACTTGCTGCGAGATAAAAGCCCCAACATTCAGTTTGAAGCATTCCATGTGTTCAAGGTGAGCAAGAATGAATTGTAGAGGTGGCAGACTTTCTCTTCTCCTCAAAAGTGTCTTTCAAGCTGGACAAGAAGTCCAGAAAATTAAGGCAAAGGTAGGGGGTTACAGTCACTTGCAGTGTTTGAGAGTGTCATAATTGAAAAGGTTTCTATCACTCAACCTCTGATTTCTGTTTGCCTGCCTTCAGGTGAGACCTAAAGCAGCATCATTTTGGTTTCTGGAGCTGGGGGAAGTCAGTCAAGTAGCCATGAGCTACAGATAACAAAATACACAACTTCTGGATAGTATCCAGGGAACCTTCTCCCCACTTCTGGATCATTTTACCATGTGATTCTGAGTAAAGAAAAAAAAAGTCTTAAAACTCTACCTTAAGATTAAAAATAGGTGGTGTTGGTGCTGGGCATCTGTGCAAATGCAATATGTTTTTAAAGGCATTAAAAAGGTTTGGTAAATCTGATCTTGAAATGAGTTTTATCCTTCCATCATTTTGCAGTGACATTAATGCAGTGTTAAACAATTACCAGACCCAACCAGTGTCCCTTTTTTCATGATAATCAACGTTAGTAAGTTAGAAGTTTACCATTTTCCTATCAAAAGAGTTCTCTGCTCTGGAACAGAGGGTGACTCAGAGTGTTATGTAAAACTAACTCTAATTTGGAATGGACATGTTAATTTCAAACTATAAATAGAGTTGTTAATGATTATCAGAAGAGGAATTTTGAGCCTCTAAGGATATCCCTTCTCTAAGCTGGCTAAGAAAAATACCAGATAACACCAAATGACTGTGGAAAGAGGTTACAACACCCTCCACAAATTCAGGGTGACTTGTTGACTTTTGTACTTATGCCATTTCTGATTTGGAAAAAAAGCTTTCAGATCTTCAGCGTGGAGACTTAGAGAATGTGCAGTTTCTCCAAAAAGCTTCTAGTTTTCTTAAAAAAAAAAAAAAAAAAAAAAAAAAAAAAAAAAAAAAAAAAAAAGCTTCAAGGAGGATTAAAAGAAAATTCCTTTCATGAAATAAGCAGCTTGGTAAGCTGTTCCCTTGCTGGCTTCTTCCAGTCAGCTGAACCACTGTGAGTAACTTGTACTCCTCCTCCTTATCAGGAGGTGTGTGGCTCCAAGATAAGTGAGCAGTCTGGCTCCAGACACTTGCAGCCTTTGAGATGGCACTGGGGAGAAGGTATCAGAGGACTGGGGTTTCTTAGCCACTCTGTGAATAAATGCAAGACTTTTAGTTATGAAAGATGTGAGTTGCTGTTCCTGAATTAATGATAGGTGTGGACCAGGCCTTGGGAATGGCTAATTTCACTTATTTTAGGAGGCATTCAAAAGGACTTGGAATAATGTAAAAGGATTCCGGTGTGCAACCATGTCACACATTGCTGTTCCTCCCATTCTGCCTTCCCATTCCTCCCTTGCACTATGTTGCATCCCATTTCCAGTTAAAGTGGGAATATTGCAGGCTCATCCTTGCTTGACCACTTGCAGTTGCTGCCATGTGGGTATAGTGCTTGGACCTTGGAGTGCCAGCAAAACAAACCATGAGCAACAGTGGTGTTGTGTCTCTTCAGTTCAAAGGGCCAAACTCTGTCCTCAGACACCTCCGTGAGATGTCCTTCATCTTTTCCAGTGGTACCAGTCAGCAGCATTTCAGCAGGGCCAAAGCATTCCCATGGCATTCCTCACACTGCCTCACACACACAGTGCTCGTTGTGGGGGAGCTGCAGGCTCAGAGCAGAACCTGATCAGCTGGAAATTGCTGCTTCACAACCACCAGCAGCACACTATGGAGTAGCTGCAGAGGTGCAGCAGCTCCCCTTTTAGGATCCTCCTCACCGAGGATCTGGGTTCCCTGGATGTAGCAGCATCCAGGCCCTCCCCAGGAGGAAGGGTCGTTACAGGGTTTGTTACAGAAAATTGCATTTTGAATTAGCTTTGTAGAGAGGGTCAGAGAAGCTCTTTTCCCTCTGATTTCACTTCTTAAATTGAATTCTAACTTCTTGAGAACTACTGAAGTTCTTACATATTTAAGAGGCTGGCTGTTTGTTCTGCAGTGTCCCTGCCTCCTCTTCCTGGGTTTGTGTCTCTCAGCCTGGTTCTCTTGTCAGCTGTAATATTACATGTTAATGTTACTGGGAGAGAAATCTTGTCCTCAGCTTCTAATCTCATAAATTTTAAACTGTGCCTGCATTTTAAAATTGTGCTTGCAAAATACCTATGCAGTCCTGGCTGAAATTACAGTAGACTAACCACAGTGATTTGGAATCAAAGGTCTGCTGAGAAGTGGATACTTGCTGCTCTGTCTGAGCTGCCAAAAGATTTGGGTTTAAATTACCTGATTTAGATGTTTCACCAGTTAGACACAGTTGAAATGAAAAAGTGTTTGTTTTGTAAGCATCCAAATTCCAACCCTCCCATGTCCCAGCTGACCCAGAAAACGGCTTATGACTCTTACTCCCTGAGGCAATTTCTAATTATTGCAGATTTGAAACTGTAAGATAGTGATGAAAGTGATGAGCACTTCTAGTGCAAACTTATTTTGGAGGAACATTTTGTGGCTGCAAATGCCAATACTCCCAAGCTTTGAGAATATTCAAATCATCCAACTTACTGTGAGTGGGAAAATGAAGACAGAGTGCCCACTTGCAGTGCCTCTTTCCATTCTCCATTTAGGAGATGGTTGATCTTCCTCCTAACTCCAGCCCCCTTCTCTTCTTTTGCCTGAAAAGATGGACCTTCTGCCTTGCAGCACCCTCCTAAAGGTCTGCAGCTGCTTTGCAAAACTGGATGTCCCAGGCAAAGTAGGCATAAGGATTACCCAGTATTTAATCATGAGGAAAAGCAAACATACCTCGCCCCTTCCCTCCTCCTTCATAAATAATCCAAGGGGATCACTTGGAGTTGTAGGTTTTGAGAGTCAGAGTTCTTCCCTGCAGTGATTTCAATGGAGAGATGTCAGTCTCGAGGGCACACGCTTTGGGGATCCAGTATTGGGAAGGGCTCTTCAGCTCCTGTGGTGGGTTTGAGATGTGTTCCATTAGCGAAGCCTACTTTGAGTTTGCCTGTCTGTAGGGAGGCTGTATCTTGCAGATGTATGTGAATGTGGTGCAGGGATTCCTTTGACCTCACATATCCACAAACAAAGGGTAGGAACAGCTCTCCTAGATTTCACAATTTTCTGATTTTGAGGAAAACACCCTGCAGCAGTGAGCTGGGACTATGTGACTTTCTTGCTCTTAAATAGACATTTAGCAAGATATATTTTACTGTTTAAATCTAAAAATAGAATGGGTACACTGTGTTTTGTGACCTCAGTTTCATTTTTCCATTCTCTTTTGTGCACATTACGAGCTACCTCCTGCAGCTTGCTCTGCAAAGGGCCTCGCATAATTTGACCATACTGACAGTTTGCTCTTGGTACGAAGCTGAGGCTCTGTTTGTGGGGATGTGTCCTCTCTGTTTCTCAGCTCCATCATCTAAAGGTTAAAGGTTATTATGTGAAGCATTGTGCTATGAGCAGCATGAACTGTGTGTGTTCTGTGTGTGCAGTGTCCTGACAGTGACATTGTGCATTGACCCCAGAGTAAGTCCTAAAATACTCAGTCCAGGGCATCCCGTAATTGCTCTTGCTCTGCTGTTGCCCCAGAAGAGGATAATGCCTGGTTATTAGCTGTAAGGAAGTAAGGTCAAATTCTCTAATCAAGTAATTATGATCTTTGTTTGAAGAAACACATTAGGACTTTTAACGGAGAAGGTAGCAACAATTGCACTTTGGACAACTTCTGAAGCTTCAGGGTTGATTTTAGTTTCAGGCCTTTTGCAAATACTCATGAAATGGAGCTGTCTCTGTTTTGAGACAGCTATATTTAGAGTGGGAATTTTTATATGGGTACTGTCTTTATTTTGGGTCTCTTTCTCTATCATCAGTCTGAATTTAGTGTTCCAGGACATATATCCATTCATAATAAAACCACAGGTGAAATCAAGTTCTCTGTGGTTTGACCCAACTTCATTGTAGTTGAAATGTCCCAGATAGCTTTAATAATGTTTCTGTTTTCAGGGATTGATCTCCTTCTCTATGCCAATACGGAGTTCAGAATGAGGGAGACCCTTTCTAACGTAAAGTCTTGTGGTGGTCCTACTTCTGGGCTGTGTGAAACTGGTCAGTTGATACTGGCAGAATTGATTTTGTTTGCTTAGCCAAAGTATTGAATAACATTTCAGGAATTTTCTGGCCCTTGAACATTCTCTCTTTAGGAGTCCCTGTTGACACTGAGCAAGACTGGCAGTTGAGACGATCTTTGTTTGAATGTTCACTCTGCCAGTTTTGCAAGGGGAAGATTGTAATCTATAAATAAATGAGCAGGAAAATAAACAGGATGTGATGACTTCTATGAAACTAACTTCTTTATTATTTGCTATGGTAATAACAGGGGTAGGTCCAATATGAAATGCTATTTACTAGGTGTACCAGCAACCTTCCTGTTCTGTTTCTCTGTAAAAGCAGAGAGCTTTTACAAGAAGAATTATTTAGATTTCTTCATTCTGAGAGTCACCCTTCAGACAAATATTAGGGAGGTCTAATATTCGTTGAGCACTTAAAGGTCAGGCCTTCTTTGATGGCTGCCATTTGCATTGTCATCAGATGATTTCTGAACATGTGGGTCCTGCCAGTGTATTTGATGGTTTCTTCACCTTGTCACCAAGGGGGAACTGAACTCCAAAATAAAAATTTCTTATGAAGATCCATAAGTCCCTGCCTGTAGGCGTACATCCTGCTTTTCCCCAAGGCAGCTCATCCAGATGACTGGGGGCTTATCATATTCCAAATCCTGGAAGTATCTGGCTTCCATCAGCATGATCACCTGGTGTAGATCAGCACACAGGGAGCTGCATCCTGGGGCTGCTCCAGCTGAGAGCATGAAGTGCCGCAGCCTCATCCAGAGCCAAATGTCCATACTCAGGAGATCTCAAGATTCATGTTCCCTAGATAAAGCAGAGACTGTAAAGCTGTAAATTACATTCAGATTTACTTCCCCAAAGCCTTTTTCTCCCGGTCTAAGGGAAACCAATGCACAGATAGCAGTGTATCAAAGTTATTTGCAAAGGAGGAGATGCTGCTCTCAGATGCTGCAGCTGTTGAGAGTCCCACAGGTGTAGTGAGAGGTGTGAACTGGCCACCCCACCCACAGGCCAACGTGTCCCGGGTACAAGGCTGCCCTGTGAGTACTTTGGGCATTGTGCAGGAAAGTGGCTGCTCAGAAGGGATCCTTGGGAGTGGAGGCTGTTAGTGCTTGAGAAGTTTTAGGTGGCAAGTGGGAATAAAAAGGAATCATTTAGGATGATAGCTCAGGGCAATTAGAGAAGGGCAAGGTGGAGGCCTGTGTGCATAACTGTAGATAGTGTACTGTGGATCCATGGCCTGGATACTAGATCAAGGAAAACCTTGTAATACACTTGAGGAAGGTTCACCCAGCATGGCAGAAGTTGCAGCTCTTTCTGCACAGCAGAGGGCAAAGTACCTTGCCGCAGGGACTCCTAGGAGCAGCCTGAGGAGGAGGGATCCAGAGGAGACAAAAGCATAAACAGATTAAGACTGTTCTAGCCTCAGGATGCCAAGGTTTAAGAGCAGATGCTTTGCCTCACCTTTGTGAAATGAAAAAGTACTTCTAGCCTCCTGTTTGGGCAGAAGTACTCAGTGGGATACTGTTGGTGTGTTTTGAACCCCACTCCTTCCACATGTTCCCTTGATGTGGCACTTTCCCCACCACTTGTATACTGTTCTCTGATTTTGGAGTATGAAGCCTAATGGTGGGTCCAGACTGAACTCTGCCCCAGGCTTTACCAGGTGTTGTCTTACGGACAGGAGGCTGCAGCACAGCCCCCCAGGACAGAATGTGTGTGATCCTCATCAGGTAGCACAGCTCCTCCCTGAGCAGCTGGATGTGGCCCAGGTTTTCCTCAGGGGAGACAAAGGGACCTGCAGAAGAGCCCTGGATGGGGAGCCAGCGGTGGTGCCGCCTGTGCTCGGCAGGACAACATGCCATTCTGTACTGTCAGCAGATGTTTGTTTTCATTCTGGTTTGGACAGGCTTGGAGGGAAACTGGACCCTTTCCAGTTCTGTCCATCCTTAATTTCTTCTCATCGGGTAGAGAATAACCGGAGTTATTTCTGTCGTTGCACAAGCGCTCAGACGGTGTTTGTTGACCAGCCATGGTAACCTCGGTGTGAGCCAGATGGGGGAGCTGCTCCCGGGGCGGCCGGGGGGCGCTGCACGCCTGTCCCCACCGTGAGCCCCGCAGCCCCTCTGCCCCTCCTGACCGACGGCCCCAGAGCCCCAGCTCTGTGGCATCCCAGGGTACCTGAAAAGAGCTTTTCACTGCTGCCCTTTGCAACCTTAGGTTTGCGCTTAACCCAGAGCAAATGCTAAAGAAACAGTGTTGTGGCATGAGGGGTCATGTTCAGAGCTGGGAAACTGCAGCTTTAGTGATTAGTGGAGGAAAAATCAGAGCATTGAAGATGGCCAGTAAGCCCAGAGTGCTGGGCTGGCTGTGCCAGGTGAGTATCTGTGTCTCACATCACCTTCCTGCATTGCCACCCTCCACTGGTCAGCCAGGGCTGCAAAGGTGCTGGGTACACCACAACCCTCCTGCTCCTACTGCTGTAAGTTTCCATGCTCCCATGAATGGATTAGGCAGAGGGAAATGAGGCCTCTGACATATTTTTCCAAACCAAAACAAAGCTGGCAAGTCTAATTTTAGACCTGGTTTAATATGGAAGTTATATCAATACTGACACAAAGCTTTTCCATTCTCCTGATAATTAAATTCTGTGTATTTGTCTTGTGGGTGAAAAGAGGCTGAGAATTGATAGCTCCTTCTCGACAGCTGGGTTTACAGTCAAGTTTTTATCTCCAAAGAGCAAAATGAAATGGAAGCAATACCACACGCGGGCATAGTTTTGCTTCAATTTGCTGTCCAACCAGCATGCTTGAGCTCCTGTCTGACTGCCTTGGGACAAGGTGTGTAGCAGTAGAGCATCTGCCTGCCAGCCTTCAGCCGACTTGTTAGAAAGTAACTTACGGGGATGTTGTGACTGATGTTCCTATCTCTCTCTGTCCCCACCCCCTCGCTGTCTCTCTGTGCCTGATTTTGTTTGCATGTTAGGTTTTTGTGGCCAGTCCAAACAAAACGCAGCCTATTGTGGAGATCCTGCTGAAAAACCAACCCAAGCTAATTGAGTTTCTGAGCAATTTCCAGAAAGAAAGGACCGACGACGAACAATTCACTGATGAGAAGAACTACCTGATTAAGCAAATCCGAGACTTGAAAAAGCCAACGGCATGAAGAACACCTCTTGTTTTCCACTGTAGACATTAATCTCAATTGTTACGTTCCTCTGTGTCCCTTAAACACCACAGTAGTGCTTGAGAAGGCACAGCAAGTGCCTGGTTTTTATTTTGTCTTTGTTCCTAGATGTCAAGAGTATAGGGGTTTTACATGAGAACTAAAAAACCAAAAATCTAGAATAATATATTCTTTTTAATCAAGACTATAATTATTTATGTCAGTTTAGAATCTCTCTGTAATAGAAGCTGGTTTGACAGATTTTTTTTTTGTGCTCAAGAAGAGTGAACCTCTTTGCTTAACTTTATCAGCAAACTCAAGCACTGGCAAGTGCACAGGGCAGGTCTTCTGAGGACTGTGACGTTGTTCCTTCACACCTGTAGTTGTGACTTGGTTCTAGCGCTGCACACACACAAGACTGTGAAAGAGTACATTGGTCTCTGGAGTTAGCTGCACTTACAGGTCAGGTTCTTTAATCAAAGCTACAGAAGATGAAAAAGCAGAAAAAGTCACATTTTTGCTTCATTTTGTGTTCTTTCATCTTTTTTTTCCCCCTAGATCAGAGGTTTTCTATTCCATGCTAGGGAACAGATGGATATATCAGTCATCTGAGCTGTTTCTGCCTAACTCCTATTTCCCTGTGTGTGATCTATCTCGTGCTAGAGCACAGGCTTTTCCTACCAGCTCCCAAGCAGTCTCATGAGGAGCAGCCCCACGTTCACGGTGCTCACGTGCCCTGTAATGGGAAAGGCAAGAGCAAGCCCCTCCATCAAAGGCCATGTGTATTTCCAATGAAGTGATCCCACACCTAAGGAAACCATCCACAGTCAAGAATATTGGGTGGTAGCCAGAGCTGCTTGGCTGAATTGTGACAAGGGCTGGGCCTCAGCACCAGAGTGAGAGGAGGGTCCTTAGTGTCTTTCCATCTGAATTCCAGTCCTGTCTGTGTGAGGTGGGGTTGAGCTGAGTTCAGCAAGGGAATCATGAAAAGTCCTCAGCCAGATCTGCTGCGTGGGCTGAGGTCCTGAGCCTGCAGGTGCTGTCACAGCTGAGAGCATTTACTGGATACCGAGCCCGGGAGGCCACTGAGCAGCAACAGGCACCAAAGGCCACCTGCAGTCTGGAATTTTCTGTCCTTGTTCATCCTGACTTGAATTCAGGTTCTGTGTTAGGTTGTTGCACCATTAATGTTTAGAGTTTAATAAGCTCTATGGTACAGTGTTTCCCTGGTATGTTTGAAGAGGTTTTGGGGTCTTTTGTTTTCAAACAGGAAAATGTTATTCTGATGCTTTATTAGGAGGTGGAGTTTGAGAGCAGGGAGTGGAAATTTCTAGAATTTTTCTGGACAGCCTAAGTTCTGAGTTTTCTTATTTGCTGTAAGAAAGTTCTCTTGCTAAAACTCTAGCTAATGCTTCAGGTAATAGGTGACACTGAATTGTAAAAACAGAACAAGCCCTTTTCTTTCATTAAACTGTTGTATATTGAGGTGACTGATACTTTAATTTATGTGCTTTAGAAAAGGGAAGAAACAGAACAGATTGTGGTCTCATGTTTTTTTTCAGATGTCAGATACACACAACAAATGTACATCTTAGTTGCCCGGAATTTAAAAAAAAATATTTACAAGCTATTAAAGGCATGATTACTGATCACCCTTTATTTCTGTCTATGGGTTTTTTTTGTTTTTTTCTCTCTTGCCTTTCTGGATAGCCAGACTCCATATAGTGCTAAATTCCTCCTCTTCCTTCTCTCCTTTGCCAGCTGGTTTCAGCAGATGGAGAGGGATGAGCACTGCCTTTGGAGCCAACGCTCTCTGAAGCATCACCTCTGCAGCCCTGGCTGGCAGGGGTCTGGTAACCCCAGCCCCAGCCCATCTTAGCCTGGCCATGAGCCTCACCTCTGCAGGTGGTGTTTGCTGCCTGTGGTCCCTTGCAGGTGTGATAAGGGAACATCTCCAGAACTGCAGTCCTTGGAGCCATTAAGGTCTGATCCTCTGAGATTTGGAGCCTGAATCCGAAGGGTGCTTGGCTGTGTTCTGAGCTCCTGGGGTGGGGCTGGTCTCCAGGGCTGGATTAACACAGAGACACGTGTCCATTGCCTCAGCCTCTGGTCACATGAGAACATTGAGCTTCCAGCCCGTGCTAGGAAAAAGTGTCTCATGGTGTGCTGCTGGGGAATGACTGCCCTTGATGAAGTGAGCATGACCCACACAGAGGTGCCCAGAGGGTCTACAAGGGGTCACACTGTGAGCGTTTTGACTGTGTGGTCTGGATACAGAGGAGCACTTGAAGAGACCCAAACCTGACAGTAAACCCTGATGTCTGCATAGGCAGAGATGTGTCAAGCCAACAGGGAACAGTGATGGGCCCCAGCCTTTTCCAGGGCAAGGAGTCTTTGGACCACATGAGAAAGTAAGTGGTAAGGAGGGCTTGTGAAAAAGGGGATCTGTGCGTGTCTGCAAGAGTGGGGGGAAGAAGTGGTCTTACAAGTAAAATGACACATGCCAGGACCCTTGCAGCTTGTCTTACCATAAGCTGGTCCTGCAGTAGATCACACAATACATCTCAAAGTAGAGTCTTCCCCAAGCTCAACTTGCTTAGATCTTTAAAAGAATAAAAAGCATAAAAATTGGTGAAGGTGAAATTAAGCACCATAATAATATTTCACAGCAGGTGGGGACACATCCCTAATTAAATGAAAACTAGATCTTTTCTAGTGTGACTTTGAAATAATGACACAACTCTCAATTTCCTTTGGTGAATTCAGTCAAGGTGGTTCTTCTGCCTAAGGGTGTGCTCCCACCAGGAGCTCACAATTTATCTGAAATTACTGTCTGAGGGAGCTATGTGATTGCAGGATGTGGTTCATCAGAGTGAAGGCAAGAAAGAAGATGGTAAACTGGAAAGATAAACTGTAGGAAGCCTCTCCATTCCATTCTGCACACAGCATTCAGGGGTTTGGATTGCACGAATGAATCTCTGCCAACATATGATGTACGATCCTGCAATGTCAAACCTTATTTGATACAGCAGAGTGCCAAGAATCTTTGAACCATAAGCTTCTGTCATGGGATTTGGGCAGCTTGTGCTGAAATCAGGAACATCTGATTAGAAGCAGCCACAGGCTCCCCAGAGTGTCCTGGTGTGTACAGCAGCAGGTGTGAACCCGGGAGAGGCCAAGGACTCTGGCCTTCCACAAATGTGGGCGTTAAGACCGCTTGAGCCTCTTAATCTGCATTCTCCAGAGACAAGATCAGATGAGAAGGAAAGAATGACTTGGGCCTCTGCTGTTATCTAATGATAACAGCACTCACAAGAGGGAGAGGAGATCCAGATCCCATTTGTTCTCTAGCATGTGCTTTGTTCTTCCTTGTGAAACTGGAGCAGGGCTGAGAGAACCCAGGCCTCTTTCCAAGGGTGCAGTGGTGTTTGGTCAGTAGAGAAGCTTTTACTCTGGGCCAACAGATGCTTCTCTCTCTGAAGTAGAAGCACTTTAACATTTTGGCTGAAAGCACCTTCCTGCAGAACATCTTATGCCTGGCAGTGAAAGTTGTTATGAGGCAGAGAGGATACAGGTTCTGGTCTCTGTGACATAAAAGGGAATTGTACATAAGTCTCTTACTCCTTGACTAAGGTTTCCATGGACTGAGTATAAAGTGTCCCAGAGCCTCCAGTGGGAAGTTCAGCCCCATGGTGAGAGGCAATCCTGTGAGCAAAAGCTGCTGTGGCCTGGGGAAGAGAAGGAGCTAAAGTCCCTGCCATCCCAGCCCATGCTGAAGGGAAGCCTTGCCCCCAGCAAAGGCTGCAATCCCGCAGGGTCTGATGTGTCAGGCCACAAGGTACCAGCAGCCCAAGCCAGCTCTGAGCACAGTTGGTGCTGGGCAGGCAACATGGGATCAGGCTAAGGGGAAACCCAAAACAAGGTTAGCAGTTTTGGCCGTGTGGTTCAGCTCTAAGCCAAGCATCTCACAGGCCTGTGACTTGGTCCAGGCTCCCCCAGGAACCCCAGGGAGAGGCAGGCAGTGAGCCCAACCCTCCTGACTCATGATCCTGCTCCACAGCGCCTGCCTTGAGCCGGCCTCTCTTTCCAGGAATGGGAGAGGAGGAAAAACAATTAAACAACTCACCTCCTTCCTATGGCATTGCTTGCTAGGGGCTTTCCACAAAAGGGTAAAAATAACCTTTCCCACCTCAGGCTGTGTCGCACTGAGTGGCAGCACGGGGACAGCCTGTGCCGGGGGTGTAGCGCCAGCCACGGCCCAGCGGGGCGGCAGCTCCCCCGACCTGGCTCAGTAATGACGGCGCACTGGGGCAGGGACGGGTGGTGTGCCAGCACCGTGAGGCAGTGGCGTGTCTTGCCGGGTGACCGCTGCTACAAGAGCCCCGTGGCAGTTTCCATTGCCCTACGGGCACTGGCAGCCGCCGGGGGGGCTTTGCTGCTGAGCACTGGCTCAGGAACGCCACGCACTGCCCTCGCTGTCTGCGAGACTGCAGACCCCTGCTGTGGTGCGGCACATCAGGCATGGCCAGGTGTCCAACACGGTCTCAACCCCCTCCCTCCCTCGGTGTACCAATTTTGCAGGTTGGTAGTGATGCCCACAGGGCCATGGGAAAGGGCGTGCTTTTTTTCAGAGCTCTCCCCCAAGCACAGATTTGGGAATGGAATTTCCAAATGTCATTGTCCCATGGCCAAAAATGTAACTCGTGTATTTTAACCGCCACACTGTGCCAGCAGACACCTCTAGCATGTTGAGCTTTGACAAGTAGTTGGACACAACCAGCACCTGACCATCAAGGTGACAGGTAAGAACGGTTTCTTGGCTACATGACAGGCACCAGCCCAGTCATGGTATCATAGCCCAGCTCCTCACAGTTAAAGAAACAAAACCCACCCAAATCCCCAAATCAGCTCTCCTGGGGAGAGTGACTAGCCTGCCAGTGAATAGAGTTATTTCTTCGGAGTGCACAGAGAAGACAGCACCTTGTCTTTGGGACCATGAAGTGCCTTACTCAACTCTTATGAACAGAGGCCCTTTATTTCCAAATTGCTGGGTACGTTGCCTCTACTGACGCTCAGCTTTGGCAGTGCCCTTCAACTCCCTTGTAGAACAGCTGGCTTGACAAGCGTTTGGAGCGGATTTAAAAATACCGTTGTCAAAGCAGAGCCTGCTGCATCTGTTTGTGCAAACATGCAGTCAGGGTTGGCTTTTTGGCACACCCCGGCACAGCCCTGCCCCGGCAGCCAGCAGGGAGCAAACAAACCCAGCCTTTGCTCCGGCAGATGGTCAGATGCCCAACAGGCTCTGTGTGCCTGGGACAAGCGGGAGCCTGTAAGGAGCAGGGCTCTCAAAATCCCATGGGGGAAGTAGAGAAAGGCATCTCCTCCCCATTTTAAAGCTGGGTGTGGGAGAAAATTTATATTCACAGATGAACTCGCCTTGTGCCCCAAGGAACGTCAAGGGCAGAGCCACAATTAGCTCATCGCACAGAGCAGGTTCTTGCTGTGGGCTGACAGCCTTCCTGTCAAAGGCTCAAAGGAAAGTGACACTGGGGACTAGCAAGCAAGAAAGCAGGATGTCCTAGGGGACAGCCGGCATTGCAGAGGGAGGAGAGACATATGTTCATTCCAACAAAAGACCCAGGCTCTCCTGCTAGTACATACCACTTCTAGCCATGCAGTTAAGCTCCTCTGCTTCCTGCTGGCTTTTGTTTTCTCTAGCTAAATCTGTCTTGCCCCACAATAGGAATGAAAGACTAAGTGAAGGTGAATGCACTGGCATTCACACTATCTTACATACGTCTTTCAGGTAGTTCTGAAATAACATTTTTGGGGGTGGGGGGGGAAATGTGTCTGTGCTGGCATTTGTGTGACATGTCCCTAAGGCCTGGCTGTAGCTGAAGTTATTGTTCAAGTACTTCATGGTTTCCCCACGTTTCTTCAACCCCTTGTTTTTCCTCCAAGTTAGAAATTTAGCTGCCCCGGAGGAAAATTTACTGGCAAAGCAGTATGGTGACCTCACTGGAGCCAAAATATAGATAGTTGAGCAATGAGGGTGAAGAAGGACGAAAAAGTCAGGCTTAGTTGTTAGTATACCTGTCTTGTGCTACTGAGGAACATTTTGAAGATGGAACAGACCTGACCTCTCCAACAACGGTCCTGTAGCTACAGAAGCCACCCAGTCCTGAGACAGAGCCTTGCTCCCTGGGAAATCAAAGTGGAAAATTTGCTGTACAAAGAGCTGGTACTTGGGGTGCAGAAGATAAATGTCACACTGCCAAATACCCCAGGGAAAAAGCCATGCTCAGCATTTTCCTCTGCATGTCTGTTCCCAGCCCAAGCATGGTGAAGCCTGTGCTGCAGCACGCCAAGCAAAGAGAAGGCCCTTTACCTACACAGCAGATATGCCAGCCACGATTTTTCCTCTTCCCATTTACAAGCTTTGAGCTGCCTTGTGTGTTCTGACATTTACAATGAGCATCAGCACACCTTTGTCTTTTTCTGTCTGCAGCAGCAGGACTCTCTGGGTACCAGTCACAATCACAGAATCATGGAGTGGTTGGGGTTGGAGGGGACCTCTGGAGAGCACCCTGTCCAACCCCTCTGCTAAAGCAGAAACAGGTTGCAGAGGATTGCATCAAGGTGGGTTTTGAGTGTCTCCAGAGAAGCAGACTCCACAGCCTACCTGGGCAGTCTGTTCCAGTGCTCTGTCACCCTCGCAATAGAGATTATTTCCCTCATATTCAGACGGAACTCCCTGTATTTCGTGTGTACCCGTTGCTCCATGCTCCTGTTACTGGGATACACTGGAAAGAGTGTTGCCTCACTATCTTTACACACCCAGCCCTAAGACATTTGTTGCACTATTACAAGATATGTAAATAATACAATATAAATTTTATGTGGCAGACGAGAGCTGGAACGGGCCCCGGGCCGGAGCCCGGCACGCCGCGAGTCCCGGCATCCCGGTGGAGCCCGGCACTCCCTGGGTCCCGCTCCCCGGGCTGCCTCGGCAGGCATTTCCCTGCCAACAGCGCCCTCTCCCGGCCTTTCTTTGCCGGCAGGGGCGGCCGCGCTGGGGAAATTAAATTTATTGCCAATCAAATCTGAGCACCGTAATGAGAAATAAACACATCTTAGAACAATTTCCCCTTATTCCTCTTTTCTTCCCGGGCTCAACTTCACTCCTGAATTGTCTACCTTCTCCCCACCAGCAGCACAGGGGGAAGAGGAATGGGAACTGTGGTCAGTCACCACACATCTCTCTCTGACGCTCCTTCCTCCTCAGGGAGGGGACTTCTCACACTCTTCCCCTATTCCACTCCACGGGCTGCAGGGGGATACCTGCTCCCCTATGGACCTCCCTGGGCTGCAGGGGCACAGCTGCCTCCCATGGGCTGCACCAGGGGCTGCCGGGGAATCTCTGCTCCAGTGCCCGGAGCACCTCCTGCCCCTCCTTCTCCACTGAACTTGGTGTCTGCAGAGTTGTTCCTCTCACATATTCTCACCTCTCTCTCTGGCTGCAATGGTGCAGCTTTTCCTCACATCTTAAATCTGTTATCCCACTGGCACCGTGGTGGTGGCTGCTGGGCTTGGCCTTGGCCAGAGGTTTGTCCATCCTGGAGCTGGCTGGCATTGGATCTGTCAGATATGGGCAAAACTTCTGGAAGCATCTCACAGAACCAACCCCAGAAGCCACCCACTAACAAAACCTTGCCTCACAAACCCGACACAACAGTAACCCAGATCTATTTGAAATGACCACATACCACCAGCCTTCTTTGCTTTCCTAATCTCCAAGCAATGTCACTTGCTGGATCCAGCAAATTAAAGCCAGATATCTGGAGTCTGGCTTGCAGGCACAATGCCTGAAACAAACAAACAAACAAACAAACAAACAAACAAACAAACAATTTAGAGGACTACAAAGATTTTCAGAGTAGTCCCCACATTAAACATGGCTCTGGGAAGCCTGCCCCTTTGCCAGCCTGGCTGTGTCCCACTGACTGCTCACTGTGGTCTACGATGACATTTCAGTTCAAGGGCACTTCTGAAATGCATCTCCCATCTGTCCCCACTTACTGTGTGTGGCTCTATGACATAAGCCAGTCTTGGAGGGCATTGAGTGGATTCCTTTCAGCTTAATAGGAACACTAATTGTAGGAATAGCCATAATGCACTCCACTGGCTATCAGGCCCTCAGTCCAAATGCCTGGGCTGGAAGCAGGTGGATGTGAAACCCTCGGTGGGCCAGAGCCCCAAATCACCCACTTGATGCTACAGCCTCTCAACCCTACAGCCGCACTGCGGACTGGCACCGCTCTCGGCCCCCCTCACCGCAGCGATCCTGCTCTGCTCTGCAGTGACTGCAGCTGGGCACCTGGGCATGCCCGTACAGGGACCAATTTTACTGTTGGGTGGTCAAAGCTTCATCTGCATCAATCCTCTCCAACCAAGGCACAGGCTGGGAAGGTGGCAGCTTGCAGTGCTCCCTGATGCAGTTCTCACTCTCCTGAGGAAGAGGAAATTAATCCTCATGGGCCGAGGATCCCAGCCCTTTCCCAGCACTGGCAGGAGGCACAGTTTCATGTTGAGACAAATTCTTCAGGCAGAGCACAGGGACCTGGGGTTACAGCTCAGCAAACAGTACTGGGCCTGTAAGAAGTGTGAGCATTCCAAAGCACTAAGTAATGTTCCTAATAACCCAAAGCACTTAAAAATACACTTTAGTACTTACTGTCAGATTAATTTATTAGCAGGAAGCATGTTTTGCTGTAAGGCAGACAATTAACAGAGAATTTCTGTAATTCTCAGTCAGGAGCCCAAATTATTACTGACAGTTAATACCTGCAATTAAAATGACTGTTCTGAAATGAATGAAAGAGCCTCAAAATGCATATGGAAATTTCATACAGTGTATAAAATATATAACTTTTACATTTGAGTAAATACTTTGCAGTTTTTATGTAAGAAACAAACATCCTAGAGTTGATTTGCAAAACAAGCACTGCAGATGTCCAGTATTCTGTGGCTCTCCCTGGTAAGCAGTCAAGCAGAGCAGCGCCTACAGAGTCCACAGGTTGAGAGAGGAACTCCCTTTGTATTTCTCCTGTCGGCCAAGAAAAAGTCCCTACTTCATAATTCCAGTAAAAATTAAAGTAGGATTATACTGACAATCAGAGCCTACAGAAATTTTTGAGCCTCTGGAAGAATCTGTATAGTAAGACAGAAATAAAGCCAGGCTTCCAAGCCTTCAGCTTTACAAGGGATTCCAAGTTTCACAGAAAGTTTTGTAAAAAGTCTTCTTTTTAGAAAAAGTAATTAAAAATAAAGGTAAAATCTTAACTCCTCCTGAAGCAGAGTTTACCAGCAGCATTCACTGCAGTGTAGTTATTTCACGTGTGATATTTGACTTAATTTGCTTCTCTGTGTACCCAAGCCACCTATGATGTTTAAGGGACTTTTCCATTTCAGCTGTTCCTGTGAAGATACAGATTTTATTGATTTTGATACCACCAAACTGATCACTATAAAATTGAAGGGGCCTTAAAACCGGCCCTGCTTTTTTTTCCTTGCTTCTACCAGAAGTACATGAGCATTGCCAATGGATTATGGAAACAAGAAGGTTTCAGTGGGTGGACTACGGCAGGCTTTTTATTCTAATTTGGACAATGTACACTATCCAGTCACAGGCCTGCTACCCAGTTCCAAGCTTCCCCAAAACCTAAAAGAAACAAAAAGAACCTACAGATGCATCTTAAGACGTGATTCCCCTTCCAGGACTTAAGAAGGGCAGCAAAGACAAGATGCAGGAAAGAACTGGGAAAGGGCTGTTTACATATCCTACCAGCAAGAGCAGAAAAAGTTTTCAGGTATTTGCACTGGAGAGCTCAGCAGAGGAGTGAACAGAAAGTCTTGGGACATCTGCTAAAACACATAGTTTGAGGTCATATTCAAAGCAGGAAACAGATGGGAATCAAAAGATTCTGGGTATAACTCTTTGTTCTGGTTATGCATTACTTGCCCCCTCAAACTAGCAGCAACACTAGGCTGCAGTATCAGTGGCTGTTTCAAAGTCACCCTTGTAGTGTAGTCATCCTAGAGATGGACACCTGAAAAGATCCAGGCTATTCCACTGGTTAGATAAGATATCTAAGAAACAACAGGACACTGGTGATTTATTAGCATCTAGGAGTAGTCCTAGGAGCCTGTCAGTGAAGATTAACAAAACCTCAACACTAGCAATCTTCACAGGTATGTAGGTGAGATGCACACAGCCAAATGCTTTTATGCCTGCCTCCAGAAGCTGAGAAAAAGCAAAGCTAATCTTTGTCTTCATTAATGCAGATGGACTGCATGTGAGGAAGCACAGAGAGCAGCAAGGCAAGTACCACAAAACAAAACAGCTCTGCTGGAAGTGTGTATGAGAGACAGGATTGGTGTCGAAATCATTTAGCTAGCAATGACTGCTATCCCAATGGTTTTGTGTGCATTATACTGAGAAGCAGACTGAGAAGCAAAAGCCACTTTCAAGAAAAGAGATAGTTGCTGGTGGTTATTTACCTATCCTTTCCTAGAAGATTCCCTTGACGATTGTATTTGAAGAACTACAGCTTATGTCTGCCTTTTGCTAGACCAGAACTTATAAATCCATTCCCTTTAATCCACCCCAAGCAAATAAGACACCATTTTATTATTACTCTGACCTACCACCAACAAACTTTCAGTATATTTTTTTTAATGTGTTAAAAATGATCAGCCACCCAGTTACTTTCACATAAAATACAAGCAGCATTTTTTCGCCAGGAGCTTCTAAATTAAAAAGACCTCCAGGTAACGCTGTAAAACATTAAAGACATCATAAATAAACTTATTCTAAAATTCACTTTCCAAACAATAAATAAAACTCTTCCTTATTTGAAAGTGCAAACAGGCTGCATTATAAAAAGTATGAAGCAAGACTGCAGGAAGGGCTTAATTATTCAGTAATGACCAAGACACAGTTTCTTGCTTTGGTGCTGCTGGTCATCCAGCGATCTTGTTTTCTGGACCCCATCTATAGAAAAAAACATGCATGGAGCATTAATACAACAGCAAGCATAGCCTAATACTCAACATGGACAAGCATACTGGAATAACATGGGGATGGGGAATGGGGTGGAGATTTTCTTCTTCCCCTTACAGAG
The DNA here is from genome assembly GCA_027886175.1 of Phylloscopus collybita. Lineage (NCBI taxonomy): Eukaryota > Metazoa > Chordata > Aves > Passeriformes > Phylloscopidae > Phylloscopus > Phylloscopus collybita. Next base: position 17,529,534 of record JAJNNQ010000007.1, read on the forward strand.
GAACATGCAATAATCATAACTAAGAGCAATACACCAAGGAAAGAGAGGAACTTAAACCAGTTCAGTATTGAAGATGCAGGCACACCACATTAAAGAAAACTATGTTAGAGAAATGACCCCTGTTAAAAGTTGTCAAACAAAGTACCCCAGGATTAATCTTTCTCCAGCTGGGTCTAAAAACCATTAAAAGAGAGAGGGACAAACAAGCCCTAACATTTTGCAGTGATCACTAATGCCATAAACACTACTTCCCTTCCCTCCCTGGCTTTCCCCAGACCGTAAGGAAATAGCTAACAAAAAGACTTCTCCATTAATCTATCTCAGTACCTGTTAGGAATTTGCTTGGAGTACGTGGCTATTTGTGTGCCACAAAAACTACCTTTAGTCTTTTTTATGCTCCTAGCACAGTACTCAATGCATCTTTACACTGCATCTTCCTGCTTGAAGCACAAAAATTATTTAGCTGCCATTTTCCGTGTTGTCTTCCCCTTTGTATGAATAACATTTTAAGGATTGGTAGCTGACAGTAGATGCCTATGGTGGGTCTCTTTTGTAGCACAAGAAGGCTTCAAAGTAAGACTTACCTAAACTCTGTTTTGAAAAGATGACAGCTCCCTTGCTACAGGGGTGTGTGTCAACAAAGATTTTGTGACCTTTATATTATACATGTGCATATATATACACAAATACAAAAGTACCAAAATGTTCTGCAGAACATATATAAATGACTTCAAGGAGTCCAGTCCAATTTCTCTTGAAAAATAAAGGTACTGCTTTTAGAACACAATCTAAAAATTCTTTCTAGAACAGAATTTAAAATATGATCAAGTAGTCTGAAACGATCTACAACGTGCCAAACAGCACATTGCTGACCTTCGTAACAGCATTGCTAGATTTTGTAATGTGTGTCAACGCCAAGCATTTTGTTACAAGTTAGTTCACCTCTTAGAGGTAGTTATTACCTATTACAGTTAGCTCATCTATTCAAAAACGTCAGAAAACTTTTCGTAGCAAAATTTAACTCACTGAAAGGAAGGCTAATTAAGACTGAACAATCCCAGAGGGAATCAGGTTGGTTTAAGAAGTGACCTCACTTATTGATTTCAGCCATAAAATGAATTAATGAAAAAATACTTACTTTCCCTGGCTGTAGGGTCATGGAATTCAAGTGCATTAGTGTGCAATGGACTTAGTTGCCACTGGTAAAAGAAGAAGAAAACGTTTACTTATTCCAGAAGACAGAATAAGGAGCAAAGTGAGACTGGAAAAGTACCCTACAGGCCTTCACTGAGAGGCATGACATGGGATGAACACACTTGCTTTGAGGACAAATAACTATTATAAGCATGCAGACATTAACTTCCTTGAGAAGAGGGAATGAGGCTGCTCACACCGACAGTGCTGCAGTTTGTCATGGAGAGTGCCCTGACTGCAGGTGCACTTGGCCACATTCAAAACCCACTGCAGCTCCTTTGAACGCTGCTGGAAGGGCCAACAAAATCACACAGTGACCTCCCAAATCAGCTGCCATGCTGTGACAGGGGAGGCTTGGAGACAACTTCACCACATGAAGAGACCACCTCCAACAACAGCAAGTTAGAGGGAAACCCTCCATGTAGACAGAGAAAACAGAGGGGCTTGGCCCCACCCTCTGGCACATGGCACAGCACTGCTCCCCAGAACTGCGACAGAGCAACCTCTCAATTCCACTCACCTGACTAAACAGCACAATGCTCGTCTATGCTGGCTGCAGACGACTGCTCACTCTACTCTCCCATCAGTGCTGCCCCCAGTTTTTAGAATACAGTACATTTAGACACTTACTGTAAATTTGCTTACACCCTCAAGTTCACCAAACTTCATATAGGATATGTCTGCTTTCTTTTTTCCAGCATCAACATCTCCTGCATAGATCTGTTTGATACCAGCTCCTTTAATTAAAGGAACACATTCATCACATGGACATTTTGTTACAAATATCATGCTTCTCTCATCTGGCTTTATTTCTCGACACCTACAAGCAGTCAGAAAACAGAATTTCAGAGTTTGCATCTTGGTAGTTTTGAATTGTGACAAATTTGATACCTCAAAGAGCAAGCAAAGAAGTATTATTTACTCTTAGAAGCAACCTATTCCTAATCAAGTCCACAAGTACACAATGGAATCTGGTTTGGTTTCATTACCTGTGAACAACACCCATCCCATGTCTCCACACCTATTACTGTTGGAGGCTTCATCAACTGCCACACCTCCTCATTTTGGGTTCTAGCATGGTCTAGCAAGAAGCAGAGCCAGTGGCTTGTATCTGAAGGATAACTAAAGGAGCCAATATCCTTTAAAATCCAAGTTCATATAAGAAATCTGAAGAAACCCCAGGAGCTGGCTGTGTCCATACACATCCAGCTTCTACATCACAGGCATAAAAACGACTGATTGCAATCCACAGTTCATCACAGTGACATCACACATTGTCCTAGTTTGGGCTGGAATACAGTTAACTTCTTCTCAGCAGCTGGTGCAGTGCTGTCTTTTGGATTTAGTATGAAAACAATGATGAAAACAGACTGATATTTTAGTTGTTACTAAGTAATGCTTACTCTGAATCAAGTGCTTTGATTCATATTCTGGCAGTGAGAAGCTGCACAAGAAGCAAGAAGGGTGACCCAAACTGGCCCAAAGGATATTCCATGCCAGAAAGTGTCACTCCCAGTATATTAACTGGGGGAACTACCTAGAAGGGACAGAATTGATCAGAGTTTGGGGATGGGGTATGGCATTGATCAGTGGCTGGTGAGCAATTGTGTTGTGCATTACCTGTTTTTACCTTGGGTTTCATCTTTATTATCATCTACTATTATTAATAAAATTTAATTTGTTTCAATTATTAAACTGTTCTTGTCTCAACCTACAAGTTTTACATTTGATTCTTCTCCCCATTCCATTGGGGATGAGTGAGAGACTGCCTGATGTGTACCTTCCCCACTGGGCTTAAACCACAACATGCATTTGTCCTGGAGTTGTTTCCAAATCCTCTCATTCTTCTCTGTGGTGAAAATAAACCCATTACCTGAACGTCAGGGCGTTCTGCTCCGCATGGATAATGTATCTGAACTTTCTGATTTCCCGATCTTTTTGCTTATCATCCATGTGTGGAAAATCAGCATATTCAGATCCAACAGGAAAGGCATTGTAACCACAGCCTACAAAATACATTGCTCCTGTTCCATCACAGCCTCTCTGCAACAGTAAACAAAGAATCAAATTTGGAGGTTTTTTAACTGAGTTCTAAGTGAAAGTGCTGTGCAATGGATACTTCTGTATGATCAGACAGTTCAGCTCTTGTCAACTGCTCCATGTCTGTATGAAGCTTTTCCACTGAGCCCTGCAGGAGCTGCACAGGTAAAGTATAACACCTCAGTTACCTGCACCATGCTTTTGAGGCTTTTCTTTTGGCAAGTAATACTAAGAGCAGGGACAAGAACTCTGAAGGATTTAGTCCTTAACAATGTACATGATTAAATACAGCTGGAGTTCATCCCTGACGTGCCAGAGATGGTGTTTTGCCTGTCTTTTAACAGACCCAGTGACCAGTGGGCTGATAAGAGGTGACTGGTGATTGAAATAAGAAAAAGAAACAAAACAGCAATAAGCAGCTGATGACTGAAATGTTAAAAACAAATTATGAGTATGTTGCAGCTGCGTGAAGAATGAGGCTTCCTGGGATTGGTAACATCCACAAGCAGAGCTACAAAGAACAAAAACTTTCTGTTTGGATGGGAAAAAGCACTGTAACAATATTCATAGAAAAAATACCCCTTTGATCCAAAAAAGGAACATGGTAAAGCCCATACAGCATTTCAACTGCAACCAATATCCTCAGGAGACTGTCAGGCTATAATCACACTGACACCTCTCCTAAAAAGAGTTGCAAAGAGGGGCCATGCAGGGCACATGCTGCCTGATCAGCAGCTGTGGCAAAACCTTGTAGCCAGGATACCTGGAATAACTGAAAATGACTGGGGAAGCAGACACACTGAAAATCCAGGTAGAGACACTGTTGTAGTTACTAAAATCATTTATGCTTCCCCTTCATCTTAAAGCATAACAATGAACCACTCATTAACTTAGATACTAAAGCTCTGTGTGTGTGTGTGTGTGTGTGTGCGTGTATGAAAATCAGAAGTGTAAAACCTTTAAGGACAATAACAAGCTCAAAGCCAGTGCATGAATCATGAGTGCAAGAAAAAGTAACTTTTTCAATACTTACTGATTTTTCCTCTGCCCAAATAATAGCTCCAACTCCCGTTTTATGATCCTCTAAAATACATAACATTTTAGGAGTAAATAACAAATAAAGCACTTTTGAGTTACCTATACATTAACATATGACATCCTAGAGTAAGGAATAACATTTATTGTTACTTTGTGAATGGGAGGAAAGAAATGCAGAAAGATTAAACACTTGGAAATCATAGGAGTCTACTGTAAAAGCTGGGTGTGCTCTTACTGCAAGGCAGTCACTCTAAAATTTTGCTGTGTACATTTGTTCACAAATGAAATGAAGCAACCAACACATAGATAAGAATATGTGTGCCAAGAATATGTGTGAACGGGTTCACTAATGTGAGACAGCAAACTGATAGAAACCTTCTTGTTGTTTGCTACTTAATTTAATGACTTCTTTTCTGCCATTCTTTTAAGTTTATGGTTCTGTGCTCTGAAGTCCTATCAAAATTAGTTCTATTTCATACCCAATTCAGAGACAAAATATTAACAATTGGATTTTGGGAGTGTATTCTATCACCACCATAGGAAAACTGGTACAGAGCTTTCATTATATGACTTGGATGGTTTTATGGCATTTGAAAATCTTCCCCAGTAGCTACTGATGAGAATCTTGACCAGTTAAAACAGAGCATCAAGGAGACAAACATTTCAGGCTTCCATTGATTAATATTGCAGAACACACTGTTTCCATGAATCACTTCTATCATCCTTAGTATCACTACCATATGCAATCACTCAGAGAGGCTTTCCTGCCAAAGATGTATTTTATCAAAGCTTATCTTAATTTATATTCTGCACATTTATTAGTCACTGATGAAGAGACGATGATAAAGACTGATTAAACCAGTACAGAAAACATCCTATGTTCTTACTCCCTTTATATCCACTTATATAATAGTCTAAAGCATCTAAATATGTGTGTGAGCTCCTATTTATTTTAATTTCATTACAATACAATAAAAGTTGGCTCAAAACCCAGACCTGAGTCCAGGCTGAACTACAGATAAACCTGAACTTTGCTGTCCCCAGAGTGAATACTCAAGCTTGGTCATTCCATCTTGTTCTGTATAACGGCAGCTGTACAAAGAACTTATAATTGACTCCACAAAAATTCTGAATTATATCTAAAAAATGTGAACTCTGCAATTTTTTGGAGACAAAATTTGCTGAGGGTACCTGACAATAGGTTGGGTTTGGATGGGTGTGTTGGGGGGTTAGTTTTGCTTTAAGCTTTATATATGTACTATTTGTAAACAATGGTTTAAAAAAAGCAACTATCCTATCTAGAGTAGAAAAAAAACAAAAACAAAAACCAACATTTCTGTGAAGTACCATCAAATTTAAAGTTTTCATATTCTGGAAGTTTCCATAAGTTCTCTGGAAGAACTTATCACTTTCCTGCCTTGGTACTCAGAGAGAATAAGGCAGCTAACAGAAGTTATCTTTATCAAGAGAGAGTCAATAACCATCTTTCTACCTCAGAAGCCTGGACATAAAACTCCAGCACCTGTGCAAAGAAGACCCCCATCAGACATTAAGCACTTCCACTAATAACATTAGGACTAGGAGACTTAATATAACTGTACTCAATGTCCTACTGAAGGATATTATTTCACTATTTTTTTCCAAAGTGTACATAATCTGCTTGAAATATTGACATTCATTTGATAACAGAAGCATCTTGTGAGACCTCAGTAAAAACAGCCTCAGAGCAGCTGGAAGAATTTAAATGTCATTCTGCTCTATTTTCAGTTGGGTGTTGGACACATTGGCAGGGCAGGGTTTGCCAGCACTGTGTGTGAGATACCTGCACTGACTTCCTCATGGAAAGCTTTCACACACAATACTGTGTGGCCCTGTGGAGTCTTTACTGTTAGTGCTGCACTCGTTTCACGGATGTAGGAATGGAACAGAGAATTCCGTGCTCAAGGAAGTATTTGGAGGAATAAGACTGGAACCAGGAGCTTGCTCTACTGAGGAGAGCTCATTGTTCCTGCGCTCCGGTAGCGACTCACCTGTCCGATACGCAAGTAGCCTGGCTTGTATCATACAGTGCCTTGCCACGTCCTGGGGCAAACACTGATCGTCTGCTTCACTTGTTCCCTGGGATCCACTCCTGTAAAATCCAAAGCGTCCAAAGACAGGGACGCTGGCAGCCACTGATGCCAAGACCAAGACGAGATCTTTCATATTCTGCCTGAGGTTGCTGAAGTACGGGTTTTCACAGAGGTTCTCCAGTCCTATTGTCATCAATATTTGCTTGTGCATTTCCTCATTTGAAATTAGAAATAAACTTTCATACTCTTTTATTCTCTCTTGCCTACAAGCAGTATAAAAGTCGGTGTTACAGTCAGGCTGCGCTTTTGCTATTTTCTGAATAAAATCAAACTTGGTGGAAGTTTCTTCAATAAACTGCACCATGTAGCATACCAAAGGCTGAAGCAACACACACACACGAGCACGACTGTTTGACTTCAGTCTTTCCACTGCTTTGGCATCCAGCTTTGCATCCTCAGTGCTCGTTGGATTGGATACCTCGTTCTGCAAGCTGATTTCAGGATCTGCTGGCCAGTAAGAAATCCTGTTCACCCCGGCTGGAAGAGAAGATAATGCAGCAGAAGGAACCATGCAGGGGTAGTGGAACATAAAGCTTATATTCAACACACTACTGAATTAAGTAAAACTTTGGTTTTACTTCTTTAGGGCCCCAAGTATTGCCTAACGGGTGTCTAGACAAGAAAAATGCTGGTAGATACAAGTATCAAGGGTATCAACTTGATAATGAGACTACAGATAAAAATTTGAGTTACCCAAGTTCTCAGATCTTTGTGACTGCCTAATTTTGCATCTTAAATCCAACAGATAAATTAGCAAAACACAAAAAGTAGTTAGCACTGATAGACATTGCTGCTGAGATTAAAAAACAGTATTTGCAGAAGGGCTGTACCAGCAGATCCCATTGCTGGAAGTGAATGATCTGCTTTGTCCTCATCTCTCATGGGAAAAGGAAACCCTTAAGTACTCCCTGTGATTTCTGCATTAAAACCCACTTTTCCCTGGTGTCAGTGACAAGCAATGGGAAAGCAAGGAAAAACACATGCATCTAGGCCTAGTCATCAGGCTTAGGGCTGCTCTGGCAGAGTGCAAAAGGATGCCAGAACCTCAGAAGTGCATCTCAGCTGAGGGACAAGCACCACCAGTAACAATGGTTGCACATTACAGAGAAACAGGGTCTTGGCAGTTTCTTGACCATCAGCTCCAGGAAATGTGCATTCACCCTTATGGAAAACATCAGTGCAGGCTACACAAATCAGGGATTGGCATTCACAGCTGGGACAGTCCAAAGAGAAAACAGGCTTTCTGTTTTCAGTCACAAGGGTAACATTTATTCCTACTCTACTATGGTCATTGCTTACCATTTACAATCATTTTTAAGCAAGTTGAACATGGTTTTCTGGAAAAATAAAGATCACAGTTTTTAAGTCTTGATCCGTGTTTAATGAGTGCAATCTGGCCAGCATGTAAGTCTGTACTGGAGCAATGAAGACCAATAATCTTCATATTTTTCACCACAACTAGACCACTCTTCTTCACCTACAGAAAAAGGCATTATTAAACTTTTACTTTTTTTCAACATTGAGCCCATAAAGATGTTACAGCTCTTCCTTGGATAACAGTAACCAACCAGCAGCAGAGCATAGAGCTCTTCAGTACAAATGAATCATTAAACAATCTGCACTTTCACAAGCATCTTTTGTTGTTGTTTTGCTTTCACATGTGCCTATTAATATCAAGAGTGCCGTGTCTCTGTCAAACTCCAAAGAGGGACTTGTCACACATCCCTGATTTTTTCTGGTCATTGCTTTGCCCATAACAATATCCAGAAGCAGCATAGAAAATTCTGTCAGTTATAGCTGAAACCTTCTCTGAATCAGCCAGCATCTCGAAATGCTCATGAATTTAATTTCTGTCTAAAGCTTGACCATCCTGAGAGCCAATAGCTTGTCTAGCTTTATTTCTGTCTCTTCATTTTTGTAATGAGTCCTAGTTCTAAGGAATCTTCCATGGAAGAAGTCTGCATACCACAGACAGGAGCTATCACATCTGCATTCCCATGTATTGTGAGAAAACTGGATGCAAGCTAGTTTGATGAAGCTGGTGAAACAGATCTCATTATGCAATTCAGCTGCTTCTGAACACTGTTGTCTTAGACCTGTAAATTGTTCAATTGCAGGTTCAATGTTGTTGTTCAACCACATTGCTTTGTGGTTACAGAAATGAGACTTCACTAAAGCCCTACATACAAGCCAAGTGCCATTTCTAACTGAATTACTAAATTTCAAACTGCATTTGAAGGCTGTAGGTGCTGTACATCTATCCCTCTTTCAGATCCAGCCTGGGACATACCCAGCTCTGAAAATGGGGCCTAACTGTCACTCAGATTATTTTCTATCCTTTCTTGCCCTGGCTGATAACTGTGCTATGGATGGGTACACATGGTGCACATGGGTACGCTGTGCACACTGCAGTTACCATTTAAAGAACCCAGTAACAACTTTGATCACAAAAGGAAACATCCTGTTCCAGGCCAGGCAGGCCAGGCCTGACTGAAAATGCCTCTTGACTTTGAAGAGTAACTGGCTACTTTTTAGAAGACCCATTCTCAAGGGCAATTTCTTTTTCTTGTTACTAAAGTAGTTACCTACAAGTTCTTGACAGCAAACATTTCAAATACTTGTGTACACCTCCACTGTATAAAAGAATGCATCTACAGTCATGAACATTGTAACTCTAAAAGAGTCTCTCTACACCAATAACCACCCTGACTTTACACACACACCTCTCTTTACAACACCTGCCATTTTTCAGTACTTGCTTCACCTCTCGGGGTATGCACCTTGCCTTTCAAAGTTTTCAGAAATAGTATGCTATTCAGCCATTTTGCTATTTTTCTTCCACCACTGGATTTTTTTCTACTTCTAAGAAATATTTGAAAAAAGCTTGTTCCATTTGGTTGGTTTTGTTTTTTTTTTCATCTGGACTATGTGTCATCTGAAGAGCTGACTGAAGGAGCTCTTCAGAAAGACCAATTAACAATTAGCACAGACACTTCACCTGGGATTTTTTCTGCTGCTCAGCTGAGGGAAAGAGTTCCATCCAAAGACTTAATAAAGTAAAAAGATTGACCTTAGAAAGTCTTGGCATTTGACCTGTTATGAAGAAAAAAAAAATATTAGAGAATATTTATAAAGAAACTCCATATTGCTGAACATTATTTTTCAAGTGTTCTACACCACAGCTGTTAGAGAAGCCATTTCTTCAATCCCTTCTGCTCTTTCAGCAACTACATCCACACAATCCTTTTCAGGGCAGTCATTGCCAACTCAGGATGCTCACATCTAGGTGCAGAGATCAGGTTTGTGCAACAAGAGGAACTGGCAAAACTTTCACTGAAATTCAGTGAGTAAGTTCAGCTCAGAGGTGTAGATCAGAAATCACACATCAGATCATCAGATCCCACACAACTTAATGTGCTCAAATGATTCACAGATGCTTACTGTCTGTAAGTCTGAGACAGCTTCTAATTCAGCTTCAGGCTCACCACAGAAGAGGGCAAAAATATCCAAGCACACACATCATGATCTTACACTGCTGCCCACAGCAAGAGTGGACGAGCCATTGTGAAACCTTCCAGTTACATCAGTTCTGGAAATCCTGCTTCTGGATTCTTACAGTCTGCTTAGATTTTGGCTAGGCTTTTACAAAAATTTAAACCTTTTGCTCAGGCTGTCACTTCTGACAAAATATCCAAATGCAAAAATCCCTTCTTGGAGCATCACCTTGTGCTGTCCTTCTATTCAAAATCTGGAAGTTGTCCTGTGAGGGCCAGCACTCGGCATTACGGGGTGTCCCCCACAGGAAAAAGGAGGAAGTACGGTGCTGCTCAGTAAAGCTTGCACTGTTCCAGATGTAAAGCTATCTTGCCTCACACTTGGCAAGAAGTTAATTAAGTCTTTGAAATATCTCCAGTCCCCACTTCAGGGGTGTTTACAGAGAGCTGTAATGAATACATATTCCTTTGCAGGTCTCACACGTGCTGCCTGACTATAGCATATTTCTGTTTCTACCTTTTCCCACAAACGTTACAGATTTTGCAAAGGAGGAAATGGCAGTGGCAAGAATGGAACAGAATAGAGAAAAAAATCCTTTAAGTAGTTCCAGCAGCTTGGAAGGGATAAAATCAGATACTAAGATTACGTGGCTGGGGTAGAGGGTTAGTTTAATGGCATGTCTGTGAACCCAAACAGTTAGGACAATAGATAAACATATGCAATCCATGACTGAAACACCGTTTTCAGACAAGATTTTGGCAGCTTTTTGCACATATAAGTGCGGTTTGGGAAAGCAAACATACGTCTGTCAGCAGCACTATCCGATGCCAAACTGTCCACTGCTCCTTAGGCTGCCCAGCTCTGCTACCCCACTTGGCACAAGCACTGCAAGGGGTTAGCACACGTGCTAAAAATGTACATGGCAAGCAGCACACACCAACAGTTGCTGTCACTTGTACTAAAAGCATGCTGTAAAAGTAAGTCTACAAGCCACATCTAAAGAAGCAGAATCTGTTTTGTTAAATGGGCATTTGAGTTCATTCTGATTACAGCCCCTGTTTACTCCTGTCATAGCACACACGTGTACAGTGTTCCCAAGTGGCAAGTTAAAACAAGCAGTGCAATTTATACCAATGCACACACACACCCCTTTGTGTTTTCTAAAATGGACAACGATTTGGCACACAGAGCAGACTTAAAACTGCATGCACCACAAAGAAGTTTTAATTACTCTTTGTTTTCTTGCACCTAACCCAAATGTGACCAGTCAAACACATGGGAAACAAACCAAAGAAAATCCTGACATGAACTTATAATGAGAAGCAGGAAAATATTATGAAGAAGGGAAGATCTTTAGTTACAGTTATCATATCTGTGTGTTTGCATCCTCATTCACTTAGGTAGTTAAACACTCCCTTAAGTTCAACAGGGTGAAGGTGGACTGGAAAAAAGGCAGAAGACATCTTACAGAATTAAAAGCAACTACAGAAGACTGGGGAAGTAAAGGAATCAGGCTCTCTGCTATTGAGAGCAAAGCCACATAAAAAAGGAGTGCTCTTTCCAGGAGCATCAGGCCCACTTCACACAAAGGTATGATTTTATTCCTCCTGGTTATGGATCTTGCTCCAGTGAAGTGAGGCATGCTCCAGGGAAATTGTGAAGGCTGGTGCCAAAACCCTTGTTGCACCTGGAAGCAACCAGGAACAGGGCACAGCCTACCCAGACATGGCTCAGATCCAGGATTATGTCCTGGTATAACACAGGAGTTCCTGGTCCAAAGGCTGAAAGGCTTCTAACAAGTGCTTGACACCAAGGAGGAAGCTACCAGTGACATCACTCTGCTGCCTGGGAAAAGGAAACTAAAACCCATTTTCAGACTTAATCATTTTTGCTTGCTTGGAAGCAGAATTTCCATGAAACCAGGATGAAACAAACTCATATACCCACCCAGGACTGTGTGCACACACCCCTCCCTTGGGACGGCAGCAGTGGGATCTGTGGAATCTATCCGCACCCGTTTCTCCCGGGCACCCCCAGCCCTGGGAGAAAGTTGCTCTCCACCAAACCCCTACCATGGGCCTGCTGTGGGGTTCGTAAGGACACCCCTCAGAAGGCCAGCGTTTTCCTGCACATTGCATTGCATGCTCATTAAATACACCTGGTACAGGGCTGGAGAAAGAAATCACTGTAATGGGGTGGAAGAGGGGAGCAAAGTACAACATTATGTTATCAAAAGGCCCTCATGGAGAAGGCACTGTCAAGCAGGGGTGGGGGAGGATGGAGGATTTACTTATTTATTTATTTTATGTATAGACACATGCTTAAAGATACTATACAGAAGTTTAGATGCACTTTATGTATATATACACATACTGTATACAGAGCATAAAGTGTGCATATATATAGTATCTACTTATATACTAGAGATATGCTACATATCTTTTTAGATATATATTTTTATATTAAAGTATAGGTACACCTAAGTACATATATACTTCATATATACACACACTTACATATAGGCATATATACACATATGTAGATCTATTGTAGGTATACGTATATGTACACTGTGCGTGAGGGGCAGGAGCACTCTCTGTCTGAAGCATCACCGCCGGAGGGGGGAAGGCGCGGGCTCTCCGAACAGCCCCGGGAAGAGGAGGAAAGAGTCCCCTGAGGAGAGGACAAACCTGGCGGGCCCTGGAAGGACCCGGTGGGTGAGGCGAGACCCGCGAGGGGCCGGTCAGCGCACACGCCCCTCACAACCGCCTGGCCCGGCCCGGCCCGGCCCGCCGTCAGCGCCGCGGTTCCCTCACGGCGTGGCAGGCCCTGGCCCGCCTCCCCTCCCACCCTCGCAGCCCGGCTCACCGGCCATGCTGTCTGTCTGCGTGCTCGCCGCTTTCACCCGCGGCCCCGCCGCCACCTCCTCCGCGCCGTGCATGGGTGCCGGTGCCCGGAGCCCCCCGCCGCCGGCCCCGCACCGCCCTCAGGGCGGCCCCGCCCCCACGGCCGCCCCTCCCCGGGGCGGGGCCGGGCGCACGGCAACGGCAGCTGACGGGCGGGCGCCTCGGCCAATGGGAAGCGCGAAGGGCCCGGGGGGCGGGACTCGGGCGGGGCGGTGGCTCCCGGCGGGATCCGCGCTCCGTAGCGGGAAGTTAACGGGGAGCGCGGCTCGCGGGGTGAGTGCGTTGGAAGCGACCCACAAGGATCAACCCGGCAACTCCTGCTCTGCACAGGACCGCCCCCAAGAGTCACACCATGCGCCTGAGAGCACTGCCCAAATGCTTCTTGAACTCTGTCAGGTTCCAGTGCCCAGCCACCGTTGGGTGAAGAACCTTTTCCTGATACCCAACCTAAACCTCCTCTGACACAGGTTCAGGCCACTCCCTTGGGTCCTGTCACTGGTCACCACAGAGAAGAAACCGGTGCCTGCCCCTCCTTTTCCCGTCACGAGGAAGATGTGACTGCGATGGGGTCTCCCCATTGAACAGCCCAGGGGACCTCAGCCGCTCCTCCCACAGCTTCCTCTCAAGGCCTGTCATCACATTCGTACCTCTCTCTTGGACACGCTCTAAAACAGAATCACAGTAGAAGGCTCTCAGAATATTCTGAGTTGGAAGAGATCCACCGGGATCATCAAGTCCAACCCTTGCCTGAATGGGATCCCAGAAAGGTGTTTTCCGCAAGGGGCGGCTGAGCTGCAAATGGTGCAGGTGGAACAAAGGCCAGAGCCTCTGTTACTGTGCTTTACTTGCCGATGTTATGAGGGATTTGGGGGTTGTGCTCTGACAGATTATTCAGTTTCACCGGAGGTGTCTAGAGGGACCAGCCTTCATTAATAAGCTCTGCTGGGCATCATGGTCTGTAAAAACCAAGGCATCTGCTTGTGACCTCTGGGCTTTTTGACCAGAGCCTCTGGACTGGAGTGTTTAAGGTCCCTGCCACTTTTTCTAAATATCAGGATATGTAAAAGCTTCTCTGTGGATATATTTTTGGAGATACATCCATAAACTGCTGTCATGTATAAAACCCCAAATACTTATTCAGAGTTAGTGACAAAAAAATCCCATCTTGGAAAGTTTCAGAAGTCCTAGACCATCTAGACTAAAAAGACTAAGGACTAGAAGGACTAAAAATTAGTAAAAGAATTCCTGAGGATGTGACTTAAAGCAATATAGAATTTTTTAAGTCTTAAGTCAATTGAAGCCTAAAATCTGGGTAAGAGCATGAATTAGGTTATAAATAGTTTCTTTCTAAGGATCCTTTTGTTTCCTGTATAGCCAAAAATTAATTTATTTGTTGTGCATGTATTGCATGACTATGTCAGATGAATTTTTCTTCTGTTTGGAAAAATTCCCTTCTAGACACCCTCTTTATGAAAACCTACAAAGATGATTTGTGCATTTTCACTTACTGATCTTTCAAATGTGATCAGACCATGGCTGAATTCTGTGTTAAAATAGACTGCATCAAGCAAAAGGGTAACATCTTTCAGTGTGTTTTTTCTCCCAGTATCCCAAAACCAAACCAAGACTTGCAAGAATTCTCTCTGCTCTGTTATGTCTTGAAGTGTGGTTTTTTTGTTGTTTTTTTTTTCCCCTCTGTGTTAGCGAAACTTCTTATTTCACACATAGTTTGCTGTGTGCTTTCACAATTTGACTTGTGTGCTCTAGGGTTTCCATTCAGAGCTGGACATGGAGGTGGGGTGTTTAAGGGTCAGTAAGCCTGAAGTAAGTGGAAATCAAATTTACAGCAACATTCATCTGTAACTTGCAGTCACCTCTTTGTGCTGTAGTTGTCTTCATAAGAGGGGAGGCAGCATGGTAGATAGATAGATAGATAGATAGATAGATAGATAGATAGATAGATAGATAGATAGATAATGTCCCATCCTGCAATGGCTTTTAATCTAATTATGATCTTGAATTTGTAAGCTCACACTGACTGCACTGGGACTAAAGGATTTGCTGCTTCTGTTTGCCTTCCCACAAAAGCTGCAGGTAAAAGCTAGAGGGCAGCTGACAACAGCTTCTCTGTGAAGCATGAAGAGAATACTCATTCACTCCAGAACCAAGAGAAATCATGTCACTTCCTAAAATTTGTTGAAAGGAAAATGGCATCAACCCTACTGCAGAAATCATCCCTGTCCAGGAACTAAGTGGGCTTCTTTTGGCAAGATTACAGTGCAGAAGAGGATGGTAGTAATGAGGAAAAGTGGGTCTTAGTCTTGCTGTTCTTTTATATGCAATTCAGAGAAATTCAGCCTTTCCAGTTAAGCATGTCTGAGCTTCAATTTTTATAATTTACAGATTGGCAAGAATTTCTGGATGGGCCTTTTCTCCATGAAAGGGACCTGCTGAAAAAACCTACTGCTTCTCTCAACAGCTGCAGTTTGTTCCTGCATCTGTGTCTTACAAACCCAATTCCCTCAAGTGATTGATTGCTTAACACCCATTTCCCCTCACCCCTTTTTTCTTTACTCAGCAGACCTGTTTGCTTGGATGTCCCATTTGAGGTGTCCCAGAAGGCTCTCACTGCTGGTATGTTGTGTTTTGATCTGACAGATGGGAGAAAGCAAAAGCTCTCTCTGACACAATGTCCTTTGGAAGTTGTCATGCCCCTTGTGTTCTCATACCTCTGGTATGTTCCCATTTGTGCAGGCACCTTCTGATACACAGCTACAAAGCTGTGTGATCATCTTGGCTGATGACTTTCAGGATTTTATCCTTTGCAATAATTTAATAACCATTTGGTATAGCAACAGCGCTCACAACTTACTGAGATGTTTTGCTGGGCTTTTATGGTGCTTCTTGTACTGCTGTTAGTACATTTTTACACCCTTATCTTCAAGGTATTGGTGGACTGAAAATCTCATTCCCCATCACCACCTCTTTTGGGGTTGATATGCTGAGAAAACTTATTCCTGCATTGCAGTTACCTACTTGGCAGTATTTTTCCGTGTCTGTGCACTGCAGGTCTTAGATGCTGGATCCAGGTTTCCTGTACTACCATCAGCTCTCTTAAGGTAAATGACTTCACATCTACCTCAAAATTCTAGCTGGAGTATAATGATAAACAGTGAAGCTGTTAATCTGTATAAAGACTAGTAAGAAGAACTTACAGTGCTTGTTTTTGGGGGTTTGGAACTTTATTAATCTCTAGGAGTTCTAATTTGACCTTTGTTTTGCCTTCTGGATTTAAAAACAAACCCTCTCTTAGAGAGTTTTATCTGTGAGCTGTTAAGCATCTGTAACAGCTAGGCCCATCAGTTCATGTAAGAAATATCTGATATTTGTTAGTACCATGTAAACACAACCAAGTGCTCTTTTTATCTCTTAACACCCCTTGTATGAGTGACCTTGGAACAGATGTGCCTGCTTTATAAAGCAGTGTGCTGAAGTGCACGCAGTGGAAAGGGAAATAGTTGGAGCCTGTGGTGGCAGGAGCGTGATTTGTGATGGCTGCGATGCTGAGCAGGGAAACCTGCCCTGAGCAGGAGCCCCTCTCTTCATCACTCGCTGCCTTTTTCACTGCTTTGAAAAACAGCACGATTAGGAATCATGTAAAAGTCAGTTTGACAACAGTGAAGGCAGCATCTGTCAACTCTTTGTCATGGAGGCAGAAAAAATGGTTTTGCAAGTTCTCTGCCTGTCTCCTGCTGTAGAAGTTGTAGGCCCCAGTCCCTGCTTTGTGAGGGGGAGCTCAGTGTCCTGCCATGTCGGTGGTGCATGGCACCACTGATATTTCTTTATGAGAAGCTTTTTCCTCACTGGTCACTGAAAGCAGCCAGTGATGCCTCTTTCTTCCCTCTTCCAACAAGGCCAGGTTTGTGCAGACAGCCTGGAGGTGGTTGCTTCTGCAGTTACCTACAGATAATTGGAGTCAAACACTCTCCTGCTTATACCTTCTGGTGAACAACAGCCACTGAGGCACAGCAGAGGTGTTTTGTGGGGTGGTGAGTGAACATCCTTTGGCTGCACCAGGGTTCCTCCCAAATGGCACCAAGCACTATCAGGATCCTTTGGAGCTCAGCAACCACTTTAAGTTTGCTCCATGGCTTCAACATGAGTGTGAGGTCCTGGTCACTCCACACCACCCTGCCCAGTGGGTCTGTGACCCAAACTCGTTCATGGTCCAGCTTCCCTGAGCACAGGTGTGAGATTTTGCTCCCTGACATTTGTGTAGTAAAGCTTGGTTTTAAAGGTTCTGTTGTGTAAATATCTCAAAGACTGCCCAGCACAAACCCAGCACCCTGACTGCTCTTCCAGTCTGCAAGCCCACAGAGGCAGCTTCTTCTACGGTTGTCTTTTTTGATGACCATAAGTTGTAATGCAGTGATTTGTGCTGTCAAATGGTCTAATTTGGATATTTCTCCAGGTAACAGAAATTACCTGTCAATTTTTTCTTTCTGGCATGTGTTTCCTTTGACAGCCTTGTCCCATGTTTTGGTGACAAGGAGGCAAGAAATCAATTTTGTTTCTGTATTTAGAAATAAATGCAGTGTTCCTGGAGCCCAGACTAAAATGTAATACATTTCACATTTTCACATAGAGGCATATTACTCCTCACACACACTGCACTTCACAAAGCAAGAGGTGTCTGAGAAGAAGGAAACCAAATGAAAGTGAGGACTCTGGCTATTACAAGCTCCCGATGAGCTGTTGCTTCTCACCAACAGCTGTAAAATGGACACTGAAGACCAAATCAGTTACTGAAGGGAAAATATGTAAGGAGAGAAGTGTTTATGGGGAAGAAGTGGATCTGGGTGGATCCCATCTGTTTGGTAGGGGGTTTCTGCTCCATGGGACTAACTGCTGCTGCTCTTCCATGTTTTCCTTTGCCTTTTCCAGGCTATTTGCAGCCATGTCCATCCTTCCCTGGTTCTTTCCCATCCCCAGGCTCTGCAGGAGAGATCTCCCTTCACAACAAGCAGCATGGAAAGGAGCAAACATTTCTCTGTTCTGAATCTGTCCCTTCTGCATCTTTGTGGTAACTTCCCAGAGGCTGGAAAATCGGCCTGCCACTCTGTGGGAGCAGCTTCCTTTGTCTCAGCTGCCTTAGCTCACAGGCTTGCTCTGGAGGAGCAGAATGCTGTGGGGAATGGATGAGATGATTCCCTGGCACAGATACAGCTTGGTCAGTCAGGTCAGTCCAGCAGACTCTGCTGAAGTCTCTTGAAGTATGTAAAGAGGTAATGCCTACAAGCCTCAAATAAAGTCCAGGGCTGGGAATCCTCCCTGACTTGGCAGAATTGAAACCCTGGAATAAGAGAATGTTCCCTATGCTGTGCTCAGCTGCTGCAGGAGAGTGGGAAACTCAGCCTCTCTCCACATTGCTTCTTCTTCTGTGGCTGTGGACAGTTTGTGCTTCCACAGGTTCAAAACACAACTTGTCTTTGGGGAGTATTTGCCCAGCACAGACAAAAAGCAGACCTATATTCAAATTAGGGAACAGATTTCCTTGTTAAGATGGGGAAAATTTGTTGCACAGGAGCCACACATTTGTTGGGCATATGCTTCCCTTTATAATCAGTTTAGCTGCAAGCTGGGCAGTGCTGGTATCCTTGATTTATAGCAGACACCAGGTCATTTTTGTTGCTTTCAAGGTTTCCTGACATTGCTTTGTAACCTCTGCAGAGCTTCAGAGTGCAGAAACATAACGCAGAGTTACACAGAGTATTCTGAGTTGAAAGGCACCCACAAGGATCATTGAGTCTAACCCTTCAGTAAATTGCCCAAATAGGGATTGAACCCACTTGCAGCGTCCTGCTGTGCTTGGATACCCCTGATACGACAACAATCTTATGGAACTGTCATGGGCCTGTGAGGTGACATCACAGCTGAGTCTCTGAGGGCACTGGCACAGAGCTGACTTGCTTTTGCTGTGGTGAAATGCTGCTTCTTGTCACACGAGATGATGTTAAATAAGTTCTGGAGGGAAAAAAAAAAAAGGTTACTTTTATCCTTTTGCTGCCTTCTCTCTCTTACTCTGGCCAGGGTAGCTGTCACCTCTGATACAGCAACTGCACCATCCTCCACAGGGATCTGAGTGCCTCGTGTTGCAGCAAAACACTGGTGGTGGTTCTTCCATTCCAGGTAAATACAGCCTCCCACCTGGCTTGCATTCCTGTCACTTGATAGTGGTTTTAGTGATTTCCAGATGATGCATCTCAGGCTGGTTCACTGTGCTGAATTTGGGCTCCTTGCTAAGGACAGTGGTATTTGATGGAGTCTCAGGTTTAGGACACTTGACTTCAACCCACACTGAAGGTTGACCTTGTGGATACATCCCTGGTTGCATACAGGGAACTTGCTGAGGTTGAGGGAAAACACTCTGAATTTCCTCTCCTGCCCTGCCATTTAGCCTGTGGGCCCTAGGACAGTGTCCACGAGGGGCTATGGGGAGCGATGGAACCTGTGCAAGGGCTTTACATGGCCTTCAAATCTTGGGAAAAAAATTGACCCAGCCCTTCTTAAGGGTTAATCTGTTTTTAAAATCAGCTCACACAGAGGTGCTGTTAAAACTTTAAACAACTTTAACGTGAGCTCATACAGGCTCATGGCTGACGGGGACAGGCTGTGGTTGAAGCATCTGGCTCCTCACCAATCCCTGGCAGCCTGGATGAGCCCCTTGGCAGAAATATTTGTCACAGACAGCTTCTGAAAGAGAAATAAATGAATCCATCTGGTGAGTTCTGGCTGGGAGAAGAAAGGGAAAAGGAGGGAAAGCAGACAGCACTATCTGTGCTCCACAGCGGAGGAAGGAAGACGAAGTCCAAAAGTGGAGATACAAGGAGCAGGGACTCATCCTGGAAAAGGGGATGCATGCAGATGGGGTGATCTGAGGGGAAGATGAGGCAAGTGAGAGGCAGAAGAGAGTTGTCAGCCCCACTGCTATTTGTCCTCTCCCAGGGCATATGCCACCTCCTGCCTGGTTATATACCCTTGGGGTTCTGCTGTTCCAGGGGGCCTGGAAGCCCCCAGTCACTGGGAAGGACACTGAGGTGATGTGTAGGGCAGCTCTGATCTTGGCTATGGGGGACTGAAGACATGGACTCTTGGACATGCACAGCCTCAGGAAAAACAAAGCAGTGTTGCTGCTTAGAGCTGCTGAAGGAGGAGATTCCAACCTCATCTCTGTTAGGTACTTCCCAACCTGGACAGCCGCTTTCTGGTCCAAAACTGGCTTTCTTAAATGCCCTGGAAGCCTTATGCTTTGGTGGCATGCTTGGAGATTTGTGTGGCCCTTGGAAGCACTGGATGACATCAGCCTTAACATTTTGGGTCACCAGAGAATTCCCACAGTAGGGACACTGAACAGGAGACAGCATTGCTTTTACTTCCCAGTGTTTTGAGGCTCAGTTTGAGCTTCCATCAGTGATGTCTGGGCAGGCACCAGAGATCCTTGGTCCCTTGATATTCACCCAGATGTTGCAAGCCCTTGCCTGCCTTGTCATGAGAAGCACCAAGCCTGCCTCAGCAGTAAGCAACAATGCAACTACTGGACTTGGGCCTGTGGAAAATGCTGTGCCTTGCCTGATGGGTAAATGTTTTAACATCTACTGATACCAAGTAGTTAAATTTTGTGTCTGCCCCCCAAGTCCTCAATTTCCCCACTTGCAGTGTTTTCCCCCAGTTTTCTTCTGAGTTCCAGGAAATCCCCACCAAAGCTCACACAGCTTTGGTGGGGCAGCATCACAGTTGACCAGGAGCATATAGCAACAGTAAACCAGTTTGTAAAAAGTTCCCTAAAGCAGTGAAATATACTTCTGGATACTAATTTGATCATAGAATTGGCCTATTTTGGCAATGTTAAGCCTGCTTCTAAATCAAATAGGAAGTGGCACCCCAGGGATGCTGGGGCTTGTTCCCATCACACTCGACTGATCCAAGGCCAAGATCATGTTTGTTGGTTTAGTAATTCAGAGCAGTTTGGGACACTTTATACCTATTTAGTTTTCCTCTTACTTTGTATAATCCCTTTGTTTGATTGCTGAGATGGCCTTAGGCTTTGTGTTTCCTGTGGGAGTGATGTAGCACAGTGACAAATGGAATTTTAAGGGGATGACTGTTGGGAGGAAATGTGTCCCTGCACCTCTCTGTTTGCCAGGCCAGCTGCACATGGCCCTTGGAGACAGCATCACTCCAGCAAGTACAAGAGCAGCTTTGAACTTGAGAGGTCTTTGTTCACCCAAGTGCATCAAATCTCTCTAAAACAACTTTTCCTTTTCCTTTTCCTTTTCCTTTTCCTTTTCCTTTTCCTTTTCCTTTTCCTTTTCTCTCATTTTCTTTATCTTCCTTCCTTCCTGGTGGGCATACCCCAGTGCCACCTCAGTGCTGGGGGCCAAGCTGTGCCTTTCAGCTATGGTCCGTGGGAAGAATTTCTTTCCTCTCTGTTAAGAAAAACCTGTTCACGTGTTTAAAAATGAACGGGTTTAGGTTCCTTTCAAGCTTCAGGTGGCTAAGTTTGGGTTCAGCTCTCCCTCAGTACAACCACAACTGATTTCCTTTCCTGTGATTTTCAACATAACTACATGTGTGCTTTAAAAAAAAAAAAAAAGACTATCTCACCATGCTTCCCTTTTTATCATCTGGTCTCTATGCTTTTCTTTTACACCCCTGCCTCCTTTTCTCTCTCTTTCTAGTCCATTTTCTCTTGTATTTTATAGCCTTCATGGTATGGAAACTACTTCTGAAATACTTAGTGATAGCCTGCCTGCCCCTGGACTCAGAGTTCCTGGGAAGTGCTATTTTATTTACAAGATCCCTGCTTACACAATCCAGTACTGAATGCCACAGACAGCAGTGCCAGGCCTCGTTAATTCTGAGTAAACACCCAAAACTTCATCTATTTCCTAAGCCTTTGTTCTGGTGGGGAGAGAGCATTAAGAACAAGGCACTGCAAGCTGACAGGTGGGATTTTGCTGCCTGTGTTACTCTACTAAGCATGCAAGGGTTAACATGCACCTTTTAACAGGGATACAAATGACTTTCCCAGAAAACCAGACCATTTCCATGGAGTCTGCCAGCGGCTGCAGCGTCTGAGGCTGGGCGGGAGCAGCCCAAGCCTGGAGCTCCCTGCACAAACACAGTCACTCCATGAGCAGCTTGGGAGCAGCGAGCTGGAGTCCCAGCTGAGAGGGACACCCAGCACACCCACTGAGCAGAGCAGTGCCACGGCTGTCTGTGGCAGGGAGTGCACCCTAGAAAAGAGGGTTCAGGGCAGCATCCCGCCGGGGCATTTCCCTCCTTCCTCCACTCACCCTGTGCTTCTGGTACCTATGCAATTGCTTTTGGGGAAATTTCCAATGAGCAA
The DNA here is from genome assembly GCA_027886175.1 of Phylloscopus collybita. Taxonomy (NCBI): domain Eukaryota; kingdom Metazoa; phylum Chordata; class Aves; order Passeriformes; family Phylloscopidae; genus Phylloscopus; species Phylloscopus collybita. The sequence goes on from JAJNNQ010000007.1 coordinate 17,551,748, forward strand.
GTATTTAATTCCCAGTGCAATTTAGAAGGAATTGATAAAGAAAAGCCATTATCAGGAGACCACAGGCACACAGAAGCAGCTCCACAGCCACATAGCAGTGTGACAAAGCTTTTTTCCCCTCCTTGGCCTACATACATTTATAAAGATTACCGTTCATAATAACTTGTCTGAACCTCCCAAAAATAACAGCTGTTCTTTTATGATAACTGAACATCTTAGTGACACCCCCCAGCAAAAGCAACCTAACCCAAGCCTTGCAGACAACTGCTCTCAACCAGTATGAAGCTGACAGAAAAAGAAAACTTTATGTGTATGCAGAGAGATAGAAGATTTTTTTTCCATCTTCAGGTTGTTTTAGATTTTATTCAGTGACTCAGAGTTACAGACTCTTTATGGAGAACTGGTCATAATTTTAAAACTTGGAGAAGACTTGGGTTCAATTCTGCTGTCCTGAGATCTCTGAGCTGGCCGTTGAATTCTGTTGAATTGATCTGGACTGGCTGGACTGATGGGCTGAGGACAGTTGTATGAGGCTCAATAAGGCCAAGTGCTGGGTCTGCACTTTGGCCACAACAACCCCAGGCAACGCTACAGGCTTAGGGAGAGTGGCTGTGAAGTGGCCCAGCAGCAAAGAACCTGAGAGTGCTGGTTGACAGTGGCTGAACATGACCCAGAGTGTGCCCAGGTGGCCAAGAAGGCCAATGCACCCTGGCCTGTATCAGGTACAGTGTAGCCAGCAGGACCAAGGCAGTGATTGTCCCTGTCAGCATTGATGAAGCCACACCTCAAATCCTGTGTCCAGTTCTGGGCCCCTCACTACAAGAAGGACATTGAGGTGCTGGAGCATGTCCAGAGGAAGGGCAGTGGAGCTGGTGAAGGTTCTGGAGCACAACTCAGTAGTGGCTGAGGGAGATGAGGGTGTTTAGCCTGGAGAAAAGGAGGCTCAGAGGGGACAGTATCACCCTCTACAACTGCCTGAAAGGAGGAGAAGTTAACAGAGAACCAAGGGCAAGCACGGATGTACCATCAGTGACACTCTGTAAGCGCCATTCCACATCATCGATTTTAGTCCAGATTTACACCACTAGAGCCAACCAAGTGACAAGTAAAATGCACAGAGGCAATCATCCTCCAGAGAAAACACTGCTGCAGCTTATTCTAGCTTTTCCCCACAGCTAGCCTCCTTCCTAAATTGCACAGTTGAAGTTTCCAATCAAAATCTTTTGGAGCAGAATTAGCGAGTTGATTTTTGACTTGCGGTGCAGCATTATTGCAGCATGAAGTCCTGGGCATAGTCCAGCACATTCAGTGATGGGTCTTGTTTGTGGCAAGGTGGGTTAACTTGGTGTATTATTTGCACACGCAATACACAATGTGACGCAGTGGAAGACACACTGCTACCATTTACCAAACACTGCTCATCTATCCTAAGGAAGTGATCTGGAATATCTCAAGTTATACAACAGAGGGCTGGTTGCTAACATGTAAATAAAAGACCTTATTTGATCCTATGGGTCAGGCAAAAAGGGCTAAGCCCAGAGACTGCTGTGTGCAGCAGATGCTTTCCTAAGGGAAATTAGTGAAACTGCCCCGGAAAGTCCCCTTCATGATTACAAGACCAGATATTAAAAGCATACACTTCTTTTTCCAGGGCTCTTCAGGTTGGTAGGTGATTTTTTTTTTCTCACATCTCCTTGTAAGACTGTTTTGTAAAATCTCATTTATAAGAAAACCGTTTTAAAATGGTGAAGGCTGTCTGGGAGTTTTACCCATTACAGTTCCCAAGAAGTGCTCCTTTGCAGACCTTGGTGTTATGATTTTTAGAAAACACGAGAAATGGCACAGAACACGTGCAATGAACAACATGAAATAAAGTAAACCCTTGGTTTTACTGGCGATTTACTCCAGCTTTTCCTATTCACTCATCATCTTTCATGAGTTGCACATCATTCTCCCTGCTTCATGGCGCCTGCTTGCTCTGCTATCAAAAATACCAGTATCCCAAAATACAGACGATTATGAAATACCACGTGCCCTAACAAATGTCCATCCTTTCGCGACTCCCCCGTGAGAAGGAAGCTCCCTTCCTTAGGCAAGAATGCCTGAAGAAGTGCGGGGAGCAGTCTCAGAAGCTGGTGGTGTACTCGTTCCTTGTGCTGGCGCTGGTCTCTGTGTAGCCCCCAGCGTCTTTAGTTACCGTGAAAGCCCTTCCTGCAGCTCGGCGTGGCAGCAGCAGCTTCCAGGCTGCTGCCCTGTACTTCTTGGAAACGAGGTTGTAGAGGACAGGGTTGATGGATGCGCTCAGGTAGAAAAGCTGCAGGGCGAATATATTAAAGTACTGGGAGAACAGCATCGTCCTCATGTCCCGGGTGTTTATAAATATGATCCTGCCAATGTGGAAAGGCAACCAGCAAATTACAAAGGCCAGAACCACCACAGCTATAAGACAAAATAACACATGCGGCAGTTAAGGAGTGAGTTAACTTTTCAACCATCCAGTAAACTAAATTTTATGTGGCTGATTTTCTAGGTTCTTCTAACTGATACAAATGATATATAGAAATAGTGGCATTAAGTTGTTGGAAAACCATGAAAATGGGAACAGCATCAAGTCTGACTGTTAGTCTTTGAAGTAAAAGGTAACTGGTAAAATTTTAAGCTGAACTGTGAGATGAGGTTTGCTGAGAAAAACATGAACGACAACAGACAATGTAACATCTGCATAACAACATCAGGCACTACAGAAATACCCCTGGCTATGTCTGTAACACCACGTATGAGATAGGAAAACAAAAGTCAGAATGAGGAGTTTTTGTGGAAGCTCCACAGCAGCTCCATTTGCTGAAATCTGAATTGTCTGCATCACTGAAAAAGACCCGGGCTGCACCTCAGTCACCCAAGCTCCCACAGAATTCGCTCTGTTGTGATGGGATGGTATCTAACACGAAGACTTTACAGTGTAGTTGGGTTATTGATTTTTTTCCTCTAAAGCTTTTTCATGCGTCCCCAGACCATTACTGCTGGAGGCAGCTATTTGCCTAGATGGATCTCTAGCTCGAGTCACTTCAGCTGTTCGTCTGGTCCTGTGTTGCATTTTAGCACAATGAGAACAAATACAAACCTTCTTGCAATGACAAGACAGCAGGAGCAGATGAGGAACAATGACATAAGTGTATTACTTTATCCATACTTTTAATTATTTTTGTTTATAAATGCATGTCAGTAAAACAAACAATCATTTGTAGGGCATCCTCCGTGCTTCTCAGAGCTTAAATAAAAGAGATGCAGCCAAAGAAAGCTTATGTCTGAAAAACACCACACACCTAGTGCTGCTGGATCTTTGAGATAAGGGGGCACTGGTCTCATTCAGTGGGTTCTGAGATCATGGATATGGGTGTTTCTGTCAGAAAACCTTGTGCCTACTTCAGTGTAAGTACCTTCCTCAAATAAGTCAGCAAAATTCTCTCAGGATTATTAGTTTCTTTCCTTTGTGCTACGCTATTTCCATCCAGGTGATTACACTATCAGTAAGTCTCCCATGTGACATGTAAAAACTAAACTAAAGGTAGGCAAAGATCATAACTGGAGCATTTTGTTTTATGTTCCTTAGTCAATAGTTGGATTTCCTTTTTCCTTCCCTTCAGATTAGTCACTACTTACAAACATTGAAGCCCCAGAGCAGACTAAGATCGCTAACTTTCCAGAGTCTGATGCTGGGTTGCTGAATGTATGACTAAGAAAATGAACTAAAAACTATCAGCAGCCTACATCTGTAGGAAGTACTTTGGTATTATGGGATTTGTCTCCAAACAGCTCGTAGGGGATAAGTTGCTGTTTTTCAGCCTCCTTGGGCAACCGGTGGATTTACTCCTTGGAGAGCTACAAGTGACCACTAAGAACTTACTTTTCAGAAGCAGAAATTTTCTATGCAGAGGTGTTGCTGCCCAGTGGAAGAGACTGCTGCTGTTACCACAGTTTTTCTGAAGTTGCAGGCTACCTCGTACTTGCTTCTGCCTGGTAAAATTCAGACAGCGGGTATTTCTACGGAAGGGAGTCGTGCTGCTGGACGTGCAGTGCCACGCGGGTGAAGCCTCAGCTGAGAGGGAGTGAAATCCCTGCCGGGGGAGTTCCCGGGAGTACTGGTGGGCACGGCAGCGTGGCTGGGATGTCCCCCTGTGCTATTCCCTATCCTGCGGGTGCTTCAGCCCTGCCATGGCCCCCCAGCCCCGGTCCTTGCCCCAGCCGTAGCCCGAGGGGGATGGTAGCGGGACTCACCCAAGAGCCTGATTGTCTGGCGGTGCCCCTTCTCCCGGAGGAGCGAGCTGGGGCCCCGCAGGCGGGAGTTGCTCCGCCACAGCTCGCGGCCAATGAAGCCGTAGAGGATGCTGAGGCAGGTGACGGGCAGGACGAAGTAGCAGGTGGTGACCCAGAACATGGTGGCCAGCAGGCCGGACTGCAGCGCCTGCGGGGTGGGCTTGCACTCGCGGCTGAAGTCAGTGTGGTTGTCGGGCTGCTCCACGCCGACCAGGAAGAAGAAGGGGCTGGCGGAGAGCAAGGCAAAGGCCCAAAGGACGCCGATGGTGGCTTTCACCCGGCGCTTGGTGACGACCACCTTGGCCTTGAGGGGGAAGCAGATGGCGAGGTAGCGCTCCACGGTGAGGGCGGTGATGTGGAGGATGGTGCAGTAAGTGCAGCCCTCACTGAGGTAGTGCGAGAGGCGGCACAGCAGCTGCCCGAAGATCCAGGGCCGGGAGCGCCAGAGGCGGTAGAGGTCGAAGGGCAGCCCCATGAGGATGAGCAGGTCCGAGACGGCCATGCTGCCCAGGTAGAGGTTGGTGGTGGTCTTCATGTCGCGGTAGCTGCGGATGACCAGCACCGTGAGGACGTTGCCCGCCACGCCGACCACGAAGAGCCCCAGGCAGACGGCCGTGATGGGAACGAGCACCCACATGGGCAGCACCAGGCACAGCCGCTCGTCGCAGGGCGGCCACGGCCACGGCCAGTCGGGCTCGCCCTCGCTGCCGTTCCCGCCGCCGCCGCCGCGCCGCATCCCGCCGGGGGACGCGCCGTGCCCGGGGCAGCGCCGCTCCTTCCTCCGGCCCGGCCCCGCCCCGCCCGCGGCTCCGCCGCCCGCTCAGGTACCGCGCCCCCGCCCCGCCCCGCGGGCCCGGCCCGCGCACAGGGAGACAGGCAGGGAAGGAGGGAGGGGAGAGGGGCGGCGGCGGTGCGCGCACAGGACTGACCACCAGCAGCGAAAAAGAAGGTACTTTTATTGTCCACAGACTCTTAAAGGTACTTTGCTACATCGTTTTATGTATTTTCTATCAGACTATACAGGTTCGTCTTCATGGAGCCCGACGTTGTACAACCGTAAAGTGATATGTTTGGTAGTGTATCTATAGCGTTTTAAAAACTTTAGAGTTTCTCTTTTTCTTTTATTTATTTTTGGAATGTACAGTATATGAGGTAAAATTAAGATTACATTAAAAACTGTCTTCAATGCAGTAATATGCACTGAGGCTCAAATGGCAAATACACTATTAAATGACTATCAAAAATAGGAGCTCATTTGAATTTTACTATGAAAAACGTAAGTCACTGCAGGTTACCTGCAGTAACAAATCTTACCGTTTTAGACATTCAACCGTAAGAAATCTCTGGGCTGTGACACGCAACCTCATTTGCACTGCCAAACATGGCACTTTTAAGAAGGTTCTAGAAAACATCAGTTATCGCGGTATCCTGCGGGAAGGTATCAGCCTATACGTACAAATGACAAATTTGAAATAAAATGTAAACATACAGTACATTTTAAAGACAGATCGTTCTCGCCACACGGAGGCCAAGTTCTTTGCCATTTCTTTTTTTTTTTCTTTTAAAAAAATGAAACTCAGCAACATTATTCTACAGCACAGATCATTGGACGTATAAACAATTACAATACATGCCCGTTCTAATATAAGAGAAATTCTTCAGAGATCTTCAAAGCACAAGACAGAGGTTCCTTTTTTATTATTATTAAGACTGACAGAAGTGTTTAATACTATTAAAAATGCTAAACTGAACACAACTAGAAGTCATTAATGATCCACTATCTTGTAACTCAAATAAATTAAAAGCAGCTAATTACAAAGTGTATAACAAATAACATAAGTGTGATGAGACAAGGATTTTTTTTTTTAAAGATAGTTTCACTACAAGCTTTGTGTCACTGGCAATCATTGACATCTAGCAAGATGTTCAATGGGATACTTGTTAAAATTCAGTCTGGTCATTCAAGAACTCACAAATGCAAGCTCACAAAACATTGATGAGTTATGCAATTGCAAAGTGCTCTAATGCAACATTAACTACATGCAATCAACGTACAGTATCCAAAGAGACATTACATTAAACATTAGGATCTCAAGAAAAAAGCAGCTTTAAGTTTTCTGGTGCAAATTACTACACTTCGTCTTCTGATTTGGTGCCCCAAAGAAAGAAGGAAAGAAAGGAAGGAAGGAAGGGAAAAACGAGAAAGAAACAAAACAAACAAAAAAGGCAGTGCTTATTTCTGGTGGATATGGCAAGTGAAGGTTGGGGAAACAGCAAAAATTCAGTAACGAATTTTATCTCAAAATTCTATTGACTAGCCAAAATCAGAGGGCACAGACATCTATATAAACCGTATCCAATCAAAGGTCAACTTTGGAAATGTGTTTTTCAATTTAAATAACAAATCTATGAAGGTCTCTCACACTCTCCCTTCTATATTCGGAAGAAGTAAAAGAGGCATTTTTGTAAGTAAACATCAAATCCTGGGGGTAAGATAAACCACTTGTGCCATCTCCTTGTAGTCTTTCAAAAACATCTACTTGCAGTGAAGAACTCCACATTTATCACATAAGAAGCTTCCTTCATGCATACTCTTCCATCCAGTTTATTATTTGCTGCCTGAGAAAAGCCCCTTCTGTTTTTCAGCATAAATCCTGCTTCCCAAATAATTAAGACAAATGAGGAGGTAGAAATACAGCGCTAAATTGCTTTCACAGCATCAGATTAATATTGTGTACAGCACAAGTTTGTTAGTTTAAGTTTTAAATGCGATCTACACATTCTTCCCTGTTATGTTAGCAACCCTTAGAAGTGTGGGCCAGGAAATCATCTTTACACTTGCATTTACTGGTCAAAGCCTTTTCGTTAAACACTGCGTGCCTGCCCCATATCGAGTTTGTACTGCATGAAGGCATATAAAGAAAAGATTATATTTCTGTGGCTTGCATTTTAATAACATGTGTCAGCCTATACCTACGAGTAAGCATTTTAAAGTGGCTGAGAAAGTTTGCATCAGTCCCAATGCCGGTGCTAAATGCCTGGTTTTGTAAAAGCAAGAGAACAGAATTACTTTTAGATGATGAGAAAGTAAAATGTAATGGGCAGCATTATAAAATAGATCTCTTTTCTTCACTTTATGACGAAGTACTGAATGATAACAGCAATCAGAATGGAAAAGATAGCGAAAAGTGCAAGGATGACAGCAGCACACACTTGGTCGCTCTGTGACCATTGTGTCCTTGTGGTTTGCACAGTGTCCTTGTTGGTGCTTGCCGGTGGTTCAGTCCTCTGAGAGATGAATAGCACTGGGGCACTGTAGGGGCCCACCAGGTCCTGGTGACCCGTGGCCTCTTGGCACTGGCGAATGGCACATGCGCGGAATCGGTATTCACAGTTCAGCTGGAGGCCTGTGTATCGGAACGACCAGTCTGGGCCCTTGTAAATCTGGCAACAAGGGGGAAAAAAGGGATACATCAAGTGAAAATGTACTATACACACACACGTATCCTAGTATGGTTTGGTTTATGGTGAAGGTAACTAAGATGGATGACAACTCACCAGTGTTTTCACTCACGCAAAAAAAGAAAAAACCAGACATAAAGCTCAAACACGCAATTTAAATACCAGATAAAGTCTCCAGTTCTTTTGGGGAAACACAAGAACTACACTTGCTTGTGTGGAATGATGAGTACACACCAAATGAACTCTGTCACAAGCCCCAGCGTTGAGATGTTTTAGTGACCACTCACAATGGGATGCAATATACAATATGGGTATCATGGGATTTTAGGCAGTTAACTCTGTATCAAGCCAATTCATTAAGTCTAATTCAATCCAATGTACTTTGTTGTGGTTATCTGTACTTAAAATATTATGATTTATGCCAATAAACACTGTATCAGGAAAGCCACAGAGTCCTCTCTGTGATTCTTAATTTCATCATATTCCCAAGACAGAGATGACTTATGAGAGTGCTCTCCAGTGGTCTCTCAGTTGGCAGGTTAACATGAGTTCACAATGCTTCAGCATGGAGTGCCTAATTCAGTGAAATCTAAATTCCAGTTTCTCAAATTAATTACATTTGCAGTTACATAACGGTTCTGTGAAAGCCAACAAAATCTCACAAGGATGCAGTTACAGTACGTCAATAGGTACAGAGGCATTAGGTGGGTAGCACAGCACAATTTGATTTCTCTCTTTAAAACTCCTTCACCCTCCCACCTCCAAATATCTGGATTTCCTTTATTTAACTGGTAGCACGATACAGAAATATCACATCATCAGGAGCTTTCCCTACAGTTACCATACTGTTAGACAGTATCCTGAAAATGCAAACTGGAACTGTAAAGAAACAGGAAATCCCTTCTGAATCTGCTGTTCAAAGAGCTCTTGCTGTGCCTGAGGCTACTCTTAGAGTTCTCTGACAAGCTGAGCTTTATTGGAACCTACAACCTAGAGACTTTTCTCTCTGAGCAGGGCAGGCCATCGGAAGTGCAGCTTCCTCCAAATTCTGCTAATTTGGATCATGCATTTGGGTGTGAGCAAGCAGGCCACTGACACCTGACACACATCCTACTCCAGCTCCAGCTTTGCCAGCTGGCAGGGATTACCATCCTCAACTGCTTGTCCCCAGTGCCTTGCCAGGAGTTGCCTTCTCCTCCAGTGTGTTCCTGGGGTATTTATATGGTTGCTTCCTAACTCCTTTAAGATCTTTGACTGATGTAAACAGCTCAAACAGCACATATTAACTTATTTTTTCTGTAGCATGGAGGGAGCAATGACATGAGCAATTTGGATGATGGATCAGGAAGACAGAAGAGAGTGAAGTTTTGGTGGTGAAATAACAGGAAACAGCCTAGAGCAGACTTTCAGGCAGTTTATTTTTTTTGTCCATGTCAAATAAGATTTCCACCATCATGTCTAAGTGTCGTAAAGCCTGTTTTCATACTGTTTACTTCTTGATTGTTCCAATTTTAACTTCTGCAAATTAGTCTTTTCATTTTATTCTAACTTACTATGCTAGACTGCTCTGCAGAGGCAAAAGCAATCACACAACCTCAGTCTACTTTGTTATTACCATTCTCAAAGAGCAAACTTTATTTTCTTGCCCAGATAATTTGGCAATAGACGCTGATAATCAAAACATGACTTGACTCTGTGTCTAAAAGCAACACAGACCACACCTTATGTACCTAATGTTGCATTTACAATGTTGAAGTTACAAAAAAGAATAGTCACATGGCAAGATATCTCAGTTTATGGTTCATCTTTTACTGAGAAATTTAACAAATGGCCATAATAAACACAGTACTACACTAAAAGTTATGAAAATATTAAGGCCTATAATCTACCAAAGCACAGGTGAAACTTATTTAATATTGAACTATAACAAAATTATAATATACTAGAATTAACTGTTTCTGTCTTGTAGGGAAAGTTCCTTGGCTTAGTAGTATGAAACAGTTTTTAAGCCTAATTTCATGTCAAATATCAGGCAGTTTATAAACTGTGAAGTAAAAAAAAACCAAACTGGGAAGCAAAATTAGCACTGAATGCAGGATAATTTGTACCTTGGCATTTCAAACTGCTTCTTTGCTCTTAGTGCAAAGAGAACCCTTTGTCCCTTTTCTTCTCAGTCTCAATTCTGTACCATTAGGTAAAAGGTTTCTTTTTGTCATTTGTTCCATTAGTGAATGACCTCCTGACCACTTCACATGACAAGCTGTATTTAGTGAACATTAGTGTTACCCAGAAGGGCTGTAATTTAGTGCAGAATCTCCTTCTGAGATGAAGGAGATGGGTTTAGGAGATACAACCTTATATTATTTAGTAACAAAGTTAACATGGTGACTAAAACCATACTGGAACACAATAAGCTTTACTAAATCTAATCTCAACTAATTTTACTAAACTAGTTATCACAAACAGTAATTGAAGAAAACTACAGTAACTTAAACACATCATACCTGTTTGAATTCTGAGTCTTTTCCCACCATGACCTGAAGACAGTAGATAACTGGGTCACCCTTCATGGGCTGCAGAACCTCCCATGTGATTTCACAAGTGTGATCGTTTATTCTCTCTATCCTTGGTGCTGAAGGAAGGAAGCATAAAAGTGACAGCTCTGCTTTCCCCATCACATACTGCCACATTCTAATATCTTTAAAATTCTATATTCTACCTCCTATTTTGTCTCAGAGAAACAAAAGATTCCAATTCAAATTTATTCTTCCCCCAGTGTTTCTGGAACAACAACTAACAATTCATATAAGCCTCTGTTCCTAGTTTAGGTATCATCCACAGGAAAGCAAATAAAATTTAGTGACTGTAAGTGTGCATCATATACCAAAAAAACCCCAAACAATGCTTAATATTATTCTAAACATGCTAGAAAACATTTCCACCTTAACTTGCCCCTCTCCTGGTAAGCAGGGTATCCTAAGTACAAACTTTTTATGTCACAGAATGTATAAATCCATGTCTTTTAATTTTTGGAGTGAATACTTTAGGCAATTACATAAAAGGAACATTCTCCCACTATCCCTACCTGCACTTGAAAAGGGCTTAGTATTCTCAATATCCCAAATACAACATAATGCTGAAACCAACCTGCTATCCTCTCACCCCCTAAATGACGAAAAAAGCACCCTTACCTTTCAAGGCAGCTGGAACAGATTTGGGAGTAGTGAAAATATATTCTTGAGAAAGGGGACCTTCACCAGCTTCATTACATGCCTGAATACAAAATTTGTATGACGTTGACTCACTGAGTCTTTGAACTTTGTATGTATGACACGGTCCTCTGTATAAGGATACAAACCTGAAAATGGAACGTGTAGCTTATATTGAACACAGAAAAAGACTTCTGAAGCAGGTGAAGTATTGTCTTGAAATCTGTTCTCATAATTTCCCACAATCTAATGAAAAGCCCAGAAACCCTTATTTCAGAGTTAAACAGTGTTCTGGCTGCTATAAAACAGTAAGCTCATTTTCCAGGGGCAAGTTTTTATTTCTCATGTGCTTGAAACAAAGATCTCTTGCACAAAGAACACTACAGATTCTCTTGTACCAAAAGTGTTCCTAAGCATTTTAAGAAGCTATTTTGAATTTGAAACAATGGGAAAAGACAGCAATTGTGTCTCTCAATGAGCTGCAGTTTTTTTTCCCTTGGCCATCAACTCCCCCAGCATCTTTAGTGTTTCAAAATTAGGTAACTAGATTTTAGCTTTTTGCCCCTTTTAAACTCTCCCTTACTACACGTAAAAAAAGTGCCATGGTTACAACTGCTCTTGTACATGATTGTTGGAGATGGGCTCACGCAGACCTGCAGAGGAGGGCAGAGTCACACCTGCAGTGCACACCAAGTATGTTTCCGAGAGTTTTGTACACTGGCCACTCTCCTTCATGTGGCAATTCTTGCACAAACTCATCATGGCAACTCTTGCTTGATTTTCAGTTTTAGTGTCCCAGGACACAGCACTAATTTCTCTCTTCCTGCAGGCATTGTCATCTACTTTGGCTTTTCCTTCTCTTTTAAAATTAAACCAGACAATAGCTGCAAATGACCTAGTTTTTGGTAATGGCAATGAATTTCTTTCCAGTTAAAGAGTCTAATTTATTTTCCTCCTTACAGCGCAGCAATTTCACATAGTAGATCTCTTTTATCTTTTTGCCAAGCTTAAAGCTACTCATCAGATATGGAACACTCTGTAGAAGTGCTGCTCATCTTACCATTTAGGCAAGGGTTCTTGCGGTACCACCTCAGCTGACATTCTATTTAACAAGAGACAAGGGATCCCTCAAAATAATAATTTGTATTAATTTCCACTAAAACAATTGCATATAAGGCAACAGAGAATAAAGCATTCATCCCTTCCAATATTAGATATATAAAATTCACAACACTGATTGGACTTGTTAATTTGACAAAATATTTAACCAGAAGTGGCAGAGAAAAATGTGCTGGTATGAAACACTGCATTAAACTCTTCATGTTGAACTGTAAGTAAAAAACAATGAAGTTTTTTATGTTGTACTTCTCAGCACAGAACACTAGAGCCCTTCTTGCCTTACCAGATGAGAAGACCTCCTACATCTGCTGTAAATTCACCAAAGCATATGGAATTTTGCCCTTTGCCGCCATCTCCCAAGCATCAGACCATGGTGACACTGGGCACACTAAAGCAATGCCAAAACCAACCTTCCATTCTTATCCTCCATTTGAAGGTGGTACTGGATGGAGTCAGTTAATGCTTTCACAGTTCCCTCTCCCCACTTCAGCTTGAGAGTCTGAGAACTGTACGCAGCACATTCCAGGCGAGGTGGATCCGGGGGGAGAGGCTTTGTTTTCAGTTTTATGGTGTGGCTGAAAGGACCCGCTCCAAGACTATTTAGGGCTTGAATTCGTACCCTAGCATTTGGAAAAAAGAGAAAATAAATTAGCTTGAAATTAGATTCTAAAAATAACTGGTCATATCCATCATTCTCATTAAATAAAGAATAATGGTACTATCTACAATGAAGACTTTATCAATATTATGCTTTGATAGACTGTCAAGAATATGCAGGTGCCATCACTTTCCTTACATTTTAAAGAGCTGTCTTGATTGGAAATAAAAAAAAAATTCAAAATAAATTCACATTAGTGAAAAGATGCAAAGCTTTGTGAGTTACTTCAACAGTGGTCCATCTTTCTGACTATGCAGGCCTTGAACCAAAATTTTTGATGGCCACATTGGAGTGATGAGGCAAGATAAAAAAAACCAACAAACCACCCCAAAAAGGGGAAACCATATCTGTGACTGTTTTATCAGGTAAGTTCAAGGATGACTAACAGACATTTTTATGGACTTTTCTGAACGTATGAAAATAAAGTGAGCCACCTCTCTTTCTGTTTCCACCAGTAACACATCTCTGGGCACTTGCAAACCCAAGCCCTCTTGGGTCTGCCTGCAAAGTGAGAGGGGAAAAGCAGAAGTTGCCAAAGGACACAAAGCTGGGGAAGTTGAGAATTTGATACTCAGGGATAAGGTAGGGTTTTGCTTTTTTCTTCTTTGATACTCCAAGGAAGACAATGCTGGTATTAGATTTGTAAGTAAGAATTAAAAGACTTAGCCAAGAAATTTATTTCTGAAAAGGAAAATGAAGACAACAGAGGCTCTTTATGTCTTTCACAGGTAGCCACAGGGAGGAAAGTGTGTCTAATTTCATTTTGCAGACTTAACATTCGCTTGTCCAAAACAGTATCTAGGTAACTGGAAAAAAGTAATCACAGTAATTAAATTCTGAAACAGTCAACCACACAACTGCAAAATGTGGAAACACAAATGTGTATGCGGGCTAAAGAATAAATATTTCTCCTTCACTACAGTAATATCTAACATTATGCTAATTTATTACAGCCCAGAACTAAGGTTAATACATGCAATTTTTTTATTTGCATAAGGAGCTGACAGTGTATTCTATAAAAAAACTTAAGTGGGTAGAAGTATAGACCTATCTCTGCAATGGAAGCAACTCTTTTTTTTCAGTCTACGACACGGAGAGCTACAGCTCTTCAGATTGCCAGCATTATTGTTAAATAATTCTAAGGCACACAGAAACACTATTCTGACATAAAGCCATAAAACAGTAATTAAGGACTCAGAAAACTGCGTAGCCAGATGATATCCTAATTATACTGAAATCAGAGTAGGCTATAAGTCTGACTTCAGTGGGACTGCCATTCTTTAACACTGAGGACATGTTTTTGTAACAGGGATGTAGTGCCTTCAGGCATAACTACTGATTATTGCATTTATATCTTTCAGTAATCCTTGGACCGAACCTAAGAGATGATTTCAGCAACTAAAATTCTTCAAAAGAGATGCATAGCTGGCTGATTTTTCAAACTGATACTGTTCATGCTGACTTCCACTTTTTCTGCAGATAGGGTATTGCAAGCTGCAATGAGCTGTCATTAGATCACACTGGACATAGTCCTTCCTTGGATGGATTTTACCTTTTCAAACAGAGAAGCAACCAGTCCAAACCCAGTTATGAATCTGAGTATGTGATGTGAATGCAGTTAAATTGACACATTAACCAGACAGATACAATACTGCAATAAACTAACATAAATTATTATTGACAGGAAATAAAAATATCACATATATTTATGATGATCACCATTACAAAACTTCTTTTTGCTCCATGGCTGTGCACTAATGTGTCTCTGAGAGTAATAATGAAGACAATAAAAAATACAAGGAAACAAAGCACCTGCTCTTGTGGAGGAAACCATAGGCTGTCAAGTAGCAGTGCATCACATACCTGTAGGTAGTATCTGGCTGTAAGCCATCTATAAAATAGGTCAGATCTTTTCCAACAGTTATTGGCTGCTTATCTCCAAAGTCTATGCTGTAGCCAAGGATTTCAGATCCATGGTCACAAGGTTCTTCCCAGCTTATAGCAAGGCATGTGGAAGGAGAATAGTGTGGACTTTCAACTTCATCTTCACTTAGTCCACGAAGACAGGTCACAACTGCAGGTACAGAGGCTGGAGTCATACATGCCACTACTTCACTGAAAGGGCCTGCACCTGCAACATTCACTGCCTGCAAATCCAAAGTAGACCATGTTTCTATGGCAGAGTCAATTCCTGTTTCCAGATTTCACTAACAATGGTTTTACATCTTTACCTGAACTCTGCAATAGTATATAGTGGCAGGCAAAAGCCCTTTCACTTCACAGCTGAGCCCAGGCCCACAATAGGAGATCTGCATGCATCCTTCCACACCGCCCCACTCCAGTCGATACTCTGTGACATCAGCTCCATTACTTACTGGTACCTTTAAAATGGATATCAATAAATAAAAGTTAAATATACTGACATACGAGAAAAAAATCAACCAAACTCACCACAACTGTATTTTGTTTTTGTTCCAGAGGAGCCTTACCCTCCCATTTCTCTGCTGATTTTTAATTTAATACAAGAAAAATAGCAGGCAGAATCTGATACAATCTTCAGGAAGTTCAACTAAGACAACTGCAAACACAAAGTCCTGGACTGATACAAAAGGTACAGGCTGAGGAGCAGCCTTTACCAAAAAAACCCCTGTGTGTCCTGGTGAGAAAGTTGAATAAGAATCAGCAGTGTGTGTCTGACGAAGGTGAACTACATATTGGTTGTATTAGCAAATGAGCAGCAAGAAGGGTAAAACGAATAATGATTCCCCTCTACTCAGCACCTGTGAGGCTGCATCACCAGTACTATGTCCTCTCTTGGGATCCCCAAAAGGTGATGGACATTGACATAAAGGAGTAGGTCCAGCGAAGGGTCACGAAGCAGGAGTGCACAAAAAAATAAAGTTTACTTGATAGCAAAGTGATCCAGCTAAGGGAAGGTCTTACTGCTGCCTGAAATTACTGACCGTGAGGGTACAAACATTATGACAAAAAAATTTTCTTAAAGATGCCACAGTGCCAAGACAAGGGTCATGACTTGCATTAAAGGATATTTTGACTAGACATAAACAAAACAATTCTACAGAATGAGAGCTTACCCAGACAGTTTTAGTAGGCTGAAACATCTTCATTCTTGGAGATAAAATTTCACAGGGAAAGACCCTGAGAAACTTAAACTATTTGAATAAAAGGTTGAACTAAATGGCATCTAGAGGTCTACTTGTGCCTTAATTACTGTGTGACTCTGTAAAACAGACATCTAACATCACTCAAATTAACTCTATCTGAATGTTTAATGGTATTTCTTTAAAAAGGCTTTGCCTTGTAGATATTTAAGGAGTGCTCCTCTGACATTCCTCCAGTAGGAAGCATGAACACTACTTTCCAGGTAAAACAGTTTAATTTCTTTTTTTGTACAGTTCTGTAACTCAGATACTTCACTCCATCTCTAAGCCACTAAAAAGCTGTGTTTAAAGAGTATTCCCAGATAGAATCTTTCTTTTTACAAGCTTAATTTTTATCTATTGCATTTTTTAAATCAGGTATCTAAATACTATGGGTTTATAGGAAGTCTGTGAGGCTTTTGCTACATTATTACTGATGTAATTATATAAAATTAAATCAGACTATAAAACCAACAAACACAATAATCTACTGTACTATGTGGATACATTGTCTCTGAGGAACAGTAACTATGTTAAAGAAAAATTTTAAGATGAGACCGCATCACTCAGAAATGTAGAGCAGTAGCTGTGGCCAAACTTTTAAACAAAAAAACACAGTAAGATCCAGTACCTGCAACCTGCCAGCTTACTGCTGCCTTATAATGGCATGATGAATGACTGAGGTTCCACCTATTGGATAATCAGGTAAGTTTGCTTACAAATAAAGTGATTAAAAATACAGTACTCGACTTTTCAAGCTGAACTCAAAAATGCAGAAGACCACTACCTTTAGGCAGGTGTTTCCATGGCATTCTTACCTCCCACGACACCTGAGCACAGGCAGCAGATCTGCACGCCACTTGAGGGGGCTTGCACTGATCTGGGGGTCCAGGTGCTGTAGTTATTTCACATTTTTCTGAGTATGGTCCAAACTATTAAAAAGGGAGTTGATACAACTACATTGTAAAAATGAAATGACTTCTTTTTAAAAAACACTTTACCATAGCAGGGACATGTAACAGCAACCTGAAACTTTGTATTACTTCTTTATAAAAAAAATTTCTGTGGATTGTGGATTCAGGATTTCTTTCAGTATCTAACTATTCTCCAGAACAGCTATAAATTTTTCTTCACTCCAGCAAATGCAAAGTGAATAAATTTGACACTTCAAACTCTTGGGAAAAACAGGGAAGTACTATCCAAAGCCTTATTCTGAAGTTACATGATGGCTGCACTGGAACATAAACCAAGTGATACTGCCTATTTATACCCATGTAAAAGAAATAAAGGATTCAAAAACTGCTGAGCTATGAACCACTCTTTGAGGGTGGAGGGGAGATAAAAGTTAGGATAGTGCTTTAAGGCCTTAAGCTCCTTAAGCTGCAGACCTCTCCACAAACAGTGTCAACTCACCCTGACAGATTTTAACGAAGTGTACATTATTGAATAAATCAGGACTTTGGGTACATAACTAAATAAAGCTCATTCTACAGCAACAATTGATTTAAACACATTTAATACTCCAAAGAGGGAAAATAGTCTTTTATCTGATAGAACATGTACTCAGAAGTTAAACTAAAAAATGGAGAGTCAGGAAACACTAATTATGATGTTCTGAACACCAACAGCTATATAAATAAAGGTCAATTTACAAAGCTGTATACAGAAAATAATTTGCTACCTTACTTCACATGAGAATAGTGAAGTTGTAACAGTGCTTTAGTAAAGTCCTTCGCATTTCCTAATGATTTCCTAATATTACTGTTCAGATAAAAGACATAATTAGCTATTTTCTCTTCCCTTCATCTAAAAATCCCTTTCATTATAAATTGATGTTTAACCGTCTGTTCCCACACAACAATAAGCTATGTATCTCAAATGACTCTACATCAGGAGATCCTAATTTTAAAATTACTGTTAAATGCTTCTTTTGAAATAAAAAATCCTTAATTAGTGATTGCAGTCTCTGGAATCAATTTCATTTTAGACTGCCTCCTTACCCCAGCCTTGTTAGCTGCTCTCAGTCTGAAGCTGTACATCCTCCCTGGAAGAAGGCTGCTCACTGTGCATTCAACATCAGAACCCTGGTAAACCTCTCTGTGTTCATCATTTTCTGCCTGAAACATTTCCAGACCATAACAGGTAATAGGGGAACCACCATCTACCTGAGGTGGTCCTAAAAATAAGAAAGAAAGAAAAGTTTATTTAATTTTAACACATGAATTTAACACATTTGGATCCCTTACAATTTCTAACACTTGTAATAAAATTACCCCAACGCAGCTGAATTTCTCTTGCTCTTGGTCTACCCTGTAGCCTTGGAGGCTGGCATGGACCAGGAACCACTGCTGGTGTCTGCACCAGTAAGGAATCAGATACCTAAAACAGAGAGACAGATTAATGAAATTATCCAGGCCAAAACAAGAACTATCAGTTATGCCACAAGTAAAAGCAAATACCTGAGTCAGAAACAAGATATTCTACCTTTTTAATGACATCTTCAAATATGTGAAGATGCTGAAGTGATCTAATATGTATTTCTCATAATATAAACCATGCCAAAATAATCAGACAATATGGAAAATTTGCTTTTGTATTTTGGTACACATGCAAGGAGTAGAATTAAAAACAGTGGTTAATTATCAGTACAAACCTAGTACAGATGCTTGAAATATGACTTATTCAGTGTAAACTCATTCTCTTTTGCATCAGACTACAGTTTAATGAGTTCTAAACCCTTACTCTAAGGGTTTTATACTTTCTGTGGTAGAGTATCTCAGAAAGCAAAAGTGAGCAGAAGTGTCATCAGAAGAGATTTTAAAAAAAGAGATTTCCACTTTTTCATTGCTTAGCAATACCTAATGTGCAACAGGTTTCCACCTCTGCTTTGAAGTTTGGGAAAAAATTGCCTAAGAACATAACAACCCATGCAGCAGATGACATTGACTGTTCTGGATGCAGAAAGAAGTGAGCAGAGACAATGAGGGGTTATTTGCTTCAGCATGATACAGAACAAATAGGAAGTTGGAAAGCCTTTAGGTTTACAGATGAATGAATCTCAGAGTCTCATTTCACAACTGGTTTCTATGTATGTTCAAGAAAGAGTGGACTAGATGATCTGCTGCTTTTCAGATTGAACAACTGCTGCTACTTAAAAGGCAGAATGTTTCACATATGTTCATGAGAAGCTGCAGAAGCGTTAATTAAATCTTTCTTCACAGTTCTTCTGTTGATTTCTGACACCTTCAGAAAGTATCAAGACTTTCTGGAAGTTATTTTCTCTTTGGTACTCAATGTTAATTCTAAAATCATGGGGTTGGGTTGCAGAGAAGTAGGCAGAGTAAAAGTCTCCAAATACTTGTGGTCTGGTGACTGGGAAAGCACTGCAGCCAAGCCAGCATTGAAGGAGTCCAGATTTACTCTTAAGGCAAGGTAGCTGTAGTCAAGGCTATCTTTGCAGATTTCTATGTGGAGGAAGAGCACATACATTCATGTCGTAAGGCAGCGCTGGGTAGAAATGGCAAACACCAAAAAATTAAGGCTTTAATATTTTTGTGACAGCAGCCTGACAGTAAAGCCTTGCTGGAAGTCTGCAGAGAGGCAGGGCTGGCTTTCTTACACTTGCTGCTGAGAAGGGAGAGCAAATACAGCAAGACATTTTGGCACTGGCAGCTGAACTACACCACAGAATTGACAGTGCACATGTGTGTGTATGTAATTCATGTGTATAAAGGAGTATAGTATGGCACAGCAAATTGATTGGGAATACTGAAAAGTAGGGCAATGTAAACATTTTAATTGCGCATGAGAGGGCACTGAAAGCATAACGCTATAAAGGCTGAGTGAAGACTTCTTCCCCTGCCTGCTGTGGCTATTCAGACACGGTACTCCGCTGACTACATGAAATACATTAAATTCATGGAATCACAGAATCTCCTGAGTTGGAAAGGATCTACAAGCATCATCAAAGTCCAGCTCCTGGCCTCAAGACAGCCACAAGAATCACACTCTGTGAGAAACCATTGTCCAAATGCTTTCTGAACTCTGTTATGCTTGGTGCTATGACCAATTCCGTGGGGAGCTTTTTCAGCCTTCTTAAACGGCTGTATTGGGTTAGGCCTTTAATAAATGACGTTGTATAAATGTATCACATAGGAAAAGTATCTGTAAATAAGACAATCATGTCAAACAAAATATAATCTCAGAAAAAATATTCAGATATATCTCTTTAACAAATGAGCAGAAACTCGAACCATTGTGCAGCAATACTAGAAGTTCTCTGAGGTTCTAATTATGGCTATTTTGTTAGGCACTTCTGCACAATATTTACTTAAATATCTACTGGACCAGATTTTCTTACAGAGAGAAATTCTATTTAATAAAAATATTAGCTGATATTACCGTGCTTTGTCCTCCTTCCCCACTGCAATATACACGTAACCGATAGGAAGAGCCCGGATTTAGTCGGTCACACACATGTTCCCTAGTGGCTCCGCTGTATATTGTATCCCATTTGTTTCCTGAAAGGTTAGGAATAAGTGTGCAATGAACCAAAGTGCAACTTGCCACACTTCAGTACCAGCCACAGCAGATATCCTAACTTCACTAAAGTAAGTGTATGCCTGATATTTATTAAAAAAAAAATAGAAACTGAGACTGCTTTGAATTTCCTGGAAGATCTCATAATTTCATAAAGATAGTTTCCTAGGTGTAGCTCTGCTGAAGTGAAATAGCTTCCTTATTTGGTATTTACCTTAACTAGAAGAGAACTTACTGGATCAGCAAGCACATTCAACATTATAACCAAATAAACAGAAAAGATACAAAAGTAAAATTTTTCACAGAAAACAAACTTCACATTACATTACCATTTTGCAGACTGTAACTACAGGTTACAATTGATGAAGTTTGTTCCTGTGTTCCTGAACGGCCCAGATGCATGTGAAATTCTGATTCCATTATTTGCTACTTTTAAATCAGAAACTCTTTAGCATTCTCTCTCTCTTTTTAAGAGATTAAGCAGGGAACCTGAGGACTTTTAATTAAATCCCCAACACCTCCATAAACCACAGAATTTAGCGGGCTGGGAATGAAATGTAATGCACAGCTCACTGAATTTGCATGAAAGGCTTGGGTGCATCATTCCAAAAGTGACTTAATGTGGACATGTGACAGAGAGAGGAAAGCAACAGACTAACAGCCTGAGAGGAGTCCCATTACATCCGGGGCCAGTGCTCTGTCTTAATCTGACACAGCACTGGAGAAGTTTAAACTTTTATTTTCGATGTGTTTCTGAACTCAATAAGGCTACTTAAGAGGTCTAGATTTTAAAATAATTTAGCAAGTTAGGTTTATGTCCAATTTAGAAATACTGTCAGTTTCCTTTCTGTATGAAAGAACAGAAAAGCAAATAGCAGAAAGTTATCCCAGCTGCATCACTGTTCTCTTTTAACAGTGATAAATGGAGTATGAGCTTTTCTTTCATCTGCCATGCAGAAAACAAAGCTACACGTCCCTGTCTTCTTGCCCTAAAATGTCTGAAATGTGTAATTTCATTTCCAAAATGAAATAGATCTAATTAGTAAGTTAAACAAAAAGCATCTTTTGTGTCACAAAATTTTGTGGCATCTTTCATTCCAAATCAGAGAAAAAGAACTTCTTGTGTACCAGCACTCTATTTTCTTTTTGATATCAGTCCAGGGAAATAACTTTCCCTGTCATAATACACATTTTCTTCTTCCTACAGAGACAGGAAAAAGCCCCCACACAAGAGAATGCCAGTGTATGATCCTAATACTTACCACTTACGCCTTCAGACATCTCCACAACATACGTATTTATTGCTGCTCCCCCATTGTCTTTTGGTGGATCTGTAAAAAACAGCAATATTCCAACTAAGTGAGGTAAGTTAAGTGGCTTTATAGCTTTTGGGGAGGATTTCCCAATAGCAAAATCAACAGACAACTGGAGATGGGTGTTTATTTAGGTGGAAAGTGTGCTAGTCTAGGGCAGCAGCAAATCACTCCAAGTCCTGCTATGTTAAAAGCCAGCTCTCAGCCCTTCTGTACACTCTACACAGGAAAAGGGACAAGGGAATCACCCCTGGGAGATGCCACAGCAAACATTTCATCTCAAGTGCTGTGGAAAGCTGCCTGAGTATGGATTCAGGAACACAGACTAATGATTCTGTAATTTGGACTGCAGACAGGAAAAATTATCACACAGATTTGTATATAAAAATATTTTGAAATTATTTAAGGACAGAATTTTGAAAACCTAAATATTTTGGGACAGAACAGAAGTCAAGAGTTTTACACGGAAAACTTATCTCTTAACTTCTAATATATCACTAGAAATTGAGTGCACTGTCCTCCCTGGTACAGTATTCTTGTACAAGATACAAATTTACAGACCTTTCTTTGACATATAATCCTAATACTGTTTCTCAAAAATGACTTAGAAAACAGCAAAATAATGTGAAACAACATTTTGAACAAACATAAAGACAGCATTATACTTCAACACAGAAGGGTACTCCTGCCTAAACATCACAACATGGATGTGCTGGATGAAATTATGTTGGCTCTTAGGCAAGGGTTATGTATCATAAAATGCCAGCTAAATAAAATGAGATTTAGATGGCAGATAGCACTTCTTTGGTTGGAAGGAAATTACTCCAAATGAAAAATAAAATTGTCACATTAATTACCACATAGAAAGAGTATCACTGTTCTAAATAAAGAGTATTAAAAGTTTTATATAAAAATTGATATTTTAGGTAGCTTTTGATATACAAATCAGGTATTTTTAATAGAAGTGCACTATTATACATAGAAGATCAAGTATTAGGTCCTGATGTAGCATAGCACTCTGGGAAGATGCAAGACTGGATCTGCTGAGTACTATTTATATTCTACAAGTAAATTTCTTCTTACTGATACTAAAGAATTAAACACACTATTAAATGGAAATAGGTAAGAAGCGACAATAAATGTAATTTTTTACTGTGATTTTCTGCTAAAGTACTGCATTGCACAGTACTGTTTAACCCCTTCTATTTTACAGCATAAGGCTAAAAATTCCCGAGCTTAAGGAAAAGCTTTTCAACATCCTTAGCAAATAAAAATTTATCTATCAAAACCAAATAGTTTGGTTTGGTCTATCAAAATCAAATCGTTTGAAGATACAGGTTGAACTTCAATCTTCTCTTTTGGTAAGAACCTAGAATGAGATGCACCTACTTTTTGTGCTGGAGAAACAGAACTTCTTAGTACATCAATTAACCACACCTTCTAAAGTGTTGTAGTCCTCTGCAATAACAGTCCTATTACAATTAGCATATTATTCTTCCCATATAATTAGTTGCACTGCCACATCAAGTATTTTGAGTCAGTATTTTTCCACGTAAATGGAAATGGCTCAGTTGACTGAAATGTTACTAAAGTAAAACCTGACCTTCTGTATAAAAAATATTATGTATATAATATATATTAAAAATACAGAAGAAATACTCTAAATAGAGCTGGAAAACATTCTTACCCCAGATTATTTTAAAACTCTGTGCATGAATTTTTCCTTTCACTGTGGGTTTTGAAGGTGCCCCAGGTTTATCTGGACAAGTAATGTATTCCACTGTCTCACTTGGACTGCTTTTCCCTTCTGAGTTATAAGCAATGACCTGCAAATACGTATAAAATACTATAAACACATTGGATAGTGGTATGCTATTCACTGTTTATGGTAAGAACAAATTAATTTATACTGTATATATAGACAGACACAATAAATTAGCACAAGAACTGAAGTTATTATATACATTCATTTTACATTTTCATTAGTCCCATAGTTAGACAATCACTGTACTGAAAATATAAATGCATGCAAATCGCCAGAAAAAACCAAATCCTTAACAAAATCCCTCCCATCCTAGTATAGCACCTTCTTTTACAGAAATACATTCAGAGATAAAAAAAGTGTTTACATGGGTAAGTTGTATTAGTAGCAAAGAGATTTTATAAACTTTCAGTCCCAAGGATCATTATGGCAAAAGTTGTCATGAAAGTCGCGTGAAGGACAAGGAATTATATTTGTCGAGGGTAAATGGTGTTTAACTAACCTGAGTGCTTCCATGATGATACAACTTGCTCAACAAATGGGGGAGAGCTGGGGATATCATCTACCCTAATTTTAGTTTGGTCTCCACAAGATCTACGTAGACGAGCTAGTTAAGATAGAACAGATGGACCACAAGAAGGGTGTAGAAAACCTGACATAATGCCAGGCTCAGAGGGTGTTGGCTAATGCTCAAAGGCAAATTAGCAGCTGCTGATGAGTGGATTTCCGCAGCAGCCAATCTAAGGTCAGATTCTATTCATTGTCTTTAGAAATGATCTGGATGACTGGAGTGAGTGATGCTCCCAGATTTGCATATAGCACCAAACCAGGAGAAGATAGACATATGCTGGAGGGAAAAGCCACACTTTGATAGGCTAAAACATTGCATGAACAAGAACTGTATGAGCTTTGGACAAAGATACAATCTTGCACCTGGGATGGAATAATCCCAGCACCAGTGCAGTCTGGGGTCTAACACTGACCAGTTTTTCTTTTTTCAGCTCTGCTGAGAAGGATATTGGGATTCAAGTAGGAGCAAGCCAAATGAATCAGCAAAGCATCTTGGCAGTAGCAAAACCAAATTGTTTCATGGGCTGCATCAGCAAGAATTTACCCAGCAGAACAAAGGATTTAATTATGTCACTTTACTCAGCACTTTTAAAACCATATTTGGAATACTATGGCCAGTTTTGGTCCTCCCAGTTCAAGAGACACTGGGAAACTGGAAGGAGCTCAGAGGAGATAATCATGATAATCAGAGGATTAGAGAACCTGACATGGGGAAAAAAAGCTTTGTTTTATTCTGCCTGAGTAAAAAGAAGTTTCACTGGGAAGGATCTAATCACGGCCTTCTAACACCTAAGAGGTAGCTAGAGAAGAGATGAAGATATTGCCTTCCAAAGGATCTGTAATGACAGGACAAGAGCCAACAGACACAAGGTGTGTTAGGGGAAATTCTAGCTGGATATAAGAAAATAAATTAATTACCATTAGAACAGACAGTCCAAAGAAGTAGTTGAATCGTCCTTGCTGGAAGTACCGAAATCTCAGCTCAACAGGGCTAGGACAGGGTTGAACTGCCTGAACTAAGGCCTGGCTTTCTACACAAATTTGACCCAGATGATCACTGAAAGTCCCTTCCAACCTAGACTTTTCTGTGATTCTAGGAAAACAAATTCTTGTTATTCTTTACTTTCTACTTTTTAGTTTAGTAAAAAGCTAAACCACCTAGGAAAAAAGAGAAAAAAAGAAAAAAGAAAAGAGGATTTTTCAGTTTTTAGATCTGTTTTAAAAATGAGCAGAATTGAAATGACAGCAGAGATGTTAGTACAGACTGAGAAGAGGAAATGCAAGCTAACATGTCTCTCAGACATTAAGTCTCCCCATACAGTTTACAAGATTAATAATCATCTGTTTGTCTTTGTGCCCTTACAAATGAAGTTAAACAGGCAGTTAGCATTTACGTATTATAATAAGGTTTCGAATGGTTATAAAGCTTCTTTCAAAAGCCTTAAGGAATATTACTACTAATTAAGTCTTTCCCCTGTATAATAAAAATTAAAGACCTGATTAACATAACATTTGTTTCTCCTTTATGCTCCCTGAATGAGCGAACAGAGACTTCTGTTTATTGTTGTGCTAATGAAAATAGGGTATAAACATTGGAGTTTATTTTAACGAGAAACTTAGGATGTTTAAGTAACTATACATTTACTAGTAATGAGTATGATTAATGTGTACTATTACTTTCAAAGGAAGACTATGGTCATGTCCTGCAAAAGCTAGTTTCAAGACAATTAGCTATTTTTTAGTTCATGTATAGCTGTAATAGTGCTAGAAACATATTGCATATTTTAAATTATTTAAATACTAAGTTATGCAAAAACCCCAACAAAAACATGTTCAGAAGTGCAAAATATAATCTGAAAAGGAGTACTTACATGCCTTAGTGTTAACTCAAAACAAATCAATCAACCGTTAAATTATTGCCATTCATATTGCAAAGAGAAGCTGTTCTTCAACAGTTCCCAATTCTTCCTTAAGAAATAGTATTTTAGGTGTATGTGTGACAACAGCTATCAACATTTTTCTCTTGCAGACAAATGAGGTTATTCTGACTGTGCCTCAAGTTGCACCAGTGGAAGTTTAAATTGAACATTAGGAAGAATTCCTTCACAGAAAGAGCAGTCAAGCACTGGCAAGGCTGCCCAGGGAAGTGGTTGAGTCACCACCCCTGGAGGTATTTCAAAGATGTGCAAATATGTTGCTTAGGGACATGGTTTAGTGCTGGGTTAAGAGTGGGACTTGATCTTATAGATCTTTTCCAACCTCAATGATTCTGTGATTCATACATGGACCTTTGTTCCAAAACCCAAATAACTATTCAAGAGTAACACAGAACATAGAGAAGCTCAGGCTGGAAGGGACCCTAAAGATCATCTGGTCCAACCCTTCAGGGCAAAGTGAGCCTAGATGAGATTATCTAACATCCTCTCCAGTCGTATCTTGAAATCATCCAGTGATGGGGTCTCCACCACATTTCAAACCATCTGGGAGGTTGTTCAGCGATTATTTGATCTCACTGTAGACTATTTCTTTCCTATACCAAGATGAAATCCCTTCCACTGCACCTTGCAACTCTTGCCCCTTGTCATCTCCAGGTGGCTCCCTGTGAGGGAAGAACCTCCCTCCTCTCTGTAGTCAGGCTTTAAGTACTGGCAAACTGTGATGAGGTCCCTCTGAGCCTTCTCCAATGAGAAAATATGTAATTCCTTTAGACTTTCATTATAGAGCAGGTTCTCCAGCCCTTTTATAATTTTTGTGACCTTCCTTTGAACCAACTCCAACTCTGCCTGTCTTTTATGAATTGTGTGCATCAGAACCGGACACAGTTCTCCAGATGTGATCTGACACAAGCTGAATACAGGGAAGATCTCTTATCTCTGCTAGCAATACCACTGCTCAGTCAGCCCAGGATCCAGTTTGCCAGAAGGTTCCTTTCAGCAAGGCTGCTCCTAGCCCTGTAGTGGGCTCCGTGGTTATTCCAGCCCAGGCGCAGAACTTTGCATTTGCCTTTGTTAGACTTCATACTTTTTTCCTACTGCACTCTTCTAGCCTGTCCAGGTGTTTCTGTAAGATAGCTTTGCCTTCTGATGTGTTCATCTGACCACTCCGTGTGGTGCCACCAGCAAACTTGGTGAGGGTGCTTTCAATCCCATTGCCAAGATCAGTTGTGAGAATGAACAGAACGGGGCCTCCTATCCCTAGGGGTCCCTAATTCAGACAAGCTGCCAGCCTGACTAGAAACCATTGATTACCACCCTCTGAGTGGAGCCTGTTGGCCGGTTTTCTACTCATCTCACATACCAGCTATCCACTTTGTGTCTTGCCCATTTGGTCAGGAAGAAGGCTGTGGGAAACTGTTGAATGCTTGCTGAAGTTCAGCTAAAGAACATCCACTGATCTCCTTGGACCAACTTGAAGTGTTACCTTGATGTAGGACGTGATCAGGCTAGTCAGCCATCATTTACTTCTGGTGTAGGCTATTCCCAACTGCCTGCTTTGTTTGGCTTGTAGTATTTCCTACGAAGACTTTTCCAGGGACTGAAGTAAGATTAATGGGCCTGTAGTTCTCTGGGTTCTCTTTTGGGCCTCTCTTGTAGATGGGGGGTATTACATTCGCCCTCTTCCAGACATCAGGGATATCCCTTGACCTGCGTCACTTTTCAAATGTTATAGATAGGGGTCTTGCAGCAATGTCAGCCACTTCTCTTGACATCCAGAAGTGGATTGAGCCCTTAAAAGAGACCAAACCCCAACCTAGTCACAGCTAGCTTATCCTGTGATCTGGGGTCCAGTTATGCTGGTAAGGCAGAGGCAAAGGCAAAGAAGGCATTGAGAACCTCTGCATTATGAGCACTATTAGTAACTTACCCCTTTGCCCTGTTTAGGAATGGCCTCTGTATGTCCTCCCTGTGCTAAGAAGCATTTCATGCCATTCTTGTTATCTTTGGCCAATTTCAGTTCTAGTTGATCCTAAGCCTTCCTGACTTCAACTTCGCCTGTCCTGGTAAAGTTGTTATAGCCCTTGATGGCTACTCAATCAAGGTGGCCAGTGTGCTTCTTTCTACCTTTTAACCACATCCAAAAGCTCAGAGTTAGGCCAGATTTCTTCCTGATCTAAAAGTTCAGCCCTCAAGCTTATTAGAACAGGCTCAGCACCATGGTAATATGGATGACTTACTGACAATTTTATTTTTTTTTTATCAAGGCTGCTCCTTACCCTAACACCTTCATTGTGTTTACCATCAAAGAACCTATAGCTACACTAATATCACCCATGTATATGAAACAAATATAAATAAAAACCCAAAATAGCCAAATAAAGAGCCACATAAAAACCCCTGGATATTAAGAACATGTACTCATGACTTGGAATTTCAAGATATATACCCTCTGCAAGGGTATAACTGTGTTATACCCTTGCAGAGGTTCTTGTTGCTTCTGCAGAAACATTAATGCAGGTGTTCAGCTGATAGTTTTAAGAGACTGAAATTGTAAGAAACTGGCATCAAATTCAGTTTTCCTTAAAAATGGCCCTCCCCACTTCTAAGCCAATCTCAAACTAGTCTGGTGCCCAAACATACGAAAAAAATCTTACCCTAAATTTATATTTTGTACTACGCCTCAAATTCTTCACTATGTAGGTAAGATCGTCACCATCATATTTTGGCTTGAAACCATATCCCTGCAGAATTAAACAGGATTATTTGAAACATTATCTTTGCAGGCCAGAGGATCTAACATACTTCATACAAAGAAATTACTGTTTCAAACTGTAATTATTATGCTTCTCTGACAAAGTAATAAGTGCACCTTCATTGTGTAAACACAATTTTTTTTAAGAGGTGTAAATTCATTAACCATTTTCTAGTCAGGAGAGGGGAAAAGATCAGTAAGAAAGACAATGTCACTGGAAATTTTACCTAACACTTTTAAAGGGTAGAACAGTACAGATTTTAAAACAAATGTTGTTAGTCTGAAATGACATCTAGAGGGACCACACTTCATGATGCAATTGCTTTGATCCAGCTCTTATACTTGTACACACAAATTCACAAAGTTATAAGCAATTTAAAAGTCTTTGCAGAAATGGGGCTTAATAACAGTAAGCACAATTAAAAAAAGAAATCTAGGTGGTCTGGTCACAGCAATGACAAGTTAGCTAAATTTCAGAAAATACAATTACTTGTAGAATATTCTAGCAAAAATAATCATTGCTACACTAATACAATAATGCATCAAACATATTGAGAATAAGTAGTCTAAACTTACTGAGTTCTCATCCTCCATCTCTAATATATATGAGATTCCTTCATCTGATGGTGTTCCTGAGGGTTTTGTCCACTGAAGGGATAACCAAGTAACTCCAGCATTAATCAGCAAAGGACTTGCTGGTGTGGTTGGGGCAGTGCCTGAGGTATGATACAGGACTTCTTCACTAAAATCACTGTTTAAAACAGACAACAGGTAAACTAACTAGACACAATACTTAATCGCTAAAGCCCAAAATTCTTACTAAACACAGGTATGACAGTTCCTTGGAGATACGTGCAATGGGAAATTGCAAGCTGTTACATGCAAACAACTCCACTTGCCCGCGAGTCTGTCAGTAAGAAAATATCTGAACAAGGTTTACAATTGAAAGACTCCTTTGTATTATATAATTACAATGTTTTGCAAACCAAAACTTTTGCTTTTTCATATTAACTCAGTATTCTAAAACACTAAAGCTCTATTTGCAATAATATATTAATACCACAGTGTCCTTAATTTTCAAAGTGAAAACACGAAGGCATAAAAACATTTATGGCAAGATCTCAAAACAAACTTTACTTATGTGTTCTGAGCTTACTTTGAAGTACTGGTTTCTGTAGAGATTCATAAAATAATAGAATAGTCTCATTCAATGGTGAGCTACTTCAGGAGTTGATAAAATGGAAGTCTTATTGCAGAAAAATAAGTAGACTGTGTATCAGTGAATCTCCTAACACAACTGTTATCTTGATCTGATTTAGATTAGACACACCTTGTGGTGAAAACACAAACAAATTCCATAAAAAGAGCTACTTTGAAACAGAGAGATGCAAAAGTTAGTGCACAGGTACTATGCTCACACAGATAGTCTGACATGCATCCAGCTATACTAAAAAGCCCCACCTGCTCTCAGCTGGCTTTGCTGCTTTACATCAGATCTGAAGAACCACAAGCCTAAAGCTAATCTATTTTTAACCATATGAAACTAATGTCAAAGATGTAATTTTAACCTAAAAGCTAAAGATTACCTAAGTGAGCATCAGGAAGCCCTGAAAATAAAATCCTCTAAACAAAGACACCAGTTAAGTATCTCATGTGTTTCTAATCTGACTTGCCTGAAAAATCTCAATAAAAAAGATAACTCAATTTCACTTTCTCTCTTACTCAACCTATATTATAGCGATTTTATATATTATAGATATATATATATAGACATATTATATATATTATAGACATATTATAGATTTTAGTCTGCACTGAGGTATTTTTGGCATTTAAAGGAAAAAATCTTACAGACAACACATTATCAAGAGTGTTAATAGCACAGAAAACAGTCTGTGAGGACTGTCAAAGAGATGTGAAGCAAGAAGGGAAAAAGTAAAAAACAAAAGAAAACTTCCCAATTTGTGGGAATAGTAATTTTTTTTTCTTGTAAGAAATGACAAGCTAGACAATTTCTGGACTGGAGATTAAGTGGTACCTACAATATATTTACTAAAAGAAGATCAGCATTTTGTAGGCAGCCTGAAGAAAGCATGAAGAGAGGTTAGATACAAGTAGTATGTCTGACTCTTTTCAAAACGAACTATTAAAGGAGTCACCTTACAAGTAGATATAAGGTAAAAAGCTCCACATCTTAAAAAGATTTAATCTCTAAACTTGCTTGAACCACTCCAAAATACACTGAAAAAACCTAAGACTCCCAGTCATAGTCATATTTGAATGACTATTAAACAATTCCCTCAGAAGTACAGTACTATCTATTTTTGAAAATAGATTTTATTTTTCCAGTTTTCTTCATCCACTGTTTCATGCAGGTTAGAATTAAATTTAAAAATTAGTAACTCAGTGATAAAATATCTGTTCTTGTTGGTAAAATTATTTAGACAAAATTCTGTCTCCAGATGCCTAATGTTCTCAACATTCTTCATAAGGGATAAACAGGCACTCTACACTAATAAATACTATTTCAAGAGACTTCTTAATTAAATAATACCATAAAGACAATAAAGCACATCTTCACAAGGCTATGAAATATTGATTTAAAAATCTATTCAGTGTGATTAGTTTAAGAAGAGTACTTAACTGATCAGTGTCTTCAAAGCTTACGCTGGAGGAATCTGTAATATGTGCAGCTATTCCTAGAGGGGTACATTTACACTCAGATGTAAAAGGGGAACAGGAAGAGATCTCAGGCACCGCACTCTGCTTAACTGCCAGCTCCCCCGGCTTTATTTTTAACAGTTCCAACTGAATCTCATCAAGACAAAGTCCAGGAGCAACTCAAGAGAATAATTAATTCCAGGAACATCATGCAGAAGGCAGTAATGTAATAAAGACTATTGGAGCACACCAAAAGTCATCCTAGTCCACTACAATGTCCTCTGACAGTAGCACAAAGCAGGTGCTTACAGAAAGACATAGGAATAGGCACTTTTTGCAATGCCTTCCCTGAGTACTCTCCAAAGCCTCCCAACACATGATCTCCTGAGCCAGCTGGACTTTTCACATACTTAATAGTCTGTAGAAGATTCCTTCTGCCCAGCAGGAATTATGACCCTGGGTCTGGCTCCCTATTCTTCTACATTGTTCTTCAACACTGGCCAAGCAAGAACTGTTGTTTCAAGCACCTCCTTCTGCCAGATAAAGGACACACAACACATGCGCTCTATTTCATGCTATAAAAATACCAGTTTAGTGAGCTGCAGCACAATATTCCTAGTATTCGAATTTAAAAAAACAAAACAAAAAACAAAACAAAACAACAACAAAAAACCAAAACAAACCAAAATAAACAAAAAAAACCCCAACCAAAAAACAAAAAAACCCCCAAAAAACGAAACAACAAAAAACAAAACAAAACAACAACAACAAAAAACCAACCAACCAACCAACCAAACAAAAACAACACAAAACCAAAAACAAAACCAAAAACCCCCCCACAAAAAACACTTTTATGCTGATGGTGAGGAAAACTGTTTTTATGCCCCCCAGGATCTCAAGGTCCAAGTACTACTAGGTAGTGTGGACACCAGGAGTCTGCTGTAGAAGAGATGAGCTCTGGTAGTGTGATTGTTAGCCAGGTGCATCTGCTTTGCCTGATGACCAAGAACCATACTCAAGAACTAATGCACCCAGTAATGCAAGCATAACTTCACAAAACATTTTTTTCCAAGTTCTTACTTATATTCTCCACTGAAGTCACAAGTGATTCATCTAAAAATTCAAAACAAAGTTTGGTGCTCTATAACATCTGAAGAGTAGTAATTAAAAGCATGGACCACATATCTTAAGCATTTATAATAAGCTCTAGAACTTCCAAAGAATTCATTGATATGGTAATGTCATATTCTGTCTATTTCCAAGGGTAACAGGAGACTAACAGACACCTTAGATGAAGGGACAATATCTCAGCTCACAGGCTATCTGCAAAAAGAATCCAATCCAATCACATACTGTGAGTTAGCTAAGCAGTTGGACGAGATGATTACTGCAGGTACTTTCCAACTGAAATATTATATATTCTATATTCCATTTCAGACCATTTGGACAAAAGACCTTTTTCTTTAAATGGCACCATATGTTTTTCCTAAAGTAGCATACACATGCATGCATATGCATTCCATATTTATGTATGTAATAGTATTTACCTCATTCCCATGTCATTTTTGGCTGCTAGCCTAAAGGTGTACCCCATTGCTGGTGATAGTTTAGTGATCCTGTACTGCTTCTGTTGACCATAATAACACTGGCAAAACTCTCCATTTCCTTTTCCCTAAAAAGCAATAAGTTAATCATATTAGTCACCTATCATATATGCATCCATCAATTAAAGTACACACAAACATGTAGTAAAATCCTTTTTTGAAATTAAATACAACTCAAGAATCTCCATATGGTGACTGAGTGGCATATGAAACTTTGTATTCAACTAGCAGCTTTTTTCCTTCCTTTCTGTTTCCCAGTTCCTTGGGGCTGAAAGAATAAAAGCCACGAAGATCCTACAGCTCTGCCATGTCAGGACAGTTGTCCAGGTAGAGACTGCAAGATTGTTGCAGGGCTATAGTTGATCCACCCACTTATTAAAAAAGAAAGACTGTTACAGGAAAATGACCCTTCCACGTAAGCTCTTGAACACAATACTGGACTACAAGTGAAAAAGCCACTATTAAGAGTGGCAGAATCATTCAATTAAGATACTTTTGTTTTATATCCCCCTAGAAAAATCTGAACAGTAACTATATTTAATAATTGCTTCGGAATTACGTATTTGTCACAAGCCCCTAAGCCGAAATCTTAATTTTCACACAATTTGATGTGCAAAGTTACATACAACTACTTAAAAAAATAGAAGACTAAAAATACAATAGAATAACTTGCTTACTTCATCCCATTCTAAAAGGTAACTGTGGATTTTGGAACCATTATCACAAGATGCCTGTAACAGGAAAACAAGAAAATTAGAATTCTAACTGGATTCAAGACCACTTAAAAAAATGCATGCATGGGCCAAACCATGTGAAGAACAGTGGATGACAAATAATGCTCCCCTTATATGATTGTTTCACTTGCCAAGACAGTCTTAGCTCAGATGCAATACAATGAATGCTTGTTTTATGTTTATTGGTTTTTTCTAATTTAGTCCTTGAAATGCACTGGCTACTGAACCAATAATTTTACCTTGAAAGACTCCTTGCTTTTCTGTGAATCCTTCTCTTTTTACTCAAGCCCACATTTAACCCAGTAAACCTATTTCCAGTCAAGGAACTGTGACTGAAATGAATAGGTTTGACAAAAATTTTTAGTTTCAATGAACTGGTATTTTACTGATAAACCCACAACAATTCTGAAGAGTTTAAAATATTTATTTTAAAGGCTGTGAAGCAATCCTTACCTTCCACTGAAGAGTAAGAGAATTTTTGGTCCGATTAGTTATCCTGGGCAGATTTGGAGTATCAGGTTCACAACTTGCTGTGGTAAAACTCTCTGCCTCTGAAGGGCTCCCCTTTACACAGTTGCATTCTACTTGGACTCTAAAATGGAAGAGAGTTAATAACATTTTGCTTCAAAATCTGTATAGTTTCCAAAAAAACCCGAGCATTTGGAATTAAGTTGCTGCCTTGTTGCTTCATTATTAAAGTATCACTGTTATAAATAAATAACTGGGGGAAACAGCTCAGTCAATAGAAGCAATAAGGAAGAGTCCTTTGCTTCGGATGTACATCATTACCATCAGTTGGCTTTAGTCTCACAATTATATTTGAAATATGTCTGCTATTAGCTGTACTTTGGTTGGGAAATAATGGTAGCATTTTGCAGGCTCATTATCTGTTGTAGAGATATAAACGTATATTATGAATAATTCTTCTGCAAGTGCTTTTGTCAGATGAGCACAATGAAGCTGTTGATATATTTTGAGAATATCCTCTGCACTCAAATGAGTGTCCTGCTGAGAGTGTTCACCTTGTCTTTTCCTTTAGTAAGGTTATGAATTAGCTCTCCATATACTTCAAAAGAGTGAATTCTGCTTCGTCTCAAGGAGAAATGGCTTGTTTTTCAAAAGGCTTGTCTCCAAAAGGAAATACATGATAATCATCTGGCCTCCCCCTGACCCCTAAGCTGCACAGCTATGTCTTGCCTCTTTGGGTCAATGGCACATTACTTTCTTCTGATTCATCTGTTCCTTTGAAAAAAAAAAAAAACCCAAACCAAAACTCTCCAAAAAAACCTTTCCTCTGATCACCAATGTAAATTCTGGATTGCCAGCCTAAGAAGATACAAAAATCCTGATATATTTTTGATGCACAGACAGCAAATTACAGGAAATTTGGCTTTATAGATTTCACAGAGAGAAGACATTTGAACAGTGACTGAAGTTGAACACAAAGTTGTTTGTGCTTGCATACAATTGGAAATATGTAATATGCCAGTTATGGTGGTTGAGTCATTCTAGTCTTTGTTGATTTTGTGCTGTGTTCATACTGGCAGGATTCTGTTTAGGAAGAGCCTGGATGGCCAAGCCACTGATTCCCATGTATTGCCTATAACAACCAGAATTAAGCAAGAAAAAAAATATGAATGTAGCCTGATAGAAGAGGACTTAGAAAAAAAAATTCTAGGCACTGACCCTTATGCTCCATGAATTTTCAACTTTCATCTTGTTGGATAAAATATATAAAATATATAAATGCTACCAAAACTAGGCACAAAATCTGGCAAACACTTTCATATGAAAGAGCCAACTTACCATTCATCATTCTCCTGACCTTGTGCTCCAGGCAATACAGGGGCTCAAATTAAATGAGGGCTGTGATAAGAACAGACCAACCCTCTTTTGCTTTCAGTTTGACAACCAGGACAATACTCTGGAAAACAGATCTGGGAAGTGTAGACCCCTTCACACCAAGGACTGGGAACCTAGCTCTCGCACTTGAGCAAATGTGAAAAAAGCTACTGTACAAGGCAAATCTTATCTTAAACCTGATGTGAAAGGAGGCAGAACATTGTTAACTGGAACCCATACTCTGACACACTTCTGTTCCCTTTGCTTCCTACCAGCTGCCTCTAAATTGCTTCCCTTGGTCTGTACGCAGGGACCTTGGGGTTCTCCACGCAGTCAAGAGAGGCAGGACATTCAGTAATGTCTAAGAAGGTACTCTACACTTGCCATTACCTCCTGGAAAGGCACTTCTTTTAAGGAGGCCTTCATTTCTGCCTTCACAATGTTATTTCTTCGTAAACTGCTTTATTCACACTATTTTTTTAAACCAAAGAATCACGGAGTAGTTTGTGTTGGAAGCGACCTTTAAAGGTCAAGCTGTCCAACCAAACTCCCTTCAATAAACAGAGACATCTTCAACTAGATCAGGCTGCTTAGAGCCCTGCCCAACCTTTCCCTGAATGGTTTCCAGGAATGGGCATCCACCACCTCTCTGGGAAAGCTGTTCCAGTGTTTCACCACTCTCAGTCCAGAAAATTTCTTCCATATAGCTAGTCCAAATCTACCCTCTTTTAGTTTGAAACCATTATCTCTTGTCCTGTCACAACAGACCCTACTAAAAAGTCTGTCTCCATCTTTCTTACAGGCCCCCTTTAAAGTACTGAGTTTTCTCCAGGCTGAACAACTTTTGTGGCCCTCCTCTAGAGCTACTCTAATAGGTCACCACCCTTCTCATGCTGAGGGATCCCAGAGCTGGACACAGCACTCCAGGTGGGGTCTCACCAGAGTGGAGTAGAAGGGCAGAATGACCACCCTCATCCTGCTAGCCACACTGCTTTTGATGCTGCTCCAGGACATAGCTGGCTTTTTGGGCTGCAAGTGCACATGGTCAGGTCATGCCCAGCTCTCCAATCCATGAGGACTACCACATCCTTCTTGGCAGGCCTGCTCTCAATCCCTTTATCCTACACCCTGTGAAACCAGGGCTGCCCCAACCCAAGATCAGCACCTTGCACTTGGCCTTGTTGAATCTCATGAGGTTCCCATAGCCTCATTGCTCAATCTTGTCCAGGTCCCTCTGGATGGCATCCCATCCTTCAGGTGTGTCAACTGCACCACTTGGTGGTTGACACTGCAGCTGCTCACTCAATCCCACTGTCTAAGTCACTGATGAAGATATTTGACAGTACCAGTCCAAGATGGGCCCCTGCGGGACACCACTTGTCACTAATCTCCACCTGGGCATTGGGCCATTGACCATCATTCTGTGGATGTGACCATCCAACCAACTCCTCATACACCAAGCAGGATACTGTTGGGGACTATCTCAAATGTCTTACAGAAGTCCAGACAGCTAACATCTGCAGTCCCCTTGTCCACTGATACAAGTCACTTGATCATAGGCCACTTGGTTCTTGAGGCAGGACTCGTCCTTGGTGAAGCTGTGCTGGCTGTCCTGCATCATGTCCTTGTTCTTCATGTACCTTAGCATGGCTTTTAGAAGGATCTGTTCCATGATTTTCCCAGGCACAGAAGGTGAGGCTGACAGTTTGGTAGCTCCCACAGTCTTCCTACCCTTTAAAAAACTGGAGGCAGTGTTCTCCTTCTTCCAGTCACACAGGACTTTACCTGGTTGCCATGACTTTTCAAATATGATGGAGAGTAGTTTGGCAACTACATTAGCTAATTCCCTCAGTACTCTGGGATGAATCTCATCAGATGTAGACTGACGTAGAGGTTCCTCAGGTGGTCTCAAACCTGTTCTTGTCTCACTGTGGGAGGGACTTTCCCCCCTCAGTCCCCATCCTGCTATCCATCCACTGGAAAGGTGTGAGAAGAGAGGTTGCCAGCGAAGATTAAGGCAAAAAGGTTGTTGAGTATCTCAGCTTCTTCCTCATCCATAGTTACCAGTTTGCCAGTTGTGTTTGTTTGGGAGGATATGCTTTCTCTGACCTTTGTTTCTGGCTGACAAAACTATAGAAGCCCTTAGTCTTTGCATCCCTTGCCAAGTTCAGCTCCACATGACCCACCAATATTTAAAAAAAGAGGGAAGAACAACACCTAACTACATCTTTCCAATCCTATGCTATTTCTTCTCACCTACTGAAGTAGTCAATTCTGCTAGGAGGGTAAAATTACACTGAGCTGGGGGCACATTTTGTCATGCATATGGGGTCAGGTTCACTGATCTACTGGAGCAAAGCAAAAGTCGCATCATATGACCTTCAGGTGGCCAAGCAGGAAGCATTTTCCAGGACAAGGTACTTTCCTCTGCTGCTTGTGGAAAATTGAAAAGCAGCATCTGTGCCTGGCTCCAAGGACAGAAAAAGGTCACTGTGCTGGCAAAAAGATAAGAGCATGAATGTAGGATGAATGCAGCAATCTTGTCTTATGTTGTCCAAAATGGACTGAGTCGTCAGCTAAGTCAAAAATGTCGATTTGTGACTCAAAAGAGGTGAGAAGTGGTTAAGAACATCTCTGAAGACTTAGCCAAATACACAATGAAACTTTTAAAACATTTCCACTGAATTTAATGAAGAGAAAGTGAGATACTCACTTTGCATGGTAATCAGTTGCTGGCCTGAGATCATTTACAGTAACTTTATTTTCTTCTCCACTGGAAAGAGATACAAGTTTGTTTTAAAGACTGTTTCAGAATTCCATACATTTATACAAAAAGACAAGTATCATCTCCATACACTTGTAAAAAAAGACATATATCATCTAACTCAACATACCTTCTATGAAATGTATTTGCTAAGAGTTTGTCTTTTGCTAAATACAGCAACGCGTAAACACATTTATCTCTGAATTTTAGAGGCTTCTTGTGTTATTCCTGTTCTTTTGCCCTGGTGATTTTGGGGCACTTTTTGTTTGGTGCTTTCTAAAGAGTAGCAATTATTTTCTTCTTTATTTAGTAAGACAAACTGCATGTGTATGCATGTATGTTATTGCTAAAAAATCATTGTACATTGTCCAGTACACTGAAGTATTGCAGCCTACAGCAGCTCAGTCCAGCCTTGCAAAAACAGTTACCTAAAACTGTACCTGACTGCACATACCTACTTGTTAGAGCCTAGGAAACAGAAAAGGCACCAAAACAACATCTAAAAGTCTGCTTTTGCTCATGTCACCTTATCTTAGCAAAGGTCATTTCTCTGCCTCTAGTTTCTTGGATAGGAATACTCAACTTGTAATTACATGAAATCCATGGAAGATGACTAAGATAAACTAGCTAGAAATAAAGGTTTATAACTATTAGAGAACTTTATACCCTTAATTCTATATTTTACTGTCAAATTTCTCCAAATTGCAAAAAACTGATTGAAAACCATTGTGTTAGGAATGAAATAATTGAAGAGTTTTGTTTGCTTTGCTGCTGCTATGAGTTGTGTCCTGTGTGAATTTGCTTATTTTTTTTCGTATCATAAGACTGTATCTTACCAAGATCAACTTTAGCAAAGGCAGGGATAACCTTACTGGGAGGAGGAGCATGTGCTGACATAAAAACTAATAAATACAATTTATTTTTCTCACTACTTGTATGTCTCACTATTTGAGAGCTCATGATGTCTAGTGTAGCTGTTTGAAATACAGGAAAAGTGGTATTAAAATACACCTCCAACATGCAGAGAACAAAATCTTTACATTCCAGTTGATGGCAGAGACTTCAGTAATAAAATTAAATGAATCCTACTGGAAAAAAAGGTAGCTTATTTCAAAAGAGAAGTTACACAAAACTGCTAATTATTTAAATTTCTGGATAACAAGCAGATTTTCAATGAGGTTTTAAGCCACATATTTCAATGCAGCAGCGACTAAATAAAAATAGCCAACACCTACATGTACACAGTTTTGTACTTTCCATCTTTTCCAGTACTTGAAATCATCACTTCATAAGTATAAACCTCTGGTATGTCATTCTTGTCTATGTCTTCTCCGGTGTCACTGGCTGGAGGAGACCACATCAGTAACGCTGTTCTTGCCTGAATATCTGATACCTGTAGAAATACAAAGTTTTGAGCTCACTGCCATTTAAATGCTAGTGTATATAAATGTTACTTTGCCACAAAGGATCAAAGAAGAGAAAGGAAAGTCATATACCATTAGCAAATCCGAGTATTTATATTGATATGCTAGCAACTAACTAGTTCTCACAGATGAAATCAAGTTGGAAATGCAAGGAATGCCATGAGAAAAATGCAATGCTGGGCAGGGGACTGAGGGCAGAGATGCCTGTTGGTACCGAACGCCACCCAGTGGGCTGCTGAAACACGGACCAGAGCGTTGGCCAGGCACAGGGAGAGCAAAGCACATCCTGGGCCATCAGGCACTTCATTAAACCATGCTTCTGGCACCTTTTCCTTGGAAGCCACTGGTACTACGACTTTTTTAACACCTTGTTTCTTATGAAATATAGAGAGATGAAGGCATGTTTGCAGGGTCCATGTACATACACGCTGACAATATTCTGAAGAATTTCTGTGGTGTTTGCAAGAGCACCCCACCCACTGCAAAAAGGCCTGGATAAGAACAGTTGGTGTGATAGAAATAGGAGTATAACCAGTGTGTGCGACCTCCAGCTGTTCAACAAGTGGCCCCAGCAGACAAATCATGCTAAAGGCAGTGACCCTCAGGTGGGTTAAATGGAAATGGAGAATCACAAAGTGACTCCTGAAACACAAAAGCCATCAACTTTAGAAGTGTAGAGGTAGCATGAAAATTTGTCACAGGGGACAGGTAAGAGATGCTGAAGAGGGACAGAGCAATGATCAAAACCTGACAGTGTGAGAAACTGCTGTGCCAACCACTGCTGCCTCCATCCAAGCCTGATGGACACTGAATGGCTGCATCCCAGCTGGTGCAACGGCATTTTGGGGCACAGCTGGCATGGATTTGCAGCTCAGGTGAGTGCATGAGACCTGGTGGAGAGCTTTCTCAATGGCCTGTGGATTAGCAGATTGTAGGGAACAACAGATTCTAGGGGAACAATGCAGTCACACACAAAGCTACTGAAACGGCCACATCTTCCAAAGGAGATGTCTGACTAGGGGCACCCACACTCCCAAAAGGGTGGGCGCTGCCTGAAACCCATATATGTGCTGCAAAGGGCTAAGGATGCTCATGTTTTTGTGAGTACACAGGTGCATGCAGGTGATTACAAATTTTTGGGATGTGTTATAGAAGAACACCTAGAAATTTGTGGCTGTTCATAAGTACTGCGTATCTGCTATTGTGGTTTATATATTGCACCCACCTACCGTTTCCAATCATTTATAAGAGAACTCAAGGCACATTTCATTATAAGAAAATACTAGTTTTATAATATAACCATAGTGTATGTCTATTTTGGGAATAATTGCTTTTGAAAATCTATTACCAGAGTATCAGAATCAAAAAGCTATCTTCACAACTGGTGCTCTCAAATTGCTATAATCTACTGAACTAAAAAACCGAATAGGTCAGCTTCAAGAATGAAGCAAAGAGGACATGACTTATTTATAGCAAACAGAAAGGAAGAAAAAAACCACACTATGCAGGCCTCAGTGCCTTGGAAATAATGTCACTAAACAATTATGCACTAACAGGACTATACATATCCTAAAAGGGATCAAATGTTGGTAGGACTAAACACTGAAGTTGTTTCTATTTAAAATCTGGAAAGAAAAATTCCCCTACTATCTTGATGCAACCACAAACTAGACTAACACTATCTATAACCACTGCAGTAAAATTCTAGCACTTCTGGAAGTCTCTGGAGTTGTGGAAAGCATCTGATAAAGTTCCCTCCTGGACAATCTTTCTCCCACCCTTCTGAGTTGCAGCAAGTGGCAGGAGATCCTGAGGGGAAGAAATGCAGATTTCCGAAGGACCTACTGTACTTCAGGACTAGTAGATCCATTTTAAGATGATCTGTTCCTAGGTTTAGCTACTTTAACAGTTGAGTCTTTTTCCCCAGTGTCCAGGCAGTGTCCCTCTTACTACTAGCTAAGCCTACTAGTCCTAGGCACCATAGAGTTGATCTTCCCTTCCTTTTGCAGCTGTTTCTCATGCATTTGAAGACAGTTAGCATTTGAGTTTCCCCTCACCTATAAAATCTGATAATTCTTACTGTTCTCCTTATCTCCTACTGATTCGTTTGCTTCAGTGCTTTGCCCAGAACACCCCATCCAACACTTTGCTAATGCCAAACTGTCACCTGACAGATTGTATTTCCTTCATACATAGTATATTTTCAAAAAAACCCTCTGTGACATATGGAAAAAGAAGTCTTTCTGAAGATTTAAGATCAGAAGAATCCACTACTATTATATTGGGAATGGCTTTTTCAAAAAGCTTGGTTTTACTTATTACTTTGTATGCTTATGCAAGCAGCTGCAATTGATTCTGGTCGCAACTCTGAGCACTATGTCCTTCTGCAAAGCAGAGTATAATACTTGAGTCAGGCTCCAGCACTGTGGAGACAAGAGGTGAGAGCATGTCTTCATTG
Source organism: Phylloscopus collybita (assembly GCA_027886175.1). Lineage (NCBI taxonomy): Eukaryota > Metazoa > Chordata > Aves > Passeriformes > Phylloscopidae > Phylloscopus > Phylloscopus collybita. The sequence continues at coordinate 17,594,031 of JAJNNQ010000007.1, forward strand.
GCAATCCAGCTTGCCAAAGTGAATCTCCTCATTAAATATGTTACACATGCCATTTGGGTCAAACAAAAGAGCAGTTTTAGCATGTGCAATCTGAATTGCATTCACAGTAATCCAAGATACTAAATTGTGAGTGAGGTGCATCACATGCCAGAAGTCTGCAAACATACACAAAACCAGAAAGTATGATGTTCTCCGAAGGGATTTGCATGCTTTATAACCAACCCTCAAATTCTGAGCTCTTTTTGCCTCCTATTAAAAAGTCAGCCTTCTGCATCATTCTTCATCTGGCTTTTGCCTTTCCTGTCTGCTTTATTATTTAGTCAACAGATATGACAGCTGGTGAAGACTTTGCTCAAACACTGAGGTGCAATCTGCAGAACCACTCCAATTTACATCTGGGTATAAACAGTCCAAGTCCCAAAGTAGAAGGGTCATCTGGTGTCAGTATCATGTCATCAGTTTGACTTAACACTGCCATGTATGAAAGGATGAGGGATCCATATGGGGAAAAGTTCAAGGAAATCAGAATCCAACAGGAGTTTGGAGGTAGCCAAATTGATGCATCCCATACTGCATAGAACTGAAAGGTATTTGTGAATGAACGAACATGACAGAGACCACCACCTGATTTAGATGTGCATGCACTGGACCTGGGCAGGGACAGCCCAGGACAGGTCATCGCCTTCAGCACTACTCCAGGCTTTCTGGAGTAGGATATGGTGCAATGGACACTGTACTGGACAGCCCTCTGTATGACCATTGTAGGGCCACCACCACAGCCAGTACTGCCCGTGCCAGCTTGGTTTACCCAGGGAGCAGAGTACTGATGATCCAACAGAAACCACAATCCTCATAGTAAGTGCTTCAACCCAAACATTAATAAAAAACCTGCAGGAATATTTCTGATGAGAACCACAAAGAGAAGGTGTGAAAAAACAATGTCCTGGTTCACTTGAAGGAAAGTGAGGAAAACATTTCCTTGATGAAACTGGGAGGGTGGCTTGAGCTCTTGCAAGGCCTAAGTAGGTAAGAGACTCCTACCACATCACACCACACTCCTCCAAGCTGCAATATCAGCTAGACTTCCACCCCCTCACAGCCCTGACAGTCCCTTGCCTTCATAAAGCATAAGCCTCTCCAAGTGCTGGAAGTCTGGATTTTTGCCTTGTGTACACTCTGGATCTGTAGCAGACTACCACTGCAGCTGTGCCTGTGATGCCTTGTGAGGCCTGCAGAAATCCCTTGTTGCACACAGCTACATGCAATGATACTCAAGCAAGAACATGGTGGGGAGAGGAACTAGGGCACTTGTCTAAAAGGCACAGATGGTTGAGTGTTGAGGGCAGAAGGAGTGAAAGAAAACATGATAGTACTGGCACTGCACTGCTTTTCCCTGTCATTAGCAACACAGCACAAGACCCTACCTGTTGATCCACTCTTCTCACAGTCTCATTCAGAGAGAGTTATCCATTGCTAACATCCCGATTTCAGACAGCTCCCACCTCTATGCTGCTTAGCCACCAATGACACAGGGGCACTGAAGACATGACAACCTATCCTGATGCTTGGACATGGCAGGACACCAAGTGTTCAGGACTTCCTCCATTCAATCTCTGCTCAGTGCTTGGAGAACCACAGAATCACAGAATGGTTGAAGCTGGAAGGGACCCCTGGAAGTCATCTGGTCCAACTCCCTTGTTAAAGCAGGCCCATGTAAAGCCAGCTGCCCGGAACTATGTCCAGGCAGCTTTTCAGTATCTCCAAAGGGGCAGTCTCCACAAACTCTCCAGCCAAGCTGTGCCAGAGCTGATGTCCTCACAGTACAAAAGTGTTTCCTGATGTTCAGAGGGAACCTCCTGTTTCAGTTTAGGCCCATTGCCTGTGGTTCTGACACAGGGCACACTGAAAAGAGCCTGCCTCCATCCTCTGTGCATTTGCCTTGCAGATATCTATATACATGGATAAGATCCCCTCTGAGCCTTCACTTCTCCAGGCTAAACAGCCCCAGCTATCCTGGCCTCTCCTCATCAGGCTGTAAAGAAACATATGAAAGAAGAATCAAGGCAAGGGCACTAAACTGGGGTGAGGTTGCCTGGCAAGTGAAGGGAAGAAGGTACGTAGCTGATGATTGGAGGAAGTAGCTGACTGGACAAAGCCATGGCAAGCTCCTTCTGCAGTTTCAGTTGTATGGACTATGCTACAACGGGAAACAGATTGTTTTTACTCAGGCAAGGTGGTGGACTCAGGATTGTGGTGAAGATTTTTGGAAAAGATGAGCAAATCTTTACAGAAAGGTTGGGACCAGAGAAAGTCCAGAGAATGACAGAAAAAAAAAAGACTGGCCTGCTCCAAAACACAAGAAACTACTGAATTTGTCAACAATGCTTTAAAGAGTATCTACACAAAAATATGCATAAGTTTTACAAACTGAAAATGTATTGGTGAATTTTCAAGCAGGTAGGTTGGAAGTCCATTGCCCACAGTCACCTTCTGTGGTGAATTTTATGTCTCTTTTCCCTGAAGCTGCCAAAAACTCTTAAAAGAGAAATAGGTCATATTTTTTCTCTACTTCGCAAATAAGGTTTTACAAAACCTCATTTTTGGTGACGTTTCCAAAACCTTGCCAGGTATCTCTCATGCCTAGAGGTATGTGGTGTGTAAAACTGGTTTCTGAGCAATTAAGACTAAACAAAGTTGCAGGAAATTGAGAACAGATTCTGCAGTATAATATTACGTAAGCATTGTTTTCCATTAGGCAGCATCATTATGCTAGTGGTAATGTTACAATCTCTCTCTATGTTTTTTAAATAACTCTGTTAATACTGAGATTCACAGAATAGCCAGGAAGAATTCTGCTGAATAAGTATCAAGACAGTTTTAGTTTCATAGATGTTAATACATTAAAAATTGCTTTGGTTGTTTACAAAAGAAGTACAGTGACTGGAAGTTAAGTGAATTTGCTTTAGCAGGGAAATTAAAGACCCTTGAAACTCAAGAGAGAGAAAAGGAGGTATGACTACGTAGAACAGCACCATATATTTTGATTCAATGGAAAGCTTTTGTTACTTACCACTGGCTTGGCTATATTAGAAAGAAGTGCTTCCAGTGCTTTTGTTTCTTCATCCTTTTCTTAAAAAACAAAATCAAAGCAGAAGAGAAGTACCCATGAATATTGTGCAGCAACTTTACAGTAAAATAGCTCCTCAAATTCAACAACTGCACACAGAAGAAAGCATTTATAAAGTAGAACATCTTGCTAACTTGCATTTATCTAGGAGAACATAAAACCAAAAAAACTTCTGAAGAAGTTGTTAATACAAAATTATTTCTAAAGACCTTTTATGCTTTATGTAATACAGAAAACCTAGTTATCATTTATTAATGTATAACTTTAAGCCAACTGCTGCTCTGGAGAACTTAAGATCTTGGATATTTTCCACAGATTTCTCTTTGGATGTAGCTTAAATATGTTATTGCACATCAGCTGGAAGCCTACTGGTTAACACTGTTGGCCTTAATTGCAAGGGAAACAATCTAAGGTCTTTTATGCCAGCTGAAGGTATAGCTGAGCTTTATAAAGGATTTATAGTTTATAGAAAGCATTTTATCTGCTTTTCTCACATAATATTTAAATTTTATTATCTCAATAGTGTAACTGAACAGGCTACTCAGTTTTGAAGGTGTGGCCAGGCATTTTTAATTCACTTAACCTACCTTAAACTAAATATAAAAGAAAAACAAAGTCTGACAAAATTCTTTAAGAAGCATAGATCAAATCCATTTACAATTTGTTTCTAAGATGGTTTATGCTGTTGAAACAAACCAAACTTTTCTGACTTGTATGACAACTCTAAGTCCCCACCTTCTGTTTGACAAATCCAAGTCTCAGTACATAATTTTCCCCAATGTCTCCTGAAATAATTTTGAGAAGTAGACTTTCCTATTCTTCATATAAAATACTTCTAACAAAACAGCACCATAATTTTTGTAACGTGTTAACAGCAGTGTATTTCATCACTTGTGCCTTGTTAAGTTAGCTCACAGATAAACACCAACTAACAGAAAGTAAACTGCCACTCTGGAACTACAGCGACAAATATTCAAGTTTGGAGCAACAGTTCTCAACTTCTGATTTTACGCTGTATCTCAGTGTGACCTTTGGTACCAGGCTTTCACAGGATATCATCTGCACATGTTTTTAAACAGCTCTCATAGGTTGAGATTTCCTGGTTTTGATTAGATGTACTTTCTTCACAATTCTTTTGGTTTACAGCAATCTAACACACATCGGCACAAAATAATGACCTCAAAGTGAACTTCAGAGAATTGAGAAAAATCATGGTTTATTTCCCTTAGCATCACCAAATTACAGTTCCTTATTCGGAAAGCACTGCTCCTGGCTAATAACAAGTCTTGGACGTTACATTCACAATCTGAAGGACTATGGCAGAGACCTCAAAATCCCATAGTGACACATTATCAGATTTGACAATGACAGTATGACTGAGTGAATTCAGTCCATCTATGAGATCACAAGCTTTCCAGTGAAATAAAGATGTTAATAATAAGCACATTCCCTATGGTAGTGTCTTAGAAAACATGAACTCACGGGGACTAATGTGAGGACCAGCCTTTTTCTACAAGGGCCTTTCAACAGTGAGTGCGTAGGGATACATCAATTTTATGTAACAGCAGTATCTCTTTTACAAAATATTCTTTATCAAGTTGGATGTATGTTTTCTGATCCAGAAATTTGATTCTTTCCATGTTTTCTACAATATCAAGCAGGCCATCAATATTCAGAGATTCCTTAAAACACAGGCACTCCGAACAAAGCAGAGATTTTTCTTTAAACAGTGTCACGATGTATGACTCATTTTCTCAAATTTACATGGAGACTTCCACACCACTAGTTTTTGCTCTCTTAGGCCCACATTCCCATGTGATGAGCAGGTTGATCACCCTTGACTCCACTCTATGTAAGTCAGGGCATTTACAGGCTGCTACTCAACTTCAAGACTGTCAAAGTGTGGTGTTCTATTCACAAATGTTATGTTCAGCCAGACACTGAATATCATATATTAATATGTGTGTATATGTAATATTTTTGATAACACCTACCTTCTACCTCTGTGTCTGTCTGAGAACTGCTTTTTCCTTTACCCAAAGACTTGCATTTGGTAGAACCTGTGCTTATACCAGCTGCATCTTGTCCTTTTGTAAGTCCATTAGGTTCACTTGTAGGGGAAGGACATTTCTGAGGAGATGATGGAGGACTGTTTAACTTATCCTTCTGAGTTCCATGTCGATCTTTTAACTTTTTTTGTAACCTTTCATATGTTTTACTAGACCTTTCATCTCTAAAGTTGGATCTTCCATGAGCAGGTAGAGTATCTAAATGAAGCAAGGAAAACCAAATCATTAAGAACAGAATGTAATTTAAAAATCTACCTAAAAATTCTATGTGCATTAAATGTGCACCTGTGTGTAAAATTGTATCTCTACTCCTATTTAAAAACTGAAGTGTCCAGCAGGTAAACTGATAAACACTAAATGGACATTAACAATATGTTAGGGAAGAGAGTGTAATCTCTCCTTCCCCATATTTTCTCCACTTAAAAATTATTCTTGAAATGTTTCTATAATCTTTCTTGAGCTGTGAGGTACAGGATAAAGTCTACAGAGAAAAAATGTGCTACTTTATTACACTAGAGGAGGTTTGATGTAATGTTGAATAAAAAAAATCATTCAGTTTTGGAATGCAGCTAGAGCTCTAATACTTTAATGATGCTTCATCAGGAATCAACAGGAAAACACACATAAAAGCATAGAAACATAGAATCTGTGATCTACAGGGCAATGGAAAGACATTAACACACTGAAGACAGTATGGCCAGGCCTTGTAAGTGCACTATAGCTTTACACAGTAACCCCGGGCATTGCTGCAGTAGCACTAAAGTCTCATCTGTAAGTCTGAACTGGCTTCGGAAAAAAGTCAGTACCAGACTACTGACAGCATTAAACTGCAAACTGCTGAATTCTTCTGTACAGTTCTAACATTTGTACTCATTTCACCTTTATGCTTAGAAACACTTTACTGACTCAAGAATTTATATTCCAAGTCCTTCCTCAGTGTAACCCTGCCTGAGAAATGCTGAAAGCTTTAAAAAAAAATCCTTAAAAATCACCATAGAATTTGCCCATTTTCAGGTAAATTGGATCATCAATCTGAAGAATACATTATTTGTTATTCCTTATGAGATAGGAAGTACTGAAAGTAAGATCAAATAAGAGCTTCCTTGCAAGGATAAAACAAAAAAAAATATTAGAGAACTTCTCAGTTTTCATTTTTTTTAAGTCAGATTAATTCACTGAAAGTTTGACAGAGGACTTCTAGATAAGCTGTGTCTATTTAGAAATGTGATTTTCACTTCCTTTAGAGAGATCAGTGCTTCTGTCAGGGAACTACCATGCTCTATGAGCATCTGTTTTGTTTGTGGGTTTTTGTTTGTTTGTTTGGGTTTTTGGTATTTTTTGTTTGTTGGTTTGGTTTTCTTTCCTTAAATTTAGATTACTGAAATAGGAGCCTAACTGTGGGTTTTGACTTTTGAAAGGTACAGCCAAAATCAGAGATCCAAAATTAAATACAAAATCTGTAGCAAATAAATAATAAATTACAGGATTAATCCTTTATTTTCCTAAATCCAAAGGCATTTTACACATATATTGAAAATAAAGCAAACAAAGAATCCCACTTTATCTTTTTTTACATTAGCAGTTTTGCAAATTATCATTGAATTTGTATTTAAAGTGATAGAACCTGGCAGAAGAAATCTAAAAAAAATATTAGTCCATTAAGAAGCATAACTCATAATTTATCTTTTATGCATTTAATTATCACATTCCAATTTCTTAATTTAGGAAACTAAAAGCAAACAACTGCCATCTACAAGAATTCAGGAAATTAGTAAAACTACAAATAAGCACCCAATGAGCATCTAGAAATGTACTGTTATCAAAGTAGTGCAACAAGAAATGAAGTACAACATAAGAATACAGAACACTAAGACTTCAAGGAAGAGTATATTCTTATCTGTCTGCTTTGTTCATCCTGACTATTTAAGCTCAGCAAATAGAAGAAGGCCATTTTTAGATTATTTTAGTAGTATCACACAATGTTGAGAAGTTGGGTTTAGCCTCCCTCTCCACAGCTTCTAGCTTTCTCTAAAAACAGCAACCTAGAATTGCTCTCTGAAAGTCTTTCAAGGTCAGCACCTGCCTTATCTAAAGAAAAGCAAGTCTACCAGAAATGCAAATATTTATCTAACAACCCAGCCCCTGAGCTAGAACACTAATACACTTTGCCACCAAACCATGGTAAAGGCAGACGTCAATACCACTACTAAAGATGGCTTCAACCACTTTATTAAGTTTAGGTTAGTGGCACCTCATTACTCCAACTGGACTTAAAAGGGACATTCAATTAAATGAAGACAGTTTTATGAAAAATGAACCACCTTTTTCCTTAATACTTAGAATTCCTATTTCATGCTTCAAACACAATGTTTGCAGGACATGAGATCTCAGAACAGTGCTCAGGCATGGATTTAAATGCTGAATCACTACAAACACTTTCTGCATCACTTTCCTAGGAAAATCTGTAACTTATACATGTAAGAACTAATCACTATGTTTAGTGGATCACTGAACAGACAACCAAATAAATTAAAACAACTTCTGACATAGTAAGCTTCAGCCAAATCAAGGCTGGTATCCACATAAAATGTTTTGTGTATGATTCCCCTTCAAGCTGTAAGTCTTGCTTGACAAAGCTCACACAACAATGTAACAGATGCTGGAAATGAGCAGAACATTATTGCCTTTGACAAAACTTGCAATATTTGATGAGCTACTTACCCACATCCCCATAGACTTGTGAAGTGTGATACTGTGGAATGTACTGCGTTGCCATGTCACCGGCTCCAGTCACAGGTGAGTATATGTGACGGGGTGGAGGGGGTATCATGGCTGGAAGAGGAAGGAAGCCGGGCAGTGGGGGATGTGGAGGCCTGTGTATCACTGTGTGACCACCAGGATGAAATTCTGGAGCCTGGGGAACCACCACAACCCTTCGAACACCGTTATCCTCAATAACCTGTACAGCGAGAGACACCATGCACCAAAAGAGAAATGACAGTCTGAAAAATACATTTCTATAGATCCTTAAACAAAATCAGGAATAGCAAACCTCTTAAATCTGACGAAAGCAAAATAAGAAATAGCAAGCAAAAAAAAAGGGACATTAAAGGGCTATCTCTGTTGAAGTGTATTAACTGCACCAATGCCATTAATTTCTCAATGTGGTGGGGAAGAAAACTTAAAAAAAATCTGACTGTAAGGGTACAAACAACCTGGTATATTTACAGCACAAGCCAAGCTTCTCCTAAGGATCCTATTTCCCCCCTCATTCCCACTGCTTGTATGCTACACTGCTGTAGGATTTGTTCTACAGCATAACAACTAGATTGCTCCCTAGAAATGAACTGGTGAACTGGCAGACCTCACCCTGCATCAACAGTGAGAGAAAAGGTAAGAAGTTTTTTCTCTGTCCCCAGCTCAGCCCAACAACACCAACCCAGGAGACAGCTGCCATACTGGCCCGGCAGCAGTCACCATCTGCATCAAGTTGTTAGCAAGTAAACTACCAGGATGGTAGTCTGCCCTCTCAAAACTCCTTCACAAATCAAGTAGTTCTAATTTGTTTTCCTTCTCCTCCCCCTATCCCTCTACCTGTTAAGAGGTCTTCAACCCTGAAGGGAGCCACATGCTACTCAGAAAAAGGGGGCCCTTGCGGCAGCCTCTGGCAGACTGGAGTCCAAGGGCTTGTGAAAAATCAGCAAGTGGGAGATGTGACAGCAGCCTTTGTGTGAGATACCCAAGTGTGGCCCTTAGCAATGCTGCCAGAAGTTCCAAGCAATGGCAGTAGCATATGCAATCCCATGGTGAGAATCTATAAGATGCACGGAGTGCAAAAGACAACTGAGGTATGCTAAGCATGGTACTTGTAGCAGGTCTGGGCTGTGCAGCACGTGGGGCTCTGGTGGAGAGCAGTCACAAGGGCACAAACTGTACAAAGTACTGAAGCAGAAAATTTCCTGGTCTAGTTGATGACACACCCTCTTCAGTAAATGGGGGTAGGTCATGACCTAGACCAGGAACAAGGATCTGCCTCTAAAGCACCTCTCATCGTAACCCTCTCTAAATTTTTAAAAATTCACATAAATACATGACTGTTGGTGACACCTAGAGATGATCTTGGCATATTTTGATTTGTGTGTATCATGGTGTCAGTAACTTTAGTCTATGGGATGCCAACGAATAAACTGTTCTTTGTTTCCTAGTAAAATGCTGTAGAATAAAGTCCCAGCAGAAACTGCAATGTAGGGTTTCAGATGAAAAATTTATCCAGAAAAGGGGGAGAAGAATGGAATATCATGACCACATTCGATAACAAGAGACAAAGCAACCCTATGACATAAGTTTTCACTGACATTTGAAATGAGATGGGGACATGTACACATACACCAATGAACACCCTGGTGCAGCAGGAAGAGATCAATAGATCAAAACACTTAGTGCCAAGCTGCTTTCAGCTCCACTGTTTAAGGTTAATGGAATCATGCTTGGCTAGATTTAGCCCTGTGCCTTAGAGTGAATGCTTCCATCAAGTCCATGACAGAAAGCTGCTCAGAGGATCATTGGTTTTACCACGTCCCCATTAGGGGTTGGTGTGAATCTGGTACATCTGGAACATCAGAGCTTCTGATTTTGTTTTCTCTGCTAGCAATCTAATTTTTACAGCCCCAAGTTATCCTGCTACCCGAAACAATGCAAGATGAAATTGGTACAGGAAATTGTTTCAAAAGAACACAAGTGTGCTGAGAGAAACAATGCTGTAGATAAAGCAGCATGCTTCTGGTACTGTAAGATTTGCATATGCAACAACATTCAGAAGACACAGAAGTGTGTACACAAATGGAGCTGACCCCACTTTACTTAACAGACAGTTGAAAATTAATGTTACTTAAGTGAACACAGCTTTAAAAAATATGTATACCATATGACTTTAAGAAATGGGTTATTTTCAGTACATAGAAATTATTCCTTATTGGGAAAGAGTAATTAAAGACAATACTATTCAAATCTGTGTAACCATAGCTGTGTGGTATCCTGAAGGCAAACTGCATTAGCAGTAAATACAACTAGAACTTCTGCTAATTCTCTAAATTAAATGAAATTAATTAAGTTAAATGAAATTCTCTGAACACTGAAATGTAGTTTTAATTAAGTCCCTTTTGGTTAAAAAACCCCCAAAATACTGCAACTTATTATGATTTTATGAGTAGACTCAGATTATGTAGGAAGCAGCTTCCATTAAAAAACAAACAAGCTGCTTAGTTGTTTCCTCAGGTCTGCTAATAGCCTAAGTAACTTAGAAATAGTCACCAAATTCATAACAGCAGGGACCTTATGTTTAACAAGTCTGTAACTGTGTTTCCAGATCTAACATCTGCTCACTGGTAGGCCTCTAGCAGACAACTACGAAGATTAAAATGCTCCAAAAAGCAGTCAAAGCAGCATGCTAAGCCGATAATTTTAAGTTTAAAAAGTAAACAAGCTCTCTATTATCACAATTGTGCTAGGAAAACGTGGTTCTAGCATAGACCTGTTTGGTTGAGTGAACCAACCAAACATCACTGGAAATCTCACTGAAGACAGTGAATATAGATGGCTTAAGAGAGGATGAATAAAGATGTGCTTTCTTTTAGTTTTACAACTACAGTTTCAAAAGAAGAGGAAGGGAAAAGGAAATCAGCTGATGAATTGCTATTTAGTTATGTGATATAAGAAAAGTAAATCTTTTATTCAGTGGCTATCCCCAACTTTTAACAGAGGACAGTACACTGGATCACTGCCAAACAGGAACTGAAGCAAGGAGAGGCATAATGGAACTAAATGAAAATGGAGAGACAAAAGATGGTTATGTTGAAGTTCTTCCAGGCTGACAGCTTAGGACATTTAGCTAGTTTCCTATTCAATTCAAAATATAGCTGCAGCTGCTGACCTTTAAAAATATACTATACCCAAAGAAACCACAGAAGTTTGCTAGGACTGCAGTAAGTCTGGGAAAACTCTTAGCTCAATGTTAGACTTTGCTGTTTTGCAAGACTACTATCAAATTTTCTGGCTTGTAAGAGGAACTCCCATCATAAACCTCAAAGTCTGGTATGTTTTGTCAGCAATAAACACTTCAGAAGGCTTATAAACTACAGGCTGTCATGGACTACAGTACTCCTACTCAGATGAAAACAGCAGATGAGCATTTACCTGCACTCTGAACTGGATAGATGTGAGGCACCTTCAGTTCAAAGGTCAGAGCGCTGTGCCAAAACAACACCTGCTTGGACTAACAAACTCCAGTGAAAGGCTAATGAATGGGCCTCAGCAAGGCCCAGCTCTTCAGCATCTTTGATTCAGACTGCCCTCAAAGGAAGGATAAACTAATTCAAAAAATATTTTTCAGATTATGAATAATAATGTTACACTGCTTTTAAAATATGTACTTCATCAACTGAAAACAAGTAAGAAATACAGCAAAATTCCAATTTTCATTTAGCTCTAAACTTCTTTCAGTTCTTTAAAAATGAATTCTAATAAGAATCAGGACTTTTTACTATGATCTGAAGATATATGGACTTTTAGTGATTATTTAGAAGTCATTTTTTTTCTGCCTGCTTGGGAACTCAACTACAAAGGATGCATATCATCAACTTATCAGCCAGCTTCCAAGAGATGAAAGATAAAATCAGAGTAGTAGTCTGTCTGCCCTAACAGCCTTTTCTTTTGCTAGAGGACAATTTTTTAAATGTTGTTCAGATAACCTGTCCAACGTCTGCTGACACTGCTGGCTTTTTTGTTGTATTTTATGCATTGTAGTCCCTTCTCAGTGTACACCACTGGATGCACACTAAGTCAAAGGTGGACTGGTCATGACAACAGAATGTCTTAAGAGAGACTTACATCATGGGGAGTGGCATTCAACTGCTCTAACTTCCAGATCTGACCTACTAAGCCCTAGACTTGTTCTACACATGAGGCAAAGAAAGAGGCACCATCTAAAAGCCCACACATCTCATTATAATTCACATGTCAAAAATAGCCAAGAGAAACCATCTTTTTAATCTAGGTGTCTAGGATGTCTAGGTTATCTAGCTCACATTTAATTTACAGGCATCTAAATTAGGAATCACACAGCAATGAAAAAATGAGAGCCCCATTTTAAGATAAGAGGTGGAAACACTTATTATATGATAACTTAGTCCCAATGGACAGCTGACATTTTTTCCATGTTGTTTGCTGTACTTTTTCAACTGACCTTACTGCTGTACTTTTTCAACTGACCTTTTTTTCCTTATCTGCAGGGAACCTCCCAGACATGAACTATGTACATGTATAAATTATATTATATTATATATATTCCATATATACTGCTGCCAAGAGAAAATATCCACTAACACAGGAATCAGTACAAGTCCTGCACAAGCAGATATTTGGGTCATGATTGCATTTTATATTCAGAAGGCATCTAGTACATTAGGATTCTGAACTCAGCAAGGAATTGTGCTTGCTACTGTCATGTACATAGTTAATATATAACTGAACAGGCACAGACACAGCATGAGAAGTCTCCCATCCCAGAAATACTGAGAGACATCTCTCATCTCCTTGCTTGATCACAATGACTGAAACTTAACACATTATATTACTGAGTTAGTGATTATGGTTCCAATTGCAAAATTTGCATGAAAAGAAATAAAATAAGAAGTGAAGTGACATACCTGTGGGGCATATCCAGGAGGCACATAAATAGGAGGCACTGAACCATTTGGGGACATCATTGGAACCTGAGCAGGACCTAAGTGGGTTACAGAAATACTCAGTACAGCACCATTTAATAATTTGAGAAAGCTGAAAGAACATATTGAACTGCAATGTCTCTGCGAAAAATATACAAGATAACATGGATAAACAAAGGCAATGAACTGTACAGATAAAATTATAGCAAAGGGCACTCTTTGAAGTCTAAAAAACAGTTGAAGAAAACCAGAAACAGGCTAAAAAAAATCCTTTGCAAATATTTTTCCCATCTCTGTCGATAAGCTCAGAGAAGAGCTCATGTCAAAACTCAACAGATGACAAATCGAAAGAAATGCCCCAAGATGAAAAGACAATAGAAGAGACTATAAAACAGAAACAAACCAAAAATATTTGAAACAAACTGCTGAAACCAGATAGAATTCAGTTACGAGTTACAAAGAAAATTACTTACAAAATGGCTGTTTTTCACTATGGTCTTATCAACTAAAGTCGTCTCAGTACCACCGAAGTGGGAGGTGGCAAATGAGACACAAGGTCTCAGGGAAAAGCCAGTGTATTACCACATAGTTAGTCTGCTCCAGCTAACAGGAAAAGTCAGGACACCACGGTGATCCCTGTACCATGCAAACCATAAAGAAAGGAGTTTACAAACACTTAGATAAATATGACAATTGAGAATGTGTTAAGGTGGCATTTGTAGACAAGGTACTGCCTAGAAAATCAGATACCTTCAAAGTGCACAGAGATGCTGTCATATGCTTGGGTTTTCAAAAAGCTTTTGACAATGTCTCTCAAAGACTCTTAAAGAAGTACTGCTGGCTTTGGTCAAAAAGGGAAGAGGTCTTTCCATTAATAACTGATTGGAGAACAGGAAACTAAGAGACGTAAATGACCAGATTTCGAAGTTCTGAGTGACAAAAAAGAGAGTCCCACAAGCACCCAAAGAACCTGTTCAGTGTATTCAAAGTTTCCAGAAAAGAAAATTAACAGCAAGGTGATAAATTGTTGCTATGTTCTCCCAGTGCTGTAAAGGATCTCACAGTACTCACTGATCAGATGACAAAACCCCAGAATGAATAATGTTGGAAAGTGCAAAGTGATGCACCTGGTTAAAACCAGAAATGTTTCTTTGCAGTGATAAGCCATAAATCAGATGTAAGCAAACACACAATGCAGCTACTACATGGATTTCTAAAGAAATAACAGTCAAGTGTTGTTTAGTGTCATTTGCAGAAAGAAAGAGAACATTAGAAAATCATTACTAAAGGAACAGGGAACAAGCAGAAAACATCATTACACTGTGGTATAAATTCACGCTGTACCTCAAATCCTTGAGCAATGTGTTTGACTCCATCTTTCAAAAAGAACACACAGGAGTAGAAAAGGATGAAAAAAAAAATTTACAGTGGCCTTCCACCTGTTTATCAGGAAAGATTCAAGAGACCAGCATTCTTCCACCAGAAGATGGTTAAAAGGGCTGGCAGCAGAAAAATAGTAAAAGACCTATTTAAAAAATGGAAAGATAGATAATTTATTGTTTCTCATTTGCAAGAACCAGAGATAGTTAACTAATTCACCAAGTAAGTTTTAAAACAGGTAAGGGAATTTCTCATAAAATGCACAGCTAAATTGTCTAACTCCTTACTTTAAGAACAGTGTAGAAACTAAAGATTAGGTTCAGTGTGGGAGAAGTAATCCATTAAGAGCTGTAAAAAATGTAAGTACTACTTTTGTTTCATGAAAATGGAAGTTTCCTCTGTGTGCCTGCCCTGTCCTTATGCCCTTTGGCATTTGATACTGGCCTCTACCAGAGCAAGCACATTGGTACAGGCTCCAGAGGGACTTCCTTACATTACTGTGTTTTAAATACACAAGGGAACGAACACAGGAGTTTAAAAATGAAAGAAATACTGAACCACAATATAATTTGAACAAGTTTTGTGACAAGATAGAAGGTTGGGATTCAGACACTGTAGGCTGCATTCTGCACATTTCCAATTCAGTATATTGAAGCTACCAAAAGTACCCATCCAACTTAGTGCAGTTTCAGTGATACATCTGAAAGGGCATTCGTAGCTCCACCTTAATGGTTTTTAAAACTGTTAGCATCTGCAAACGGAAAGTACTAAGTAAATGCAAAGCACAGTAAATAAGATTAGCATACTCATTCTGATAGGTATGGACTTAACAGAAAAATAAAGGTACCTCTGTCTGAAAGCCAAGAGAAGGCAAAAGGAATGAAAAGCACTTCTTAGAAAAACAGCATGCAATCCAACTTGATTGCACATATTACAGGAACTTCTTTAGAATGAAACACAGAAGTTTGCAAACATGTTACCTAAAAAGAATCACAGCTTTATTACCAACCAAATGCTAACCAACAACTGGGGCAGGGGGTGAAGAGACTTTTTAAGAACAAGGTCTTTAATGAAGTAGTCACTGAACTGTGCAACAGTGAAGAATATAAAGACTACAGCAAGCTATAAATTGAGAGCTGAGCATTCTCCCAGTGTTTTTACTCATCTGAAACTCAAAAATGTTTCAACAAAAGTTTCTCCTGAGTATGAAGTGCTAAAAAGAAATGAAAGTGAAGCAAAAATCAGCAAGAGAAACTTCAAATAGTGCATTATCTTACTACAGTAAATTCAAAAAAGTCAAAAGTAATGGAAGCACATTCAAGTTGCCACTGAAATAAATAATGGTTTAAATTCTTACATAAGAAGGTGGATTTTATACAACTTGTACCTTGCATTGCTTACCAGCAGTTTTTCTATGAGTACAAAACACTGACACTTCCATCAAACTCACAATTCTAAACTATGTAAGTTTCACGGAAATGGAAAATTAAGACCAGGTTTACTTGAACTTCTTACAGAACACAGTGTCCTTGAGGGATGATGAAACTCACATAAGCAAGTGTTTTCTCTGAGAACTGGTGGTTATCTGTGTTTGGCTTTTTTGTTTTGTTTTGCTTTAAGCATCTAGAGAATATTGTTTAACAACCTTTTCAAGGCTTACTTATTTAACACTTTAATCTCTCTAACAAAGAGCAGTTATCTCCAATCCAGTACAAAGGTTGATCCACAAAGCCATTTTCAGTGTACCATAATCTAGCAGTCACAAAAATAAAGGCATAAACTGAATGCATGAACCTGAAAAAGTATTGCAGTATTAGAGTCAAATCAGTAGTTTCAAAACTTGCATCCCATCTTTTGCACTTCAAAGTACCAGAATTAATGAAAACATATTTGAATATTCAAGAATTCTAATTTACTTCTAATTAGATGTCCAACTGTGAAATGAAATCTCTAAATGGACATCCAATAAAATGATAAGCATGGGACAAAAAGTCAGCAGACTTCACAGGTATTTTTAATGAACACTGTGTTCTACAGCAAGATAACTGATTTCTTGATAGGAGGCTTATTACAACCTGCAAATTTTTATCTGAAGATAAAATGCTAATATGCTATAAAAACATGTATTTTCTCTTTGCTAATGTAAAGATCTCAG
Source organism: Phylloscopus collybita (assembly GCA_027886175.1). Lineage (NCBI taxonomy): Eukaryota > Metazoa > Chordata > Aves > Passeriformes > Phylloscopidae > Phylloscopus > Phylloscopus collybita. Next base: position 17,610,483 of record JAJNNQ010000007.1, read on the forward strand.
CTCTCCTGTGCTGTAATACACTGTAAGAGGAAATTTCATGTTTTCAGGTACTGGCAGGACTGCTGCATGAAAAAAACCAGTGTGTTGTATCATGAAGTGAGAGTTATTATAAAGTAACAGCAAACAACAGCATCAGGAACTCATGTTAAGGAAACATATAATTTTCCATGTTGCACCTAAATAGAATTGATTTCATACAAATCACCTTATAATGAATGTTGATGACTTGATCGTTGGTAAGGGGAGGTCTCAAATCTTTGATACATTTTCAGGTACACAAGTTCTCTTACATAGTAAGTGGAAAAGAAACATTGTGGGAGTGGAAACAAACACATACCCCTGTTACTTTATTACTGAAAAATGTCTCATTAATCTCACGAAGCGTTTATTTAATGGAACTGAACCCAAGAAACAGATGTTTCACCACACTCTCTGTTTGTTATTGTCCTAAATTCCCACCAACGGGAGAAATACCTTCTTCCCCTAGCAATAACTGGTGAGCCTCTCCAACGCGTCTATTTGAGTAGACTAGAAAAACCTCATTATGCTCATTACAGCCACCATAATCATGCAGCAAAATTAACAGCGCTGCATCATCGCTGGATCGTGACAAGCTGATCTAAATATAAACACCTGAAAACCTGAGGATACCGCCACCGCCTGCCTAGCAGATACACCATTTCTTTTTACTTCAACCACGAAGCATCGCTCCATTATTGTACGTGGCTCACAAAAGCCCCGGCAAAGGTGCACACACCGGATTCCCAGCGCCGGGGCAGGGAATGCTCTTCCGGGGCACTCGGCGCCCGGCCCTGCGCTTCGGCACTCGGGCTCCTACGGCCTCCCAGCGCTGGGCGTCCTGCTCCCCTCACGGCTCCGGGGCCACCGCGGCCCCCGGGACCGCCGCCACCCCCCTCCAGAGCGCACCACCAACAGAGGGGCCTGGCAGCGCTCCCACTCCTGCTCCACAGATTTTTATTTTTTTTTTCCCCCGGCCATTGCAGCTCTCCCCCATCCACCACTGCGGCACAACCGCGGAGGCCGCCGGCCCGCAGGTGTCGTGTTTCACCGCGGCGGCCGAACCGGGCAGGCGGGAGTCCTTACCGCTCATTTCGGGCCGGGCCGGGCCGGGCCGGCGGCTGCTCCCGGCGCGCCGCGGCAGCGGGGCGGGGCGGGGCGGGGCGGGGCGGGGCGGCTCCCTCAGGTGCGCGGCCGGGCCCGCTCCGCTCCGCTCCGCCCCGCGGCCTCTCCGCGCCCCGCGCCCCGCCCCGCCCTGCCCGCGCCGCCGCTTCAAGGGGCAGCGCCCCCGCGGACAGCCCCAGCCATGCCGCGGGGCTCCCCGCTCCGCTTAGAACTGTAATCTACCGACTGTCGGTGCCTGGTGTGATCCGAGTCATTCAGCTGAAAGCTTTTACGTTAATTAGCATAATTAAAAGCTAAAGAATTACTCAGGCCCAGTCCTTCCAGAGGATTTTCCTTGAGCTGACCTGCTAATCAGTTTACACGTAAGAAAGGGGGTGCACAAACAGATCTGGAAACAAACATTTTCCGGCCCAGCGTTTGGAGAGCTGCAATGACTTTGATACTAATCTATTTGGATACTGCGGCTCATGAACACTGCTATACTTAGCATTAGTCTAATGTGAACGGTGATGAATCACCGCTATCCCCAGGAGGAAATAGCATTCAGGATTTACTGCAGCACATTAGGTTAACTATGGCTCTATAACCGAACACCCACACTTTGACATCACACAGGCGATGATATGCATCACTGACGCAAGCACTGACAGGATCAAACACAAAGGCCACAGCAGCTGAAACAATAGAGCGCCAGCTGACGTAGCAGCACACCCCTCTAACACTGATGGGCTACAGTAAATCAATAGTCCCAGATGCCACAAACAGTTTCACCACTCTGTCTTTTACATAAGGGCTAAGACTTCAAAGTTTTATTTTGGGCTCCCAACAGCTACAACTAATTAAAAAAATGCAGTAACAACAACCACCACCAACTGGTCTATGTTTGTCTTGTAAGCCGTGCCTGGAAAATACTTCCAAATCAATACTTTAAGTTAACCTCAACATCTTTACACATACTAGGTGCAACATAATAAAAGTAAGAAGAAAAAAGGAAAGCAAGCGCAGAACTTACTGTTTGGCCTAAGCTGGAGAAGAAGCATAAGGAACTGGGATCCCTGCAAGGACACAGGTGATCAGAAGTCTTCAGCTGGCAGTGTTGTCAATTTAATGTATCCCTTATGCTCTAAATTCATCCTGACAAAACAATCCCTTCCCTTCCCCCATCCATCTGTCTACTTTTGCCATCAAGGCTGGGGAACAGCAGCTGACAAAGATGCAACATCAATTGAAATGTATTAATTGACTAGGAAAAAAAGAGGAAACCTATCGGTAGACAGCAGGCTGGCAAACAAAAGGAAAAACGGAAGGTAAGACATTATCATAGTTTCTTTCAAAAGTGGGGGGAGGGAGGGAAGCATCAGTTTCTTTTACAGAGACGTGGAATAATGGATAAAAGAGCAGAAAGCTATGAAGCCTAACTAGAGTATTTCTAAAGATTACATCCTAATGAGATCCTGATCTTTCCCATGAAACCACACATACATATTCACAAGAAAATCCCTTCTCAGGCAAAGTGCAGAGATGACAGGTTCCTAGAGCACTTTATCACTAATGCAGCTATCAGTTTTCTTTTATAATGGCCTGATACACTTTCAAAGGAAAAAGGTGACAATGATTTCTATGTTCAAACGTCAAATGTACTTCTATTTCACCTGTTTCTAAACAATGGCCATGGTGCAATTTTGTAATTTAGAAAAGCCTGCAAGTCTGTGCCTTTGAAGGGCACAAACTTCATAACACAAAGTTACACTTGGGGATTTGCAGAAGACTGGTTGTAGTCGTTTGAGATACTACAATAATAAGACTTTTTATACCTACTTTCTGAAGCAACTGTGTGCCACAGTGACGAATTCTACTTCACTAAAAAAAAGAGTAACAATGATTCAAAGACGTTAATGTGGAAATACAACATACACTTCGTACTGTGCAGCCCAGACTGTTAAATTACTCTGTTTAGTTTGCCAGTTTACAGCAATGATTTAGTAACTGCGTGAAAGAGTTAGGTCAAAAAATTGTTCACTCCCTCACAGGGTTCCAATTTAAATATTGGGTGAACCATAAATTGCTGCATTTCAAAGGGAATCAAATGCGATACACCACACAGAGAGGCTTTGATAAAAATGTTATTCTTAGAAGGAAAAATAACCTGCACTCATTCTTATCTAACTGCAATGCATATTTGCTTAGCTTTTTCTTCAAGAAGAGCTTAATTTCCTAGCCCTGATGTTGAGCAGTAGAGATCTGCAATTTTTTCAGACTTTAGTATTTGTGCACGCCGCTTAATCACGTTGCACTTGATTCACAACATTCAGAATAATCTACAATTTGATAATCTAGCAGTTGTTACCACTAGAATTGGTGTTTTTCTAATCAGGTGGGTTTGGCTTTTTTCCCCCATATAGGACTGCAGACCGGGAAGTTAAAAAGTTAAGCACTGCTACTGACAGCTGCTTGTGGTTAAGAGTGAAAAGCACAAGCGAGTCTCAACAGTTGGCAGTTCTTGGTGTGTAGACAGTGTCTTCTACAAAAGACTGTGTTGATCCAGAGAAGACAGCTCTTGGAAGGAACAAGCTTCAACTTCCTCCCCCCGCCTGCCTGATTGTGCTAAGAATAGTATTACATAGTATAATTACTTGTAAAAGCCTTTTCATTATCCTGATATTCAACTTATTACACTAATGAGTTAATTATTTTTTTTACTTACCTGGCTACATTGGCTTGAAACTAGAATGCAGAATTATCTGGCACATTCTACAGTCTCAGCTGACATTCAAAGAAGCCTCCTTTCCTTTGTGCAAATTTCTTAACATTACCCCTTCCCAAATTACTATGCATACACATACACACGTATCTATGTATATACACACACATGTAATATACATAAAATGTCTTGAATACAAATTACTGAATATTACTTATACAAACCTAAAGTATCGCTTAAGAAAATCAATAGCATTCATATAAATGCTGGAAAAAATTACCAGATTCTAAGGTAAGGTATATTAAAATTATGGACAAGAGAGAACAATCCCTGGATGTTAAAAAAAAAAAAACAACAACCCTGTTTCAGCAAACTGGGATTAATACATCATATACAGTGTCAGTAAACACAGCAACAAGTTATATCAGAAAAGGCTGCCAAGAAGAAATGCAGTGCCCAACTCAAATTTTTATTTCTATCCAAGGCAGATACCTCTAAAGACATACTACTCTGAGTCTCTGGAATCTACTAATAACAAGTATTTTCATTTGAAAACATTTGAGTTGTCTAGGTTTCAGTCTAATTATATAAATGAATACAACACAGATTCATATTGCCCATTTAAAAAAAAACCAACACAACAACAACAACAACAAAAAAACAAACACAGCAGAAAAAGTTATTAATAACAGCTAAAATCCTCCTAGTATGTAAAATAAATACAAACCACATCTTTCCTTAAAGGGACCAGTTTGGGAGTGATCACTCCTAACTAGAAGATATAAAACTAAGTTAGTAGGACGTGGGGTATTTCAGCTTCCCAGAAATCCTATAATCCGGGATTCTACGTGATTTAGCAGAAGAGGAAGAAACAGGTAAATCTAGAAAGACATTGGCTCCACCACTAGAATTCTAGAGTGTAAAACCAGGGCTAAATCTTTTTCTCAGTATAATGTAAAAAGTGAATGTCAACTGCTGACTTCTAAAAACCTTCCCACCCAACAGCTCTGTCTCATTGAAATTTTACTCTCTTAGATGTGGTTCTTGTATTAGGTAAGTCTGCTGTTCTGATCAGATAAAAAGATTATTTGTAACAATACTAAGCAATGGAAAGAGTTTGGTCCTACAGGCCTACCTCTCTTCACGCTCACTGCATACAATTATTTTTATATCTCCATGTGAGGTGTTCACTTGAGTCCACCAACAAAGTTTCTGGCAACACTGCAGTTCCACAAACACATGTTCAGATGTAGGTTTCTTAACCACAAAATAGATTTTGAAGTAACACTTTATTACACAGTTTTGTTTCAAATCATGAGTGATTCAAATCATGACAGGTCTCTGCTTCTGCGCATTCACCACAGCTTGCTCCTATTTAGGAGAGTGCTATGAACACCAAACTAAGAAATAACATTGGTTACTTCTGCTGGAGATGGACCACTAGAATGAAACACACTTAACTCCTTTAATCCAAGAGCTTCTAAGTAGAAAATTCAGAGCCAGCCTTTAAAACAGGAAGTGGAACCCAGGACTTCACCTAAATCAGAGGAACCCCCATTACATCAACAGAAAAAGGCAGCTTGCTTTCCCATGTATTTTTCCTCTAGAAACTTTTTTTGAGGTGAAGATGCCCATCTTCAAAAGAGAACAACAACAAAAGACCAATTCAGAATTCTCCAGAGCCTCATGGCTAAGGGATACTGCTGGAATTGGGGAGCTACAGGTTTAGATCCTGTGGTACTTGAAAGTTCAGATTTTTTTTGATTGTGGGCAAGTGCTTTAAACAATTTCCTGCTGATGATGCTGTTTGCATTCCAGAATAAACTTAATACAGCCCAAGTAGACAAGCAGCCTTTCCTTCTGGAGAAAGAGAAAAGCATCATTTATATACTGTCTCTGTCTTTGGTGTCTGTTTCTTGACTGTCCTCTGCAGCCTCATGTTTTGTAGCATTAGAGGCATGTAGGGAATTCCACAGTCAGAACAGGAGAAGCAATGGATTCAACATGCTTGCTAGGATTAGATCGTAATTTAGTGGGTGACCTGAGCTACATCTGAGACTTCTGCAGCTAAATCTAAGTTACAGCTAAGGTGGAATCCAAGCATCTTAAACATGACCCCTTACAATCACAATTCTTCCTATAGATGTATTTTTCTCCGTCTTTTCACTAATAACAAGCTGAGTGCAGCTACAATAGGGGATGCTCTGAAGACAGTGGAAATAAAAGTTTGACTTTTAATGATTTTGAACACGGTTATCATTGAAACGACATGATAAATACTTAAACGTTTAGATTAAGATTTCTGGTTCTGCTGATGACTTAAGGTCCACACACAAGAATTTTTTTGTCCAAAAACTTTGCAGAAATTTGATGTCAAATGAATTAACCCCAAACTAGGATACACATCAAAAAAGCACTGACATTGTCAGTCAGACTCAGCAACACAGAAAGGTGCCATGCTTGCTACAAATATATGCAGCCTCTTCTGCAGTGAAATGCTTCTAGCTGTGGCACAAATCCCTTAACACTATCAGCCAACTTACACTGCAAACCTCACATTTTACTGCTGGAAGTGATGTGAAAATGGTTTTCAGGGCCTGCAATCTAACTAATATCTAATAAAGACTTTAAAATCTGTATGTTTCAAATTTGTTTTGGAATTTGAAGTTTAAAATTTGCTCTTTTTGGTGTTTTATAAGACTTCTTGCTTCTCCACAATGAACTCTTTAAAGATCACTTCAATGAGGCATTATTTTCTACAAATCTCAAGCAAGTTACCACACACGGGAAGTACGTAAACTCAAATACTAAGAGCATCTATGACAAAGGCTTCTCTTATTAAAAAGCTTTCAGCAATGTTAATAAACACGTATTACCAGAAAGGAAGTATCTAGAAAAGCAGTAAGCTGGGACCAGCAACCAAGATAAGCCTATACCACTGCAGTGTTCTCTTCAAATTCAATTTGCTTTGTAACCAAATACACTTTGGAAAGTAACACACCCACTGCTTTGGCATCCAAGATGAACCTGGAGCCAGAAAGAACTATGTAAGGAATCTACACTTACTGTGCCAAATGAGAGGCCAAGGATGAAACAACTAACTTGGCTCAGACATATAACGGTTGTCATTCCAAACCAGAAGAAAGGAAAAAAGACACATGCATATGGTGGATTTCCTTACCATACATTATGAATGGATCAATATATCCCTCCATGAAGGAGCTGAGACAAGAAAATTGCTTAATAGCGGTAAAGTAAATGTGCCCTTTGTGCAGAAATCTTTTCATGGCTTCACTACTGTCTGGATGCAGGAGATGTAAATTTTCTGTTGCTGAACCATGAGGGATCAAGGCCTGAAAAACACCATGAATCATATCTATTCACCTGCAATTGCAATTTTGTTCCTCTCCCCCATTATCATACATCAAGATCCACCATAAATGGATTCTATGTAGAGGCATGAAGACCAATACCAAAGACATTCTTTTATCCATATGTCTCCCCACTGGGCTGCTCTTCCAGAGCACCACTCTCCTATGTAGCCAGGTTTCTTGTAATTATATAAAAGTATTTCACAGCCATTTGATAGCCAATTGGACTCTAGACTAGCGCTGGCATTCATTATTTTTAAAATCCCTGCTGTTTTCTTCCAAAAGTCATTTTTAGCCAAGGAAACCAAGCTCTTCTACTTTCTTTTTGTATTTTCTCCTGAATATCCTAACAGTTCTTTTCACAACACCTGGAGTCAGCTTAATTTCATCTTTTGTAAACATGATTTATCAAATTACAGTTGAAATCTCAGCAGAATCCTGGAAAATGCTACTAAACGTGCCAAGCTATACTAACAACAACTGTCCTGATGCATTTTATGATCACACTAAGCTTTACAAATATATTATACTAGAGATAATATTTATCTTGTGAGTCAAATAGATAGCTGGCCTGCTTCTTCCTCCTCCTTATCAAGTTTCAAGTGAGGAGATCCCCATTTATAATTCACTAATTTTATGCACGACCTTGCATTGTATGTAACAGCATTTCACGCAGTTCAGCGGTACCATTCAAACAACACTCCTTTAGACAACTGCTGTATATTCTGGTTGATCTGTTACCACTTCTGGAATATGGATTTCTCTATGCCATTAGAGTTGTATGGATGATCAGCTTTGCTGAAATACCAAGTATTTCTAGAATGTCTTGTTAGCTGAAAGACACCTGAGTGCATTGACTACTGAGTGATTAAGGAGGAATATATTTACACCCTAGCCTAGCTGTGCATCATACTTCAGCATTCAACCCTTTCCTATTTCATGCACAATTTAGAACCTTAAAAAAACCCGTTATATTGAGTCTGCTGAGGTTCTTTGGAAACAATGATCAAAAACATTCTGTGCCATGCTTTCAAGGAAACAGGCCACATGCAGGTATCTGGCCTCAAGACTCCACTGTGTATCTGCAATTCTTTACACCTGCATTTTTTAGTTCTGCTTCCCACTGGCTCTCATATCCCCCAAAACTATATCCTAAACAGATGTAACCTTACCCAACATTAAGCCTCTTTTTCTCTGTGGAATGTTCCCAGGCACTTCAGACTTTTTTTCCAGCTCTCTGAAGCTGCACAGAAATGTTTACTTGTACTACTTTCCCAGCAGCACAGTAGCACCATACAAGAAGATGATCCAGCAACATACATTTATGTGCTTCTGAAAAGAAGTCCAAACCCAATATCCTTCTGTTTAATTACAGGCACCAACAGGAGACTAGATTCTTTCCCATCAAAAATAATGGATCTGTTTTTCAGTTGAGAGGACAAGGCTCAGTAACCTAAAAAAAAAATGTCAACACACTGAAATTCTAGGAACATAATGCACAATTGGAAAGCTATTGTGGAGAAATCAGTGCTCTGTATGGCATTTGAAAGACCTCACAGAGGATGAACAGAAAAAGCTGTGTGGGCATATTAATAATCTACATCTACTATGTGTCATATCTTTGATGGAAAGTGATGCAAGGAAACTTTGGTGTGTATATAGCTGCAATTAAAAGAAAAGATAGGGTATTTCCAAAGTACATTTTCTTCCTGTTCATGCAATTTTCCTTTTCATAAGCATTAGAAAGGTGTAGTAAGCATAAAATCATACCTTTTACAAATATTTTATTGAAAATGCGACATAGAAATCGTGTCAGATTTACAACCTGAGTAGAAATGCACTGCTCTAACACACATGGGCTAAAAGTGAAAAAGTGACGAAACCATCAATAATCAATCTCAAAAACCTCACACTTGACAGTCCTCTTGTATCCATTTGTAGAACAAATCAGGGAAATGAATGGAAGTTGGTCTCACACTAGCCAGTCCTCTGCACCTCTGATCAATATTTGTTGATATTCACCCTTATTTTTTCAGCTCTCTTAGCAGGTGATTTTAAAAACTTTTTCACATTGAAAGAACTGGTTTCAGTTGTTTAGATTGCCCTTGTAACTTACTAAACATTTTCACTCATTAATGCATTGCATAGCCACCAGATGCTCCCCAAAACTACACTGCCAGCAGTGTCAAACTCTAATGGAAGACAGTCAGTCTGCTTTTGACCCAATTCAGAAAAAAAATTCTCTTCCAGAAAAAAACCACAGTTTAGCTTCTCAAATTCCCAAACTCACCTTGGGCTTTAGGCACCCCAAGGATCTGCCTGCAAGGTAGCTTTATTTGTATATGCTATCCCTTGAAAAATAAGACTAAAAAGTCAGATAAAATTTCAGATTTAACTGAATTTTAAATCTAGGTAAGAGTCAAAGTACCTTTTTCACCTTTACCTTACTAGAATCTGATCCAAAATCTTTGCCTGACCACAAAACAAGATTTGAAGTACCAAGTATATGGAAATCATATACTTTGATTAGTCATGATTTATAATCATAACAAAAAGAATAAATGCAAACTTAAGTATGTTTCATATAATTTTCCAAATCTACCTGCTGCTTAAGAGCTTTACTGAGATGTTTCTTGGCTGCGTAAACCAAAAGAGTTAACTCTGTCCAGAAAGTGGTGCCTTTCAGAGTACAAACTCTTCAAGTCTAAAGCAGCTGAGGATGCAACACAGTAGCACTTCACTTAAATGCTACCTTTCAAGAGACTACCTTAAAGAAAACTTGTTGGAAAAACAAAGAAAAAGGCTGACCACTCTCTGTATATTAACTCCTTTTAAGAACTATTAATGAGCAATAGCATTTACTTCTGGTTTGGCATTTATAGTTCTTACTGCAGCTCTTTCTTCAGTTGCCTTGAAAGGCACATCCATTTAACCTCTGAACTGTAAAGATCAGAGGGAAACACATTATACACAGTATTTATGAAAATGGCCCCTATATAGAGCATTGAAGCAAAAGGATAAGGAAATTTTGGAGGAATGGCTACTGTAAAGACGAACTGATAAAAAGCAAAGGAGATAAACCATATCCTCACTGAACAGCTGATAAATCAAAAGGGAAGGAAGGTGTCCTCAGCTTCTCTAGAAGCTCCAGTACCATTAATTGAGACCCATCTACAAATTACTGGATGCTATAGAGTCACTTGAAAAAATCTGAAGCTCTTTGAATGATGTCCTAGAGCACCTGCCCTAGACAACTGAGTTTTCTAGGAAAACTGGAAAGCCCTTTGCAGTGTAAGAAAGAGCTTCTCTCTGGCATAAAGAAGCAAGAACAGCAGTGTGGATAGCTGTACACACTTCCAAGGAATTCGGCCCTTCCAACTTTGAAACCTCTTATGATTACACTGTTTCTTAATGGCTTTAATTGACTGAACTTACTTGTAACCAGTCTTTAACTCACATTACACAGGAGCTGTTTATATTTGTGCACAGCTAGCCTATATGTAATGACCTTGGTTATCTTCTGTCTCTTCTTCCTTTCCCTCATTTGGATAATAAACTACTTTAGATGTAAAACAGATTGCTGCATGTCTGCAAAAGGAAGAAGGGGAAGTTATATTACCATGATTTTAAATAAAGTTGAAGAGTGACATGATCACGTAAGTCATACAAGCTCACAAAACCTCAGTCATTTCACAGACAGTCAAAAAAGACAGCTATTAATTTACTATTAATAACACATGCACAGCCACATCTATCAAGCCATGTGCTGCTGATTCATCTGTTACTACAAAGAAAAGAGCAAAACTATGAACAGAGTTAAAAATCCCTGGATTCAAAGTTGCAGCATTTAGTTAGATGTTACATTCTTGCAAGAACCGACAACACATTAGCCTTGCACAGGGTGAAAATGAAGGGAAGGAAGACTAACCTCCTGGGTACCCAACAACTTTTGGCATCAGAGAAGGCATGGAGGCAGAGCAATGTCAGCTTGTAAGCTTGGTTGTGACATGGTTGTGACATGGATGGGCATGTATGAGGAACTGTCTTTGTTTTGAGGAAAACTGTACAAACAATGGCCATGAGAACTTCTCCACAACTATGAAGACTGTTTTCTTTCCCAGTGTGTCTGCAACCTTTCACAACTACCAAGGGTCTGACAGTGGCTGCGGCACAAGATAAGGCAGCCATGACTACAAATAGGACAAGAGTAAACCAAAATCAATTCAAAGCTATTTCTTACTAACAGTTATTCTGGGATAGAGGTCTGAATAGTTTGACAGCTACAACTATACTTCAAGAATGCAGCAATACAACTTGAATTGCACAGGGTGGAACTATAAGGAGCTCTCCTGAAGTCTCATCTAGTAATGTACAGCATTTTCCAACAGATGACACACCAGCCTGCATTCATACTGTACATAGTTGTGAAAGAGGATCCAGCAAAAGTACTTCATACACAAAGTTCTAGCCTTTCCATTTTCACGAAACCCAGTACAAAGCCCATTTAAAAACACTGTTTGAGTTTCTACAAAATAAACACACCATTTGTTTTTAAATAATCAGAAAATGAAATTAAGGAACTTCTTCCACTCTTAAAGTTAGCAATCTTCATCTATCTTTATTATTTCAGTTAATCAGTTTGCATCCAATTAAGATAGAGAAAATGCTATCAGTTTAAGTTATGCTAAATATTTGTGCTTTATGTGAAAAAACTAAGTTAAATGCCCACAGCTCTAATTTTTTTAAATTTAATTCAAATGGCTTACATCAGACAAACTTTCTATTAGATAAAACTACTAACTACTTCTACTTACTAGAAACCAAGAAGAGATCCTACCAAAGTTTTCTCCTTCTTTTCCCCCCATAAAGCAATATAGGGCTATTTCTTTCCCATCAGCAGCATAGTTAGAGAAGAAATCAGATTAACTGGTTGCAGAGCTACAGGAATATTATAATATTGCCAGAACAAACCTGTCAAGCCTAACATGCTTCATACAAGGCTCATCCAACTGATTCCAGACTGAGGCAATAATAGCACCTGAATCTCAGCAGCTTGTGTTAATACTTCACAGCCTTCACAGTGACTAGAGTAATGGAAACCAAGTTCTAGGGGCATTCTCCTGCTGCAACTTAGGGCTGTAAATTAATTCCCCACATGCACCTTCAAGAACCAGTGCCATCCTTGTAAAATGTGATGTTAGATGCTCATGGAAATGGATGAGCTCAAAGAGTTCAGGTGCTTGAGGACAAAGACATTCACTGAGGGTACAACTGTGAATCAACACACCTAAATGAGGCAGTTTCAGGATGTAGCCTTATTTATTTCAGCTTATAATAGTCAGGCTCCAAAATGGAGACATCTCATTTAGGTATCTAAAATTATATGTCTGCATACAAGTTAGGACTTTAAACTCCCATTATAGCAAGTGGAGACCTAGTTGGTACAGACAGCGGAGCCTGGAGAGCTATTGAGTGCAAACTGATGTCAGCTGAAAAGCACTGAGTGTACTATATACCTAGTGACTAAATCTTCACTAGTTTCAATGGGAGCTTAGATCCAAGGCCACATATAGAAACACACACTTAGACACCTAAAATTAGATGACTTCAGTATGCAGCTGAAGCACTGATATTTCAAACAAATGTCTCCAGAACCTTCCTACAGTCAGGCTGAGTTTGCAGTGTGGAGATTGCAGTGTAGTGAAAAGAAGAAATAAAGGAGAAGATTAAAGAAGGTACAAAGGAAGATTAAGTGATCTGAATATACAGGAAAATCAAACAGGAAAAGGAGAACCTGACTTTGAATATAGTACTTCATGAACTCACATCTCAGAATGCATGAAATAAGATAGAACAAAAGTAAAAAAATCTATTAGAAGAATGACAAATAAACAAGACAAAAAATGTCACAAAGATGTTTTTCCATATAAAGATATTGACTCTATTTAACATGTTTTAAACAGAAATCAACAGCAGAAAACTATGTTTTTCCTAAGACACATGACAATCAACATCACAAAAGATATGAATTAATGCATTCCATTTTTCTTTAATTTGCTACTTCAGAAGAGGATAAAACATGTCTAGTTGGCTTTTTAATCAAACTTTCACCAAATTCAATTTGTTCTGGGAATAGAAGGTTTTAGAAGTCGAGTATTTACAACACTAACAAAGTACGCACAACAGTAATGCGAGCTGCTCTGGCAGAAAAGCAGCATGATAAAGTAAGTTTTTCCAATAACAGCTTCTTGTGTCATGCCTGCCTGCTTCTTTAACGGCTCGATGAGACTGGGACCACAAAGACCTGGTCAGCCATCAGAATTAATGGAGGACAAGGTCAGGCAGTTCCCAGAGAAGGCTGAGGGAGCTCCGTTACCAGGTTAATTCTCATGGTCACTCTCAGAGCAGAGAGAGGCCAATCTAAAGAACAGAATTCTGGATTGCTGTGTTTTATTCTTGTCAGGAGAATGACCTTGTTTTGCACTACTTTGCAATTTCCATTGAGTTAGCACAACAAATTTGAAAGACAGTCAAATGAAGATTGCCTCTGTCCTACTGCAAGAGGGCCTACAGAATCAAAGAGATGTGTCTGAGCCCAGCTTTCATTCAGCAATTGTACTAGGAGAGCTGCAGCAGCAGGGCTTACAGGCAAGTTTTACCTGCCAATAATACTCAACTCACCACTCACCAACTGGACTTGTGCTATATGTCAAAGCCAAGACATGAGCATCCTACATGCACTGCAGTGAGGGCTTAAATCCATCATTATTTCTTTACCTTACCAGAAGGGTATTTGCCATATCTCAATCCAATTTTTAGGCTAACCTACCAGTAAAAGGTACAAGGGTTAATTTGCAAGGGCATTCATGCACCCTGCTTATCAATCTAAGCTATAAAAAAGCAGCTCCTACTTAAAATTATTTTGGAATGAGACAGCTCCAAATCAAGCTGCTACAACCACGTTTTGTGACCACTTTCCCTCATCATCTTGTTTCAATACAAAATGGAATTATGTCTCCTCTGCAGTCATACTCCCACATAGCTGCCCAATACTAGTATTATTTTTAGTTTGAGTGCAGATACCAAGAAATAAAAAAAACTTTAATTTTTTTAAAAATTGTGTATATTGAAAGTCATTCCCAAACAGAGGTGCTTTAGAGTTAAGCTACTCCTGTAGACTCAGCTCTGACCCTCTGCATGGACCTGCTCAACCAAGAGTTAATTAGCTGCAAAGCATTCTAGCTTGCTCTGACCATATATTTTCAGTTGATTTGTCTTAGCTTCCCTCAATGCCTTTTTTAAAGGCCCTCTAAATACTTCTGGGGAGATCCTAAAATTAATATGTAGAAAAGGATGTTAATCTGAGTATCCATATCCAGTTTTAGCCTTACATAATATCTTTAGTGTTCTACATAGAAAGAATGGAGATGACAACTGAAACCATTTATCATTTGTTTTGAGGGTTTTAAAATTTTTTTTTAATGAACTGATATATAAAAGTTTACATCTTACATCTGTGTTTTCAGAAGGCTACTGTGGAGAAAAGCTGCAAAGCATTATTGAAGATGAAAAGGAAAGCAAATAAATGACACATGTTGTCATGCAGCATTTCACTATTTAGACATGAGAAACAGGTAAATGGAAACAAGGATGAACAATTTGTTTCTTCTCAGCCTACAGAAAGAAGAAGATCACCCAGAGCAGCTTCTCTGGCTGGCTTCAGTAAGCTGTTCTTAATGGAAGCAGGAAAACCAAAGCACTAGACCTCTGTAATACACATCTGGCTTTACTTGTAAGGGGTCCACTACTCAGGCTGTTAAGCTACCCAGAAGACAAGATATGCTCTAGGAGAGAACTCTTGTTAATAGTGTTTTACTGCTTTTGCTAGTTTGTTTCATTACTAGAGAGCTGTGTATTTAAATAAACATTCTTTTATTCCTAAACTTTGCCCGGTACTAATGTGGATACCAAGTAATTTAACAAACAAGATATGGTATTTCTAGAGGTGATGTCACCCTTTAAGTCTAAAAATGTGACCACTACTGCAGTGCCAGGTATCTTTGTACATTCTAAAATCACCACAGAATGACAGCACACACTTCCTGCACTTACCACAGCGGTTTAGGATTTGATTATAAGCTATGGTGGTCTTGTGAGGGAAGCATCTCCCAATTAACAACTAACGAAGTTCCTTCTCAGGGGTCTCTGGCCACTTGTACAGAAGTTATAACAGGTTTTTAACCACTTCCAATATGAATAAATTGTTTTAAAACAAAACTCAACACCAAAGCACAGGATGATATTTGAACAAGATAAATCTAGGGGTTTTGCTTCAAATGTACTTAAATAGCAGTTACTTCCAAACTTTAAGATGCTCAGTTTGGCTGCTCTAACAGTATCTGTAAAAAATCAAAACCATGCCAAGCCTGACAGCAGAAAAGAGTAGAAAATAGAATAAAAGCTGCCCTGCAGAAAATTTTGGGATAGTGGTGGATGAAAAACTAGGCACAAGCTGGCCATGTGTACCTGCAGCCCAGACAGCCAAAGTATCTTGGGCTGCATCAAAAGCAGCATGTCCAGCAGGGCAAGGGAGGTGATTCTGCCTCCCACCTGGAGTCTTGAGTTCCTCAGCAAAGGACAGACATGGACTTGAAAAGGGTCCAGAGGAGGGCCAAAAAATGGTCTGAAGGTTGGAGCATTTCTCCTGTGAAGACAAGCTGAGAGAGTTGGAGCTTTTTGTCTAAAGAAGAGAAAGTGCTGGGAATACCTCATTGCAGCCTTTGACTATATAAAGGGGTTTATAAAATAGATGGAGAAAAACTTTTTACCAGAGCCTATTGTTACAGGCCAAGAGGCAACATTTTAAACTGAAAGAGAGTAGGTTTAGATTTGATGTAAGAAAGAAATTTTCACAGGGGTGGTGAGGCACTGTCACAGGTTGCCCAGAGAAGTCGTGGATGCCCCATCTCTGGCAGTGTTCCAGGCCAGGCTGGATGGGGCTCTGAGCAACCTGGTCTAGTGGAAGGTGTCCCTGCCCAAGGCAGAGGGGTTGGAAGTAGATGACCTTTGAAGGTCTCTTCCAAACCAAGCCATTCTGTGATTCTGTAACAGTTTTATTCACGTAATATTCAGGGTAATGAGCAGGTTTGGTTTTGCAAAGCTCAAGCTGATCTTAGAACAAACTAAAGTTTGTGTTTCACTTCTGTAGTCTCAGAATTGATGTATCTTCTTTTCCTCTTGACTTCCTTGAAAACATTTTTCAGAAGAATTTTATTTCTTGTTTCAAAGAGAAAAAATTAGGTTAAGCTTGCTTAACTTTTATCCCAGAGCCTAACCTTAATACTGACACTTCATTTAATTTCAAAGCATGAAGCATTTATGACTCATTCTAATTTACATAAGTCTTCTTATTCTATTATGAAAATGGCAATTTTCCTTTGCAGAGACATATAGAACATGGTCTCTCTTATTGTGTCAAGTAACATTTAATAGCCTTTAGCTGTAACTTGGGACTGTTACAAAATGTCCTCAAGATGAGTCATCTTCATTCATTTATTCTGCAATAGGAAGAATTCATGAATGAGTGATCTGCAGTAATTCATTTCTACAAAGAGAACCCATTCATACATTTCAAACCTGGTTTTCTGAATCACTGTAGAGTAGCTGATTACTTCATATTAACAGAAGAAAATTCTGGCTTAAGGAAGGTTTCCACAGAAGTCTGTGTATTTCTAGTATATGAAAAAATTTTCATAGATTTAAAAGACCTCTTTTGAAAATAAACACTTTGGTCTAACACATGGTTACACAGACAGATATCTTCGTATCTACCTAGCAAGAAATGCCCAGCGTTTTCGTGAAGTTAGAGACTGACAAATGGTTTAAATTGAAGCTGCATCAAGGGGGAGCACAAGTTGTCACTATCAGACAAATCACTAGGCAGGCAAAGAAAATATTTTATAATACCAAAAAAATATGGCCATTGGCACACAGAAGTGCTCAATCAAAGCTATATTTAAGTCAAAATACAGACAACAGAACCCCAACTATGATCCAAGACTACTAACTACAGAAATATAAAGTAACCATGCTTCTTATTCTACAGAAATAAAGAATAAAATACATGTAATTTTAATTCATTAAACGGTCACCAAAATAAAGGAATGGAATTCACCAAGGATAAAGAATCCTTTAACCATCACTGCTCTTTTGCCATCCTTAGGAGATTTCAAACCATGAATTATTCTTAAGAATCTTTTCACTCAATACTATTCACTCAATATTCCACTGCCATGGAAGAGGACTACATTAAGAAGCTGCTTCTCCTTCTCCTTTAATGTAGTTTCAAATCAGTCAAAGCTTTACACATCACCTGTGAGAGCAGAAATGTGGTAAGTCAGTACAAAGACCTGCGTGTAAATGCAGCATTTTCTTCAGAAGCACAGTTCACAGAAAATGCATTGCGTGCTTCTCCATTAATTAGTGCTTTAAGTTTTCATTACTTTATTGACTCAAGGACAGCTCTAAATAGCCACTTTATTCACACCTCTCCTTTCTCCTGAAGAGACTAACTCTCATCATTTTCAGGTTGAGAAATCTTACCCTATGTACAGTGTTGCCAGAGTAAGGACAGTTCTCTCTAGAAACAGAACAGATAACAAGAACAGCACAGAGACTGACAGAGCATCTCAATGTTTCCAACAGGAAAATATCTGACGCAAGAAAACACAATTAACACTATGGTTAGATTTACTAACAACGCACAGTGACTTTAGCAGACAGCACAATCTCAAGGTGAACTGACCAGCAATAAAGCACAAGAGAGATTTAGAATTATCCAAGGAAGCGTGACTTACCAAATCATTCAAACTAATGTATCTGGCTATCTGCACTGCTATCTGGGATCCATAAGCAGCTCACAACTTCTTAACTTCCACTCTTTCATTTTAGTATTATATTTGCATGATTCCAGGTATTTTATGTCATACATCATTGAAAAAACTCCATATGTGTTCTTTGTAGAGACTTTCAAGTCAGAGAAGAGTACAAAAATGGGTAAATATTTACAGGAAAAACTAAGATTGAAAAAAAAATTAAGAAACATTATAATGACTAAATTAACTTCCCACTGATTGCATTTCCACTGAATTTCAGCCATCTTGTCCCTCTTCATTCCTTTCTAAAAATAAACATATTTGTACATTTATCCAAACCATTCTCATTATATTTTTCTGCATCTTTAACTATGATTTCACCTAACAACTGAGTGCATACAGTGAAGAAAAAACCAAGGAACTGATGTGAGCTTGCTTTCTTTCTAACTTTCAAGACAATGCAATAGACTCCTGCAGTTGTAACCCATTTTGCAGACTGGAAATCCATTTTGTAGACAAGTCAAGGGCAAACTATGTTTGAGAAGTTGTGGCAGAACAAAAAGGACCAACAGCAAATTACTCTCTATAGTTTACACCATCTAAAATAGTTTATTTTATACAAATCTCTACAAAGAAAATCAAACACGAGACACTCATGAGTTGCAATAAAATGAAAAAGGAACAGCATCAATCACTAAGGGAATTTCTTCTTTAAGGCAGACACACCCAACAATCCAAAAGGTAGAAAGATCCATTAGCATAGCGCTCAAAACCACAGAAATGTCTCAGAAGTGGCAAGAAGAGACCACAAAAGCAACATTCAAAAGATTGGGTGCAAGTCAGGTTCTGTATGAAGATTACTGAATTCACAGATATGAAAAAATCTTTATGCCCCCTCTTTTACTACCAACTATAATCCACAATTTCATCTCCTGGTAGGGGGAAAGACAAGAAGAATATCTCTGTGGCAAGAGGTTTGCAAAAGCTGTGGTAATGACTTGGGTTGTAGTTTTCCAGATTGCAGAGCCATTTTTCAGGGAAGTTGTAAAGGCTGTACCTTAGCTTACACTTAGTGAGTCCCAGAAACAATTGTCTAGTAACTTGCTCATGCTCACTTTCATATTTAAAGGATGAAGAAATCCACAGCTGAATCAAATCACAATAGCAAGCTGCCTACTCCAAAAGAAAGAGGCATCAGGTAAGGATAATGTACCATGGAAGGTTAGAACCATATCTGTAAAGATGTGATCTTAATATTTTTGCAGTTCATTAAATACTTCCTGCTTTGAAGACAATCATGCCAGGAAAGTGTCAATTCATTCTCCACAAGTAAGACTATTGGATAAATCAAAAATTAGAACCAGTCATGCAATGCATGCCATTCCCCTCAGTATTTCGTGCAGTAGAAGCAAAATATATATATCTGTTCTTTAACTTAAATTGTAAGACAAAAATCATATTTCCCTCACGTCCTGTCAAGTAATTATTACATACCGTGTTTCAAATAAGCTGTATAGAATGGTGAGCTGCAACACTGATCCATTTGGGGCTCGAACAATGCAAGAATACCATGCAATCAGCACAAAGATTTGAAATATGGTGCTTATATGACAGGTAAACTTTAAGAACTGTCAATGTAAACTTAATTACCATCTAAGGCCTCCTTTGAATTGGTTGTTTTGTAGCCAAAGGACCTGCCTATCATACTGGAAACCAGACATTTCAGCTCTTATCAGACTGGAGAGAAGAGGGAAAGAAGCTGAAAAATAGTTGCTTCAAATTCCCAGAACAGTATCTGTTGGAGTTGGGCCAAAATAAATAAAAAAAAAAATATAAGGTAGGATTCACTGGCCCAAATAATGCCAAACAAAAATGTGACTCCGTAGCTGAATCTGTGGATACTCTCTTACAACACAACAAAATGGTATTCTTTGCAGCAGCAATAGCTGATTGCTCATTTCTCACAGTATTTTCTAGATACGCCTAACTGGGAGCTATGGTCATTTGGAACCGAAAACAACATCCAAATTGACCTTCGCATCACGGGATGCTGTGCTTAGATAAAACATTTGTATTTTGAAGCTGCACTTGCTAGAACTCAGAAATAATGCAAATTGGCCCCTAGAGATAATGAGAAACCAGGTTGGATAACTGACAGGGAAACAAGGTCCATATGATAGCAAAGAATAAAAAACAAACTAAACTGAAGCCATATTAGCAGTTGTAGCTTTTAATCTGAGGTCTGTGAAATAAATGAGCTTAGTCAAAAGTTGCTACAACAGTCTTTCCCTGTTTGCTTTGCAATCTGAAAATGTTCCTCCCTTCTCTTCCCCAAGAAATGTAACTTCATCTACTATAATGTAAGAAAAAGTACTTGGTTTATGGCAGTGAAATCTGAACACCAATGATCCTTAGCACATAATCTTTTAGGTCTTAAAACAGCACTTGTATTTAAAATAAATTGTCATTCTTTTACTTTAACCACAAATTGCCTTTTATTAATCCTGATTCAGACTCAGAAAATATTAAAATAAATTTATCAACTTTACCTGTAATGCACTGAAACTGTCCATCTTCTCTTCTTATTGTAAATGCTTCCCCTGGATTAACTTGCACAAGAATAACCTTAAAAATAAAAGAGTGTTTACAACCATTACACAGGAATATGTAACAGAAGTTCGTTATGTGCCATAAAAAAGGTTTTACTGGGAAAAAAACAATTTTTTTTTCTGGTTAGTAAATACATTATTCTTCACACTTTTTGCTGTCTTCATCCCACAGAGAAAGAGATAAGAGCAAGAACAAGCACAGATATTTTTAAACAAACATTTTTCAAAGAATGAAAGATAGAATAACAACTAAGTAAAACAGTACCTGTACATATTTTATTTTCTCAACTGTTGGTATAATTAAAAAGCTATTTGTACAGCTTAGATTATTTCAACAAATTGCATTAACTTCAACATTAATCAAACCATTACGTTAACTCTCAGAAGGAAGTCTAGAATTCCCAGTGTTTGACATCAACCACTTGACAAACAGTTTTCAACACAAGGAAAATACTGTGTCATGTCCCTCTTTACATGACCCAAGCATATTTGTACATTCATGAATGATAAAAAAATATTAGAAGTCATGACAAAGTAAGTGCACCAGATGCCCAGCATGAAACAATACGTATAATTTTATTTGTGGGAAGCTGGTTATCCTAATTTTGTAAACCCAAGCATGCAGAAATGATAGCAAAGCACACAGCAGCCAAAATAAACACAGAAAGTCTGTACCAAAGCAGAAGCCTGTTACCATTTTAGATTTCTGTATTTTTATTTGAAACCTGCTCTTCTGTGAGGAAAGAAGTTTTTAAACATGAAAAACCTAACTAAAATTATGAACAAAGGAGAAAAAACCTTTAAAAAGTAGAAGAGCATATGCATTTTATAATTTCCTTTCTAGACAGAACTTTCTCCAGTCTTGCCAGCACACATCTAAATAGAGCCTATGTCCTCCTCTCTCTACAAATCAGAAGAAAAGAGATCTTTATAAACAAAACTCTTGAGCATTACAACCAAAACTTTAATTTGTTAAATTGCTAAAAGAAAATAAAATCTTTCATGTTTACAAAAACAAAACCAACCAACCAAAACCAGATTCCATTTCCAAACCAAAACCAATTCCCAGAACTGGAAACTTGAGTGTTACTTGTTTTAGGAATACCAGAGACAAAGGAAAGGATAAGAAAATGGCAGAAATCAT
Organism: Phylloscopus collybita; assembly: GCA_027886175.1. Taxonomy (NCBI): domain Eukaryota; kingdom Metazoa; phylum Chordata; class Aves; order Passeriformes; family Phylloscopidae; genus Phylloscopus; species Phylloscopus collybita. Next base: position 17,632,325 of record JAJNNQ010000007.1, read on the forward strand.
ATTAATTCCTCCCTTTCTGGCGGAGCAATTTCACAAATTAAAGAAAAGATAGCAAGTTCTAACTTCTAAAACGAACATATCAATGAGATATATGATAGACGTTCACATTTTCAAGCTTGGGCTGTGTGATTTCAACACTGATTAGCTCAGGTTTGAGCAAGCACTTTAAAAATACTATCCTGTTTCATGTGGGTTTTTTTCTAGAAGCTTTAGGCTGTTTGAGAAAAAACAATGAACTGTATCAATATTTACATTTTACCAAGCTAATAAATCTTCCAGATCTTCTGAAGTGTGGCTCAATGTAAAATTCACTAAGAGTTAGCATTCATAATATAATCTAAACAAGATGATGAAAGTAGCATTTTAACAACTGGCTATCATCACCTTCACAATGTGATGGAGAGAAATATGAATAGATGAGTTCTTGAAATTTCTTTTTTGGATTCCCAAAGCAGGCGTAACTTTTTGAAGGCGTATTTCATTGATATACTCTTCCCTCTGCTACAACTGAAAATTTTAACTTGAAGTTTAGACTGGAATGTAAGTACCTAAAAGCTTCATGGTACATGAGAGTGTCTCTCCATCTGTTATGTGTGGGCTGGGTAGCTACATTTGCCTATCTCTCTTGGCTGATTCAGGTGCGCAGACTCCTGGGAGGAGCCCTTCTGGCTACACCTGACATGTCAATCTGTACCACTCTCAGCTCGATTCTTGGTCGCTATCATACAAACTGTGAGAGGCAGAAAAGCTTTAGGGTGACGGCTGGCCCTTGATTCCTGCTTTTAAAGTAACAGGGAATGTGGGTTGACTGGTATTCCCAGTTGTTCCTGTTTATTCTATGTGAGTGCCTGAGGTTGGTAATCTGGGTAAATAATGTTCTCTTAGGAACCTGCTGGCTTTCCTCCCCCAGACCCCTTGCAGCAGGCCATCTAAACCTAAGGCTCCAGCTGGCAGAGTGGATTTGAGCATGGGAATACATACACTGGCCCAACTGCAGCAAGTGGGCCCTGTGCCTCCTGGTTTTGTGTTAAATCAGCTTCTCCTGTGTGAGCACCTTTGTTGCTCACTTCACAGGTGCTCTGACTCAGCACAGCGGCCATGGTGAACAGTAAGACAAGCACTGGTCAGCAGCAGCAACAGGGCACCTTATGGAGTCCAGCACCATCCTGAAACTCGGGATGCCAGCAGATTTTCACATCTCTGATGACATCTGACTGCCAATCCAAAGGGCGGGCAAACTCACCAGCTTAATGCAGTTTAAGGAAATCTCAGTTTCCAGAAACAGGAAATAGTGTCTTTTGTCAATGGACAATAAGCCTGACTGTATTTCACTGACTCCCACTTTCAGCCTTGCTTTTATGTAGTGCATTCACATTTTTATTTTACAGCTATTACAAGGTAGGCTGTGTATGCTGCCGAGTGTGCCAAAAGAGATTCTGAACCAGGGCTGAAGAAATTTCAGAAGTTTCAAGAACTGCTGGCGTCAACAGTCTTTGTGTTGGGGCAGTGTATGACCAAAAGTGGTTTCTGGACCAACCTTATCACAGTTGAACCCTATGGAATGATCACAGCTTTGAGAAGGGCATTTCTGACAGTCTGCACTGCAGTAGATATGATTAGAAACAAGAAAAATTAAAGCTATGCACAGAGAGAGATTGGTACCTTTCTGGTCAGAAGAGATAGTACAAAAGACTGACAATCACTCAAAGGAATTCCCCCTTATTTAATGGAAGACTGCAGCACATAATCCAGGATGCAAGAAAATTTCTCTAAAGGAAAATAAAACGTGGATTTTACACAGCATCATGTTCTAGGTAAAAAAAAAAAAAAAAAAAAAAAAAAAAAAAAAAAAAATATCTATGGCTTGCTTATTTACAGCTCTTTCACCTCATTTGAGGTGCCTTTGTGCAGCCTTGCACACCCCATCAACCAACATGTCACTTCACGCACCCTGACATCAGTACTTCTGAAAACCAGGGCCTGAGTCTTTCACACTGAATATTCTAGACCTTGACCTCTTTCCTCTTCTGGCCAAAACATTCAAATTGGCTTGAACTAAGAGAAAAGCTTTGGAAAAATCTGATGATTCAGCCTCTCTTCCTGTGCCTCAATGTTTTTGTGACAAATTCTGTTGCTTTACTCACAGCACCTAAAGTTCTGCTTCCCAAAGTTCTGCTTGCCTGCTCCTATAAGATAACTATGACACTCAGAAAAAAACCTAATTTGTGATGTGTCAGTCTCAGTGGGAGGCACCTTTAGCATCGGCACTTTTCAAGGGCTATTTCTCTTACTAAATCAACAAAACACTAATTGAGAACTTCACAGTTTTAATAAAATAATGTGAATTTAGGATACTGGAGCCTTGATACAAGTTCTAGAATCATACAAGCACTTTTAAAGAACAACCAACTATAATGGAACCTAATCCAATTTAAAAGTGTAATTTCTGAATGCTATCAGAATTTTGACTCAATGTATTCTAGTCTCAAAACATGTTAAGGCATTGCCATTAAGAAATAGGAGTATTAGGTTCACTAGTTCTATGTCATTTCCACCCTGATTATAAAGTGTTTCCTTAAAATAGTTGTTTAATGATGATCCACATGACCTCAGTACAGTTCCTGATGAAAAACAATACAAAATCTCCAGAGACTGGCATAAAAGTTGACAATACAAGAGTGCAGATACACATAGTAAAAGCAGTTCTTGCATAAATAAAAAAGTGGCCACAGAATGGCTGAAGTCTGAAATACCTGAAACATCACTTGTCAAAACTATCAGTTTTAGAATTGAAATTTCACACTTTTCAATGGTACTTAATTTATTCTATACATGCTACTTTAGAAGATAAAACCAAACCAAAACCCAAACATACTAAGCTTTGTGGTAGTTTAATTTAATTGCTTGGAATGGCAAAGACCTCCTAAACAAAAAGCCTTCTAACAAAACTAATAATGCCATGTATTAGAAAGCTCAGTGTGTATTTCCTGAAATTACTGTTTGAACTCAGGCAGAAGCTGATGCCAAACAAGAACATAGGAAATGACCTGATGGACTGGGTCAGCAGCCCATCAAGCCAAGCACTTTGACTCTAATATATCAACGGAGATGCTGTTTAAGGAAAGTATGTGAGCCAGGCCACTTTCTGCAGTCCATCTCTCTTACTATCCATATGTTTGCCTAAACTCTTTGATTTCACTTACAATTTGAATTGCCTCCACAACCTCCTATGGCAGCAAGTTTCCGAAATATTATTTTTAGACATTTTAAAACCATCTCCTACTAATTACATGATCCCCCGCTTCTCTGCTATGGGATTTGCTGAAAAACAGTTATGAATAAATTTCATCCACTTCCTTCAATATTTTTTGATATTCCCATCTCCTTGTACCTAGTTTACAAACCAAGGGGTTTTAATATTTCTCATCTCTCCTGGGAGAAGTGCTACATTGCCTTGACCACATCAGTGATACCTAAAGCCACATCTACATTAGCAAAGTAAGCAGTACTCAGGTGCTGGAACATTCCCAGCTGCTGGAACAGACACCTGCAATAATGGATATGCTATAGCAGTCCTGAGCATAATACAGGTCCATACAGAAGTGAAAACTGAGATTCAGAACTGAGTTCCTGAGATTACTCTTACCAGACAGTTTGCAAAAAAATTTACTAAAACTGACATGTTTCACAACACTTAGCCTCAGTCTCCATGAACACTTGGAGCACATTTAAATTAGTAATATGTAAACAACTATTGACAGTATCCTGAAGAAGCACTACAATATTCTGCCTTTTTGAAGGACTAAATAAGTGACACCCTTGAGTGGTTTTGAAAATCTATTCTTCACCTTAAATCATGATTTGAGCTGGTCAGATGTGGCAAATACATTTTTAGAATACAACAATTCTTATATAAAACTATCCTATAGTAATTCTCTCCCTAAAGAATTCCAAATTGAATATAATTTTATTGCAGCTCAAGTAGTATAATCACATACTACAGAGATATGTAACACTGACTTGCACATTAACAGATAAAATTATTCTTAAATTATTATATTATTAAGTTCTCATATAGGATTTATTACTACAGCAGTGTGAGCAGGATGCAAAGTATTTAGATCTTGCATTTAAAGAATCAGTGGAAGCACAAATGTTCAAAGAGGGGAATACTCAATCTTATTTTTATTCAGTAAAACTCTTCACTATCTGCAAGAGAAAATACAGAACATTTCTGAAGAGTTTAATGGGGTTTTTTTTCCAAGTCTTCAGCTTGTTTCTAACACGAAATAAATGAATTTGATAAAAATGGTTGGAGTCATAAAAAAACCCCTGTAAGAATCCAAGTAACAAAAGGTGGAAGGGAAAGCTGTGCAAGGCAGAGCTGCAGCCAGCTTGACTCAGCAGGCTGCTCCAAAGAAAGGAAAAACTTAAGGCCAAATGTTAACACTTATCTTCATAAAGGTCTAGAAGTAATTTTTATCAGCAAGAAGCAGAGGCTGCAGAAGCCAAAATAAGATCCTTACAGGTATTTCACTCTGCAATATGGTCACAGCAGTGTCTTTGAAAAGCAAAACAGCAACAACACAAAATATAGCTGACTTGTATCTTACTAATCTTTGTCATTAGGTATACAGAATACTTTCATAAGCAACCTAAGATTTTGCTCGTGCCAGATGAATACACAGTTAACTTATTTCTTCATTGGAGCACAGTGAGGGCAGAATGGAATTTAAAATACAGAGTTAGCTAATCTTGTTTTGGATTTGTTTGTTTGCACACTAATTAAGGCCCAAAAGCCCATTAACTCCACTGAAATAACAATTAAAACCGACCCTTCATTCTGTACGACATGCACTTCTACAAGCTTCTCTACTTGAATGTCCATCCTCCTAACAGAACTAGTGATGTACCAGTAGACTGACAGGTTTCAAAATAATTTCAGCTACCTGACAGAAAAGAAAGGCAGCATTAGATTTGTGGCACCATCACAAATGTGTATTTACATTGCAACATGGTACTTTCCGTGGGAAAAAATGGACAAACTATAAATAGCCTTGCACAATTAGTAACTGGTCTCTGTCAGGTGGTTAGTAAGAAAAATGGAAACATGAATCTATGAACATCATTGTGAAATACTAACATCAAAATTGGATTCATCCTGAAAAGGATCCTAGATGAGGTGGAAGACTTGCAGAGCAGGAAAACAAAAACAGATCAGGACTAATCCCTACTAATCCCTAAGCATTAATATCTTCACTGTTTTAAGGCAACTCTTTCCATAGCACAAACTGTAAACACAATTAGAAGTCCAAACTATTTCTATCCCCATGGAGGGAAAAAAAAAAAAAAAGCTGATAAGTAAATAATGAAATAAACCAAAAAGCTCTAAAAGCTAACTTGAAAAGACCTCACAGTAAGTTTGATTCATTTCCCTTTTGCTCAGCATTATACATGTGCAAAAGCAGGTCTCAAATAAAATTTTAAAGGCTAAAGAGCAAAGCTTCCTCCCCAAATAAACATTCACCATACAGCCAGTCAAAAACTAGTACCTCAAAATTATTTTGCCATTTCTATCAATTACATATATGTGGAGGACCTATAAGGCAAAAGAGATTTTATTGGATAAAAAAACCCCTACATATTCAAAATATTAATAATACTCTTAATTTATTGTGCAGGTTCTAAATATTTAAATTTAGTCCAAAGTAAAAAAAACCAAACCAACAAACAAAAACAACAAAACCACCAAAACCCTAAAAACCCCACAACAAAACAACCCCCCAAATAAAAGATGATTGTGCTTAGAAGTATATTAGATACTCTTCCACATAAACACAAAACAAAACAAATCCAGAATTAAGACATTTGTTAAACTTCTTCACACTTCTCTATAAAGTTACGAGGATCTTCCTAATTTGGAGAATTTTTTGCAGATCAGAGTAAGGGGTTTTGCAGATTTGAATAAGGTTTATGGAAGAGTTTAACTTACCCTTACCACATAATGATCTTAAATATTACACATTTTAGAGCCACTGTTCAAATAATACCTGTATTTCTAACAGGACAGGACTGACTGATACAGTTTCTAATTTTTCTAAGCCAGCACAAACATCAAAAGAATCAAGACAATCAAGATACAATAAAACTTTGCTTACAATTTTAGTATTTACAGCCAAATTTTCAAATTTTTTCTAGCACGTAACAAACCGTGTTGTCCAAATAAATGATTTTACATGCTATGTTGTCCAAATTTAGCTTTTATACCTAAAAGCTTCCCTGTCTGTAGAAGTTATTAACTACTGAATGAAAACATCACTTAAAAAATTTAACTTCCCTAATACTTATAGGTTTATTCCAAAACAGCTAAGTGTTAGCCAAAAAACTGAAACTATAATTTTAGAGTTGCTGGGATATGGGAGAAAGATTTTTGTATTTACAATAAAGAAAAATAAATCATCAAGCTTGTTCTGTCTCCAGAATATCTTGGCTCTCAAACCCATCCTTCAGTACCAAGGACTATCAGCCTCCTAAAGGGGAAAAGAAAAAGGTTAAATTTTTTAATCCTGACTGAGACTAAAGAAACCAAAATACATTAAACATTTGTGTCACGTGTGAAGTTCGTGGGATAAGCCCACATGAGAACTGGCACTGTTCTCTCCATAGGTTAGCTCTCTCTACAGCCAGAAAGGCAAGAAAACCAAAGGAACCAAACTTAATTTCAGTGTAAAGAGGCATTTTGAATCCGCTCTCCCAAGCCACCCACCACCTCATTCTGAAAGGGAAGGAACTGAAAGGGTTACTTTTTATCTTCTGTCTTCCTCTAAAAGAAGTTAGCTATGCTTTGTGAATTTACATACTTTTCCAGAATGAGTGAAATCTGGGACAAATTTTCCAACCAAGCTAAAAGCCTCTGAACATATATAACTAGAATGCTAATAGATCTACCACTAAATATATCATAAACAAACAAACAAAGCAATCCTTCAGCAACAAAGCTGATTCCTAACTTGGCATACACATTAAAATACAAAAAAAAAACCCAAAAAAAAAAAAAACAAAACCCAAAAAAAAAACAAAAACAAAACAAAAAAAAAAAAACAAAAAAAAAACAAAAAAAAAACAAAAAAAAAAAACAACAAACCAAAAAAGAGTGGGGAAGTAAGATGTGAAAGAGAAAGTGGAGGGGGGAGGGAAGCTAGAACATGGTACAATAATTTTAGTAATTGCTAATATTAAATATATAACATGAAGAAATAAGAGTATGTTACATTACAAACTGTGGTTAAAGCATACCTAAATGTAACTAACTATATAGTAAGAACTGGTCCCGTACAACAAGGAAGATTACAAGTTGGAGCAAAACAATATTACTAAAAAGCAGAGTTCTGTTTTTCCCTCATTCCGGAGTGGTTTTGGGGAATGTGAGTGTTTTTTCGGTTATAGGGAGTTTTGTTTTTCCAACAAAAAAACTTGCCAAAAATCAAGAAGGTACAGCGTTCCAAAATCTTTGCTTGGACCTTTAAAAACATAATTTAAAGATAACAGAATCACGAACCATTTCTATACTAGCAGAAACAATACTGTTGACTGAGATGTTTAACTAGGAAACGGAAGAGTGCTTCAGGCTTGGGGGGTTGTTTTGTTTTGTTTATTATTAATCTTAAAATATCTATATTTAGCATTATATGATTATAGGTGCTGAGTCAGTAGCAAAAGACTGTCAGCAATCACAAATAATGGAACTACTTGACCAAAATTGTATTTTAAAATGCACTGCTAATACACGTCAACATGAAAAAAAAAAAAAGACAGCAGTGGTTTGTCTAAAAATACTGCAATTGAAATTAGCTCAGCAGTACTCATGAGAAGATTTTTACCTAAAAGGACAAAGGTAGATGCATTTTTGAATATTTTTCAAATTTAGGAAAACATCGTAGCTAATACTCTTGGTCATTCTGACTCCAAAAATTTTTAAAACATTGAACCTGTTAAGAGGGTGGTACAGCCAAGCTCTTTGTAAGATGTACACTGTATCTTTAACAGTCTGTCTGCAATAAGATTATAAAAGGGTGTATTTCTAGAAAAGGGTGAATATAACAGAACACAACTTCCAGGCAGAGCCCCATTTATGCTCTGTCATTAGGGCATGTATTCAGAACAATTACATTTTTCTCCACTAATAGTTCCAATCAAGATGTTAATTAGTGACATGCTTTATCTCATAATCCATTTCAAAAGCCTTAGCACTTTCACTTACTGTTGCTCGCATCCTTTTATTTCTCTCATTCAACTGGTGCTACCACAGTGACAAAGGATGAAGGAAGATTCAACAGGCACCACTCCGGCTGCTCCAATCTGTTCCATTCACTTAGTACTGAGGTAATCTTCGGGGATGTGTTGAACACTGCCCCCCCCTCCTGCTAACAGGGCACCTTACCCTGAACGCCACGCAGGAGGATCCCCCTTTACCTTCCTCTATAGCTGTGCAACCACGAAGCATGTGGAGGCAGGATGTGAAAGGTAGGATCAATTAACAATATAGTCAGCAATACCTACCTCAAGCCTTCCTTCCTATCAAATTAGCCAACGTACAGTGAGCTTCCTGCTGTACATGAATGTATCATGTCACCATAGCAACTAAATCAACAAATAGCTGCTGCAGCATCTGCTTCTGGATCATCTAACGTCAGTCAACAGAAGGTCCGGGTTTAAGAGAACAAAGCTTCCAAATATATGCCGTTTTATAACTGCATTTTTAATTTAGCTTCCTGATTCCCAGATAGGATATACTAACTCAGAATGGACCAACTTCTGACTTTATAATCTGCGATACAGTTTATGACTTCATTTCTCAAGTAAACCAGAAAGAAGGGGAGAAAAAATTACTTTGTAAAAGAATAAAAAGAAACAGTAAAGAAATAATCAACTGGCTTCTAATGCACTCTCCTAAACACTGTGCTACTTCATATCATGCATTTACTAAGAGACATGAAAAGAAAGAAGTATGTTTCTGAACTTTGCTTTATAATTTACATATGTCTGCTGTGAGTAATTCTATAGACAGGAAGTATCTTTTATTAAGTATTAATATTAGCTGACCAAGATGGTTTCCCTCTATTAGTCTCCACTTCAGAGCTAAACTGAAAACATCCAGTATTGTTTTCTGGCAACCTCACATCTGTGGTTTTTAAACCCAACAACAGAAGGGGACCACTGCTACACCCTCACCTGAAGAAAGACAGTTACACAGGGCAAAACATGCATCCCTCTCTTCTTGTGAGAAGTTACTTCAAATACCACTTATGCACCACAGGTTTAAGCCCTAACCCACAGGCACACCAGATATAGAAAACTGCTCTGAAATGGTCTTGGTTTTCAGAATTCAAAAACATGACATTACAGATTAAATGCCATCTAAGGTATAAAAAATATATATAAAAAATTCTAACATCTAATGTCTTCAGAGGTAATAAATAAGTGTACAAAGACACAAAGTGTACAAAGTCCTTTCATGTAAAAGGACTCGAAACTACAGCCTACTTACAATAAAAAAAAGTAAATTTCTTTTAACTTCAAGTCATATTCCTAACATTTGATCAGGATGAAATTATTTACCAAGTAAAAGCTTTCTAGGCAAAAAGTATTGGTTATTCGTATCCAGTATAATTTTATTACTAAAAACACCTAATTCTAGTTTTCAAAGCAGATGTTTTTCCACCCATCTTTTGTTACAAGGAAAATCATTACATCTAGGTTGGCTCCACAGAGTGTGGTTCAGTGAGCAAGGAAAACTAGACACAGATACTAACACTGTGGTGGTTCCCATACCGACTTATTGTGATTTGTGCGTTTGTCACCTCACCTGTGTCAGAGTTCCCATTCGTAGGGATAGTCCAACAGAATTTATAAGTTCCTACATGCTACTGATCAAAGCATACTGCAAGACTTGAGTGTTGCTATTCATTAGTAGCACAGAAATTGCCAGATGGAATCACATCTGTGGTCGAGCTAAGGTGATGTCAGTTACAAACACAGCACAAGTTGTTTTTCCATTGACTGTATGTTCAAAATCTGGTGCTGATATCATAACAAGGCTAATGAGGCTATGAACTACTCTATTCCATAATCAAGCCCACTATCACTTAACAAACATATTAAATGGAAAAATGCAAAAGATCTATGTAACAGGTATTACAGAGAGCATATGATTATTAAATAGGAACACCTGACATCAGTAATAAAAGCTAAATTAAAACAGTACCTTAAATTGTTTTAAATTGCCAAAGGTTTATGAATTTCATGGTCATGAAGTGTTACTTCCAAGTGCTTCTTTCTGAAAGTCATCTTTCAGAAGATCTGTCTCCCATCTTCTTTTAAACTTAATAAAAGCTTCCTCTCTCCACATGTACATTGGCTACTAACCAATGAAGAGCTCTGAAAACTTTATTTTAGGCTTTATACCACACCAATTAGTGACAGACTCAGCACACAACATTTCTGTGTTATCTATAAGGAAATGTTAGAATTTTCTTTTTTTCCTTAAATTATCTTCTGGTTTTAGTATCAATTACAGACAAAACCAGGCTTCTCACCACTATTTATAGAAGCATCCTATAGTTTTTGATCTTTGTCCAAGTAACATGATATAACACTCGTAAACACCAAAGTTCTAAATCTTCTATTTTCCACTGTATTTATTTGAGTGAATTCCAATTTAAAGGTTTCCCATGACCACACAATTTTCTACCCTAGCATCTGCTAGTACTGACTATAAGGATCTAACTGCTCTAGATGGAGTTTAGAACTTTCTTCATGAAGAGTAGTAAGCATGGGTAGTAAAGGGCATTAACATCTTGGGTATCAGGACCAGGGAGAAAATCCATACAGATTTAATTGTTACATAGTATGTTGCAATAGCAATTCACATGCTTGGGATTTTGAAAAAACCAAATACAATCCAAACTATTTCAGCTTACACAGACAGTAGCTGCATGTTTGGAAAAACTGATTCAAAGAAGCCATCCTCTCAGTGACATGCTTCTAAGGCCTGTAATTTCAGAGGACAGACCAAGCAACTCTGCATCATTTTTCTAAAAGGCAGTTGACAAATAACAAAATCAGTAAGCATTTAATCTTTAACCATTGCTACAAGATACTGTCAGCACTACTGATTGTGCTAAGATGACAGAATATCCCTAGAAACAACTGGAAATAGGGAGATTGGAAAGATGGTGAGACTGTTCACTGGCACTGGCATTAAAAACTATAGATGTCAATAAACTTCCAATGCTTTTTTTAGGAAAAAAAAAAGGAAAGATCTGAGAATTGGTGATTTTTTTTTCCTAAAAACCAAATTTATTTATCAAAACTTTTTAAAATTCTTACAGTACTTGTGTTTCTCCCCCTTCTTTTCACATGGAAGATGATCAGCCGAAAAAGATGACCACTCAGAAGGGCAGGCAAAGATGATTTCTAGCCTTGTTTTGTAAAAATACAAGTTTTTTTGAGAAGAATTTTTGAGAATAAAAGATAAATGTTAAATTCTGTATTGAATGTCACTGATAAATGTTCAAGACTTGTTAGTGTCCACATATAACAGTGCCAGTGTACATTCCACAAATGTGTCTCATTCTTTAGTATTAAGAAATAATTACAATTTTGATCTACTTGCCTCTTCTTTGTCTCTTCGCTTTTGCATTCTCAGTTCTCACAGCTTGCCTAAGCAAAGTTTTATTTGCCTCATTTACAGCAAACCCAATCTGTCTCATTAGCATTGACACGGTCTGTAGTTAGCAGATAGTGCACAGAAAATTTGCTACTTAAAATAATACCACTACTATATCTTAAAATCAGCAGAAGTATAAACATTCCTTGAAACAGCAGCGTTTCAAGGAATCTGGATAATGCAAGAGAAACATTTGGGCTTTAAAGTTTTAAGTGAATCCATGTTTACAGACAATTAGAACGAAGCAGTGTTAGGGGCAGTCACTGAACTCTGGAACATTCTGAGGCATCTGGTCATGGCCAGTGGTTAGACACATCAACCTCTAAAAAGAAAAACTGTAACACTTCAATCAGATCATTCTCATTTCATGATTTGTTCTTTGAAATCCCTTGGAATCCAGGGACTTCAGTGTTCCACAATGCTAAGTGAAAGTGGATGAGAAACAGAGCTCACACTGCACAGCAAAGGGGTAGCAGGGGCTATCCAAGGTTTCAGCTAATAGTTCACAGGGGCTAGTTCTCTCAGCAGGCATCTTCCCTGATCAATCTGCCTAGTTGCAACAGTCCAAATGTATTATGGACTAGAAGAGAATTTTTTATTTCCCAATATTGCTTCTGACAGCTCAGATTCCTGTCTGCTGATATAGCAAGTTAAAAGCCCATAGTATTTAATACTGATGGATGTGTTTAACTTTTTTACCCTAAATACTGTATAAAAGGAAGCACTAAAGGAAGAACAGCGTTTTCTAGTTATTAAAAAGGGAATTTAGTTAAAAAAAATCAAATGTTAAGAATTTCAATATCCCTCCTAAAGTAGCCTTTTCTACCCTGAAAAAGTACCCTATATACCCAGTTTTGTGTAAATATGGGCATCACTGTCTATCAAAACACCGTGACAATACAAACTTGAGCTGGAAGAGAAATTAAAAGATACATCTCAATGAGATCAGATTGGAAAGACTTAATCAGTAATGGACCAGGGGCTTGGTGGAAGAAATCTCTATCATCCCAATCCTTTCCCATGTATTTTATTAAAGAGAGAGGGACAAAAAAATAAAGACAACTGCCATTTTTTGCTACAGTGTGTAAACTATAGCCTGAGTCTATCTGTTTCTAGAGAATGTCATTCTGGCTGCTCTATAAAGTGTATAATTCTGTAACATGCAGAGGGTTCATGGACTTTACCCAGTTAGGGCAAAGCCTCAATCTCTAGGGAATAGAATATGACAGACTATTTTAGTTAGAAGGGATCTATGATGATCACTTAGTCCAACCGCCTGACTGATTGAGGGTTGACCAAGTTGTTGTTAAGGGCATTGTCCAAATGCCTCTTTAAATAACAACGGGTTTGGGACTTTGGGCACAACTCTAGAAAGCCTGTTCCAGCATTTGACCACTGTCTCAGTAAAGAAATGCTTCCTAGGGAATAAACAGGTTTCAGCTAGCAGAGGATGTACCTCAGATAACTTATTTCTCAAGTGTGTAATTCTCACATATTTGAAGAATGGAGTTTCTGTAACTAAAAGTGACTTTGCAAAGTAGTTACATTTTTGTCACAACTTACAGAGAGATTAGCTGTCTTTTGAGGGAACGTAGGTAAGCACTTGGGGTGACTTTGTAGGTCTTGGAGCTTGGGGTTCAGGTCATGGCTCACTCAGCATTAAGCATCCCATGGCACAGAGCAGGGAGGAGATGGGGACGTGCCTGAGTCCCAGACACTGTTCAGGCCTAACTATACCCTTCCAAACCTTATTGATAGATGAGCACACAGACCCAACAACCAGATCCATTTGCAACAGTCTGCAAGAAAAACCAAGCTACCTCAATGCTTATAGCTCCAGGCAATTTTGCACCTTCTCACCTCATAAAAAGAGACAGAGAGAGAGAGGAAAAAAAAGTACAGATCTTTAGTCACCTTCGTACACCATGAAAGGGATCATCTTCTGGACATGCTTATTTCTCCCCATTGACTGCATTAGCAACCTACAGTGACTAACTGACCTGAAATTTAATTTTCATGTGTCATCCAATTCTCCCAAATGTCAGTTTCTGAACAGATTAATTCAACAGGGGCTGAATGCCTCAAGTATCTTGGGAGGAATCTACTGTCTCAGAGACCAAAATTAATCTAGGATTCATATCATGCATATGAAAACAGACATTTTAGAGAGAAAGGACAATTACTGAAAAGTTTTACAAGGATGCTCCATTCCATGAATTTTCATAACAAATAGAAGCAGAAAAGGCTATGAACTACACAGCCTTCACTTTTATTTCTACATTTATTTTTCAAACAGAAAATATTAAACATATCTGAATGGTAGTATAAATTGTGCAATAAATCTGGTGCTGCTTTCTTCTCAACAAAAGCAGCATAGTATTCATACATTACTATACATCCAAGAACTTTGAATCCTCACTTTCTGCTGAGGATGATGGCTTCTAGGAAATTTAAAGCAAATTTTCAATGCCTCTGCAATCAAGGATACAGTTCAAATAAATTGGGAAAAAAATTCTGATCTCTAAGGCAAAAAAAGAAAAAAATTACACTTAACTACGAAAAAACTTCACCCTTCCTAACTAAAAAACATGATTAAGTCAGATAGAGGAAGGATCTACTAACCCTATGTCATCAAAATTCACATATTTTTAGCTTTTCTTTGTGATGTTATTTTTTTTTAAATCATGGCCAATAACCAGTTTAAAACTTCCATGGAAAAGACTTTTCTGTATACGGAATGTCTCATATAAGTTTGATTATGCATTTTGCAGTGATGGTTGCTATACAAAAGTACTAATCAATCCTGGGGAAAAATACAGCTTGATAATGAGCTTCCATAAGCTGGCACTGAAGCATGGCATGCCTGAGAGTTCCAGTGGTTCCACTGAATACGTTTCTGTTGCGCTTCAGTGCTACGAAGTCACTGAAGAATGGAAGAATAATTGTCAACTAAAACAAACTCCACTGAACCTCCAAAATGAGAAGTTAGACATATCTGCTAATTCAATAGAGCCAAAGGGGAAGTAAAAAAAAAAAAAAAAAGAAAAAGGTCAAAAAAATCAGCCAAAAAGGACAGAAGCAGCCATGCACATACTCTGTGTTCTGTGAAATCAAAGCACAGATAAAAGAAAGGAAAACAGCAGAATATGGAAAGTGATGGAAAGTGAGAATAGTTATAACACCGTATGTTTAACAACTTTTAACACAGATTTTTTTTTTTCTTGTTGAGGAAAATATCATGAAACATATTGCAGTTCTAGGCTTGATTTGCAGCAGCAAGGCGAAACCAAAGCAAGCTGGAACTTGATAATGTACCATATGGTTTTCAGAAGCAGAAGTGCCAGAACAAAAACCTAGGAAACTCATTTAGCAATCTAGTCTAGGTTTATATTTTCCAACACATCTTCGCCATTATATTTTTTTCTCTAATGCCACATATGTAAACAATCTGAAAGTCAAAAAAGGGGATTACTTCACTTGTTTTATAGCCATCTATTACTCTGCTGACTGAAGATATCCTCCTATGATAACAGGTTAATAATAACAACTTTGGAACACTAACTTGTAGAATTGATGTTAAGTGTCTACTTAAACCCACCCAAAACATACACACACACACTACACTTATATACACACAGAGTGGGATTTTTGGAAAACCCACCAAACATTCGAACTTCTGAATAAAATTTGGAGGATAAGCAACCAACCTCCCAAGCTACAAATGTTACT
This sequence comes from Phylloscopus collybita, assembly GCA_027886175.1. Classification (NCBI taxonomy): domain Eukaryota; kingdom Metazoa; phylum Chordata; class Aves; order Passeriformes; family Phylloscopidae; genus Phylloscopus; species Phylloscopus collybita. The sequence continues at coordinate 17,647,782 of JAJNNQ010000007.1, forward strand.
TTATCCTTATACCTTGCCAAGGAATAAAGTCAACTAAAGGTCAAACACTATGTCCCATTCCCCAGAGAAAAGGAAATGGTCAACAGACACTGGGCTACTTTCAGAATGCTATCTATATTTTCTGGTAGTAAAGAACACATAAGTGATATAGGAATGTCTCACTTTGCAATTGCTAGCTTTAATGGGAAGGTACTGTGAGGGTCCAGAACTCCAGGGCTGCTGCATACTTGTGTCAGCAATGTACTGATTTGTTTTGGAATAGCACTGGGTGCTGTAGCAACTTTCCAACACAATTTAACATCAGTGTGTTAAAGTCATTTGAACTCTTGCCTCTTCTTTTCCTCTCCTTCCACCAAATCGGGACTCACATAATCAAGCACATCCTTCCTGTCCAGCCTCAGCAATAATCACTAAAGCATCACTGCAGTAGTTATCCTTATGTGAAAAACCCTCAAGCACTTCTGTCTTCATATCATGTTTTCCCAGTTTCACTTGGTTTCTGTCAACTATAGATCTACTTCATTCTCCACCTACAACCTTACTCACCATCAAGACAGAAGAAGCACATTATCCCCCTCATGCTGAACACAGTGATAGGAAGGTGTAAAAGCAAGCAGTACTTCTGCGCTTAACAGAAGAGGAGGAGCCAGCAGGCTTGCTCTTTGCTTTTTCTTTTCACTGGTTTTATCCTATGAAACTCACAGTAGTACCTTGTTCTGTGGGACAGAGAACCAGGCAATCTCCCACAACAGCACTGAGTGACACACAAACATCCACACAGTTCAAGTTCCCCATGTTTTCTGACTGAACACTAACGCATTCCTCCAACTCTGTGGATTGTTTTAAAACATGGTGGAAAGTTACAGCTTTAACCTGATCAGACACTTCTGCTATTTGGAGCATATGACCTTTCATCTTAACATGTTCAAATATTTGTACAGCTATTTCACATTTACACTGCTAGCAGAACTTCAAATACTTGGAAATAGATTATCTTGAAGATATGAACTGTTCCAGAAAAGTATGGAATGGTCTGTACCCATCTGGTAACTCAGTTATGCAGTATAAGCAATCTAAGTCACCATAATTACAAGAGTTAATTCTGGTAAAATGTAAGAAGGGGTAAATTGATTTAAAAATTCCTCAGATGTTTTACAGTTGAACAAAAACTTGCAAGCTTAATATACAGTTATCTAGTCTAACATAGAAAATAACAACATAGAAGCAAAATAGTTAAATAAAGAATTTTCTACTGCTTTTCAATACCTTTCCAGACAGGACTAACTAAAACTAATTAGTTCAGCTACAGACCAACTTATACACCACGAATACAGAAGAAAATATCCATTTCTTTACATGGACAAAACAACTCTGTATTTTGATTGCAGTAACACAAATTTTGTCAGCTCTACAGGTTAAGTTATAGTTTATGCAATCCAACACCAATGAAGTTATGAAAGGAACTGGAGAAGTACTTTTCATACATCAAGGAAGTAATCACTAAAAAATGTGTGTTGTGGCTAAGTAAAAAGACTTACAGAAAAATTAGTAACTCCATCATACAGGCAGAAGTCTTCTCCCTTCTTATAGTTTCAAAGTTCAAGGGAGAACAAAGGAATACAACAAACTAATATTCAAATCTAAAATATTTTTTAAAAGTACGAAAAAGGCTCAACACTACAGTGTTTTGTACTTGAATACATCATACTTTCAAATGCAGTATTTACCCCCTCCATGAGTACCATATAAAACAAACATAAATGATTTTAAGGCTGTCATAAATAAATAAACAACTGCCTGACCTTTCTGTGGCCTAAGTCTTAACTGGGCAACCTTGACAGAGAACACAGTCCCTGCAATTCTGCACTTCCCATATTTCAGATATACAAAGTATTTTCTACCTACTGATGGCTTTTAAATCACCAGATGTAAAAAGGGTTCCCATTGAAGTTTCCTGCCACTGAACAAATGCACTTGCTGACTTTTCATGAATCTTGTATCAGATGCGAAGGAAGGACAGAGAACAAAAGCAGCAACTTTCATTCAACATTGTGTTGTATAACTGTCAGTTATCGTGAAATGAGGAAAGAAAAGAAAATTACTTTCCTTACTGATGACCAATGCCAAATGAAAATTCTATTTTTTAACATACACACAATTACTACCCACTTTAGACAGCAGTCATAATGAGCTCCCTTTTATTTTAAATGAAAAAGGACAACAACATCATATATGTTGTTTTTTCCATTAGAAGATTAACACAAACTCCCACAGATTCATTTCTCTGAAGAAATACTTTGCTTGTTTTCTAGTTTTATTTGGCAGGAGAAAGAGACAACATTTTACAGAAATTGTATATCCGAAAGAACATGTAAACTCACATAAGACTCAAAATCTTGCACGATAACAGTGTAAGCTTGACAGTACAGCCTGAGAGTCTTATTTTTATGGAGGGCAAAACAAGTAACTCAGTCTCAACTACGTTTGAAAGGTCATGGTGAACAGGGGAAGTTCCTAAGGACTAGAAGAAAGCAAATGTCAGTGCAATCTTCAAAAAAGGGCAAGGAGGAGGATCCAGGAAGCTAGAAGCTTGCCATGATCACCTTTAGCTCTGGGAAGATGAGTGAGCAAAACTTTCTAGAAGCTGTTTCCAAATGCATTGAAGACAAAAAGGTGATTTGGGGTAGTCACTATGGATTCACAATGGGTAAATCATGCCAGCCAAACAAGGCCTTCTACAGTGACATTACTAGCTTGGTGAATGAGGGGAGAGCATAGCTAACGTTTATCATTACTTCAGTAAGGCTTTTGACATTCTTCTGAATAACACAGAAACTGATGAAGCACAGACAGCACAGGCACCAAGGTAGACTGAAAACTGGACCAAGAGCCAGTCTCAAAATGTTGCGATCAGGACTTCCACTGGTCACCTACTGCAGTGGCTGACAGTGAGGCAGACAAGGACTACAGTCTTCTTTAAAGATCTGGATGATGGGACAAAGCACATTATGAACAAGTGACACAAATCTGACTGGAGCAGCTGATGCACTAGATGGTTGCACTGCCATCGAGAAATACAAATTCAAGAACTGTCCAGGCAGACACTAACACACAAAAGCAAGTCCCATCATTCAAGCTACCCAGTTGTAAGCAAGTATCAGTCTGGAGTTCATAGTTATTAGCACATGTTGTGCCTCAGCTACTATGTTCTAACATAGGGAAAGGTTTACTTGCCTTAATGAGATCGGGCAGTAATATAAATATATAACTTCCAAACTAAGACACAATCATGGCTTGAGAACTTGGCAGCTATTTGGTCCCACTCTTCCATGAAGAGGTTCTTCCACAACACAGGTTTTCTGCTTCATACTTCTTACAAATCTCATCTCTGTACTAGTTCTGCCTTTACCTCTATCTCTAACACACGTGTATGCCTAAAGGTGCACAGATATATTCCAGATGAAGGATTACTACCTTTTATAATGTCAACATATGTTGGAAGGAAAAAAAAAAAATACTGAAGTTTCCTTACCTGTTGTGCTCCATCCCCACTAACGATAGGGGAAGTCAGAAGAGGGATTTCACTACTTATAATTGAAGTGGTATCCAGTAACGGCGGATGTTCTGCCATCATTGATGGTACACTAATTCACAAGATCACCTGCAAAGAAAAGTTAGTCAGATGGTTAAACTATATAAATATTTCTGAAAAAATATCCTTAAAGCCCGCTTCACTTTAGAAATAACAACAACAAAAGAAGATTATGAAATTAGACACGTTAAGAAAGTTTGTTTCCACAACAACCAGCCATCACACAAGCCTGCAGACTTGTTTTGGTCAGTTAGTACAAGCCTTAGTTATATAGAGTGGGTGCTTTACACCCCCTCTAGCGGCTGAACCTCAGAAGAAGATAGATCACTACCCTGGAGCTAACAAAACCTGAATCTTTTAACTTTGTAACAAACCAAGGTTTCATCTGCCTGGCACTGCCGACAAAATACCTACTGAGAAAAAAGTTTAAAAAAAAAAAAAAAAAAAGAAAAAAGCAGTTGCTTTAGAACCTACATATATAGTGCTCTCATTTATGTCAAACTGGTAAAAATTCAAGATATACTAACAGGGACACTTATTTTTTTTTTCTTTTTTTTAATAATCAACCCAGTTTTCCTGTTATTATAATAGATAAATACTTACTTTAGGAACAACTTGTTACTAGAAAACGTTCTATTGAGTCACAAATAAATGAATAATAATAATAATAATAAAAAATTCTTCTGCACAATCTGACATTTCATCATTTTAAAATTTATTAGACCCAGACATAAAGCTGTGTCACTTTGATAACCAGTGGCCCTTTAATCAGCAGCTAGAACCTGAAGAGGAAGGGAAGAGATAATGCCCATACACACAACTGTAATTCTCATAACCATTCTACAAAAAAGCCCTTGCTAGCACAGATTGTAAAGTTACAAGAAACCTGATAACAAGAAAAAAAGCTACAGAGGCAAGAGGCCCATGAAAGCAGTGATACACTTTAACTCTGAGGGATATCACATAACAACATTAGAGAAAGCAGGACTCAGCCGAGCATTCCTTTCAATTATATTAACAAGTCACAAGTAACATGTTTTCTGATATTTTGCATCTTACTGCTATATGAAGACTGGAAGGAAGAATTAAGACCAAAATAGCTGAAGATTAACATTTTTCCATGGTATGGAAAAATGGAAGTAAGTACTGCAAATCTAAGAAGCTGCTTTTGAAATTGCATTTAATTTTGTTTAAAAAAATATCACTAAATTACATTGGTTTACTGTACTGGTCTTAACTCAATCCCAGCTAGACCTAGTACACTTAGCTTTTGAAATAAAAAAAGAATTAGATCAACAAGAACAGAGAATCTGATATTTCTTAACAAAACAGAAAGACAGATGGAAAGAATTCACTAGGGGTGAATGGCACATCCAGAATTCCCACAAGTTAATCACATTTTGCATCTGAAAACAGTGCTTTACATCAAACATAGACATAAAGATTAGGCTGAGAAGAAGCTTGTACAGTACTTCTAAAGTAGAACTGCCTCTCTTAGCCAGTACTTACAGTAGCCTGAAGCTCTAGAGATATTTGGTTAACTGGTACAGCTTACTACTCAGAGGCACTGTCTAAAACTTCATCCCACCCAATGGACTGTTTTCACTTGCTTGCCCCTCTAGGGCAGATGACATAGCTCAGCTGTGGGCTGAAATAGTACAGTGCTCTCAGTATAAGAGGACTCATACATTAACAAAGCACTACAGGTCTCTTGTTCAGCTACACATATACAGGACAGCTTAACTACTCCGATACTGATGGCTGTCCTAATGTAAACTAGGAACTTCAAGAAAAATGCACTCTAACATTATTTAGGTGATTCATTTCCTTCCATGGTATAATCTGCAAAGATTTAAGTTGGAGAGAAAGAAAAATCTCTCTAGGTTAAAACACTCAAACCTATCTGTGATTACTTAAGAATTCATCAATGCCTATGCCAAGTCATTTATACCTGCTTAGCCAGACTAATTGGTCTCTCAAGCAATAAGGTCTCTCTTTTATTCCTACCTTACTTTAAAAGCTTTCCTCATCATGAAACAAATCCTCCAGGCTACAGTCAATCTCCACCCCTCCTGCAGGTGGGCAGAGGGCTGATGAAAGTTATTTGGATTACCTTTCAAAGCAGCAAGTTTGATGATAAGCTTCCCAGGATATTATCCAATGACTGTTTAATGTGAAATGAATATACAGCCTGAAAGTAGAGGTTACAATCAAGGCATCCCTCCTCCCACAACAGCTACAACCAGGCTTGATGTTGTGCCATTTCTTGGTCTTACAGCTCCAAATATTTTGTGCTACTATCTAAAGTGTCACAGAAAGAAACGTAATCCAACACTCCAAGCAACACACTCCTAGCCTAAACTGGCTTGAACTTCCCCACATTTAAGGTAAATGGAGATCATTATTTCCAAGCCACCATGCTAATGACTAGTCTCTCGTATCAAAAAGCACTAATTGCCTTTATCACACACTTCTGGCTGAATTCATAACTTATGATGCACTCAGTGTGATCACCATTTATTAAGCATAAATCAAAACATGTCTATTGAATTGAACACCAGTAAGAATTAAACATAACCTAAACTGACTCAAATAAAAACGTCATTACAACCTGTTCAGACCTTCCAAGACAGAAGTAGATCTGAACATGTCTAACATCTGGTCTTGGGTTCATTCATTCCTAGAAACATTTAGGTTGAAAAAGACCTTTAAGATTATCAAGTCCGACCATTAACCCAGCACTAAATCCTGTCCCTACGCACCATGCCTACACATCTCTTAAATACCTCCAGGGATGGTGACTCCACCATTTCCCTGGACAGCTTGTGCCAATGCTTAACAACCCTTTTGGTGAAGATTTTTTTCCTACTATCCAACCTAAACTTCTCCTGATACAACTTGAGGGCATTTCCTCTTGTCCTATCACTTATCTGGGAGAAGAGACTGACCCCCACCTGGCTCCACCCTCCTTTCAGGCACTTGTAGAGAGTGATAAGTTCTCCCCTGATAAGTTCTCCCCTTTTCTCCAGGCTAAACATCCCCAGATCTTAGCTGCCCCTCACCAGACTTGTGCTCCAGACCCTTCCCAGCTCTGCTGCCCTTCTCTGGACTTGCTCCAGCACCTCAGAGTCCTTGTAGTGAGGGACCAAGAACTGGACACAGGGTCGAAGTGTGGCCTCACCAGGGTCAAGTGCAGGGACACAATCCCTGTCCTGGTCCTGCTGGCCACACAATTGTTGATACAGGCCAGGATGCCACTGACCTTCTTTCTCACCTGGGCACACTCTGGCTCATGTTCAGCTGCTGAACCAGCAACCCCAGGTTCTCATCCACCAGGCTGCTTTCCATTCTCTTGCACAGGTGTTTAATGATTTGATTTGTGTGAAAATCAGGTTCCCTCAGGCACCCAAGGGCTAAGGTCAGTAGTCCACCTTTGGCACCCAGCTTTTAGTGCCTTAACTGGGACACAGCTAAATTCCATGTCTGGATTCAAGCATTTGATTTATTCTGAGGACAGAACACACTGCTCATCAATAAACCCTGACAGGAGGTGCTATGTAGAATGTTATTCCTGACACCCTCTGCAACAACAATAAAAGTGCTACCTGTCAGACTGTGTAATCAATCTAGGGGGGGGGAAAAAAAGTTTTCTTGACAATACAATATTAGATTTCTCTGCAATGTCACTGAACTAGTCTCGAAGACTAAAGGTTGAAACTCCATACCAATGTGGGTCATTCTATACGCTCATCAAAAGCCTCTTCCCCACCAGCAGTTGGGAGGCAGCAATCCATACAAGTCAGTGCACGTAACACGGTCACACAGTAAGACATGCTATGTTCACCCATTGCAGGTGCTTCTCTTTTTTACTGAGGACAAAGAAAGATACCAATTTGAAAAGAAAGAATGTGTGGCAGGAGAAGTCAGCTAAAACAGACAAAAGGTTGGCATCAAGACAAGCAGAAGTGCTCAATAAACATATTTTGGAAATAAATTATTTCACATTCAATGCAATGACCTCAAATGTGTACAGACAGAGCCTTTAGATCGGCAGATCCCAGTAGCTTGCATTCAAGACCTCTTGAAGACATTTACCTAGACCTTTGAAAAAGACTTGCAAATAACTTGGGTCCTAGGAAAGTCTCAGGGATCTGGAAGAAAACTAAAAGTTTTGCATTAAATTCTATGTTGTAAAAGGGACAATCTAGTCCTGTTGGCAAACAATAATCTGAGGCCAACACTGGACGTTATTTGTAAAGAACTAAAATACTATTACAATTGATTGAAAAAACCTTGTCCAATTAACTTCATACAAACCTTTCTGGTGATAAATATTGCTGAAAAAGGTACTAATAGGTGGGAAAATAACCTTAAAATCTTACTTGGAATTAGAGAGAATTTCTCTTCAATAGAAAAACAGAATAGATAGATTAAAACTGAATGGACAGTTCTTAAATATTAACAGTAAATACAGAGTTGTTGAGCCATGTGAGTTTCCAATAGGAAGGGAAGATATCAGTTCCTGGCTTCTCATGTTTTTAACTTGCCTCTCAGAAAAAAATAAAAAAAAAAGGAAGTCAAAAGGAAGTCTGGAAATGACAAGCCTTGATAGTGATAAGAGACTGAGTCAATTCAGTCAACTAAAATGGCATTAATAGCTTAAAAAGTCAGGCATAGTAAAAAGTATTAATGCATAAAGGTAAAGCTGCTCTTTCTAAACAAAAAAGAATGAACTCAATCCTGTGAAGAGTTGATTTTGACAAGGGCAGAATAATAAAAGTGGACAGTCAAACACAAGCTTGCCAAAAGGCTTTATCAGTTATACCAGCAGGTCTACCTCCCTTAGTAACATGGAGGGGAGGATGTTTTTCCTGCTTCTGGCTGCAAATACCTACCATCTCTACTGGAATAACTTCACAAGCTTTGTCTCCAATTTTCTGACTTAAAATTGCTGCTAACTGTTCCAAATATGAGCAACAACTTCTTGAACATATTGTTCCATACTGAAAATACTGAAAGCAAAGTACTGTAATTTCAGCCTTAATCCTCATAAAGCTGCTCTGGATGATGTAACTGTCCTCCAACTCCATCTAGTTTCTAGATATACTCAGGACTTAATGAGGTATTGAAAAGGGCACAAGAAAAACAACTTGCATTTGCACAACAGGTAAGGTTCAGCCTGCAAAACCACTATAAACAATTCAGCAGCCTATTGTCAGATTTCCTGCACTATTGAGAACTTTGATGCAGCAGCCTTCTAAAGGGGTAAAATAATGTGTAGGATGAACCAAAAGATTTATTTAAGGCCTACTCACTGCACCATTCCTGTGGACATACTGAAATGGACCAGACAACCAAGAGGACACATTAGACGAATAGAGAGACAATTCTCAGTTGGTAAGCACAGAAGTAGCTGAGAAGTAATTTGCTATTGGTGGAGCATTAAATGCATGGTTATTCGGAAATCTACATTGTTTCATGCACAGCAACTGCTGCATGAACAGCTATTTCATTTCTTGTCTTGCTACTGCATATACTGAACCAGTAGCAGACATTCAAAGTCAATTCAGGACTGCAAACTTAGTCTTACTCTGAATCTGCCCTGAGCCTGTTCTACAGTGCAAGTACAGGGTCCCTTGAGATGACAACCAAATTGTGTAGGTTAATGCTCTGTACAAGACTTACATTGTAAACTACCCTCACCTGAACTGCTATTAATTTTCCCTATTATTATACAAATTTGAAAATACATTGAAAGAGTCTTCTGAAGCCTATCAAAGCTGAAACAAAGTGAGAGTATCTAAGTTTACTGGATGTGATTTGTTTAGACTGCAGGGCTTATGCCTGAGGAACCTTTAAGGAATGAATTACACTAAAAAGGCAAAAGGCTAAATGATGTTAAAGCTCAAGAACTGTGTTCCACTCCATAGTTCAGCATGCAAGTTTGCCTTCCTGAACTGTAATGACAATTTAACTCAATCCTCAAATGCCTTTAGACATGGTCCTTTATTGTTTCTGTGGCATTACCCTCAAATTGTAAAGCACAATACAACACTGCTTTTTCCTCTGTCAGTTGTTCACTAAGGGTTAAGGAGTGTTGTAAGGCTGAGATCATTGGGCAGTGCATTCAGTGCACTTCCTCTGCAAATGCACAGGATCAGCATTTCCATCTCTGAGAGACTAGCAGCTGATCTTAAGCATAGTTTCTGAAAAACACATCAGCATTATATCAGCTGGATCACCAAGGTAAAAGAGCATGAGTCAGCAGCACGTGCCCTGTAGCAATGAAGGCATAGGAGGCTGTATTAACAGAGAGGTACAGCCAATGGGCTCAGGGAGGTGATTACTCCCTGCTTTTCAGTGGTAATAAGGTGGAATCTGGAATACTGCATTCAGTTTTCTCTTCTTAGCCACCTCCTCCTCCTCCCAATATAAGAGACATGCCACAAAGACTGTTCCTGGGCTTAGACCCATGAGAGACAAAGAGAAGCTAAGAGCACTAGAGTAGCCAGGGGTCACCTGCTAGCTGGATATCACCACCTGAAGGATGTTGGTTGACAGTCTTAAATCAAACTCTTCCTGGAGGCGTGTTGCAAAAGCATAAGTGTTTGGTCAATGCTCTCAGACACAAGGTGTGACTCCCGGGGTGTCCTGGGCAGTACCAGGAGCTGGGACTCTGTGATCATGGCAGGCCCCTTCCAACTCTGTATATTCTATGATTCTGTGATGGGCATGCACTGCACCTCTGGAAATTCTGTCTGTCCATAAAGATAAAAAAAAGGTATCTTGACAAAAAGAGTGGTGCAGCACAGGCATACCTTGCCCTGAGAGGCTGCAAAATTCTTAATCCTGTAGATCAGTAATCTCCAAAGAGGGGTAAACACACCCCAGCACAAGTCAAACTCTTGGCATGTGAGAAGAAAATATTTTTTGTCACTGGAAAAAAAAACCCTTTTAAATACTGGTTTTCATCTCTACTTTATCCCTTTATCCTTTCTCTTTTTTTTTTCCCTTTTTTTTTTTTTTTCTTTTTTTTTTTTTTTTTTGCATATGCTTTCTAGTATACATGTATCAACAGAGTAGCATATGCATATAATTAAAAAGATTACATTTGTTGGAGGTGCACGCTTAAAACATTCTTCACTTGTGGCGTGCATGACCAAAAAATCTGGAGACCAGTGCTGTAGAAAGTCAAAACCCAACCATGCAAGGTCCTAGCAAAGGGCTGAAGAAGGCGATCTCCAAAGACCCTGTCAAGCAGAATTGCCCTATGAATTCCAGGGCATTAGTCAAACAAAATACAACGCATAATGCCAAAGCTGAATGGTTTACAGTAGATCAGAATCCAGAGAGAGGACCATAGCTTGCCTCCAAACTCTTAAAAGCTGTCAGATTCCCAATTCAAATTTCAAAGTAACAATGACAATGCTAATCAAAACTCAAACTTGGACACGTTAGGCTCAAACTTTGGAAGACACACCCATCACTCTGTCCATAACAGAACTGTTTTATAATCTGGCCTTTCTCCTAAAAGAGGAAGGCTGCATTAGAGGACAGTTATGACTTTAAAAGTTACACTTTTGCATGAACATCCTACACAGGCTTTCCAGTTCAGCTGGGATGTAGGCACTATGACAAATGTAGTGATAACTAGTAACAGTGCTGTGTACAAGAAAAACTTATAGACCACTCCTTTCCTAGAGATTCACTGCTTCTGGTTATTGAGTTTGATACAAAATATAAGTAATTGATTTGAATGAGAGGACTTATAAGGCCCCACTCCACAGTGGTATTGCTGGTGCCTACTAAGGAGAAACTTGCATCACTGTTTTTTCCCTCCATTTTTATGTTTTACAGAGTACTGCTTCTCTACCTACCTACGTACCATCACAATGCTTCCAGCAACTTAATACTCTTTCAGAGTTTTTAGAATAATCCTAATTCTGTCAAATCTAGTGAACAAGAGACACAATCTTTTATTATTCCAGAGAGCTGTTCAGAAGAGCCATGAATTCTACACAACACAAGGACAGAACTTTAAGCAGGGACAAGACAGAAGCACCTAACACAGAAGGGTGCAGTGTAAGAAACTGGCTTAATGAAATCAATACTAAATGTTTCCAAACTGCATGTTGCTCTTACACAAGAACTAACCCAGGGCTTTTCCATGTCAGTATTCATACATGCTTCAAGCAGTATCATATTACAGCTGCCAATTCCAGGTTGCCATGGGGTGTGTTTTCCCAGTGGGTTTAGCACAGGAGAGCAGGTGTGCATTCCTTCTTCACCCGGGTCTTCACGCAGCTACACTCCTCCAGGAATCAAAGGCAAAGCCCATCCTCCAGTCCAGATAGCTTCCAGTAAGAAATAAAAGCTTCTCTGTACAGAAGACAACACTTAGGTTTTGCCAAAGACCAAGGAATGAATTTACAGAACCTAGAAGACCATAAAACCATCACCCAATCCTAATGCATTAAATGTTTGAACAGGGAGACAGCAGATGCACTTGAAAAACAAACACTTTTCAAATGGCTGAAGCAAAAAGCCTTATTTTATATGGGTTAGAGCCTCACATCTAATTCTTCAAGAAGACGCAAGCTACTATTCAAACTTCTTTCCTATGACTGAGACATTTATAAGTAAATACTCAACATGTCTGTTCTTTAGTGTTTACAGTGAGATAAATTTATTCTTTATTATTTTCTACAGCCCTCAAAACGTATCTCCTGCCTGACAACTTCGGACTTGTAAAAATTACTAATTCCTCCCAATCTGTCAAATCGGCCATCCAGTTCACAACTTATGAGACAAAAGTGGACAAATAGAAGTGCCCAAGACATACAAATATGCTAAAACGAGGAAAATTCTAGAATAGTCCCATGCAACCCTAGGGTGAAGAGGAAAGAACAAAGAATATACAACAGATGTTAGCAATATCACTTAATGCACTACTGGAAAAAGCTCAGATAGAGTGATGCAGCTGGTGTAGAAATGTATTAGAATATAATTACCCAGAGATCCATAAGGTTGTAGCTGAGCTATTAAAGTTATGAAGCATGTTGAAGAGTTTTGTGTTTGTTTTTAAGAATCAGAACTGAGCAGAAGGATTTTAATTTCTCTCCCTCCCGTACATTTACCACATTTTCCAGTCAAAGAGTTTCAGATGTGGTAATTACAGTACACCAGCTTTTCTTTTTCAGTTCTGAACTAATTATTTCAACTAATATGCAATTTATTTAAAATATACACTTTGTTCCTGATACAGTATTTTTCCTGTTTTAGAAATGTTTTCCTGGGACACTTGATAAAATACTTTCCAACAGAACAGAGAAGGGTTATTTTTTGCTAGAAGAAGGGTGTTCTGGGGAACATTCCTCTTTCACTAATTGGTCAATCTCCTTTTAAGTACAGTGAAAATGAAAAGGCTATTTCAGTGGTGGTCATAATACTAAAGTCACAAATAGGCAATACAGGAAAATCACAAAAATAGTATTGTTTCATGAAGTAAATCAACAAAGTCCGAGTCTGACAGTCACTTAAGAGTGAAGATACCCTAAAGGTTTTAATAAGCACTAGAAATTCCTATTAGAAAAAAAAAAAAAAAAAGAATCTGCAACATCTACCATCAATACGGAAATACTTCCAAGTGTTGTCACGGGCACTCACTCAACATAATTCTCGAAGTCTGTGAAACACGATCCACAACTCTGTTCATACTACGTTACCACTGGAAGGTGAACACTAAAAGGTGTAAAATTAATGCAGTACTCTTACGAAGGAAACACTGACTGCTGAGCAAATGCTAGTTGCACATCAACAGCCAAACAGTTACCAGATCTGACTCACACCCAGTAGCCACCACCTGATCTACTCAGAGCGAGAATGGCCAAGTCCCACAACAGCAAACCTTAGCATTGTAGGAGTTTAGTGTGCTATAGTAAATTAATACATATCTCAGGTTACCTTCATAATCCAGACTACAAACTGCAATGATTTAGGAGCAGTTTCAAATGCAGTTCATGCATTCATGCCATGGGTACTATAACCTCTATAAGAATGCATAGTAGATAATTGGAAATATCCCAGCTGTTCAAGTTTAATGCATTTGTATTTATGAGCCAGCAATTTTTGAATCTGAGCCAAACAGGCTGAGTTTTTAATAGTAGCTGATGTAGGAAACTAAACTTTTGAAGGTGAAGACTACATAGAGGAAAAACTAGACAGTTATAAACCAGTCATCCATAAAGGCACAATATGTTCATGGACACTTACTAGCTCAGCTTGCCCAGCACAAGTGCTGAACGCTTGGCTGTACACAGCAAGACCAACGCAACCAAAACTACTTCAAAACATCATATTCTGATTTTAAATGTTGTTGTTATTATTATATTATTAAAAAAAATTCCACATTTCTTATCTGCATGAAGTACATGTAACTTGAAGCTGTTGCCTATGAAGAATTCATCACTTCCTACCTATTTGCCCATCCCTCTTAAGGCTTTCAAAGAAGTCTAAGCTTTTAGGAAGGGGTAAATGCAAACATAACACAAATCAAATTAATCTGTTAATTTTATCTAGAATTAATTTGATATTTTACAATCAAAGAACAAACTGTCAGCAGCCAGGTGCAAACCTATACCTAGTCTTTAGCAGGTACATTAATCCAATGCACTGAGACACAGAGGGTGCAATACTGTGACCTCCTTTGTCTTGGAGAACATCTTCCATTTAGATACTCATGGGAACCATCCCTAAAAAGAAATGAGGAGAATGAACTGCATGGTGTATTTTTTGCACCACTTGTAAAAGATCTGAAAGGCAATTCCACTTTATGCTACACTGATCTAACTATGTTTTGTTTTACACTCTTGTAACTCTCAAGAATTTCCTTAAACCCTCCTAGTTTCACTTTTATACCAGCAAAACTAGATTCTTCTAAGCTTCTGCCAGGACTGGATTTCCTTTAGTTTGTTTTCTGAAAATCACATGACTTCAAAACCAACTTGGCCTTTCCCACTTAACTGTTACTTTTGCCTTAATTTCTGTTTAATAATATGCTTAGTTTTTGGGAAAAAAAAAAACCAACAAAAAAAACCCAAAAAACCCAAGCAAATTCAATGCCAAGAATCAAGCTACTTCCTCATTTGTCATTGACTCCCTTTTCTCAGAGGCTGTGAGTAGAAAGGAGAAATTTCCAAAATAATTTTTCATGTGATACTTTTAAGGCAAACTAAAAGCATGAATATATTTCTATTAATGCCTGCAACTGGTCAGTGAGATAAATTTATTGCCCAGACAGCTGCTGGTGTTGGAGCTACAGAGTGCATGACTCAAGTAGAATGAGCAGCTTTTAAAGAGAACTCTTATGAAACAGCTTTTTCCTGCTCATTCTGAAAAATGAAAACTGTGCTATCCAAATGTAAGGTGACATAGGATCAATGAGGCTACAAGTCTAAGAGTAGACTTTAAAATTTCTCTCCACTGATTCTTTTGGAAAAGCTGTAGATCTCTGCTTCTATAAGGAACAGGACAACAACAGAATACGACAAATCAAGATGGACATAAGAAAACTACTTCCCCAGAGTAAAAATTTACCAAAAAAGAAGGTCTTTTGAGGCCAAACAAACACACTTGAAAGGCATTCTACTACCAAGAATTTAAACTCCTCTAAGTCAGTTCTGCTAAATCATTCTAGAAGATCCCACATGCACCACTGCAAGCAACTGGTCAACAAAGTGAATTAAACTAGGACAAATGCAGTTTAAAATTAATCATATAAGAACTGCTCAGTTTTAACACAGAAGTTTCCTGATTGACTTTACACAAAAATGTGCAAATACACAAGTGAATGCTAAATGTAGGAATAAACAGAGAGGAAGTGCTTCAAGAGGAGCTGCTTCTCTCAGTGTCAATGCATCACAATCATGAAGCTGCAGACCATGATAGTAAAAAAGGTCAAGATGCACCCTGCTAGGTGCTTCACTAAACTCAGTCACAATAGTACAGAAGCAGTTACTTGAACCCCATAGGGAAAAAAAAAAAAAACAAACACCAAAAAAAAACCCCAAAAAACCAAAAAAACAAAACAAACAAAACAAAACAAACAAAACAAAACAAATAAAAAAAAACCCCAAAAAAAAAAAAAAACCCCACCCAACAAAAAAAAGTCAATCAGCATCTCAAGCCAAACGCAACCCTTAAAGTCTGAATGTGCTACTCATTCAAGAGTTCTCCAATGGAGGCGTGTCTGCAATTACTGAAGGGGAAGACCACCAAAATGAGAGTGGGTTTCTCAGGTGATTTTAGCTATCCCTTCTCCCAAGTTCCACAGCATCCTCCTAGAAAAGTTTTAGTTTATCAAAACACCACGGGACCAACTAGTTTGATTGCCCCATCAAGTCAAGAGGACAAAGCTGCTCTTGGCTTCCTCTTTTACATGTGAAGTTGCAACACTGAATAGCTGTCAACTTGTTAACAGTACAGTCACAAAGTCAGAAACTGATTTGTTTTGAGCTGTATTGCCATGATGTACATGCTTAAATGTACTGGGGTACTTTTAAGATCTCTTACTTGATTTATGGTAACTTATCCTCACCATTGAAAATTCCACTGAGTGGAATGTGCATATAAACAAATATTCTTAAATGGGGGCAGTTAAGTTATTAGCAAGCCGGAACAAATTCGAGCAAAATACATTTCAGCTGCATCTAAGAATAATTATTGCCAACAGTCACTCCTTCTTTTAGTCCTAACTTCTTAGTACTTCATTTCAACATCTTCAATCCACTTTCATACTAGACTAAATGGGTAAATACTTGTCTTACAGTGTCATTCTCCCCATTTACATTTTTAATATAATATATAGGATTTGCAGGGATATAGTAACTCTTGTGTTTCATGACATTTGTTCTTACTGTAAAAAGTCCCCTAGAAGTCTATCAATATGTATTTCGAAATATTACTGCATAGTTATAGTCACAGCTCTCTCTCATTGCCAAGACATTGCAAACCACCAAAGTTTGTGCTGAACCTTCTTATCCACTCAATTTCCGCTTACAGATTAGTTTCCAGCTACCTGCACACTTTTTGCAGATCATTACTACTTCATCTTCTATCCCTACCTAAAATGTGTTCTTCTGTCACAGAGCAAAATTACTCCTACCTGCTATTCTGTTGTCTCCATTTTCTTCTGTGAAGTTATCTAATAGATACAGTTCTTCCAGTTAAAAGGACAACAAATTACAAAACCCAAAACCTTGCAGTTTAAAAACTGGAAGTTAGAAAAGAAGGATTTATTTTATAATCAAAGGAGTAAGACCTGGTATGGAGTATGCTACATGAGTGAGAGGAAATGAGACAGCAGCTGGGCAGCAGCCCATGCTTGTAGGATCCTGTATATCACAGACATTGGGTCTATACATTGAGGAAACTCAACCCCATTTACAAGGGAGTATTTACACTTGTGAACTACAGATTTTTTTTACTGCCAGTAACAATAAAGCTCAAGGTTGACTAAATTCATTTTCACTTCAAGTTATTCAAAATCAAAAGCAAATAAAAACTGACCATCACAGATTTAAACTCAACCAAGGTACAAAAAAACCCAAAGCAGATTCAAAAAGAATGGTTATGCAGAAGGTAAAGTTAGCATTCGTGCCCTGCATATTCCTTTTCACTTACAGTTACAGAATAGTTACTACCTATCCATACCTGTCACAGTCTAAATCCTTCTGGACCTTGTTGAAGACATTTATTACATCTTAAAAAGTGCTGTGCTCCTCTTATTAATGGCTAATAAAAATTACCTCTACTGGTCAAACTGGAATCGCAAATTTGTAGGTAATTTAATTTTTGACAATTTGTTATGCTCTAAGTAATTAAATATATAATAAGGTACAATATTTTCTACTGTCTAGAAATGAATAAATAATGCAGAATTTTGCAGTGTATCTTTTCATCTGTCCTAAATGCTTTGGAACAACTCTGGCAGCAAGTTTGGGGGGAGGCATATTCAGTGCTCTTGTTTAACTTCTGCGAACTGCTGTTGGGATGCTGTTTGATGCCCAAGGCACTAAACTGAAAGCAAGGATACCAATGTTAACCTAAGTGATGTTTTGACTGCAGAACAGCATGAGCAGAAGGTCCACATATTCTGAAAAGTTAAAAACTTAAAGGGAGACAAAAATTTAAATTCTGTTAAGCAAACTGGTAGATATATTGGTAGGTCTGGTGAGACTGAGGCCGAAAAATGTGCTTGCCTAGACATAAACAGTAAAAATTTACTTGGGGCCATGAACTAAGAGGGCTAAGCATGTCCAGCCTAACTCAGTTTGAAACGTGCTGCAGACACAGCACTAATGAGCATGGTGCTAAAGTTTTAATAAAATACTTAGAAAATAAAAGTATATCCCATTCCTGAGGTACTGCAATTCTGAATACAGAAGCTTTCTAAATCATCACATCCAAGAAGAGTAATAACACAGTCCTCTACACAACTGTGCCATCAAAGTGAAGACCAACAGTTTCTGCAGCATGTGTTGTAACCAAAACAGATTACCAATACAACCAAGAAAAGGTGCATAACATAACAAGTGTCATCAAGAGTCCACAGCTAAAGGAACAGCTAAAAATTCTATTTCATTATTGACAAAAGAGCACAGCAAATGCTATTTTAATTTGCATTTCATTAAAGTCATCTATGACAGGTTAGCAAAAAGTCTGCAGATTTTCAGTGGTTACAGGCTCAAGAGTGTGTCAGCAGCTGGAACAGGACCAGATTTCTGGGGGATAAACAAAATTACTTCAAAAATACTTGTTCCATCTGAAACCAAATGTAAATTAATTGGAACAATTAAAGATGACAACCTACAAGAAACATGTAATAGTATTAAGTGTAACAGACATTTCCTAAACATCCTGCTACCTACCTCATCAGCCCCACAAAATACAGACCTGAGGATGACAATTCAAAATACTACTGGACATAAACACAACCATTAAACTTCATGAATAGACAAGATTAAGAAAAAGGCTGATAGTGTTTTTCTATTGCCATCAAGTGAACATCAACATTAAGGAAGCTCAAAGTTTACTGTATACGGCAAAGAACAAGCAAAAAACCAGTCATTTCTGTAGCTCAGGAAACATTGGCCCCATGCGCAAAACAAACACTGTTCATGTTTGCTGAACGGAAAAAGCAGCAGTGTATTCATTCCAGACTATTATTGCTTTCCTGAGATACAGACAGTATCTTTTAGTTAAACTAAAGACTTGACAGTCCAAGTCAAATCCATTTTTACTGAGATCTGGTCCTACAGGAAAAACATCAGCTCTCAATTCAACTCACGCACTCTAAATTGCAGTGAAGTTGATTTTTACTACAAATTGCCTGGGAATTTCCCCAAGCCAACGGTCTTAAAGAAATCAATTATAAAATAAAGAAGCGTTATTGACATCTACAACAGAGAGAATCCAATTCATATTCTAGATAACAAAAACGCACCGATGGAACACAACGTTATCGGTAGATATTTTTAACAGAGCTTGAACTAGAAATCCCACAATTAGACACTGGACCTCAAAAAAAGTTACAAAGTTGCTAGAGGAAGATAAGAATTCCTGAGGTTCCAGAAGGCACTGACAAGGAACATCAATGGATGCAGACAACACTGTCTAGGAAGTAGGCCTGCATCCTCACAAAAGCTGTCTTCTCTGGTATCAGTCTGTCTGGGAATGAACAAGACTGCATATTACCCAAAAACGGGGATGGGGCTGGGTTACAGGATTTGCCACTGACAAACAGACATCAATAGACCATCAGAACACCAATACATAACACCCTCCCAGGATTCACTATTTCTGGAGACCAACACATGTACAACAACATACACTACTGCAGAAGTGACCTGCCAGCAAGGAAAATTGTGGCATCGTCTAGAAGCATTTAGATGTTAAAACCATCCATGACAAAGTACTGACAAGGATGAAAAATTGAACCTCTCCTGATGTCAGGCTTTAAGAGTCTTTCCCAAGTCCTAAGACACAACACTGCAGAAACATGTTCAGTTAAGCAGTTAAAGCTGCAGTAACAATTCTAAAGGATCTCTTTGAGATCTTCAGCCAAATAGTCATCCGTGTAACACTGAGTTTGCTGATGGAGGTCCAAATTCAAGTAAAATTAAATGGCCACAAGCCAAAGGTTAACAAAGAAAAGCACCCCAAGATCCACAGGACTCACAGCCCAAAGCAAATGAGTTATTAGTCCAGTTCATAATTAAAGTTTCTTTAGCTCCATTACATCGCTGCCTATAAAAATCTAAAGCTTTTGAGTTTTAAGTTGACAAACTAGTAGAAACTCCAACTTGAAAAAGGCAGAAATGCCATTAATGGACTGAAATCATGTATCCTTAGTGCTGGGTGTAACGACATGACCCTCATGTAACTCATACACCTAGAGCTTGTCATACACCAAAAAGGCTCAGAAGAGTTCCATTTGCCTTGAAAAAAAACCCAAAAAACAAAAAACAAAAAAACCCAAACCCTGAGACATTCACCTAATTCTGTTTTAATATTATCATCTACAGTAGTCAGCATGTGACTCTGCTCAAAGCCGATTGCTCACCCCCTGACCAAGTGATCTAAGCAACAGATCACTGAGTCCTGGCTTTTCTGAGGACAAGGATCTCTGTCTCTCTTAACCAGGACTTCATCTGCTAAAAATCAGTGTCCAGCGCCCCTGTGGAACTGACACAGCACATCAATTTTCTCCACCAAAGTTACCAGAACTCCCAGATTCAATATACGTGTGTCAAGACAGGTTGTGTACACAGAGTGAATCTGGACTAGATGCCGTGTTTTCACACTTGACCAGCACCCTCATGCTAAGTAGAAACACCAGCTGTCAAGAACCCTATCCAATTTGTCAACACTGAGTGCTGGCGATACTCAGCTACTTCTGACTTTCACATGTGTGTCCAGCTTTCTCCCTACCTGACAGCTTGCTACTTCCCCATTCATCATGTGATTAAATTTCATAATTATTTGAGACCATTTCCTTAAAAAACAAAAAAGTGGCAGAAAAAATGTAACTGATCATCCTCTTTGAATTCTAAGGACCACTGATTTGCTGTGACTCATACTATTTCACAACACAGAAAATAAACACATCTATGGATGCAGATTCACATCAGTTAAATTTCTATGCTGTATAAAGCAGAAAGTTTCTCATTGCCATAACAACAAAATAGCTTCTTATACGCAGAAAGCTTAGCAGGACTGGGTCTTACAGCTTCTAAGACAGAAGCTGCCAAGTACTCAGCAGCAAAAAATGTAGAGATTTTAAGTCTCTTTGAAAATTTAAGGCATTTCTAATCAGGTATGTATTTGATCAAATGCAGACCTAAATTCTGAAAACAAAGAACATTTCACAGAAATCACTTCATAACGCCAAATGTTCTAGAATAACACTTGACGTGCAAGGTGTCTAATAAATTGCCTTTGACAGGGTTAAACAAATGACTAACACGTCTTGAGGTGCCATTTATAACATTTTCTCCTACCAAATTTCTTTTCTCTTGTTTCTGCTGCTTATTTTCTTTACTTCGCACCATAAAAATCAGCTGAAAAGTTTCATTTTTGCTTTTAGTTGGTTTCACTTTCTAAGTGCCTGGAAGCAACGAAAAGTTTCTGTTTAGGTTGGGCGATACTCAGGGAGGGGGGAATCGGGAGTAAATCTGGCTGAAAGAATAATGCCTCTGGCTCGGAGTCGACAAGATGATTACCGTGTTTTCGGGAAGACTTTTACCTACACAGAGAAGCTCAATCCCTTTAGCTGGGCGTTATGGGGGAACCTTTATGGCTCAGGCGGAGAGCAACAACAACAATAACAACAACAACAACAACAACGAGAAAGAGGTGTCGGGCACCAGCACTGCCTTCTCCTCCCCGCCTGTCACAGCCGGCTCAGCTGTTCTGGTCGCGCTCCGCATCTGCTTCTTTCTCCGGCTCAACCACCGCCTCCTCCCGCGGCCGCCGCGCCGCAGCCCGGCGCTGACAGCGGGCGGATCCCCGCGCCCCGGCCGGCACAGGCATCTCCGAGCCACGGAGGGGAGGGAGACAGAAAGTTTCTTTCGCGGGGCTCCGTCGGAGGCGCCGGCTCCCGGTGCTCCCCGGCGGGGAGCGCCGCTCCTCAGGCACCGGGGACAGGCAGCGGCGCTGCCCCCGTCCCCTCGCACCCCTCTCGCCGCCCCGCGGAGGGGAAGGTGGCGGTTCGCCATCAGCGCCTACTCACCGCCATGGCCCCGCGGCTCTCCCGGCTAACGGTCCGCGCTCCGCCGCCAGCGGGCAGCGGCGCCGAGGCGGGGAGCGCCAGGGGGAGTTCCCGATGGCGCAGCTCGGGCAGGGGCGGCGCTTCCCCCACCCCTTTGCCCGCCCACTCGAGGTACCTGCGCTCCGGCCGCCGCTGCTCCGCCGCCTCTTCCTGCCCTCCCCGCACCTGTCACTGCACCCCGCTCCCGCCGCCGCCCCCGCCCCGCCGCCTCTGTGCTGCTCGCCGCCTCGCCCGGCGGCACGCGGCCGCCATCTTTGGGGAGGCTGGGGGGGCCGCGAGGGGGCAGTTGGATCTGGCGCGAAGTGCGCCTGCGCGGAGTCCTCCTGTGCGGGAGGGCGGGGGCGTCGGCCGGCGGGCGGGGCGGGGCCATTGTGTGTGGGCGTGGCTTGTGTACTGCGGGGGCGTGGTCTGTAGGGAGGGCGTGGCCGGCGGGGGTGGGCGGGAAGGGGTCAGTGGGGCAGTGGGGTCAGGGCTTGGCTCTACCAGCGCCTTGACCTTAGCCTGTACTGGGGTCCGGGGTCAGGGCTTGCTTGTGTAAGTCCTGCTTAGCAATATCAAGAACATCTCTACGTTACCAGCCCTATGTTCAGCACAAACCCAAAACATAGCCCCATACCAGCCACTTTGAAGAAATTTAACTCTACCTCAGCCACACCCAGCACATATTCCACCCCTTATTCCATATGATTTACACCACGGCCAGGCCTCACACTATTCAATACAACTTCACTAACCACCACCATTCTTCCCATAATTTGATACAATACACAGATGTTACTGTTGTTACATCTGTTAGTCGATGGACCACCCTTGCAAAACATCCATAAAATATCCTTGGAGTTCATGTAGTCCATGACTTTGGGTTCTGTTAGTTATGGTAGTCACTTGGGATGGCAGAAGTGTGTTTTGTGGAGATACTGGGCACCAACGCCACCTCACTGATGCACTTGCACTGCTTCTTGTAAGGCTTCTTCTCCATTGTTTTGTGTGGTTTCTGCAGTAGTAATTCCTGTAACATGCAACCCAAATCATGGGGGTAGGCTTGCCCAGGCTGGGCTCTTGCTGGGTTAAAGGTAGGAAGGGTTGCCTCTTTCTTTTACAGCCATTATCACAGTGAAAGTCAGAGGGTGGAGGCTGAGCAGGGCAGGACAATGGGCACCTGCGGTGTCCCCTGCCTGCTGCCCAAGTACGTAGTGTCCAACACTGGAGAGG
This sequence comes from Phylloscopus collybita, assembly GCA_027886175.1. Classification (NCBI taxonomy): domain Eukaryota; kingdom Metazoa; phylum Chordata; class Aves; order Passeriformes; family Phylloscopidae; genus Phylloscopus; species Phylloscopus collybita. Next base: position 17,670,914 of record JAJNNQ010000007.1, read on the forward strand.
AAAGGGGAAGAAATGTGCTTTTCCAGGCACTTGTGCAGGGAGGAACTATCTTTCCTCAACACCTGCAATGTTCAGCTGGTGTCCTGAATGCTAATTTGTGATTATCCTTTGCTTAATGTTTGTCCTTTCAGCTGTTATGGATCAAAATTATTTTACTACAGTGTTTGGCTTAATGACCTTCTGCAGCAGTGGACCAAACCAATGAGATGTTTTATGAAGTGGTTTTGTTAATTTGCCTTAAAGCTCTCTGTTATTAACTTACTAAGTTCCTATTTCTCTTGCATTTCAGCAGTGTTCATATGATTTTGATAGCTTCACAGCAGGCAGAAGGTAGCTCCTATCAACAAAGGATGCACCAACCAATGTTTGGTCATTGCCTGGTTTCTCACTATAGGCCCCCTTTCCCAAATGCAGAATTTTAATGGTGAATTGCACACTAGACTGTGATATCTCAGATCTCAAAAACTAGAGAGACTTGGGACTGATCAATATTTGGATGAGCTACCTCGTTAGATACTGCGGAAAATGCTGCTGGTGATTCATTCAGTGGCATTCTTCTGTCTATGAGTCAGGGCTGAACAAATGCCACTGCACAGCACTAGTGGGTCATACCATTCAGGGGCATAAACTGGAGATTTTTGCCAGCTGCGGCTGTTGGAAGATCACTGATTTTCCTGCCTTATTCCAGTTTCAGTATGGCTTCCCAGAACCGGCCAGCAGTTGTGGTGGAATACAGCAAAGGGTTTCCACAGTTCCTTTTGTCAGGCACCACGCACTGGTGGCAGTGGGGCCAAGAAGAGCAGTGGCCATGGACACCACTGTAGGCAGCCGCAGATCCGGGCTTTGTGTCGGACTGTACAGTTGGAACTGATGATCCAGCACCAATTAATTGTACGTGCCCCACTGCTGAGACCCCTGGGAGGGAGTGTTCTTCATTCCTCCTCCTGGCTTCCCAGGGCTGCTTCCCCCTCTCTTCCCTTGCAGGTAAAGTCCAGAAGTCCGTGCGGTGTTTTGGGTGTATGGGTGCAGACGTAGAGCTGGGACAGGGCTAGATGAGAGTGTTCAGAGCTCTCATCTCCATCCAAATGCTGGTGTGTAAGTTTGCACTGCATGGCACAGTCCTTCACCTGCTTCCTTCCTTTTTAGCTCAGAGGTGTATAAATAAGTGTTTATGAAATTCCTTTTTCTGCTGGAATCCCAGTTAAAGTCACCTAGAAATCATTCTAAATAGTATTAAAAGTGGGTGGAAGGCGTTGGGGAACCAGCATAAGGACCTCTTTTTCTCTCTTTAGGGGCTTGTGAGTAAATGAATTTTTCCAAACCAAAACTAAACTAGATTAGAATTATTTACAAATTAAAATTGCCTATATGGTTCTCAGGCACTTCTAGACGATTGACCAAATGTTCTTGCTTTCATCCACTGCAGAACTTCCCAGAAGGATTCATTCCAGACAGAATTTCTTTACAGTAATGTACAAGATACACATCCAAGTGCTAATGATGAGCATTTATGAAGTTGATATGGTAGTTAAATCCAGCAGAGGAGAAGTGAGGAGACAAATACAAAAATGTGTTGCAGAGTACTCCCTTAACATGCAGTTGTGACTCTATCATAATGCCCTCCTTCTCTGGCTCTCACTTTTTCAGTCAAACCAAGTTACTGTCTCCAGACAACTGTAAAGAATTGGTGTTACAACATTCATCATTTCACGTTTGCATTGAAATGTATTTATCCAGCAAAACATGTAGGAATCTGGTGCTGGGACCAGAGCTGAGCAACTCACAATAGTTTTAAAACTTATATCACTTAATCCAATCCTCCAGATCTCTCCATCCTTGCAAGATGCCCCATCCCTGGAAACATTTAAGTCTACATTGGATGGAGCTCTGATAAGCCTGATCTAGTTGAAGATATCCCTGCTCACTGCAGGGGAGTGGACTAAAACATTGAAGATCCCTTCAAAACCAAGCTATTCTATAGTTAAATTGGGAATAGTTAATAAATATAGTTAAATTCAATAGTTAAATTGGGAAAACCTCCAGTTCTAAAGTTAAAATAATGTGGCTTAAGTTGGAGAGTTCAGCAAATTTCTCACACACAGCATGAGCCTCCATAGTGAACGACCCATTTTCACACTTCATCTGAATTTATTTTCACCTGTAGCACCTCCGCCAGGAGGGAGAATGGTGACCTCTCCCAGCAGTGGCAGCTCTGCTGCTGTCACAGCGTCCTGAGCCTGTAAGGGCAGCGGTAGCCAAATGTAGATCAGCAGACCTGCAGTCAGACTTTACAGTGTGTTTACATCTAAACAGTGGGTTTGTCATCTAAACTTCATCTGAAAACACCAGTGGGAACATTTACCATGGTCCCACAGGCCACAAGGAGAGCAGTTTGGACGGACTGTGGGCTGTGAAGGCCATGAGTTCAGCAGCGCTGCTGTCTTCTACCAGACAAGTAGCGTCAGTGTAATACACAACAATTAAAGAAATACAGCTGGTGCTTATTTTCTAAAAGAAGTCATGACTATTGTCATTGTATAACTCCCTTAAAGTATACTTGCTATAGATAATAGCAAGGTGAATGAGGTTTATTTTTGATGTGTTAGCAAAAAATTGCAGAAAATTTTATTATCACAAAATTGAGTTACTGATTCCTCTGTGTCATTGGGCATACTGCATCTTCACCTGAGCTGCCTAACATTCTTTTATTTGTCCAGATTGCTTTCAAAGAGGATGCCAACCAATTGCTGGTTTCTGATTTGTATGAAAGGTTTTGAACTGTAAAAAATCCAACTTAAATATCAGAATGTTTTATCAAAATAAAGGTTTGCTGACAGCAGTTTAATGCTAGACATGATTCACTTCAATGGTAAAATATGTGTTTGTGGGGAAAAGGGAATCTCAGATTTAGTTGATATGATCAGCTGTGTTTTTACACAATTTGGTGAATTAGTAGAACTCTAAACACATTGAACAATGGCATATAATGTTTATCATGTCTCTAACTGCTTTTTGACACTTGTTATGCAGTAAGTATTGTATGATATATTTTACCATGCTTTTCTCAAAATGCTGATGGACAAAAATCCACAACTTCTTGTCTTCTTTACCTGCTTTTCAGGATGTGACGATGAACTAAATAATTCTATGACAGGATTGAACCAGCTGAAAGTTTAGAATGATGTTACCAAAAAGAAAGAGAGGACTAAATGTATAAAATTACTAATTCTAACAGAGGCAACAAAATTCAACCATTCAATTCTGCATTACAGAGGTAACTCCAACACAGAATCAGGAATTTGAAGGAAATTGCAGTTTCTTAAATTCAGAGGTTAGCTGGAATCTTCCATTTCCCTCCTAATGATTTATTTCATTTTCTGGAAGAAATTCACTTGATTTCAATGGGATTACTTTTAGAACTGGTGTTGAATAACAAGAACAGGTATGGAAATGTGCACTTAAGATGTTTGAACTCTAAAGTAAACCAACCTCTTTAAGAAAAGTAATTGAATCAAAAATTTTTGATCTTCGTGCCATGATTTAGACTTCAAAAACATTCACTGGAGCACATATTGCGTGGCATTTGTTTTAGTGATATGTTCATTTGCCAACAGGAAAAGCAAAATACATACACACAAAGATGAAATACATGGTTTAGAACTCAAATTAATTTATCCTACTTTATTAAAATGCCAAAAATATAAGGTACAAATTTAATTGTTATAATATTACTTTTCAAGTTCAAGTCAAAAAACTAAAATGCAAACAGTGAAAAATGCCTCACAGTTATGTTCACCTTGGCATTCTTGCAACTGATCATTTTGTACCTTGCAAATCTTTATTTGTTGAAATCAGCCACAGTTCAACTAATCTTTATTAGTTGAACTGTGATTTTTCCATCGTGAATTAAAGCTATGTTTTCATATTTTTTGCCTTGAAGTGATATTTAAAACAGTGGTTGTAGACACTAGCAAAGCAATATTTATTGTCCTAAACACTTAGAAAACACTGATATTAGTTTTGGCTTTATGAACTGAGGTATTTCTGAACTATCTTTAGAGGTCTCCCAGTTAACAGTTGGCTTGTGATAAATAAAGTTGAATAATCAGCCAGCCCTTTTTGTAATCACATTGTTTACCAGAAACATATTTTGACTTTGTGCTTCTTCATGTTGTTGGTTGGTAATTAATTTTGTAGCCTTCCTTTTCAAACTGTGGTGAAAAATTAAGACACTAAAAGCTCCATTGCATGGAAACAAAGACTTAGAAAACTCAGGTGCAGAATTTAAGTGGATAGGTTACTGAACTACATTTATTTAGGACCTTTTTAATTCTTGAATATTCAGGAATTTCTTACGCAAGTTTATGTTTTTCCAGGAGATTTTCTTGTGGGATAAATAGTAGCTTTCATCTGATGGAACACTGAGAGTCAAATGTGAATTTCTTTCTTTTGATGAAGAGCTGTATCTGGCAGAGTTTAGGAGGGACTGATTGTGCTTAGGACTTTTTGACCTAGTCAAGTAGAGAGGAAGTTACCTTTCCTATTTGAGCAGCTATGCCCCTATATTGAGGAGTTCTAAGAAGCACAAGATTTCCATTATCTCATCCTGAAATGCTAGATTTGGAGGTTGTGCTGTGACTATTTTTTCCCCAGTCCTTTGAAATACCAGATTCATGTTGTGCTTGAAAACAAAGAAATTGAAGAAAGTTTTCATCAACCTCTTCACGTAAGAGTGTATTTCAAGCTTGTTCAATGAAAGACCTTGCAGTGCAAGTCCTTGTCTGGCAAGATAACAGCCTGAGTTTAATGTGCTCAGGGAATACTAATTAGTCTCTTCATTCAGATTTTCCTAGTTTGGTGGGGTTGGTTTTTTTTTGTTGTTGTTGTTGTTTTGTTTGTTTGATTGTTTGTTTGTTTGTTTCCCCCCCAAGAAATCTGAACATTTAGCATGTCGCCAACATTCTTTGTGGTTTTCCAGAAGAATTTAGCTGCTTCATGGTGGCTTGGGGGTTCCTCTCATATTTATTTCAAGTATTTTTCTTCCAAATGAAGGATCCAGATGATGTGAAAGCATAATCTGTGTGTTTAGACAAATGCCGTTCACACCTAAAAACTCTGTGACAGTGGAAATCAAGTATACTGCACTAGGGTCAGAATAATGAAGCCATTGAAAAATCTTCAAACCAGGATGAGCACAAAGAACAGTCTTGTCTTCTGAAGTTCTGTGCAGTGAAAAGCTCATGTCATGGTTGATGAGGTGTCTCAAGAGATATTAGCAGTATCAAGCAACTGGCAATTGGTTCCTGTCACAGGAAATAGCTAAGGCAGCTCAGTGCTACAAGCAGTAGAAACTGTCTGTATTGTTATTGGAATTGTAGTTTCCCCCTTTTTAATCGTCACGTGTTGTAAGTGAATTTGTTTTAGCCCCCAGAAAAGAGACATCTCTTGCTTTTATGTCATCTCTATTCATTTGGGAAGAATGGTACTGGTTTATGGACACACAACTTCTCAGCAAACTGAAATATTTAGGTGGTCACTTGGGTAATGCAACTGCATTGGCTGCAGAAAAGTTTGCAGCATGGCAGGATGAAAAAGGGAAATAACTTTGCCATGAAGGGCTATTAAAAAGAGACATCACCTCTGGCTTAGGAGTCTTTGAGATACAAATTTCAAAAGGATGGGAAAATATTGGTAAGTATTTCTGTGCAGCTGCCCATTGCATTGCTGTTGGCCATTGCTAGAGGCAGGGCTGCAGCCAGGCTTTTACAAAGAACAGCTCTTTGGTCTGATCTACTATGCCTTTTCATCTACATCTGCTTTTGTATTTTTTAATGTGCAAAATGATTGTAACAAAAAGTAGGCTATCAAGAAATTAAATTACCTTGTGTTCATCTGTAAGGAACAGCTATCCCTTGAAATGAAAGGCCCCAGCCAAGGTTTTGTCCAGCTCTGTCTGTTGGTGTAGTTGGTGATGAACATTAGTGTATTTGAGGCATGAGCAGAAAACATAAGTACCTGCTATGATCTTAGATTCTTGCCAGGAAAAATTGCTTAACACAGTGAAATCCTTCTGTTTACCTTGAAGGATCTCTTTGGTTCCAGCTGATTTTGTTTTATCTCTGTGAACTGTTTTATTCTGCTTTTATTTTCTCCCAAGCAGCCTGTAATCTTTCCATGCACATCAAGCAGAGACAGTAGGTAGTTAAACCTTGTCTTTGTCTGATTTGGAAGACTACTGCAGATACTTCTGTCCAATCTAAAAGACTCCACTGAGTCTCTACTGTAGAATTTTGCAGCTTCTGTTTATTTTTGCATGTTTTTACAAATAGACAACTGACAAGTGGTTCCTAATAAAGTATTAAGAATAATAATCAAAAAATAATATAAACATACAGTCTGAACTTCTACTGGATATTTTTTCACTTCAGTGTTCTTTGAATACAAGCAATGGATATGTTCAGTGATGGTAACTCAAGCAGATTTCTTGTATGCTAACTTTCCAAAGGGTAACAGCCTTAGAATTCTTGGATCTGTCTTTGGAAACAAGGGTCACGCAGCTTGAAATTTTGCTGATGGTGTAAAAAAGAGCTAACTATATTTTTTCTTCATTGTCTTTGATCTTGTAGGAATCACTCCTCATTTATTCCAGGATAGATGAGCACCACTCCAAAGGCCCTGGAAAGTGAGAAGAGTCCAGGGATACAATCTACATAGCATAACCCTCTTGCCTCAGTAGACCCGTCTTAAGCTCTGTGTTATTCTGGGAAGTTCCACTACTGTCTCACCCTCTGCTGTGCAAAAAATACCTGTCCATGTTTGCAGGTCAGATTCATCTTCAGAAAGATGAAACCCAGGATATAGTGAAGTTCTCTGTGGGCAAAGCTGTGATTTGAAACTTTTATCTGAGAAGGAGGCATCAAGTCCAAGAGGAACAGCAGCCATCTTGTTCGTATTTTCTTCACAAGTGTTTTCTTTCTGTGGTAAGTACCTCAATATTCTGACCATATCTTAAAATATAGACAAAGGAATTTCAAAAATATAGGAGCTTCATCATTATTATAATGTCTTTTAATTAATTCTCCCCCTCTCCTTTGTCTTTCATGAACTTTTAAATTTAGGTGTAAGTATGTTCTTCAAACCAGCAACTGAAGGGAATGAAGCATGAATGTCACATTTCAAAAGAAAAAAGTTTGCTTCACATAGCAAAACTAGACCTTTTTTCACATAGTGTTTTGGGGTTTCATGTTGCTGAGGCCGTTCAAGCATGGTCCTTACACAGTAATATTTATTCTGGAGTGAGCAATTTGTTTCATGCAAAATTTGACGTGCCTGGGGAAACATTAATTTTGGGTTTCCTGGTAAAAGGCATGCAAACTATATGATTTTTCCCCATTTTAGATTCTAGTCACAGTGTGCTATGTCATCAAAGCCTTGGCTAACTCTTTCTCCTTTTTTTCATCTAGGATACTGGGTCTTCACTCTTAGATCAGTCACAGATCCTTTCAATTTGGTATAATTTTTCATACCTTTGATTTAGACATTATTCTTCTATTTTATTTTCAGTGTGGTGCAGCCCACAATTTTTTTTTCCTTTTCCATGTTTTTGACTTGCCTCTGACTTTAGGTGAAAATGAGTAGAGAACAACTCTGCCCAAATTTTCTGGTGTCAGGCATAAGTCTCTTACTATCTTCCTTTCCATTGGCACTTAGTGATGGAAGATATAAAGTAAAGCAAAGCACAGATTTTTTTTTTTTTTTTTTTTTTTTTTTTTTTTTTTTTTTTTTTTTTTTTTTTTTTTGCTGTTGTTGCCCTCTGTGTATATCTGTAGGGGTTCAGCTCCTTTGGCACTTTCACTAGTTTAACTCTTCAATTTAGGATTATTGTCTTTCATTTCCTTCTGCTGCTGGCACAATGGCGTGTTCATTAACCACTGCAACCCAAGGTGCTTGAAAGAGAATTCTCTTTATCTGGTGACACAGTGCCAACAGTTTTTGCCTAACAGAACGTGGACTTTTGCACAGCTCCTCCTCTGGATATTTTTGTGTGTCCGGACAGAGACCCCACTGAAAGGTATAACTGACTGCTACAGAGAGAACATTTTGGCTGCAAGATAAGGAAATTAGTCTAGACAGATCTGTCTGTGCACACAGGATAAGATTATTTTGCCTATCTAGAGTCCTGTTCCAATTGTTTAGGGCATACTTATATTTTCAGTGATGGCATCTTATTTCTTCCAGGATTTTTATGAGAAGCAGTAAGACTCCTCTAGCCTCACAAACTCCTACAATTCATAGGATGTTTGAGATTTTAGATCCTGTGCTCAGGGCTCTGAGTCTTGCTAAAGTCATTTGCTTTCAGTGGAGGAAGAATTTCCATGTTCCCAATAAAGAATTTGGATGTGCAGTAGCTGAAGAATTTATGTTTATTGTAGTATTAGGTGTTTTAGCATTTCATACTGTGGGGACATTTGGTGCAGGGTATGTCAAAAAGATGTGGGACTATTTGGGAAAAACTAAAAGCTAATGTGGCCCATATTAAGATATTTGCAGAATCTGTCCGTACCTTTCCTGGAATAGATTTGTGCATACCATGAGAGTAACCCCTGAATATCTCCAAGACTAAACATGTGGGCTGTTAGGCAGAGAACCTGTCTTACAGTCTTGCCCACATCTCTTGGACCACTTTTTGACTATTCCAGGAAATGTTTGTTGCCTGTAGACAGGCAACCCTAGGAATCTCACACTAGAGGAAAGCAAGACTATGTCCAGTAGCATTTTAGAAACCCTTGTTGGAAAGTGGTATATCTGGAGCCACTGTGTTGAAGTCAGATCCTCTCTGAAACAAGAATACAGCAGGAAAATCTTTAGAGGAAGGAACAAAAATAGACTGCTGTGTGAGGCAGAGACAGAAAGGTCAGGCTATTAGATGCTGTGCAGGAACAAACAAGAGATGATATAGTGGTATAAGCAAAATCTCCCTTAGGTTCTGTGAAAGAATGAGCTCAAGGAATTTCCTAGTGAGGTTAAAATGGCAATACCCCTCAAACTGATGAAATGTATTTTCCCAAAAGCACACAGACTTTCAGAACTCATTATTCAAGTGTTTTAGCAGGAGTTGAATAAGAATTTCTGCTGCTGCCTTAAATAGAAAATTCCATGCAAAAAGTTATAAAACTTAATGTCCCAGGATGAAAGTCAGACACTTCCTATTTAGGGTCAGGAAGACACTTCCTCTGGTGGCACAGTAATAAGAATCATCCATTACACAACTTTTTAGCTTTCTATCTCAACCCAAATGTCATCAATGACAGTGTTTCTCTAGATGAACCCCTGTTTGGCAACTGCTGTTCTGCTCTCTTCTAAATTTAAATACCCTTCTCAAACACCTCAGACCCCAGTGCCCTAAAAGTAATATTTTTATTTTGTCATACACAAGCATAAGAAATAACAGGAAATAGTTTCCCTGCTGACCTGAATACATACCAACTAACTTGTTTAACTAGGATTATGTGTGTAGAGACAGTTTTCTGATAGTTTATTTTCCCCAAAATACTGTAGGCTAAGTTCCATTCACCCTGGGTAACAAATGTTATATTGAAGCAGTGGTCCCCAGTTTAGTCCCAGTGTATTTGTACATGTGAGAGCAATGAAATACTCCCACATTTTTTGCTCTGGTACTTACCAAGAGGGAACAAACTACCTATTAAAGGCATTACTGACTCACCTTATTGTCTGTCCTGGCTTGAGGAGATAGAAAGTGGACAGGACATTGGCAGAATGGACAACAGCAAGGTAATGGGTCATCGAGCAGTTATCAGTGCAGAAAGCAGAAAAATGCAATTAATCCTCGGAGTATGAGAAAATCTGCTGTCATTTTCTGCAAAATAACCTCAATCAACTGAAAATTGTCTCAACCAGTTTTTTAAATGCTAAAACATGAGAGGCACTGATTTCTGATCTGCTTTAAGAGGTAAATATGAAAGCTGTTCGGCACCTTCCCTGAAATACTTGTAAAGAGGAATCTTCAGAAGGTAAGCACCCTCTTTTCCTTGATCCTCTACACCACATGATCTCTATGATCTCTCTGTGATGTCTCCTTCACTATATCGGCAATGGCACACTTATTTTGGGCTGTATGCCAAAGCTTGACTTATGAAAGTTGGGGTGTGTAGAAAAAAGCTTTGGTATACCAATAAAGATCTCTGAGTGGTAAAACTGTACATCTCTTCTTTTATTAAGAAGATTAATTACAGGGTTGTAGCTATCACCCTGCAGTTAAATCACAGGAGTATTTATTGGTTTTTACCCTTTTACTTAAATTGATCTCTCAAAGAAGAACTTACTTTGCACAAGGAAAGCTAAAATGAACTTTGCCAAACCATGATGTTACTCGAAGAAGTAACATTTCTTCAAAAATACAGATATATTCCTATGGGTTTAAGCAGTCAATAGCTCAAAATAGCTTGTGTTTACTACAGCACAGCAATCACAGACATAGTCCTTCCCACAGAGGATCTTTCTTACGTTTGAAAAACACCAATTTTGAAATCAAAGGATCTGGTTCTTGTTTACATGGCTGTGCCAAGAGATCTTATAGTGGTTGAAGAGGACATTGCACAGAACTTCTGGTCTTGATCACTGAAGCATGAGACCTGCACAGTGTATGACCTAGGTCTTCTGGCCTAGGAGCAGCAAAGCCCTGTGATCCTTTCCTGGCAGTGTGCTGTGGAGCCCACCTCTGGTCATTGGACCCTTTGATGGAACGTTTCAGCTAGTTTCTCCTGGCAGTACCATGTGGATTTCTTTACATCCTTAATATTGCCTCATTTCCATGTTATTAGCTTATGGAATTTTTTTTTCAGGACCTGGCTATGTCACGATTTCATGTGTAGGTGCATTTGTAGTACTTCATCACTCAATATGCTGAATAAAGTTACCTCTTACCACAGTCAGAGAAGTGTGCTCACCTGGCTTGTATGTACTGGGATTCTGCACATTTCAAAGCAATGCCTCTGCAGAGTGAACTAGAACTTCTCCAAAAAGTGTTGGAGCAAGGTCATTACTGTAGCAGCAATTTTCATTCCCTGTTGGGAGAGCTCAATTCTCCAGCAATAACCTGTGAGTAGAGATGCTTCTAATTTGCAGCTCCCTGGAGCAGGAGTTTTCATCCTTTACCTCTGGTGTCTACTTAGGACTACTTCAGATTACTAACTTTCATTTATTAGGTATTCCTTTTAATATATACGTATATAATATACGTACATACATATATATATAAATTAATGGACTATGTTTTTTAATCTGGCTTTTAGCTTATTTTCTGTTTATATGGTGATGATTTCCATCTCCACTCTATCACTGTTCAGCTGTAATATTTCCTTCACTTTGAAGCCAATTTATTGCAGTAATTTGCCATGGAAGGTTCTGAAACATATTATTTATGAGTGCATTCTGTCACCCTCAGACAATATTCTGAGATGACGCAAAACATCTGTACATAGCATTTCTATATTTTCCTATGCTTTTGGGTATTTTCTATACTTTTCTGTTAAAAATATAAAGTATAATAATTATTTTATTTTGTGCTAGAGTTCTGAAAGAAGACACATAAAAGCTCTGCTCCATTTTTGAAGTTCTTGGATTAATTCCTGTAGTGCAAAAGGTCTGAGTGAATTCTGATCAATTCAATTGAGTGTATAAACCAACTCCATACTTCTTAATGTTTGTTATATCTGGATTTGTCATTTCAAAGTGTTTTTGAGACTATTTTCATTCTTAGGAAGAGAAGTGACTTTTTTTAGAATTCTTCAATGGCTGAGTTCACAGTTAGCATGACATATGAGACACATTTCCTCATTTGTTACTATTTAAAAATGTATACTTATCTTCCCACTCTTCCTAAAAAAGTTCTGTTTCTTGTAGATTCTCTGCCCAAAAACCTCTATAAAAGCCAGCTTAGCTGTCCTTACAGACAGTGTGCAGTCCCTTTGAATAATGAATAGGAACAGTTGGTGCCTGTGAAGGTCATGTCTCCGTGGGCATTTGACAGGGGTTCCTGTGGCAGTGCTGTGAGTGTTCTGTGCACCAGCCAGGCATTCTAAGTTTCCTTATTGTCATTGAGAGGAATGGGTGCTTATTGGGTGCATTCCATCTGCACTGAAAGCAGACATGTTAAAGATGTGGATGGGTTGCTCTCTCTGCCTGTGAGTTTCTCAGGTTCCCTGGTCCTGAAGTCAATCCCTGCCTGGTTCCAGGCAGAGCTCAAAGCTGCTCAGAGCTGCAGTGCTTACCTACAACTTTGGTGCAGCTTGTAGAAGTAACTGGGGTGCAATGCCCACACATCCTACTTGGTAGGAGTAGGTATTTACTTTTTGGGACTACATTTCCTGTGTTCATGGTTTCCTCCTTCACCCCAAAATGTGCACCATGGGTGTTCTCAGTTGTAGAGCTCATTCTACACTCAGAATATTTGTAATTTATGCTGCATTACACTGGTTGGAAGTAGAGTGTTTTTCATCCCAGCTGCCTCTTCTTTTCTTACATCAGTGCTATTGTGTGATCTCCTGGACTTTGGAGATTTGCATATGTAAGAACTCTTACCCTGGGTTTAGTCATTCTTACAAAACTGCAAGCAGACACAGTGTATGAAGAGTAAGAATACTGATTTGCAGAGTGCTATTTAATGAAAATTTGCCAAGGGTATCTTCTAGAGATTTAATGAAATCCAAAGTTGTTTGTGATGACCCAATAATTAAAAGGAAAATGTTCTCTTCTCTTGTGGTCACTCATGTATTGATAGGTTCAGTTGCAGCAAATTAAGTTGCATCTGAAACTTTGTTTCCTTCATTATGTTTGCTGGAAGATCCACACAGAATGTTTTAATATGTTTTGTCATCTTAGATTTCATTGAGTTCCTTTGATTTCTATTACTGAGGTCTGTAAAATCATTCTGACTTTTTTTTTTTTTTTGCTTGTTTTACTTTGAATTCCAACCTGAATTCCACAGCATTTTCTTATTCTTATTTCACATGCAAATCATCATTTTCTCCAATAGTCCTTTAAGGAAAGCATCAGGAAAATAATGCTCAAGCTTTGTAGAAAACTGTCTCCTAAATGGAGAACTATTTTCAGTCTTGCAGACAAAACAGCTACTCTCCAGTTGCTTTAGAGCAAATGTAGTTATACATATTTTTCTAGTTTGTTTGTGGGGTTTTTTTGCTGTTTTGGTTTGGGGGATTCTTTGGTTTTGTTTTTTTGTCTGAGAGAATCATAGGTGAAATAGTGGATTTGGTGCCAAGAATTTTTAAATGTGTCAGTAAATTTTTTTCCTTCTTCATAGCTTTTATGAAGGAAAACTTCTCCCAGCATGGGAAAAAAAAAAAAAAAGGCAAAAATTTTGATGATTCTTCTGTGCTTTTTCAAGCAATGCTTCTGCTCGTAGTCTCCCATACTGACTTTATAGTCCAGACTTTGTCTGTGATAAATCTACTTGATAGAGTTATTTGGCTAAAATATAGCAATTAACAGGCAAATGGTGTTCTTAAGACTTATCAATTGGTTAATCAAAAACAGTTGTCCACCAGCTAAGTCATACATGATTTTAATATAACCTCTGTTTTTTCTAATTTGTCTTTTCCTTGTTCTGTTTGAATACTTAATTAGAGCAATCAATTCTGAGTATAAATGGGACATAAGTTATGAGTCCAAGCCAAGCTCTGCTGCACCACGTTGAGAGCATAGAACATGGTCAAGGCTCTCCAGTGATTCTTACTGCACAGAGAAAGGTTTGGGGATTTTTCAGAATTTGTGTTTTCTGGTCTGCAAGAGAACTGCTAAAGACATGAATGGAAGCATCAGTACTGACAACAGTTTGGATCTGAACTGTAAAACAGTATTTCCTCTTTAAAATAATTTTTCAATTTCAGTTTAGAGCAGATAGGTTGTCGGGTTATTGGTGTTGCAGGGACTTCAGAAAATAGACTGGGAACAGGGGCAAGAAAGGTACAAAACCTCAGTGGGGACATCTGGACAAGAACTTCATCTTCCTACACAAGTAATGGATGAGAAGACACCCGAGTGTTAGTGCCCACTCGACCTTCCCCTTTGCACTGACTGCCAAGGGAGGTAGGAAGGGTGGTTTTCGAATTTAGGCACTTAAGTCTGATACTGACAATTGGTAAGACATGAATGGTGACATAGTAATGGGTTTGTCCTTAGGAATTTTCCTATGAGATATGCTGGCCAGTTAATACTTGCTGACAGTGGTGTTGATGAGGACTCATCAAGTTTAGAGCAGGAAATTGGAGATGATATCTTGGTGCCACCAAACTGTGCAGCACTGAATCCATTGGATTTGGTATTTCACACATTGCAATGCAGCAAGATACACATTCATCTTGTCCTAGCCCTCCTGATTGCTACTCCCTGTAAGGACTTTGGGATATGTAGGGAGAAGATGCACAAATCCACAAATTCAGTTTACCCCACTTGCACAGAAGGAATTCAATTATCTCCAGGGATATTATTGCAGGGAAAAGAGAGGTGAACAGAAGATGTTACTAAGAAATAAATGTGGAAAGCAATTTGTCTTTTTCACGTCCAAACCTGTATGACACTGATACTCTCTTAATTGAAAACTGTGTTTTTCTGAAAAGAAAAAGAAAATCTGTCTTTTCTACCTCACAAAGTTAATTTTGGATGTTAAAGAAAGGAGTTTTTGAAGAGACTTTAATGATTATTTAAGCCTGCTTTTACTGAGAGATTTCCCTGGATCTCTCACAATAGAATTAAATGGTGGTCTAAGTAACTGATCATTAGCTATTACTAGACATATCCTTATATTTTCCTTGAGATCAGAGATCACACAAATGGATTTACCAGACTTCTCCACTCAGAGGAAGAGAGCTTGCCAAGGAGTACATCTGAGGGTGTGTCTGGGCTGTGTATGGTGTTAAGAATCCTTGCCTTAAGTCCAGATATGTGCCTGTTCCTGGCTCCAGATCTGGTGTTTTCAGGGTTGGTTTGGTGATCCTCCAGAATCCTTTGTGCCTATGCCCCCATTATGCAGATGTATTACCCTCAATTTTTTATGGAAAACTGTTGGGTAGGAGGGAATAGAAAGTGGCTCATCAGGTTCAAAATGATGTCTTATTCCTGAAGAGAGCAAAAGAAATTTTAATGGAGTTATCCAGCAACTTAAATATTCCCACTTCTCACAGAGCTTGCCAGAAAGAATATGACAGCTGTCACGAAACATTACACAGCAGATGGTCTACAAACTCCCCTGAACTTTTACTCAACTCACCTTCTAATCCTACACCACCACTGAACCCTGGCTGCCATCTTAAAACAAAGCAAAAACCATTGAGGAAAAGGGATCAGCTACTGACCAAGGCTTTCTTTCGCTAATTTTGCATTTGTACTTGTAAATGTTGTTGTGGCTGTCCTAGAAGGCGAGATCAAAGAACCACCTTCCCCATATCTCCCCACTGGGAGATTAGTTGCTGATGGGGTATGCTTTCTCAAAGTGCTTCTTTTCCCTGAGTTGACTTGTGTGACTCAGCCAGACACAGAAAAGAGAGAGTATGTGGGTGTGAGAGGTTTGCACAAAATTATTGCTCTCTCTCAGTATTCTGCGTTTCTTGTCTACATCTGTCTGTAGTTTCAGAGAATCAAAAAATTAACCTTGGATGGGAAGCAAAGCATAGTTTTTAAATAATTATTTTTCTTTAATTTTCTGAGATGCTTTTCTGGAGGTATACTTAACTGACTTCAAAAAGCATTTGAATTGTGATTTATACAGAGAGGATGACATGAGTCCTTCCCTCAAAGCAATGTGTGCAGAAGTGCCATGTTTGGCTTGTCTTGCAGGAAAACAAAGAGATGGATGTTTGTTTCTTCTGTTTGGGCAAAATGCTCCTCAAGATGCTGTTACTGTATATTTTGGGAGGGGTTTACTGTGTGGTTTGCTCAGAAGTCTTTGGGAAGGCTTTATTTAATATTAATTATTTCTCATAGGTGGCCCCCCAGAACATGTGAGAGCAGCTTCTAAACGAAGGAGACAGATGCAGATATCATTTGATTATCTGACAAGACCAGTGTAGGTGGAAGAGGAGAAATAAATTTGGAGTGGAGACACAGTGGATTTCCCTGAAGGTGAAAAAACTTCTGAAGTGCTTTAGCAACTTCACTCATAATCTGGGAGTATTTTGGCAGCAAAAGAATAGTGTCATATGGCCAACACCAAGGAAAGGGGAAAAGGCCATTTATTTAGCAACAGAGTGAGTGCCATGGAAAATGAACTGGGAAACAATAGCAGAGAAACAACCTGGAGTATAGAGTGGTGAGAAGCCAGGTGAAATAAAAAAAGGTTTACAGCATCAAAGACAGAAGACACAGGTGAGAAAATATGAGAGGATGGAGAAGCTAGGAAAAGGAACTTAAGAGCTGCTTTTTTTATTTTCAGAAAGGAAGAAGAGAAGAAAGAATAGCAGAGGTAATTGTAGTGGTGAAGAAAGAGGTTAAGTCAGAAATAGTTAGAAGAGAAGTAGGGTTAAAGAAATGCTCTCAGAGAACAAATGGTTAAGTAAATTTGGTAAGATATTAGTAAGAAAAATGGAAGAGTGAAAAAGAAAGTTGCGTAAGGCAGAATTAATAAGTAGAGTGAAAAAGTAAAGGAGAACAAAGTCAAGGGAGAGAATTTCTGTGCTCTAGGAGGCTTGATTCTGACCTATTTTGATATAAAGTGTCTTTAATATACTGACCAGACAACACCAAGGGGGTTTGAGGGAGCCAATCTGGCTGACTCTAAAAGCTCGCTGAAGCTCTGCAATGGGGAGGGCAAAGGGTGGCTCTGAATTGTCAACCCCAGCAGGAGTAAACCTCACTGACCTTTGCAAAATTCCATAGGGACTTTTACTCTGCCTGGTAACAGGGAGGCAGAGGGTCAAGTTTCAGTTTTTAAGGTACAAAACCACCGTCTCAAACCACACCTAGAAACCTGGTGAAATCAGGTTTCAAATCACTTCCTGGGCTATACATCCTTATTTGCCAAAATGGGATGAAGTGAATTAAGCTTCAGAATGGTACTGAACACAAAGAAGGAAAAAGAAGGGGAAAATAGAATAACGAAATAATTTACATGAAAAGGGGTCTCTGCACACCTCCAAAATACAGCTAGTACTGCAACCCCAGGCACCTTGGTGGTGCCCTGCAGGATTCATTCCAGTGTTCCAGAGTTTGTCTTGGACTGAAGACCCTGAAATCACCCACGGTATTCCACCTGAGGTTTTGCATCAGAAGCAGAAGCTTTGGGGCTTGTATGCAAAAAAACCCCTGAAACTTATAAAGATAGAGAAAATGTTAGAAAATATCTGTAGCTACTTTGTTATTAAGTTTTCAAAATATAGGCATTTCCATTTTAGCATAACTGCATTCAGTCTTGTAACTCTGATTCAAGCAAAGTAGTCTTCTAATAGTCTAAAAGCATGTAGTGTAAAAATTATACCCACTTAAGAAGTAATTTCTTTAATTTGATATTTAACTCCTTCCTTCTCTCAGATTCCAGAGGGCTTTTTGCAGGGAAAGGAAGTTTTGCCATCTCACATGTCTGATATTACAGAGATTGAAAATAGCAAAAAGCATTAGCCAAATTTAGCATTACCTTGTGCTCAACCATGTTTCTGCTTATCTACTCTTTTACTATGAAATAATATAGTTTAGTGTCATATATTTATGGTTCACCCACTTTTCATCAGACAACCCCCTCTTACTTGAGGCAAGAGAAAACTCTATTAAACAGATATATGAGACAAAAAATGACTTGGGATATTTGTCTTTTTCAAGGATAATGTTAAGAGTGTGGAGCCAAAACTTCATTCAGAGGCTGCCCTGAGGCCACTTGGGGTTACATTTTTTTAAAAAGCAGCCAGTAACTCTCGCCTCCAGAATGGCAAAACTCATTTCACTGACTCATCTTTCCAATAACAGTCACATCATCCCTTTGAAAACAAGCAAACCCAACGACCAAATCCAAACAATTTCCTTGGATGGAGTGTCAGGGAGAGGCTGAGCTTTTATTTTACCTTCTAGCTCCACAGTGACAGTCAGAGGTGCCTGGGTGGCACTTCAGGGGGTGAGGGAGCACACATGAAATAAAATCGTTGTAGGTGCTACCTACAGTGTGTGACATTGGTATCCCTAGACCCTTAAGCAAACCCTGCTGTTATCACAGGGAACTTTTGCTCTTCGTTACCCAATGCATACCATTTGCATTCCAAATACCCATTACATAAATATTTGTCATCCTGGCTTGTTTTGCTAGGAGCTGGGTAAGCTCTTTAGGGCCATGCCTCGTGATCTGGACACTGGGTTCATTTAGCCGTGGTCGGCTCCACTTCCCTAGGATTGCTCCCGTGACTTCCAAGTGTTAGCAAAGTTTCTCTGTACTGCAGCTCACCACTCATAAAATAGGATCCAGGGCTCTTGCTGGCCAAAGAAAAAGCCATTAACCCTCATGAGGATCTTGCACACCCAGGTAAAAGGCTGCACCCAGAGGATTTAGGAAGAGCAGCAGATCTGTTAGAATAAAGGGCTGATAATGTTGTGTAAGGCCAGACCTAGCCCTCTCTGACTGGGTGAGTCCCCTTCACCAGGCACATGCATACCCACCATGCAATGAGAAAAAGAATCTTCAGTTTCTCCCTACAAAGGTATGTACATGCACTGATACTTACCTTTAATACATTTAATAATAATTAATACACATACCTACAATTAATACATACCTACCTGATCTAGTGGAAGGTGTCCCTGCCCATGACAGGGAGCTTGGAACTAGGTGATCTTTAAGGTCCCTTCCAACCCAAACCATGATTCTATGATTTATCAGCTGTCTTTAAAAAAGTTATAGAAATAGACTCTTTCTATGGCTCCTGTGGTCCAGTTAATAAGGTTCTGAACACTCTAAAATGCTCACAGGTACAAAATGCTCCAGATAGAGATATTAGAAGCCAGATATGATATGTATAATAGGAATTAGGTTGCACGCAGTTTTTTTGCTTAGTCCAGTGTACCTGAAGAGCATCTTTAACCAAAGAAAAAGTTCACATTTACCACAGGCAGAGCAGTAGATATGTGGCTGGCACGTATATGTAAGGACAAGCTGCTACATCACAGGAAATATTTAAAGCTCTTTGTAATCTAGTCATGTTAGCATAATTTGCTCTTGGCCTTGTGGAACTGAATAATAACTTGCCTTACAGAAAGGATGCTGTGAAGATACACTGTTTTAACCACCTTCACAAATGCATATGAAAGATAAGATGATATCTCACACTATCAGTGCAGCAGAAATCAATGAGCTTACATTTCCTCACTGTGGTGTCTGCTAGCACCAAAATACAGAATACAATTGTTACCCTCTCCTGAGCTAACATCAGTGTAGCTGTTTTCATACTGATATTCCTTGAGAAGCAGAGAGACGATTTTCAGGGTATTGAGGTCTTTGTCATCATTCTTCTTTTCTTACAGATTTTTCTTTGAATTTTAAGTTCACAAAGTGAGGGATGAGAAGTACCACTGACACATGGAGAGAGAAAATGCATTACTTTTTCAGTCTCAGGGTCTTTCTCAAGATGTTTTAAGATCAAGATATTTTCAGTACATGAAAAAAATAATTGGAGGTGACGTTTATCCTTTTTAGAAATTTTCAATGGGTTCTGGCTATTTCCATAATGTTTGCTTTAGAATTGAGCCAGTTCCACACAGAAAAAAATTAAAATAAATGTTTGTCTCTCTTCTCAGCACCTATTCTTTTTTAGACTTCAGGAGGGTTTGCTGAAATATAACCATTTTGCAAATGGCATGAACATTATGTCAGCACTAGCATTATATATGATATCATTGTTCCTAGTAAGGTGTTTTTGGGGGGGCTGTTTGTGTTGTCGTGTGGTGCCTCTTAGTCCCCACCCACACCTGCTGCTGTGTCTGCTCTGAGGGATGGAAAGATTGATTTTGTCTAATTTTACCACCCACTCTGAAGTTGTTGGTTCATAATCTCTGCTGAGACTCTCCATGCCAGATTTTGTGAATGGCAAAGAAACCTAAAAGCAAGCTTTTATAGTGTTAAACCCTTTGTAGAAAATTCCTTACAAAAAATTAAGCAAATCACTCCCTGAACTCACTACATATATGGTGGTGGCCCATACGCTTTATTTAGTTTTCCTTTTTTTTCTATCCCTGCTCCTACATTTGTATATATGCACATGCACACTCACACATTTTGAGGACTAGCAGAGAAATTCAATGTTCCCATTCTTATCCCCTCTCTAAGCTGTGAAATTGTTAACAATGCTGACAAATCAATATCACAGGCATCTGACTGGGAACCACGGAAACTAAAACTTAAAAACTGTAGTTTGGTGCTTTACAAACTCCATCAATTTCTTCATCAGGCATCCACATATGTCATACATTGAGGTCATTCCAAAGGCACTGCAAAGACAGGCTTTGGCTTTTAGAAAAGAAAATAATGCAAGAGGTTTTTGGGGAAAAAAATTATGTTTACTTGCTAATGAAATAAAAAAGCAGAGGCTAGAGAATCTCTGCAGGATTTATCTGCATCCAGGTCCTGTCTCCCTCAGGAAACAGAGGTGGTGTTGTATTTCCTGAGGGCCATGCAGCACACGGACTACAGTAACATTTCAGCCTAGGTAGGAGCTGCCAGTGTCTGTGCAGCATGGAAAGACTCACAACTACAGCAGCCCTGCTCCCTGTGCCCTGCCTCGCAGGACTCCAGGGTAGGCTGCCTCTGCCTCCCTGCTGTTACCCTGCTGACATCACTGCAGGAATCCCCTCTCTGCCAGTTTTTGGGAGCTGCCAGACCTATGTAACCCTAGAATTTAATGAGAAGGGAACAGAACAAAACAAGAGCTTTGTGATCTGCATCCTATTCAGTCTTGCCTTTCCCCAACTGAATCTGGTCAGTTCCAGACAAGTTTGTTAAAAGTGTCACAGGATGTTTAAAGGGCAAGCATTAGTCATACTGGTGCAGAGTAGTGTGGTGAGACTAATATGAAGCTTGATTCATAACCTGGATTAACTGAGGATGCTTTTCAATGGGAAGGTGAAAGGGGCAGCTCTAAAATGAGAGAGTACATAACACTTAACAACTGTTCCTCTCCTGGAGAGAAATCAATTTGTGGTATACGAAAGTGGATTAAGATGACAGAGCCTGTCCTCATGTGAAATAACATGTGACTTGGTGTTGACAGTTGTCTCCATAAAGGACAGTGTCTTTATACAGATGTTCTCTGCCTTATGGAAATCTTATAGTATGTGAAGTTGGGGAAGATGAATAAAAGTCTCTGCAACTCAAATTTCTTTGCAGAGAAAGGTTTCATGCTAGAGCTGCTGGCCTGAATGAGAGACAAAAAATAAAAAATTACTTGTTTCAAAGCTCTAGTGTGAAAAATGCAGCAACAGCTTTGCCCTGTGCTTTGACCAGTTCTACAATGAATGGTGACATTTGACAGTCTTCTCACTGTGAAGGGAAATTTAACACAACCGTGCTGGCGTCTTAAAGGTCAACTGTCCCTCTCTGACATTCCCTTCTTTAGTAAGAGGGCTGGCATCACTGCATGTGGGAACAGTCATGTTCATCTCAGAGTCTGCCCCTAAATAGCCTGCACTATTGCGTGCAGTTCCATGAGTCCATTAACATATCCCTCTCAAATGCCCATCCTTTTAATTCCAAGATCATTTAAAGATCAAGTATATTTTAGTCCCTACAAATCTTGGTTTCCTTTCATTTTCAATGTGGAAAATTATTTGCATTGTAAGTATACTGAGAGATTGCAGGAAGAGCTCATAGGATCATAGAAATGTTGGTTGCAAAGGGCTCTAATCTGACCTCCCACTTAAAGCAGGAATGTCATTGATGCTGGGTCACACGAGAAGTAGATTTGTACAGTCAAGTCTTGAAAACCTTCCACACTGGAGATGGCACTGTGTCTCTGGATCTTTGTTCCAAAACTGCACTACCCTCCAAGGGAAGAAGTTCTTTGTGCCAGAGGCAAGAAATTCCATAGCAATAGAAGTTTCCCTTGTTAGTGGTGTTTTTGATTTGTCACATGGCTAGAGTCCTCCATCTGGCACACACTCAGCTGACTGGTATGAGTTGATGTTGCCTTTCAACAGTGTGAATTACAAACCTGTTATGAACTTAGATGGCAAAATTCATGCATGCAATGATTTGTAACAAGTTAACTGTGCAATGATGTCATTAAACCACACTGAGAACTTCTGTTTGCTTTTCACTGCATAAATAGGTGGAAATCCTTGGAAGAGAGCATGGAATGAAGTAACTTAGTACAGTGTGGAGAGCTTCAGCTGTTGCTGTTTCTGTTGCAGAGGGGAGAGAAAAGCACCTGATTCCATCTCTTTCTCAGACCTTTCACTGGGCCAGTGTTTCCCTACAGAGCAAAAAGGTGGTTCTTCAGACAGGTATCTAACCAGGACCCTGCACTTAAGCTCCCTTGATGGCTTCATTAGTCACCACATACTAGCTGGGCTGCCATCATCTGTATACATGGCTATTGCATGATGTTGTCATCTTCAGCCACCACGTGATGGCATCTAGTGGTAGCTAGTGCTGGGTGGCATTACTTGCCATGGGGGTGGGTGGGCTATGAGCACTCTGTGGTGTCACAGCTCTCCTGCTGTGTTGTGGTGTGGGGAGGTGCTGGTACCTCTGCTGGAGAGGCTGGTGGGTCTACTGGTGGATTTAGAGAAGGGTGTTTCACGTCTTGTCTGTGGTTTTGGGGGAATGTTGCTTGCACTCTTAAGCAGCTGCAATGCAAGAGGGCTGCGTGTTGGTGGTGAGAGGATCTCTTTGTGTGGCTAAATCTTGCCAAGTGCTGTGGAGTTTGTCATGACAATCACTACTGTAGGCAGACCAGTTACTCAGCATAGTCCATGGGTGATTAAATTCAAAAGTTCCCTAAATACTTCACCTGATCTGACTGGGGGAAAAAAACAAGAGAGTGCATGAAGCAATCTAGTATCACTATGCATTATATAAATCTTCCCTGTCTGATGTACAAAAAAATCTCAGCAATCTTTATTTATTGCTCACTTGCATCTACACAGATGCTTCTATTTCTCTGTTAGGGGAGAAAGTGCCCAACTTCTTCCTCTGCCTGGAAGTGCCTGTGGGTTTTGTTCTGGACCTCTCTACGGAGGAACTGGTGCAAAATTTCACTTCTTCTGAGATGTCAGATTTGGGTTTTGCACACTTTAGATTTGCAAGTCTTACTGTTTGTAAAAAAGCATCAAGGGTTGCTATGATTTAGCCATCACAGAGTTCAAACCTTTAAATTTTTCCCATAGATTGTGTTTTAACACTGTTGAAGGACTGTGCCTGCTCCTGGAACCATGTGTGCAATTCCTGTTGACTTTAATAAAAACTGTTCTGGGTATCTGAGACAGAAGTAATTTCATCATATTGTTTTCCTTTCTGCCCCATATTGTTCTATCCTGTAGCATCTGTTTAATAAACTTCTTTCTCCCACTGGAGATTCTTTTCAATCCACAGTGGACTGATGACTGCAAGCCAACTGACTTTTTTCATTTGAAGTATTTTAGCTGAATATTTGGGTCACAAAGAGTGAGATGCCAGCCATAATTTTGCTTTATAGTTGTCCACCTGCCTCCACTGAATTCTTCACAGGATCCAGCTTGCAGTGGTCACCTGCAAAGCTCATGCTGTCCTTTTTGCTTTTGTTTTTTTAGCAGCAGGAGAGATGGTTGCATCTCATTTAAAGGTGAGTTTTTGACACCTCTGGAGCAAAAACTGCTTATCAGACAAAATTCCTCCATGGGCCACACCATGACTGCCAATGTGGGCTACAAACATGGGCTGTGTGGAAACCATCAGTTTGCTTTCCCCAGGGGCATGAGGTGGGATCACACTGCTGCAGGTGTCACAGTGATGTAGAAGTGCTTGGAGATGAAAACAAGAGCCCCTGTGCCATGACCTCTGCATTTGTTAGGGAGCAATGGGGTGTTGAAATGGCAAGGACACGTGGCCAGGATGGCCACGCTTGCTGGAGATTAGAGCCTTGTCACATGGGGCAGCCCCAGCTCTGCAGCCCCTCTTGGGTGGGATTTGTGCCCAAGCCATGCAGGGAGCAATTATTCCAGTATTGAGTAGGCAGCTGAAAAATATTTCGGCCAAGATTTCAGTTGGAACTTCTTGGTTGTTTTTATTTCCTCTATTTTTTAAGCAGGGTAATGCAGATGTTCACTTTCAGTCATACATCAACCTGAACATGAAGTTTTAAGCATGTTTGTGTGTCCAGGCTTGTTTCTGTTTCCCTTGAGTCCTATCATTCCTCCAAAAAGTCTGCTGTCCTCGGGAAGACTGAGGGACTTTCCTGGGCTTCCTCTAGAGGAAATGTGTGTGTAAAATCATGGAGATATAACCACTCCCTGGGACTGAACTCTGCCGATTCAGCTGTCACTTACCTCAGATGGCAGCTCTTTCTGGGTTGCTGTCAGGGAACCAAACATTTCCTTCCTTTCATCTCTCCTCTGTAGGTCCACTAGAAGCAGATGATGACTACAGGCTAACAGAAAGCTTTTCAAAGACAGGTGCTTGCTGCCCTGGGCATGAAGCAGGCTAGTTTTCACTGAAGGCTTCACTGATGCTCACAAATGAACAAATGGTCAGTTCAGAGGAGGCTTTCCTTCATGTATAAGAAATTGGTTGCTTTTAAAATTGAATTTATTGTGTATGGAAATGTCATTTCTAAGGGTGAGTGGCTGATGAAGCCTTTTCATCCCCCAT
Organism: Phylloscopus collybita; assembly: GCA_027886175.1. Taxonomy (NCBI): domain Eukaryota; kingdom Metazoa; phylum Chordata; class Aves; order Passeriformes; family Phylloscopidae; genus Phylloscopus; species Phylloscopus collybita. The sequence continues at coordinate 17,695,761 of JAJNNQ010000007.1, forward strand.
GACTAATCCTAACTCTGCCCACATCTGTTGTGACTGAACATCTTACCAAGCCACGGTTGCTCAGTGACTTATCTTAAAATGAGTGTAGGTGACTCAGTTCTAGCGACCTCATGGTAAAAGGTTATGCCATTGTTGGCCTCAATTAAGTGAATTACAGCAGGGGTGGATGTATCTTCTGGAGGAAGACCTCCAGTCATGGGCTAGAGGGGCCAGCCAGGGCAAGCCAAGGGAATTTGTGCTGGCAGTATTAATGCCAGATCACTACGGTAGTCCAGGAGACAGTGGTAATCCAGTGCCTGCTGTGTGTGTTGCATTCAGGTGAAATGATGAGAAAAAAAAGACACTTTGGAAGGACTTTTGCTGGGTAGCACAAGGCCAGGGATTCTAATGGGATGAGTCTGTTTTCTCCTTCTGCCCTCTTGAAGCCTGAGGAAGCTGCTCATGCAGGCTGTTTGCACTTTTCCATCAGAAATGTGGAGCTGTGGAAACACAGACCTCTCTCATCTTCTCTACCAGCTGCAGGCTAGATAGAATGACAGAATAGGAATATGGAAGATTTATTTTGCTGTGTAAGTTTGAAGTTTTTCTTTATCTAGAAATTAATCAACTTAAAATTAATAGATTTTAATCTATGGGACAGGTGAGATATTTACTGAATGCTCTATAGTTTACTTTGTCTTGAGTGCTTCTTCAGGATATTTCACAGTTTAAACTCATAGGGAAGGGAGAAAATCTCTGAACAATGTATGTAATTAATATGCACTGTGGGAGTAGAACATCTTCTTAGCACCCTTTAATCCCAAAGAGAGGGCAGAACTCAGAGGCAATCCACCAGGCTTCGCTGCTGCTTGTAGTGTAGACAAAAATAAAGGCTTGCAGGGACTTACTACAGAGTATAGAAAGGAAAGGTGTGCTGCAGGTACTTTCTTGTGGTGTATTGGCAGCTGAAATCAAGGGGAGAAGGAGGACAGGAAAACAAAGAATGGGAGTCCCTGAGCTGGGAAATGCAGGATTACTGCATGTGCTGCTCAAGGTCAACATCCATGAGCAGGACTGAATTGTGCTTCAGCCTAAAAGATTATCCACACCCACATTCAACTCTGTAGATGACTGCAAGCATTTTGTAAGCTAAGGTTATCATTCTATCAAGATCATGTGGCCTGAAGATCTAGGCTAGCCCTAGCGTCAGCCCTGTATTAGGGTGAACAATGCAAGGGTGCATGGGGCTCCCTTACTGGGCAAGGCAAGTCCCTAATATGATTGTTTGTAATATTTTAGTGATGGAACAATAGCTATAGGTCTTTGCCTAAGATTTGATGTTGCTGAGGAACACATTTATCTAGTTGCTGTCAGGCAAACTTTTGGTATATAAAGGAAGTCAAATGAAACGTCCCCCTGCTGGCATTCCAACTGTTTAGCTCTTGCTCTGTTATTTTCTAAATTTATTTTGTAACCAAAGCAGAACCATTGATTTCTTAAATCATTCTCCTGACTATGCAAGGGGCTGTTATCTCTGAGCCAGGGAAGCATTCTGTCTGTATCCATTCTGGATGGTGCAATGATTCATAGATGTTATAAAAGAGAAAAAAGCTCAAAGTGAGCAAATTAAGTTAAATTCCCAGGAATCAGGCTGAGATAGCTGCTTCAGGTCATTAAGACGTTGGTGTGTTGCTCTGTGTTACTGAAATGATGGATCCTAGCTTTAGAGCTTCCACAATCTCCTAATTTTGTCGTCCCCCCAAATCAGAACCACAGGTGACCTCTTTGTAAGGATTTCTGGTAGAGTTGCTGCAGAGTAGGTGTTAAAAGTGCAGAACTAACTGTATAGCTCAATGCTGTGTTTAAGATCTAGTTTTTTTGGAATTTGAAGAGAAAATTGAGTCTATTTATCTACAGACTCTAAAGGCTTGAAATCCACCTTAAAACAAGTATCTTGGTTTTGTGGCTCTGGCTGCTTCCTGACATGATCTCAAAAATTGCTGTTTAGTAGTTATATTGTGCGAGTAGCATAATGGGCTTTCTTTATTATCATGAATGTCTACGACCAGATGTGTTTCTTTCGTTACTTGATTTTAATTGACTTCACATTAGGAACAGGACTCATGTGAGTTTGCCCCAGGCAGCTGTAATCTAACTTGGGTGTAACTGCTGTGACACTTACAGGATGTGGCAGGAGCATAACATTGACTCACATGAGACACTCCAGGGAAAAGACATGGAGGAGGTGAAGGGAGACACTTTCACAGCACCCAGCTGGGGAAGGCAGAGTCTTCACATTGTCTCATGCTCCATGGGCAGCACTGAGTCCTCTCCTCAAGTCATCTCCGACAAGGTGCTGGCAGGATGTGCTCACTGGATTTTTCAGCAGAAAATCCCATGTTGGTTCAGAAGAGCCAATTACAAGTTCCCCTTTCTGTCTTAAAGGTCACTAGAATGCTGAAAGCTGAGAAGCGAATTGTAGCGTCTTGACCTTAAATGCCCCCTTGTTCCCTGCATAGCCCTTGGCAGAGACTTTATCCTGAGACCTGCTATCCACTTGATGGCCACAGACTAGGTGTCAAAACCATGCTTGCCTGTGCACGAGCTCTACAGCTGTAACATAACAGGACTCATAGACAGAAGTTTGTACTAGGTTGCAGCAGAGATTTCTTCTGCTTCTAACACACTTGCTGCTTCATTTGAGGATGGGTAAAACAGGTATTTCAGCTTCCAGGGGAACATATACTTGGATGTTTCCTCCCATTTTTGAGGAGCAGCTTTAGCCACAGGTTCATTCAGTAAGGACCATTCTCAGGAACCGATCTAGAGTGAGGAGCCTGCCAGACCAGTAAAAGTGGAAATCTTTGATCCAGCTGACCTCTTTTTCCTTCTCTTGTGATCATGGTTCAGACATGTCTCTGCTTGTTTGCCAGACAGAGCCCTGCATTCCAGTTACTCAGTAGCCTGCCTAGTAATGGCAGAGAGGAGCATCTTTGGGCCCCCTGCCCTCCGCATGCAGCTTGCTCTATGAACTGCTCCAGCCAAAGCCATAGGTGCATTAATCAGCATGGATTCACTCCTGATGTTTTGCACCTGGGGCAGAAAACCTTGTGTGACTGCTCAAGATGAGAGCTGGCTGGCTAGACAGCATCTCACCAGAAGCGGACCTCAAGCTGAATATGTCACCTGTGTGCCCTTGCAGAGACTGATGCATACTGCAATACACAGAAAGAGAAGAGTATAGCCAACAGACCAAGGGAAGAGACTAGTCCCCTCTCTTTGTCACCAGTGAGGTTTCATACTGATTACAGTGTCCACCACCTCACAGACACTGGTGCAAGAAAGATGCTGAAAAGGCAGATCAAGTCCAGCTGAGGACCAGTGAAATATCCAGAGGGCTGAGATTAGGCTGGGGAAGACAAAAGCTACAGACTGTTTTTTTTTAACCTGAAAGGGAACTACATGGAAGATGTGGCCAGACAGCTCTCTGGGTACACAGAGAAAGATGAAAACCAAAGGAAATTTTGACTAGACATAACAAAAACTTCTTCAGTGAGGATGGTCAAACACTAAAACAGGTTTCTCAAAAAAACCCACAAATTCTTTTTCTTTCTTTAGAGGCATTAAAAACTTCACTCAATGAGGCTTTAAGCCAGCTGATTTAGCTTTGAAAACAGTCCTTGGGGTGTAAAGAAGAGTAGAGGTCAACCTGGGTGACTTCCAGAGGCCACTGCAACCTCCATTCTTGCATGATTCTGTGCGTTTTTTCTCCTTCCAGTGTCCTGGACACACCCATGTGCTGTGTTATGGAGCAGTGTATATTTAGGCAAGCTGGGTGCAAACTCCTTGGAAAGTAGCATTCCCACAGTGTAAGGGAGAAAAGGCCCCATTCATTTCTACAAGAATCTCCCCACTGTGCTGAGGAAGGGGGAACTTATGTCATTCTCTCCCTCATCCTCTTCACTGTCACTCTCTAGCACAGACTAACACTTATATGCTGAGTTTGAAGGCAAAGGGCAAACATGTTCTTATTTATTCTAGAAAGGTCACTTCAGACTTCGCATCTGGATTCTGGGAGGTCCAGCCACCACTCAATCACCCAGCCTAGCTGATTAAGGCAGCAAGGAGCCAACTGCATTGCTCATGTTCACACATCCAGCATGAGTCAGAAGTTTGGCTTTAAGTTGTAACTGCAAGCTGTTGGCTGCCAGAACTTTAGTCTGTCACCCGAGGCCCCATTTTTGGTTTGACTTGATCCTAGTCCTAACTCAATGCTGTCAGAAACCAGCCACAGCAGTGTGACCTCTAACATGGTAAATCTGCACTTTCCCAGTGTCTGAAGATGCTACTGATCTGCAGCAGACTTGCCTGGCAGGGTGTCAGTCCAGCAGGCACTGACAGCCCATTCTCCATCAGCCTGTGAGCACCAGGCTAGCTTGCAGGGAGTAAAGGGGAGCCAGTGCCCTCACTGACAGTGGGTCCAGGCAGGTCTGAAGATCTCAATCCCAACCACAAGGTCCGGCTTGAAGAGAGCAGTCACACCTGGGATAAGACTCCACTGACATTTACAGATAGGATTTATTTGTTTGCCATGTACAGTCCTTCCACTGTCCGTTCTAATGGAGCAATTACAGCCCAGGTACAATCCTTCAAGTCATGCTACTTGCCTGCACAGCCCTGACCTGGGCATGTTGTTCTGGGCTGTTACCTAAGGGCATCTGATTTGGGCATGAAACAGGAACAGTTTCATGATGGATTAATGTTTATATCTGCAAAACACATCCTGAAATACTGATTTTGTCAAGGCAATCTGACTTCTTGTGAAGCAGATGATCACTGTATCCAACCTTGGAGTTTTTGAAAACAGATTTTATATATTTGTCCAACCTTGGAACTTTTGAAAACAGCTTTTATCTATTTAACATTTTTTAAAATGAGCATTACATGACCAAATTTTCCTATGTCCTTTTTCCTGTTTCTGTTTGAGTGGTCAGGAGGGAAAGATTGCCCTGCGGTTATAGCTAGGGATAGGTTCAGGATTAGGCTTCTAAAAGCCCATGCTGGCATGGATGAGGTTGAGAAGTCATTTGACTAGACTTATTGCCACGTTTAGCTACTGGTGTTGCCCCATTTGCAATGGGCATATAAAACAATATGTGGTTAGGAGCAACTTATTTTTGATTTTTGTTTTACAATCTAAGCCCTCAACAACAGTCACATGCAGTTTCTGTTTCTTCTAGGTTACCTCACTTTTGGAAAAAGAAAAGTTTGCATGTTGGCACAATGAATGTGAGAACAGTGGTTGTATTCTTCCTTTACAACTTTTCTTTCAAAATTGTCTGCCAGAAGAGATGACCTCCCACCACAGCCTCCAAATCTTCCATTTACTGAGTTTAGATGACTTTTAACCAGATCATGTTCTGCAACCCTCCCTTAAGTCACCCTCTATCTGTACAGGATGCTCTTTCTCTTGTGAAAGGCTGGTCTCCCTGATGATTAAACAATAAATATAATTTTCTCATATGCTATGTAATTGTTGTGCAGCAATGGAGAGAATAGAATAAAATAGAATTATGACTCAGTGCTTGGCAGGCTGGGGAGAAGAGGGGTGTACAAGAAGTGATTAATATTTTGACGATTTCTGCACAGAAATTCAGTTTTTAAATACACACTTAGCTGATACAATTAATTAAAAGATAAAGTGCTTAAGTACTTGCCTAATCTATCTGGGACAAGGGAATAAAGCAGTCTATATTTCTTTAGAAGTGTGCAAGTCGAAAGAGAAGTATCTACCACTACAGATAAATGCCTTGGCAGAATTCCTGTGATAACCCAGATTCCTAAGGCTTTCTAAGTCAGCTCTTTTCCTTTCTACAGCACATAGTCAGCTGATTCCTCTGTTTTTAATGGGAAATCCATTTTCAATTAATTCATCTCTCTTTTCGAAGAACTACCAGACATGTTTCCTCAGGTATACAAACATAATTCCTTTTGATTTTAATAGCAGATGCCAATTAGGGAACCGAGAAAAATTTTGTAGTATGTATTTGCAAAAAAAAGCAGAAACCTGTACTTTGAGAAGACTGTGTCTAGACTAGGCTTCCAAAAAAGTGCTTTGTTCATAGAATTTCATTCTCAAAGTAAAAAAAAAAATCTTCTTTTCTGAAATAAAGAGACAGTACTGGCAGAAGCACTTAACTTGATGGCTGACTTCATTACCAAACAAATGAATGCTTCTCTCAGAAATTTTTCCCACCCTGCATAAAACAAAAATGCCTCCAAGAAAGCAGCTGACAGTCATTTTCCTTTTCCATAGAGCCATGACTAGAGTTGGTGCCTTTGTATCCCTAGAGGAGACCTATGCCAGTGACGGAGTTCCAGGGCAACAGTGACTGAGAAGATGAAGACAAAGGATTCAAATTCCAACAAATGTACTGCTGACAAACTCATAATGAATCCAGTTAAAGTAGAAAGGCTGTGTACATCTGTGAGCAGACAGATTAAATATTAAAATTTGGAAAGTAAAGGCTCACCTAGAAAAAATACCTGGAGTGGTAGATTTCATTTGTTGTCCTAAGGTAATCTACTCATGAAAAGCTACTTGCTGTTTGGGTAGAGCTCTGGGACATGTCCTCCTCCTCTGTCATTTCCTGGGATGCTGTCAGCTTGAGCTTGTAAGACTTACTGGGAGTGTCTACCTGGCTCATCCAAATGCCTTGCTTATGCCCAAGAACAAGTCCCTCTGTACCAACCCAATGGCTTGAGGTGTGGAGCTGGGCACATTGCCCTTCTGACTTCACCACGAGTTCCAGGCTGAGCCTCCTGCAGCCACAGAAGAGGAAGAAGACCCTCGGTGAAGGGCCCGGACTAGAGATCATTTCAAACAGCTTTTCTCCTGGGATGAGGGTCCTGTGTCTCCTGATGACCTTGTGTGTTATGCCTCCTCCTTGACTCTGGGAGCAGGAGGGTGCACTGGGTCACTGCAGTCACATTAATTAACATAATTTGTTTGCACTTCTCCTGAAGTCCCCATAAACTCATTGTTCTGCCCTCATATCTATTGTATTGTACTCCTGACGTCATCCCTACATAGCTGGGCAGTGTTCTTGTACCCTTCCCAGAAGTGCCCCTGCTTCCACTGGATGTGTATTTCCTTCTTGTCCTTAAGTTTCACCAGTGGATCTACACACAGCCATGCCAATCTCTTGCCTTCCTTTCCTGATTCCTTGCACCTGTTCTACTCTCTTGTTCCTGAGGTCAGTTTCCTGATGCAGGAGGTACATCTGACGCTGAAGAGGCCTTCAAGTGTCAGCACCTTGTTATATGAAAGTCTCTAATACCTTTTCTGTGTAGCCTCCCATGGGCAGCTCCACACAGCTCCAGCTATTTCTCTTCCTTCTGCAGTTCCAGCTCGCTCCTTCCTGTCCCTAGCACAGCCACCTAACCCTTTTTGTCCCTCACATGACCTCCTATCCCTTCCTCCTCACAGCACAAGCAACAGACACAGACCCACCCCCCCAACTAATTTTTTATCACACCCATAGCTATGAGGGCAAGGCTGTTTCCACTCTTTGGTAATTAACACAGCTGCAATATATTGGGGCAAGATTGCCTTCAGCACTATCTCTATCTGTCTCCCCACAGTTTCCCAGGTGGCCCTACTGACCTACTCCTTGAACAGCTGGAAGTTTTTTGTGAAGTTCAGGAGGGGCCTGACTTTACTCTTTGCCTGACCCATATTCCCCGGGACTGCCAAATCCATCACTGTGCGATGACTGCGGCTGCACTCCAGTCACCAAATTTGTCACACCAGGTTTCAGTAATGGCAACCACGAGCTAACTTTCTAGCAGCATAGTGGCTTTCAGTCCTCCTGTTTGTTGTTTGTGCAGTGTGCATTGGTGAAGAGGTACTTCAGCTGGGCTGTTGAACGTGTCACCTTCTTAGAGGAATAACCCTTAATTCTTTTGAGGTATTTCACTAGTGTTTCCCTTCTGGCTCCTATTACCAAAGGAGGCCCTGGCTCATCTCTATAAGGTTTCAAGTGTGCTCCAATCTAGGAATAGGCCTAGGGTTCTCACTAACACTCTGTCCCTATAAGCTTGCTGTGGATATTCCCACAGCTTTTCAGGCAAGCCTGACAAGCTTACCCACCTCTTCCTTGAAGTCTAGTTTAAAGCTCTGCCAAGGAGTACCTCTGGCTTGAGAGCTCTTCCCCTGTCAGAAAAGTGGATCCAATTTGACACCTGTGGGCCTGATGCTATGTTGGTCAGCCCAAAATTGTGGTGGGGACATCAGCCACAGAGCCATGTATTAGTAGACTGGGCCTGTCTGTTTCTTCCAATGTTGGTGCCCACAACTGGATGGAGAGAGGAAAAAATAGCCTGTGCTCCTGATTCCCTTACCAACTGTCCTAACACCCTAGGGACTCTTTTCTTTGCCACCCAGATGAAGGAGTAGTAACAGCTAATATCTGAGGGCTGTGCCTGACTGGGAATTTTCTTAGTGACATTCTTAACTTGGGCCCCAGGGAGGCAGCAAGTGAATATACCTAGGTCTTTTTCCTGTGATGGTATGTCTACTTCAAACCAATTTGTATAGTAAAAGATGGTGTGAGAATGTGTTTTGCATTGTTTATATTGAAATTTAGTGCTTGGAAGAAGCTTGGTATTGCCTTTGCCAACCACAGAATCTATCTGAAGGAGGCAGCTTTTATTAACCTTGAGCTATGAGAACCCTTCTGTAATCTTTTGGCATTGGGTTGGCATTGCTATTGCTGTAGTGTTTGCAAGCACTCTGGATTGTATTGAAACACTGAGGCCCCATGTGCCCCTTTATAGCCTTAGTGACTTCAATAAGGTCCTCCACACCATATTTGTATTTGTCATGTGTCCCTCTTAAAATGAGAACCAACACCTCATCTTAAAATGATGGAGGAAGGTATTTAGCTCTCTAATATTGAGAATAACCTGCCTCATAACTTTGTTTATAAAACCAGTTAGAAGAAAAGACCTCTGGTTCTGGGGAATTGTATGACTTACAGTTGCAGCTGTTTATTTTTCTTTGTGTAAGCTCTTGTGATGTGCACTATTAAAAACACAGGGAAAGTCAATTTTTGCTGGAGAGTGTTTGAAACAGGACTGTGTGTGTGGAAGGAGCAGTTACTAGCATCTATGTGGGCTTTGCCAGAATTTTCTAACACATTATGAATTTCCAGTCATTTTCATCTAGGATAAAGAAGTAGGAAGGGTGGATGAGACTGAAATAGAATTGTTACTCTTGACTACAAATTCTACCAAAACACTGCTTAAGGAAGTAGCCAAGGCTGCACAGACATCAAAGGGCCAGGAGTCCTCTCCTTCTCTGTAATTTTCAGTGTTTACATGCAACCTCATAATAAATGTTGGCAGGACTGCAGTTTTTGACAGTGGCACCAGTGACCAGCATTTTATTTTTTTCATTACAAGTGTGAATATTACTAGTAAATGTATAATGACTGAAGAATTTCTTGATATGGAGAAAGGTGAATCTGTCTCCTGCCTGAATGACACACTCATCCTTTCATTTCACTACAGTCGATTACAAACTATGTTTTAATGGTGCAGGAGTGCTGATCAATCTAGATTGGTCTCTGTGGCAAGCTTTGACCTTCCCATTACTTGTCTTCCACATTACTTACCTGTTAGTCGTGACTGATTGGCTTAGTCATGATATCTCCAAATCACTGATACAGATTCTGCAATAGAACTGCAACTACTTTGCACAGAAATGTGTATCTGTGCTCTCTCTCCAAGATGTTTATTTTCCACCTTTCCAAAGGAAGACCTTAAGAAGATTTAAAATGAGAAAAAGCCATCAGAATAATCCTGTTCCTGAATTAATTTTTCCAGGAGATGATTCTGAAAATATCAAAAGGAAACAAGAAAGCTTCACGCTGCAGCCTAGAATTTTTCCCAAGGGATGACACCTTTAAGTTGGTACATTAGGAAAAAGAGAAAACCAAATGCACTCTTTTTCTTCTCTGTAAAAGAGTTTGATCTCTGAGCTAAAGTACAAGAAGGCCAATTCCAGTCCAGTCCTCAGGAGGCTCTCACAGAACATTTTCCAATCTCTTTGAGATTGAGAGAGAGAAAAAAAGAAGTGAGAAACAAATACTAAAAAAAAAAATGAAAAGAAAATTATTTTCTAGGTTGATATCTTCTGAAATCATACCTAGCAAAATTATACTTAGCAATATTGACACCTACAATTTGGTAATTTCATTTGTTCATCTCATTAACATTATATTTTCTCTCTATTTCAGTTAATTAAGAAGACAGATCCGACCTGACAATGGTCTCCATGGTGCTTGTAATCACACTTTCCTAAACCCTAATTCACTGTTGTTTCTTATCACATTTTCTTAGGTTTCCTGTTGTTTTTGGAGACATTTTTCTCAGTTGAATAAGAGCTGATAGGAGATAACATGCCAAACAAGATTGTGTAGTTTTTGCTTTGAAAGCATCAGTAGTGAGAAAGGCATCATTAGGTAAGATTGCTGGGCAAGGGTTTCAGATAAGTACTTAACTGACAAAATACAGGCTGATGAGAACTAAGCTGACTGCAAATGTATAGAAAAAGCCAGAGCTGTCATATCTTGCAAAAAGTGAGGAAAATCATTGCACTGATCTTCTATTCCTTTAATCCAACATAGTAAGAAGTGGCTTTCCAGTTTGGGTCCTGATGCATTTGCTTGCGTCACTGTTTATAAAACAAATCAAGCAAAAAGTAGGGAAAAGATCTCACTGTTAGCCCTCATAGCCTTGCAGTTTTTCCTTGACTGATTGCAAAGTGCTTTCCAAACACTGATTAATCATGTTATAAGGCCACCACATATACTGATATTCTGTCAATTTTTAATGCCAAATATCTTTGCAGCCAACAGACAAGCAGAAGTTAATGAATAGAAGAGATTATATATAGGAATAATTCAACTGGTAAAATTATGAGCAAGGAGAAAAATGAGATCCTCTAGGTAGACCTAAAGAGAAAGAGAGAAATGAGTGATTTTAGTCTATGTCCAAAGTATTTCAGGTAGCATTATGGCTGAAGTCCTTTTATTAAAAAATAAGTAGGTCCCCACCTGAAACAAACTTTGGTGAACTAGTCAAAGGAGAGAAAAACTTACTATTAATGATGTGGAAACTCGCAGTGTAAAATTTCTTAAGCTACATGTGAAAGGCAATTTAACAGGGTGGCTTTGACTCTTGTTCCATATCTGAGATGTCCTGCAAACTCACAGAATTATTGAGCTATAGGAAAGTCTGGGCTGGAAAGAGCCTCTGGAGGTCCTCTTATCTAATCCCTCAAAAGATTAGGACTCAAAGGACATCCAGTTTCAGCAAGTTGTTCAGGGCTGTGTCTGGACGAGTTTTGAATAGCTCCAAAAGTGGAGATGCCAATACCTGTATCAATATTTTGCTGTCCTCATGGCAAAAACATGTTTCCTAGGATCTGATTGGAATTCCTGGTTTTGTAGTTTATGTCTGCTGCCTCTCATCCAATTCCTCTACGCCTCTGAGAAGAGTTTGCCTTCTCTGTATCACACCATAATTTAGTTGTGGTCAACAAGATTACTCCAAACTCTCTCTTCCTCAGGCTGAACAAGCCCAACTCCATCTCATGTTCCTCATATATCCACATTCTTCTGGATACCTGCTTTCTCAGATGACTACAGCATAACTTGGACTCCTGAATTAGATGTCTAAACACCAACAGAAGGAGTCTGTGTTAGCCAAAAGAGAGGACAAATCTGGCTATCTGTGACCAAAAATTGAGACCTGTGATCAAAAATGTTTCTGAAACCCCAAGGCAAGAGAATGAATTACTGGCCCAGAAGAATTCTGTGTTTCATGGTGACTAGAGAAGAAACTCTGGAAGAGCTGAGGGGACTCATCCAAACTGTGTTTGTCTGGCAGTGAAGGCTTTTGCCTACTTAGCAGAATACCACACTCTTGGATCATTTTGTTGGATTCAGATGGTTAAGTCAGCCACCAGTGAAATGGCTAACTCTGAAACAGAAATCCTAGCAAAAAGACTTTGTGTTAACAGTATTAGGGGCTCATGACTCTTGGACAACTGTTGCTTTTGTCTGTAGGAAGATATTTTATCCAGAAGGCTGAAGAATCAAAGCAAATTAAACTGAAACAACTTCTGAAAAAGCTGAATTATAAATGTGTAATGGGAAACGTGGTTTAGGAAAACAATTCACAGTCATTCCTTCTGAACTTAGTAACTTTCTTATAAATAGGAAACAGACTGCAGAACTGAAACAAGTGGCTTGTCTTACTGAGATCTGCTCTGACAAATGGCAGTGTACACTTCTTCCCACTATGTGACCAAAAGGTCAGACTGATCTTATGGAGGATGGGTTTTGAGAAGAGGAAATGACTGCTGTCCAAAATACCCCATGGTCATTGCAACACAGATGCGATGAGAGAATAAGGAGCTGGTGATCAGCCTAGGGGTGAGGTAATGGCGTTAGGAAATAGCCAGATTATGCAGCATATTTTTTTTAAGTGACAGCTAATATACAGTCCAGCATGATTTTTCCCTCTCCACCTTTCAGTCCCTGGAAAATGACTCATATGATGCATCAAATGATGAGAAAGTGGGAATATGACACCAAGAACAGATTTGCCTGTGACCCTGAAAAGCTCCTCAGAGCTCTGCAGAGGGAACTTAGGTTCAGGCATGTAGCCAGCCATCAGTAAGAATGGGGTTGTGTGTGTTGTTCTGATGGAGATCCCTAGTACAAATTAAAATGGGTCCTCTCAGCAGCAATTTATCCCATTTAAACTAAAGGGGGATTACTGTTTTGTAAAACTGTACAGGTCTCTGGGGACTGAGGTGTTTCAAAGTTCACAATGAACTGAATTTGAAACTTTCTCTCTAAGAAATGATAGACTACAATTCCAAGACCACAGACTGAGCTCTGTTATACAGGAAAATTCCATAGAGGACATTTGGGTGCAACATGATTAAAAGTGCAATGTCCTTGCTCTTCCAAGAACTTCAGAGGAGTTCAGCAAAACAACTAGTTTATGTACATTTTCACTTTTTAAAAAAGGTTAACTGAGTTCACTTTAACACATCATAGCCTGTGCTTTTTCAATCACAACAAGCACTGACCATCCTTGTGCACAATGCTTTATCTGGGCTTGCACGGGGATGGCGGAAGGAAGTAATGGGGAAAGAGATTCTCCCTTTCTTTTTGAAGTGGGTGAGATACAGCAGGGGTGATTTGAAAGGAGAAAATCTGGCACAAAGAGAGAACTGCTTGTGCCTCCGTTCTCGATGGAGTTTTGAGTCATTCATGCAGTGCAGTAGCTAGGGAGCCTGAGTGACTCATACATTGCTAACTATGGAGAAAAAAAAATTCTGAAACATTCAAGCATTACTCACATTTTCACTTAGTATCAGCTGATTCTAGTAGCCTTATTCCACCTTTGGGGATTTAGTACAATGGGTTATATAAAAGACAGATTGGGCTCAAGGTTCCTTTTAAATGATGTGCTAAATATGGCACCAGACACCTTGCCTAGATCAGTAAGTATTTTGAATGCTCCTCAGTTCAGCATGGAACTTATCATCTTTAACAGGGAAGAGCTAGAAAAATTGTGAAATTCACATTAGAGTTGACTTCAAAGCTCTTGATAACTATCTTAACTTACATGCTGTGATTTTCACCCCAAAGTCTTCTCAAATGTTCGGTAACTGGTAAACCAAGCCTGTCCAGGGATTTATTACCCACTGTTAAACTGGTACAATTTCTAGTATCTTCAGAACCCACAATCATGGAAGCATAAGAAAAAATTGAGTCTTTTACAAGATAACCAATTCCAACTCTCTCAGCCTCCCCTCACATGCCATGGACCAGTCACCTGGCCAGCTTGAGGCTCTCCAGTGGGATTGTTCTACTGTACCCAAGACTTTCAGTATGGGAGAGCCTAAACTCAGACACAGTGTTTGGTCCAGATGTGGTGCCATAAGTGCTGAGTAAAGAGCAATGGCCTCTTCCCTTGACCTGTGGGCCATGCTTCTGCTACCATAGCCCAGTGTTTGCTTGGTCTTTGCCCTAAGGACCCAGGCTACTCGAGAGTGCTCAGCAATGCCATGGCGTGGGTCAGTGTAGGCACATTGTGTGGCTGTGCAGTACAAAGATGCCCAGGAGATGCACATGTGTCAGGAGATCTACATATGGCCACACTGTCCATAATTTTATCTACTTTCTGTAAGACTGTGTAGACTATTTGGTAGATCTCTGGAGTGAGACCAGAAGTTTGACATAATTAGTTTCCTGTTTTATTAGATAAAAATGAGTTATTTCAGTTTTAAAGAAAAGTGAAATGATGTAGACCCGTTTTGCAAATAATTTTGAGGTCTATGGAGAAGTGCTGTGTAAGAACCAGACATAATTTTTCATAGTTTTTTTGTGAATGTTTCTGTGAGGTAGGTCCTTGCTACAAAATTCAATCCCAAAGTAAATTTCCAAATTTGTGCTGAAATATTCTAGGAACTTTAATATAACACTCTGGCCAGGAGTTTAGTATGAATCAAAAGAAAACTGGATGTATTTTCTGGACAATAGAAATACCCAGTTTGATTAGCAAACATTTCAAAATAAGCAAAAACTCTGTGAGTTCTGGAAAGGCTGAGGATCCTAAATATAAGTTATATTTGTACTCTGAATGAGCAGGAGGAAAAAAATCATTTCTGTCTGAGTATTTCCACAGTGATCTGATTTAATTTTGTGCTTCTTCCTCTGAAGTCCCTGGTAGCCCTTCTGAGGGCTACAGCATTGACATCAGACTGGGAAGGTCCAAGATTTCCAATGCTGAGAGACTGAAATATTTCACCAGAGACCACTGACAGCCTTCACTTGTGGCTGAGACTGAGGTCTTATGTACTGTGGGTTGCCCAGGTAAGAAACATGTGGATAGACTGATACTGGTGCAGTGTTGCGCTCCTGTTGGCATGCCTTTTCCAGTTCTGGTGTCCCTGGAGCTATCACTTCTGTAGATCTCTGAACTGTTACCTTAACCCTAATGGAGGCTTGGGATTGAGACTGAAATCCCTGGTACCATGCGTCATCAAGATCAGGAAGTTGTTGATGGAGCAATGTTGATGCAGCGAAATGCTCTATGCCTTTTTCAGCCCTGGTCTGTGGAGCTGGTAGGCATGGTGGCTCTCTGAATCCAAACCCTAACCCTTAACCCTAATGGCAGCTTTCTACTGAGGCTGAGGCCCCTGCACCAGGGGTGGCCCAGATAAGAAGTATGTGGAGAGGTCAAAATTGGTGCAGTGCTGTGTTCTTCTTGGCATGCATTTTCCCAGCACCTTCCCATGACCCCCTCCTCTACTCAGCAATACACAGCAAAATTTCCCTGCAGTTGAATGAGGAAGAACCAGAGATTTTGAGATGCTGAAGCACAGAAAAACATGGATTTTTCTCTTCTGATTGCCTAGCAGAACACACAGGGAAATATGGGCGTGGATGTAGACACAGCAAGCTCAGTCTGGCTCTGTAGTGTACTAGGTGAAGTCAGATGGCAATCACCAGGGCTAACACTACAACTAAGCCTGTTTCCAGCTCATGATGCATTTGTTTAGATGCCATTCCTTTTCCTGATAGATAGATAGATACATACATACATACATTTATTTTTTGAATTTAATTAATAATTACTAATGGATTGCACTCCATTTAAAGTCTGGCTAACATTTGTTGAAGCCAACAGGTTTCTGTGGGGTAAAGTAGTGCTTCATCCTCAGTGTGGTGATCTCCAGTGCTCAGGGCTGTCACAGGGGAGGCATAGGCAACACCAGGGCTTAGTCAGGCGTGTTCTGCAGTGCACATATTTCAGCTAGAGACAGATGGTTGTTTGCTCATTAGAAATATGTAGGTTAATTCCATAGAGGAATGCATATATCTTTACCTGATTGCACTTCAGGGGAAATTTGAGTAGAACAACTTCAATAGGAATTATGGGAAGCGCTGAAAAGTCAGGTCACATTTCCTGTGGACTGGGGTATAATACTAGACAGTGCAGTTTGAAACTGTTAGTTAAGAAGTAATATGGTGCTATTGCAAAAAGGCTATTGTTAAGGATATTGTAAGGTTATTGTTAGGAAATGAATTATTAATAGGTGAAAAACTGTTATGTTGCTAAGTAATGAGTAGTCCAACTGTGAATGCAGGATGCAGTGGCTTTCCCCCATCTCAGAACTAGAATATTTCAAGAGAAGGATATGAGTATAAAGTGCTTTCCTACTAAAAGAAGCAAAGTGGATCAGGAGTCTCCACCTTGGGTTACAGGCAGCTGAGCTTCTGTAGAGGTCTCTATGTCCCATTGGGGCCTGTTGAACTTGGGATGCCATGAAGAAGGGTGAAAGAAATAAAAGTCATTTACTATTTCTCACATTGTAAGAACTTGAGGGACTCCAGCCATCAAGTTTTCTGCAAAAGTACAAAAGAAAGCACTTTTTTCACAGAGTACCTATAAAATGATGGAACTGGTTGCTGTACAAATTTTGAAGGCGGAAACCATGCAAATATTCATGGCAGACTGAAAAAAATACCTCTGACTGTGATTATTAAGAATGATATTGCAGATACAATCTCCTGCTCAGAAGGTCTCTTATTCTTTGCAGTGGGTTTACACTGGCCAGATGACAGGTGTCCACCAAAGCTGCTCCATCACTTCCCTCCTGAGCTGGGCAAGGGAGAGAAAATACGATGAAAGGCTCATGGTCAAGGTAAGGACAGGGAGAGACCATTCAACAATTGCCATTTTGGGCAAAACAAATTCAGCGTGGGGAAATCAATTTAATGTATTGCAGATCAGATCACAGTAGGGTAATGAGAAACAAAAACAAATCAAAATTACTTCCCCTCACCCCTTCCTTCTTCCTGGGTTCAGCTTCACTGCCAATTTTCTCTACTTCCTTCACCCCAGAGCATAAGGGGAATGGGGAATGAAGACTGTGATCAGTCATCACAGGTTGTCTCTGCTGTTCCTTCTCAGGGGAGGATGCTTCACACTCTTCCCCTGCTCCAGTGGGGTGTGCCTCCCACAGGAGACAATCCTCCATGAAATTTTCCATCATAAGAACTTCCCATTGGCTGCAGTTCTTCACAAACTGCTCCACTTTGGGGTGAGGCTGCGCCTAGTCTGCCGCGTGGTCGGAGCCTTGCCTGCTTCTGGCTAGCCCTGGCGACGGCTTCAGGCAAACGGTACGGCCCAGCTGGCTGACCAACCGAGCCGATCCGGTGGGCTCTTTCCAGCCCAGCCGCTTGGTGTGAGTGGTGACGATGGTGAGGAAAGAAGGAGGACTCTGCTGAAGGGTCACCACAGGAGTTTATTGAGGGTCCAAGGGAAACAACCTCACTCCAGTGAGTCTGCCCCAGCAGAGCGAAGACTGCCCTATGACAGCTCCTTTTACTCGGGGGAGGAGTGAGGGGAGGTGACAAGGAAAGAACCAATGAGGAAGTCGAGGGCGTGGCCGCCAGGATGATTGACTCCTCCGGGAGCCAATCCCCGTGGGGGGGGATGGACTCCCTCGGATCCTGGCCTATCACTCGACGCCCTCCAAGGAACTTTCTAGAACCAGGGAGAGGCCTCGAGGAGATGGACAGGTCCTCGGGGGTAGGGAGTACAGGATTGACAGATAACTGAAACTAGGTAAACAACCAGGGTAAAAACCACCTGGGGTTTGAACAGGGGTACATGGAACAAACCAATGAACAACATGAACAAACATTTAACAAATAGAATTAGACACACCACTACAGTGGGGAGTCCTGCTGGTGGAACACACCAAAGGAAGGACCACAGGGAGTCAAGGCTCCTTAGGGGACTCTGGAGAGGGACAGCCTTGCAGGTGTTGTGAGGTGGCTCAGCCACACGCCTGTACCGGCCCTTGTCTCCCACTGCTTCTCAAGGGAGCTCATATCTCTTTGCATGACACTGGGGGAAAGGTTATCTGCATCTGAGGACATTCAACGCCCCATCCTGTTCAGGTGACCAGTGTTGGCGTAGCCAGGAGAGTCTCATCATGCAGGCCCTGGGCAGTGGTGAGCAGTACCAGAGGGCAGGAGCAGTGGTGCCAGGACCTGCATCATCCTTGCCGCCTCACCGCTTCTGCAAACCCACTTGATGGCTGGGGGACACCCTGCTCATGACTTACCCTACAGGCAGCTGTGCCCCACAGCCCACATGCCCCAGCCATCCTACCCGTGGCACAGTTCACCTCTTTATCCATAACCTCCATTTTCCTTCTGCCTCTGCCCTGCCTTATCCCATGGCTAAGCAGGGATGGACATAGCCAGGAAAGAAGCTGTGTGATGGTCCAGGCTTTGCTTTGTCAAATGTCACCATGCACATGTTGTGCAGTGCTGTGCAATGGGGAAAGGAGGGCATCCTCTTGTTGCTCCCAGCCTCTTCATCACATTAAGCTTCTGCTTTAGAGTGGAAATGCTGGAGTACACTCTGCCATTTCCTATTATTCTGTGCATGACTTGGCACAATAAAGCCCTCCGTGGCAGGTCTCCAGGAGCTACTGTAACTCTCTGTATGCATCCTATACATTCTGGAGGAATCACAGGGGAATTAACGCTGCTGTTTTCAGCCTGCTGTTGCAATGCATGAATAATCACAGAAAAAATTTGCATTCATTCAACAGTGTGTGGGAATATTTAAAATATAAAATCCACATTCATTTAATTAAGGAGAAAAATACCAACAAAAAAAAAAATCATCATTCATGTTAAGCAGTCTGAGATCCTTCATTTGCTTTAAATGAAAAGGTCAATGTCAGTTTAGGTTCTGCCTAGAAAGATGAATAATTTGTTTGATCACTTGAGAAACAGGATGTTGCCCAGTAACTTGTTATTATATTTCAGTGACAGTGTTCTCACTCGAGGTTAAGTAGAGTTGTAGAACTGACAAAGCACTGAGCTGCCGTATCTCTGGCTTCACATCTTGTGATAGCTTCTGCTGAAGCAGAAGATGTCCTCACCACAAGACACTAAAATATGCAAAAATAATAAAGAAAAAAACTTTCTCTTGAACCTTTGTAAATCAAATTTACATTTATGTGAATTGGCTGTATTTCTTATTAAAAAAAAAAAAATACCCAAAAAACCCAAGGTAGGAATTCACAGTGGCCAATTATTTCTTGGAATCACAACCTTTTGATCAAAAGAAAGACCTTCAGGGGATATTTTCATTTTTCTTTTCACAGAAGGAAAGAATCTCATTAATACAGAGACTCTCTTCTCCTCTTGCCTGTACAGTGTAGGTCAGTCACATTCTCATCCTTCAATTGGACAATGCCTTAGATAGAGGAAGATCCCAAATGTAGAGTTTCTGGGTTTCTCAGATGTAAGGGTCTGTGACAAAGTGATGGACGTGCAGCTGTGTGCCAGTCCATCTGCTCATGTGTCAGAGCCATGGGACACAAGTGGGGATGGGGCTGCAGATGTGGATGGTGGTGGTGGACACTTCTGGTTCTTACAGAGGACTTCTTGCACATTCCCTGAACAGGATTTTTCCATCCACTCCCCTCTTGTTAGGCATAAGTGCAACTGTAGGCTGCAGTTCCCCTCCTCCTAAAGTAACCCTCTAAATGCATTTGGACCTATTCCACTGCAAAAGCACTGCCTGTCTCCCAGGAGAGCTGTGGGTGACCACCTCATGCCCTCTCAGCAAGCAAGGAGTCCAGGAAGTGTGCTCAATCCTGCTTGGCATGTAGTGTGCTGCCAGCAGACACAACATGCCCTGATTTGGAGCAGCCTTTTCCCTGCATGTGGCCTGGCCAGCCTGGCATTTACAGCTGCAGGGGACAATGATGTCAGTGGGCTACAAAACATGGGCAAACCCAGACCCTGACGTGCCCTTGTTGGGAAACCATCTTGTTGGCCTCTCTGAGAGCCCTTCACACCCAGGTCATAATTAACTGACACGTCACTGCAGCCTTACCCCTTCTCCTCCATCCTGCCATGCAAACAAACGTTGGTCTGTGAAAGGTCATGGTTTTCTCCCCAGGATCTGTGCTCAACTGCTCCCTCCACCCCAATGCCTGCTGCCAGTGTTGCCACTGCTCCCTGTGTTTATGCTGCTGGGACATTGAAACAAAGGACTGGCTCTTTTGTTTCTAATGAGAGCTGCTGGTTTCTGGGAAGCACATAGAATGCACTTCCTGATCAGAAGCAGTCATTGTGGTTTGGAGAGGGACTACTGCTTTAGTCCTAGGCATTTTATTGACTAGAACAGAATTTGTATGAAGATCTCAGGCTGTGGGCAAATCTGGATTTGTTTCCACTGCCAGATACCCACTGTATCCACTGTAGCATGTCCAGACTGTGGCTGGTGTGGTCATGGGCTCAAGAGGACTCTTCAGGCCTTCCCGTTCATGACACATCCTTTTCAGGATCCTCAGGTGACTGCTCCACCCTGGAAAGGTGCTCGACTAACACAGCACCTACTTGTCATACCTAAACACTGAATCAGGAATCCTTTGTACATACTTTTTAAATAATCCACCTCAAGTCCCCCAGCCTTAGGATGTGAAGATTGTTCTGGACTTTTCTCTTTCTCCCTATCCAAATACTGCAACTAGAAAAAATTAGTCCCTCTGCTTGTGCTCTTATGCTGTCTCTTTGCCATTTTCCTTTTCATGGTATTCCACCCATCTGCGGTGCCTGATGTGTGCCTGGTGGTCTTTTCAGAGCAGAGACTGTATTTGGTTTTTTGCATCACTTGCAAGAGAAGCTCCTTAAACCTGGCCCTTTCCTCCACAGGCTGCTACAAAACAAACTGCTGTGAAGTGCAAGAGGAAAAGAAAGGTCCAGCTGTGTAGGTGGACCAAAGGTGCCTTACTTGATCCACACCCAAATAAATACAGGTTGGTGAAGCTTGTGCATTCACTACACAGCACACATCTGACATGAAGTAGTAGCTATTTTCTGACAGACTGCAGTCCCATCCTGGAGCTGTCTCCTCTAAGCAGCAATGTCAGGACTACTACACAGCATTTACACATCAGCCCTGTCGTTGCTGTGGATTTCAGGTGAGATGGTGACTGGTATATGAAAAACTGCTGCTCAAGAAATCAAGTGGAGGCTGATAAGAAAAGTCATTGCACAAGCCTAGTGCAATGCAGTACTATGCACTACTTCCTAGCATATAAAAAATATTTTCTGGTTGTCTATTCACTGCTATTTCACCCTCAGCTTCATTTTTCTTTTAAGGCATGTTGCAACAATCAAGGGTTTTTGAACAGTAAAATGGTCTTTTTTTCTTTTTCCAACCCCAGCACCATCCAGAACAGTATCTTGCTGTAGAGTAAAGGGTTTGTGAACTCTAGAAATAGCATCAGTACCAGGGAAAATGAAAGGGTGAAAACCTCAAACCAATGTTTGTGAGACTGGGCTTCAGAAATGTGGGTGGCAGTCCAGCTTTGGCTTCCTGAACACATTGTCTGGGAGGTGTTACATAAACATGGAGAAGCATCATTCAGATATATGCACACCAACAGGCCTCTTGCAGCCAGTCTTTTCCAAACACTTGTCTCTGCTCTTCTATAGCTGACATTATTTTTCCTGACTTCATAATTTTCCTTTTAGCTTAAAATTCATTGTGTGCCATCTAAGCTCTTGTTTCAATGAAGTTATCCATGAAAGTAAGACAAATTCAGCTGAAGTTAGGAGGATATGTTCAGTGACCAGATGAATAAAGGGTAACTCAAGCTTTCCATTGAGTAGGTGGAATGAAAGAGCAAACCATCCTTGAGGATGGTGTGTGAAAGGAGAAACACAATGCAGTTGCCTGAGATAGCCCAGGCATCCTTTTGGGTCCTATGATTCACATGCCTCATTGACATTTGTGCCTTATTCTCAGCTTCTCAAATATTTGTCTCTTCCTGCTATTATTTTTAGCTTGGTTTGCTAAAGAAATAAGGCTGATGAGGCTGCCCATCTGGCTGTCTATTGCTCCCACCTGCCCATTCTCCCCAAACCCCTGTGATCCTGTTTCATTCCAGTCTGGTGGTGGGATGGACATCTCAGGGTGAATTATTCTACACATGCCATGAAAATTGGCTGCTCCTGAGGGAAGGTTGTAGCACTTGCTGGAGATAAGGGCAGAGTTGGTGCCCTTATCTGGGTGCCAGCTGTTGATGCCCTGTGATAACATCTGGGTGGGTGCTGGGCGTGTGCTTTTATTCATTAGGCCACTGGGGCACAGAACACTTGAAGCTTGAAACACATGCTGTCTCTTGCCTGTGGAATGATGTAAAGGCCACACAGCAGCTGGGTTATTGATGTGCAAAGGCAAGGGATGAAGGACACATTTCCTCAGATAAACAAGACTTCCCCATGTCTGCAGCTCACTGAACAACTTCTGCGTCTGTAACCCTGGGTAACTAATGGGTAAAGGATTCAGCTCTTGGGATCCAGCTGATTTTGAGTGTTTGCATTCTGTTTGCTGCTATGTGTGAACGGATTCAGATATATGATATGACTCCTGAAGCTGTGCAAGTCTTTTTTACATCGCACACCTACTCAGGTGGGAGAGAAACATGAGGTTTCTTTGGGAAGCTTTGCCATCCATGCAGGAGCACTGAGTGATCAGTCCCAGTTCTGGATTTCCAGAGATGCTGACTTGTCCACCTTTCACATTGCCAAGGTGGCACTTAGCCCACAAACAGATGTGGTAATGTGGCAGAAATATAAATGCGTGCTCAGATTTGTCTGATGGGGCTGCTCTGCCTCTAAAGTTAACTGTGTGTCTTTGCAGGAACAAGACTGCTCTGTGCAGCAGTCTCATGCCTCTGAAAGATTTCAAGATTGTTTGCATTTCCTCCCTTTACCAGACTTTCTTACTCTTTATTCTTTCAAAGCTACATTTCTTTTTCTGCAGGGCATTTTCTTCCTTCTCAAGTTTTGTCTCGGCTTTTTGCAGGTATGAAGGAGCACCCACTCAGATGCTCCCAGGATCCCTGTGTGACTGGCAGACAATGAAAGATCCTGTCGTTTCATTTCATGCTTTTTTTGCTTCAAAGTGACTCAACAGCCTCTGCAGATCCTCACTTCCTCAGCCAAATGGAGCTCATCTCCTTGCCATGCCTTTTTAAACTTATCAAAATTAAATCCACATGTCTAACAAGGAAAGCAGTGCAGGGTTATGTCCTGGCAAGGTCACTAATGCCAAAGGCAGGATCTGGACAGGTAGCTGCCAGAGGGAGACAGCTTGTGTCCTGCTCCTTTTTTGCCATTTCCATTAGGATCCTGCTCTGTAAATGTCGTGCTTTGTGTTTTGATGCCTAAGCTTCAACTGCAACCACATGATCTGCTTGTCTATAAGCAAAAGTCTTGCCTTGTTTTAGAATATGAATTAAAGTCATGAATCCACCCTTGGCTAAAGTGCATGTTTATTCCTATACTATGAACTCTGCTCCTGCAGAGAGGAAATCATTATACACGTCAATGCCCCCAAAAGGGGGGGTCAGAGGAGGAAATAGCACAAAAAAAAGCACCTAACGTGGTTGTTATGAATAAAATATCCAGCCCGGCTTTAATCATGAAGCAGAATGGCTCCAAATGGTGTCGGAGGCCTGGTTTATGAGGCATAGGACTGATACTTCCCCCTTCTGCCATAAGAGTTTTATTTTAGGTGATAAAAATGAGGAAAAACCACTGAAAAGTCAGGGTAAAGTGGAAGGATGCTTCGCAGCACCCGTGTCAGTTTGCATCTGTGCAGTGTGCTGCAGAAAAGCAGTTTCACCGCAGTCTGACCTCGCTAAAGCTCCATTCCCAAACGTGGGCTTTGCTGGCAGTCAGAAAGGAGCTGCTCGGAGGGGGCCGGCGAGCCTGCTGTGCTGAGCCATGGCAGGCAGAGGCTGGCTGGGGATTCTGCTGCTCCCTCCTCCTTGGGTGATGCCTGCACAAAGAGGGGCAGGTATGGAATCCTCCATATCTGCAATGCAGCTGAGGATTCCCAGTTTCTGGGGACACCTTCAGTATTCTCCTTTCTGGTGCTTCTGGAGGACACACAGGGACCACGTGAGGCATCCGTGGGTCACTGAAGTCTTCCCCCTTACACCAAAGGTTGACAAGGACATGGCTCATAAGGACATGGCTGACATGAGGGATACTGAGCCCTCTCTTCTCTGTCCAAGGGTTACTTTTATTTCACTGGGGATGGTTGTAAAAATGCCTTGGAAGTATCTTTTCTGCACACCAGCATCTGTACACCGTTCATAACAGTAAGTAGCATTTATGCCCCACATCACAGCAGTGCTGTTTGGGGTGTCTCTTCCCGAAAGCAACTGCATCTGGGTGGTAGTAAAGGCTTGGGGCACCTCCAAACAACTAATTTACCACTGCCATTCCTCAAAGGACAAGCAAGGGGGAAGCATCCCTTTCTGGTTCTTCTTCCAGACTGGCATTTGTTCTATGATAATCTCCTTCATTGTATATGAAACTATAACTGGCTTTGATAAATGCCTTTAGTAATCCAGCTCTTGTTTTATGGTTTAATGTAACAACTATTAATTACCTTGACTACAAAATGAGTTTACCCCCTTATTATTTAATAGTGTGAAGGACAAATACTTTTAGGTTTCCAGTGCATTATTTGGTAGATTTCTGGTGAGCAGGTTTTTCCTCAGAGTTGCCACTGGGTTGTGGTGAGATATTACAGAACTGGGACAGAGCCTTAGGTCAGCAGCAGCCCAATAGCAATGTCCTTCAGTCTTCACTTGACATCACTGGCTATCCATGAGTCCTTTCTTATGAACAGAGAGAGCTGTAGCAACACTGAACTGCGTCTGGAATCAAAACTTGGAGGTGAAATAAAAGCCAGAATTGTTGACCTCTCTGTAGCACCATTAACTTGCCCTGTCTCCACCAGTAAAGCTCTGCTCCAGCTTTCACCACAGTGAAGGGAAATCTATTGCTGTTCTGTTCTTTTTGCTGTCTTCAGGTCAAGAGGAGTCAAATATAGCTTTTGTATGGAGTTGAAGGCCCATAAGGACTTTTGCACCTGGGATACCTTTGCCTTGGATCACCCATCCTATCCAGGGAAGACATCTTTGTCCTCCTCTTGCACAGTCCCCAGGGTCTCTTGTTGATCTCTGATTCTGATTCCTGCAGGATTCCACATGTCAGTCATTTGGGGAGCAAGGGGCAAGGCAGGAAGGTTTTCCTTTGAGCATACCACACAATTTGCTGGCCACAGCTGTGTACCTTTAGCAGCACACTAAACCAGCTGGAGCATCATCCCCAGATCCCATTAGTTCCTGAAGTCAGCAGCAATGGCATGCTTCTCCCTAGAGATCTAGGAACTGCCCAAGACCTTTAGCTCAATACATACTTGCCTGGTCCCAGACCTTGCATCCAGCTGCTGGCTTGCTGGCTGGAAGGGCAGAGATTCAGCTGTTAATTGAAACATGCCCAGTTGTGCTAGCAATTCTCTTCATGGATTTAGCCCATCCACAAGTGCTATGGCCTATTGGGGTGAACACATCACCAATGGCTGTCCCCCCACTGGTTTAATATCTGTCTCTTGTGTTGGCAATAGCAATGATGGGGCCTGGCCAAAATGCATCCGAATTTCTCAATCAACTCTGGTAGACCTCAGATCAAGGAAGCAGGAACTCAGTGATCCACAGACAGCTTTACCACTAAGGAAGATCATTTTCCTGGACCAACAGTACCACTAAATACCTTGAATGTGTTCAAAGGTTTGGATTTATTGAAGGCACTTAATACTGAGAGGCCTGAAAGGTGAGTAGTGAGCATATCTGTCAGAAAGAAAACTTGTAATCATGTGTCTAAATCTGAATGTTGGCTACTGTGGAGACAGGTCCCCCTCTCACCATGCCTCCCCTGCCACAGGGGAAAGCAGAGCACCAGCAGGGCTCTCTGCCACACTGCAATGACCACTGGGATGGAGCTGCAATGCAGGCAGGCACCTCTGGCTCTCCCATAGTTGTTGCTGCAAAGAACTCATTGATACTCACCTCACTGTCAGTACTGCACCTTCTGAGTCTTCTTACAGGTCATCAGCCCACTTGCATTCAGGTCTCTGCCTCCCCTGCTCAGTATTTTGCCTAGTTGTCAAGCTGGGGGTTAATACCTCTCAAATTAGCTATAAAAATTCATATGAACATTAAGTTCTTTAAACATCCTGTTCTAGTATTTCCTTTGTTTACAGTCAAATCCATTTCTGGCCTTATTTCAGATATCAATTGTTCCATGCATAGCATCCTTCTTCTTCAGATTAATATTCAGGGAAATCCTGTCCTATACCATCAAGGTTTCTTGTATTTGCACTGTCTTTTTTCTCTGGCAAGTTTGTGCCTGGATTACTGAAATGATTTCTTACAACTTCCAACATAGGGAGATGAAATTAGTGCATAGGTTCAGGACCTTGTTTCCCAGCCTCCTGCCCCTCTGTAGGGTGGGTTTCTCATGTACATGTCCAAGTTACCAAAGCAGCTCCCAGGGATGACGATTCCTGCCACTTGACATTATTTGCTGTTTCTTAACAACAGAGAGAGAAAACGCTTTCCTGTCTGGTTAGGTGTGAAAAGAGAAGTGCTGGCATGAGAGAGGGGGCTGCATGTCCCAGTGAAGGGAGCTGGTACCCACCAAAGGCAGTGTGCCCTGCCAGACTGAGCAGGGGCAGGGATATGCCCTGCTACTCTCCTGGCTCAGGGAGTACCTTGTCCTTTATCCTTGAGGAACCACTTTCCAAGTAACTGGTCTATAAAATAGGGATAAACCTGCCTCTCATAGCCATTCCCAAAAGATCTGGTAATGCTCTCCCTAGCATTTTCAATATGTGGAAGTCCCTGGGGATACCTCAGGGCCTTGCCTGCAGTAACAAAGCCCAGCTCTCCCAGCAAGACCTTTTTCTCTGACTTGGTGACTCTGTGACTCAGCTCTGAAATACTGTTCTTCCACTGATAATTTTGATAAGTATAACCTTACACTGAGCTACATTACAGATGAAAACCCAAGAAGATTTTTAATCTCCTGTTATTTACTTGTAACATCATGAATCATAGCATTGCACAGTGTACATGATATTCTGTGATGATATAATTACAGAGCTCTCTATATACTGTGCTTTCTTAATTCATTGTATTCAACATTCACCTTTTAGTAAGGCATGCTCTAGTTCTCAAATGCATATTACTCAGTTTGAAACTAAACAGGGGAATTGAAATCAAGACTCCAGGTATCACAGCCACATCACTGTAGCCTTTGCTCTCTTCCCACACATGAGCAGCACTGGGTAGTTACAGGGTAGGTGCAGCTGCACTTTAGAATGTGTGAGTGGAGTTTGTTCTCAGCCTTATCACCTGGGGTGTGTTTACATGATGAAAAATGCCTCTGTGGTTGTTGTCAGTTGTTCTCGATGGGGGAGGTCTCAAAGTTATGTGCTGGCAGTGCTGGGCAAGGTGGGGAGTCTGGGAACCTCACTGGTGCCCTTAGCTCCCTCCTTGAAGACAGATACATAACAAATTGTGAGGAGTACTAAAAGAAATAATTTCCAACAGTGTCTCCACACATTGTGTCAAGTTCAGGGCCTTCACAGACTCAGGGGCCTGGAACTGTGAGTGTCCAGGGCAGGGAGAAGCCTATTATCCCATCTCCAGGCATAGCAGACTCCATCAGAATAAGCAGGGCTCATGCCCACATGGAGAAGCTCCCATCCCTCCCCAAGGATTGCTGCTCTCAGTCCATTACCACTGGCCTGGATGCTGGTTCTGAGTTCATCCAGCACCTTCACCTTCACCATTATTTCCAGGTCAGTCCCAGCTCATGTTTCTACTGTGAAGCTTGCCAGAAAGGAGGAGAGCAGCCTTTCCATGTTCAGGCTGCATGGTTCCTCGTCTGAGGCTAGTTCAAGAAAAGCTGAAACTACTTGTTGAGGCTCGGTGTCAGATTTGAAAGGCTGCTGGTTACTGAGCTGCAGTGGATCTGCCTGGGGAAATGCCCTTGAAATTGCAAGCAGCAGCATCTCCAGAGCCTCCTCCAACTGTGAAAGTCGGAGGGGCCATCTGAATCTGTGTTGAACAGGAGCCGACCACTTCCTGCAAATTCCAGGGAAATGTCATTTGCTGTGGTAACCTTTGCTGAATCAAGCACTGATGATTAAGCAGCACTCCAAACCCAGGCCTTTACCCCAAGCTTTCTTAAAATTGTAAAATAATGGTTGGACTCCATGATATTAAAGGTCTTTTCTAATCTAAATGATTCCATGTTTCATTATCTGCTGGGTTCCCAGCTCTGCCTTAACTCTCCCTTGGAAGTTACAAATACAAAAGTTTTGCCCATAATCTAATTCTCTCTGTGCCTCCAAACCTTGCAGGGAAGATACCAGTAATTTTCCAGATTTGTTCCCTCCCTCCACAGTTTAGCCAACACCAGCTGCTGCCATATCACTGAGGGGCCACAGCCACCAAAAAGGCAAGTAAACAAAGCGCAGGCCATCAGCAAGCTGTCTCATGGGTGCTTTCCCACCAAGGACCACATCCTACAAAGCCTTGGATTCCCTTTTATTTCATTGCCTTCTCCCACATCTGATTTTCATACCTATGAACATGCAAATGCAACAGGGAAATTTAGCAAATCTGTTACTAAGGCAACTGATTAGGTGATGATGCAATTACCTTGTTATTTGAAAGTCAGGGTGCTGTGTGTTGCAATAAGCTCCTATTAAAGGGGAGAATAAAAGTTTTCATAATACTTTCCCACTCAAAGGCAGCACAGCCCTAAAAATTACTTGCCTTGAGAATACACCAAGAATACCAGAAATCAGCAAAATCTGGCTGCCTTTGTTGTAACAGGAGGCGAGGCAAAATTTCCTCCTTTCTCCAATGTCAACAGGATCAAGGAGGGGGTAACTCACTTTCAGGAGATGTCAAGAAATCCATGAGAAAAAGCGCTCATGTGACATGAGCAATTAACAAGACATTCACCTATAATTACATTTAATTATGAAGAAAATAAATCATAGCAGCAAAGATTTAGGTCTTTGAACACAAATGTTGTACCTAAATGCAGTTATAGAGATGACACTGCACTCCAGCACGTCAATGCCTTGTTTGCAGTGAGCAGCCCAGAACTGAACACAGGATTCGAGGTGTGGCCTCACCAGTGCTGAGTACAGGGGCACAATCCCTGCCCTGGTCCTGCTGGCCACACTATTGCTGATACAGGCCAGGGTGGCACTGGCCTGTATCGGCCACCTGGGCACACTGCTGGCTAAGGTTCAGCTGCTGTTGACCAGCACCCCCAGGCCCTTTTCTGCTGGGCAGCTTTTCAGCCACTCTGCCCCCAGCCTGTAGTGCTGCAGGGGTTGTTGTGACCCAAGTACAGGACCTGTTACTTTTCCTTGTTGAACCTCACACAATTGGCCTTGGCCCACGGATCCAGCGATGCTGTTGAGTCTCGCCTGGTTCTGCTATTTCACACCCTGTCTTTTCCTGGTTTGACGTCCTGTGGCTCTACCACAGCCTTCTCTTCTGCATTTTCCTTCCCTCTCCCTGATGTCTCTGCACATGCTGCCTCCCATCCTTCTATACAGTCTTGGGCCCATGCAGCACTTCTTTCACTTGGCTGGTGCCCAAAGGTTCTATCTGTGCATCAGACCCTTACCTTTGACCTCAGCACTCACCAAGTTGGGGAAGGAAAGGCCAGGAGCCAGCACAGATGATGGGGACCTGGTCAGCCCACAGGGAGCATGGGATCTCCTTCCTTTTCCTCCATGCTTATCCTTAGTACATTCAGTCTCTCACTGCCTGACACACCTGGATTTTCAGCCCAGGTACCTGCTGCCTGTGCTTCGTGCTGACTTTCCTCAGTGGACGAGTCACCTCAGGTCTGCTGCTTGCTTTGGGACCCTACTCAACCCAGTGACGCATGCAACTTGGCTGCCTCTGCCACCTCCCACTGTGAATTTCCATGTTTCTATGCACAGATCTGGCTCCTTGCAAATGCCAGGAGTCACATTCTGGGCTTTTTTTTTTTTTTTTTTTTAACTTCTGTTTTCTGTTTTCAATGTTTTTCTTAATAAGTCCTCACATTGCTCATTTGCTCAAAGACAAGCCACAATTGTTATTTCTGGGAACCAAGAAAAGGTGGTGGAAGAATCAATAAAAGCCAGCAGATATAGATCTGAGGTGGTAGGTGCTGTCAAGAGATGCCAGCTGTGGCTGTTGGGAGGGCTGCTGCCAGAGGCAGAGAATCTATGCTTTTGGGGAGTGCATGCTAAAGGAAAAAAAGATGAGGGAGAAAGCAAGCCTGCTGTTTTTGGTCCAAGATACCAGGAACCTTGTAAAGGAGCAGAAGACGCTGACCTGCTGTTCTGGACTCAACATCACCTCTTTAGCCCACATTACTGTCCTTCTGCAGCTGCACAAGTGCATTTGAAGTCATTGTTTTGAATAGCTTCAAAAGCAAAAACCCACCCGAGTAAGGGCTTGCACAGGAAGTCTTGTAGCACACAGCACCACATGGATCCTGGGATGTGTGCTGGGAGCATCAGTCAGGCTAAAAACCATGGGCATTGTTTGCCCTGCCAGAGGGCTTGGAGGTGATGGTGTCCAAAAATATTGTGGAGAAATTGCTTCTGAGGGACCAGGCTGGAAGGGGTGCAGAAGACCTGCTTGCACTGCTTTGCTGCCCAGCAGCTTCCCAGAGCCAAACCAGAGCTCAGAGAATGCCACAGCTGTGACTGCACCATAGATCTCCACAGATGTCAACTTTATCCCTCAGTGCAGTTCTCCCTGGTCCTCTTCCTTGACCACATCGTCCTGGTCACCTCTTGTCTTCCAGGTGTGGTGCTGAGAGGGTGCCAGAGCTGCCACCACTCACACAAAACCAGCAAATTGCTTCTGTAGGCTGTTAATCTTGGAAGTGGTGTCAAGGTCCAGGATGAGCTGCTTTTCCCAAGGACAGTGGCTGACTTGAAAATACAAAACATTGTTCCTCCTTCTCTGTTGGGAAGGTGTCCCACAAAAGTGCCCAAAAAACATAGGACAGAACTCAGAGGACTTCATACAGCCTTCAGTTTCACTCAATGTGCCATGCTAATGCCAGCAGGAGGGAGCTACTACAGGATCTTCTATCAACCATTTGAACTGAGGCCTGCATTTGGCTAAATCCACCATCTCTGGGATTTAATTTGCCATTGAGTCTTCTTCTTACAGTGGGGAAAGGCAAAGCCTGGGTGGGAACCCCCTTGCATGCAGGCTCCTTGTATGATGCAGCAGGCACCTGGTTCGGGGCTGCTCTCTGTCCCATCCCCTCTTCAGGGCTGGCACTGGTCCTGCTGTGAGTGTGTGTGTGTGTACATGGCTCTCTGCTTGCTGCAGTGATTTCCCAGTGGGCCAGGGAGGAAAAATGAAAAGGAAAATGAAACTGCAAGCCACATCTGCTCTGTGGAAAGTGCTCAGGTAGTATGAATTGTCACAGAGATGAGGCAATCCCCTACCACTCTCTAAATAGAGCCTGCAAGGGTAAGCAACACTAATAAAACTAAAATGATCATCACCTTCCCCTTGAAGAATACATACACTTCTGAATTTATTCTCCTGATTACTGTAAGCTCTGCTCTTTTTTCCTTCTCTTTTTTTTCCTTTATTTTTTTCTTTTTTGTAAATACAGTATTTTGTACCACCCTTTTACAGTTTTACAAGAGATGGCAGCTTGACCACAACAAGTCAGTGGGTAGATGCTGAAATACAATACAGCAGGCAGGGCTGCAGCAAGGTCCCATGGAGACAAGGAGAAGTGAAAAAGTCAGTGAAGTGTGAAAAGGTAGTGATAAAGTGGCTAGGGAAGGAAGGAGGGTGTCTGTGGGAAGTGGTCCCATGTAGGCAGTCTCCTTGGTGTTTCTGTCCAGGCAGGCTCTGGGCTTCCACATGAGACATTCAGATATGATCCTCTTAACACCTTCGCTTCTCAAAATCTCTGCACCTCTAACACCACCCCTTCCCCTCCGCCCCAGGATTTACTTGTGTTTCTGAAATGGCAGAATGTTTCCTCTGGTGACATCCTTGTTGAATAATATGGACTTTGCAACATGTCAGATGGGAGCAGCTGAGTCATGTCTTCCCTCTGTGCTCCCCAAAGTGGGAAGCTGCTCAGGCCTAGAGGCAAAAGCAAGGTTTGCTTTTAGCTGCCTGAAACAAGCCTGTTGTCTTCACTCATCACCGTGGTGTTTTACTGAGTGCTCGAAGCCAGAGGAAAGAGTGTGTGAGGCCATGACCACACCAAAGTGTTTCCTGTCTCTGTTGTCCTGACAGTCAGGGAGAGGGGCTCACTGGAGTGCTCCAGATGTGCACTGGAGTGGTCCTGCTGGGCGTCTCATGGGCAGCTGGAACAGCCACTGGGACTCCCAGTCCCCAAGTGTTTCAGCCACCACATCTTGACAATGATGGGGAGCACACCAACCCTTGAACCACAGGCCCCCAGCACAGACTGGAGGACCACTTTCACCTATAGTCAACAGGAAAATCCAGGCACAAAACCAGTTTAATTCATGTCTACAAAATTGTGATATCAGGATATCATGATGTCAGGAATTTTCTCCCTTTCTCAGTCCAGCTCAAAGCTCCTGCCCTCACATAACCCGCCTCCCTCCTTAGCAAGTTGCTCCCTTAGCCTTTAGCTGCAGTGAAGAGTTCACTCCCAAAGCCAGTGTTTTGCATTCCCAGAGGCAGACATGGCTTGACCTTTTTGCATGCTTTCTGGGAAATATTGTCCTTGGTTCAGCTCAGAAGGGATCTGTGGTGCCTTGGTAGAGCACCCCAAAGAGATGGAGATCCCCATAGTGTCCAGTTAGGTTTTCTGCCTTTACATATTTATTTTCCTGATTGTAACATACTTTTATGGCCAAAAAGAATTGGATACTTCAGGTAGAAGTCACACTTTATTTTTATTGTAATGTTTTATATTCATGGCAATAATTATGGGTTAATTATGATGGTCAGTTAACTTTCAACCTTTTATGCTTCTGTAACAACTTTTGTAACAAATTCCTTACATACATGGAGCCATGTTGAAGCTCACTCTGAAGGGCTCTGCAAAACTGTACAATTAGAGAATTTTTGGTGTGCATTTTTGTACTGCTTGGGAGTCAGATCTGAACTGAGAGTGATTAATGGAAATTCACTGTAATTGAAATATTTTCCAGTGCTGAGCCCTTTACAAACCCTTCAGCCCACCTCTGTCTCTTCTATTATTTCATTTGTCCCTCTGTTTTTTAATCCAGGAGTTGATATTTTCACTGGGCTTTTGCAACAGAGTATTGTACAATATTATGACTGCTTTCTGTGAGAAAGCACTAAACAAATACAGTCATAGAATCATACAATTGTTAAGGTTGGAAAAGACCCCCAAGATCAGCTGTCAGCCCAGCACTGCCAAGTCCACCCTAAACCATGTCCCTGAGTGCGACATCTATACATCTTTGTGTTTCCACAGATGGTGACTCAACCACTCCCTCAGGCAGCCTGCTCCAATACTTGATGACCCTTTCTATGAAGAAAATTTTCCTAATACCCAGTGTAAAGTTTCTTTGGTGCAACCCAAAGCCATTTCCTCTTGTCCTATTGCTTATTACTTGGGAGAAGAGACTGATCTTCTCCTTGCTAAAACTTCCTTTCACATAGTTCTGGAGACCCATAAAGTCTCCCCTCAGTCTCTTTTCCTCCAGGCTGAACAACCCAAATTCTCTGAGCCAATCCCTGTATGACTTGTGCTTCAGAACCTTCACCTTCAATCATGGAATCACAGAATACTTGAGCCTGGAATGGATGTCTGGAGGTCATCTTGTGGTGCACGAAGCCTGGCTGATAGACCAGATGTGTGATCCTCTTCATGCTTGTGGCCTGAATTGATTTATTTTGGCAATGTGGTTGGATTGCTTTGGGAAGCAAACTCCAGAACTTCCCAGCAGATCTCAGAAGTAAAGCTTTGCTTACTCCCCTGTGATCTGGACTTCCAATTAAGATAGGATTCATTTGCCCTGCAGAACATGAACTCTCATTTTGCGTAGCAAGTGCAGCATTACTGACTTACAGAGCCAGAGAAGTACTCAGGCTAGGTAGGACCACTGAAGCTCATCCTTCCACCAACCTTCCACAAACTAGATGTGGGTGCAGTCCATCCCCTTCACCAGGCCACTGAGAGGCATCTGAGAGGATGCTTAAAGAAAATGGGAAAATATCTCCTGAGTATGGAGGTCAGTCTGAAGTCAGGAGGTACGTCAGTGCAGGGAAGGAATAAACTTGAGCCAGGATCTGAGGCAGAGGCAGCCTGGCTAAGAGACCCCCCGTTACCTGCATGCAATGGCAGCACACTCATCAGTAGCTGCCAGTACTGCCAAATCCTATTTTCCAGGTCATCAATCTTACCAGTCACTGCAAAACATTATATAACTCCACTCTACTTGATATTCAGCTTTCATCACATCTCTGTAAGGCTTAAGCCAAAGATCTGGGCAGATTTTGCAAAATCAGATCCAGCCTGTTAATGGGTGCCTCATGTTTTTGTTTTTGTGGCATAGTGTGTGTTGCTCCCTGCCTCTGAGACACCATGTCTTATTCACATGGGTTGTGCAAGGGCTGTCAGGCATCCCCCCAAAAGCTTACTGAAGAGTGCTGCCAAGCTTAATGTAGTGGGCCAACCAGTTAAATGTCTGGTAGAAGCACATTTCACGTGATGAAATGAGTTACTAGGCTTTGCTGGAGTGGCTTTCTGTAGCACTGAGCCTGTGGCAGGACCAGCACTGGCTGGCAGTACCCCAGCCTTGCCCTCAGTCCTCACTGATGGGAGAAGTACGCAGCCCAGAGTGAAAAATAAACAGGGAGGGTATGCTCAAAGGAGGAGCTCATTGCTTTGAAACCCCAGTGAAAGGCTGTGTGCTGCATCAGAGCATTTCCCAGAGCATCCCTTAGGGCTGCCACACAGCCCACAGGGCTGGCTTTTTGCTCCCTGCATCAGCATTGCCTAAAATATCAACTCACATTCATTTCTGTTCCTTCAACCCACAGTCTTCAGTCCAATGTCACCCAACCACACAGAGCTCTACAGTTCCCTCTATCTCTTCTCCACCTTATTTTATTTGAAAATTTTGAAAATGCAGGAGACAGTTTCAAGGTGTGACAGTCCAAGAGGAAAGAAAATGAGGACAGCCTTAGTGGGCCAGACCAGAAGTCCATCTAAGCAGGAATTCTGATGGTCTCTGGATGGAGGAGGAAGTTGGTGCCTAGAAAAGAGTGCAAAAACAGCATGGGAGAACCCATTGTACAGCTTTCCAGCTGGATAGCAAGCCTACTGTAGCTAATAACCATTTAAGACCATAAAAGTAGGAACAATCACAAATCTTCACACCCCCTGCATGCGGGATGCATTCCTGCCTTTTTTTTCTCAATATGCCGTGTGCATGTGACAACAGAAACCAATGAAATGCTGACAGTAAACTCTCCACAAAATTCACCATGGGGCTGCTAATACAATTCTCTCCTGAAGGACCAGCTGGGGGATCAGCCACACCTGAGAGATGTGAGTTGCTTTGCCAGGGCACCACTAGGCAGCACTTGGATTTGGCAGAGATGAGGATCATGGCCAGCCCTGCCTGGAATTCAGATGTGGCTCCTGTTCACAAAATCTTTCCCGCCTGCTCCCTGCTAACATTTAATATCTGTGCAGTTCATGCTCACAAACACTTCAAAGCCCTAGCTAGTCACCACAGGCTAACTCTGCATTTAAATATTTGTGGAGGATAAATATCACATTATATGTTTAGGATAAGACAAATTGCTCTTTGCCTTGAGTTGGTTAGACAGATGACTGGTTGGTATGAATCACAAATGCTACAGTCCAATACATAATTCCAGACTGAGCACGGTGTTATGGCACATGGTTATGTTCCCTGATTTGATGGCTTATTTAACTAATCAGCACAGCAGGAGCAGTTCATTTCAACTATTCCAATAAATGAGAGCTCTGTAATTTGCACATGCAGCTGTAATAGTTGTAATGCTTCATTCCTGCTGTGCTGCTTAGTTACATAAACCATCTAGTTGGAATCAATACTTATTTACTGTACCTAATCAACACAGTTTGAATTATAAACATTCAGAATTTGCATATAAGGTGAGCAGCTGAGATTTCCCTCAGGTACAAATATCTGAAAGTTTCTTAATCTGTTCAAAAGGTCAGGAGAAAGGGTTGTAAAAAGCAGTGGAATAACCAACAGCCCATGTGAAGGCTTTGTTAGGTCTTTTCAAGGGAAATGCAGGGGTTTGACATTCATAACAAGAGGCTGCTGGAAACCAGGAAGGAAATACACAAGAACAGCCTCTGCTGTGCTGTAGAAACTTTGACCAGTAATTTTCTGGCAGCTTTCAATTACCAGTGGATGGGCTGATGGGCTAGAGGCAGAAGGAAGAGATGAAGGTCTGGATCTCATCATGAAGCTTGGTGACATTTAACAGCACCTGGGGCAGGCAGGGGCTGGTGAAAACCTCCATGCACATCAGAGCTTCTGTGTCCCAGCTGGTGAACAGCACTCCCAGAGGCCTGGTAATAATTGATCCTGTCCATTTCCCACCTGGTATCTAATAGATAGCAGAGATTCAATGTCCTTATCTAAGGCACACAGAGCTCATCCTGTGTAACACTGCTTCTCTTCAGACACCCTCAAGCCTGAGCTCTTGCCAAAAAGGTATTAGCAGCAAAAGATAGTTTAGGGGATGGCTGACCACCTACTCCATAGACCATCCTGGCATCCTCTTTGAAATGCTGGCCACAGAGTACCTCATGTGCCATTGGGGTGAGCTGTCCAGGAGGCAGAGAGGTCTCTGCTTTCATGGGCAGAGGGGCTGCTGGGCCAGATGGGGTCTGGGGCTCTGCTGGACCCATCAAGGTGGCAGCCAGGATCTGCCCAACTTCCCCTCACAGTGCACACCTTGAAAGATTAAAAGAGCACTGTACCCTATGTCCATTTGAAAAATTACTGGACAATTTTGATTCCCAAGATAATCTCCTCCTTGTATAAAAATAATAAAGGGAAGAGGGAGGAAGCTGAAACGAACTTCATCCTCA
This sequence comes from Phylloscopus collybita, assembly GCA_027886175.1. NCBI lineage: Eukaryota > Metazoa > Chordata > Aves > Passeriformes > Phylloscopidae > Phylloscopus > Phylloscopus collybita. The sequence continues at coordinate 17,732,909 of JAJNNQ010000007.1, forward strand.
AAAAGACACAGTTTAGAACTCCCAGTTCTCAAACAGGTTTGCCTTGTCAGTTTTGTTTTGATTTCAATTTAGGATCTTTGTTTTAATAGAATATTCTCCTGGAGGAATGCACAGCCAGTTTGTCACAAAGATGTTTAATCAGAGCAGATGGAAGGCAAAAGCTGGTGATTGCTGTGAGCTCATATGCCTTCACATGGTACATCTGGGGTTGTCTTTCAGAACTGGCTCCAGGCTTCACAGCAGTCTATGCAAAACTGAGTTTTTCAGCCCAAAGTAGGCAGATGAAATGAGCTTGCCTGAGGAGACAGTGTTGTTGCCCTGGCAGCCCTGGTCTGGGAGAAGATGCTGTCTCTGCTGGTGTCCCAGCACAACCCCTGGCCCCTTTGGGAACAGCAGGCTGGGGAGCACTGCTTCTCATGGTGTCAGGGCTCGGTGCTTCAGCCGTCCAGCTGAACACCCCTCTTAGCTCACCTGCACAGGCACCTCATTCTGTTTTCATTGCTTCAGCACCTCTGAGATGTCTGCTTGGAATAGCAGCACTGGCACAGGTCATGGGGCAGAAGCTAGGGGCAGGTCTGGTTCGTTGGGGTATCTTAAATGCTCATCTGTTAAGCACCATGTTTTAAAACAGAGGTAAAAAGAAAACCTTTCCTGGCAGAGAAACTGCTGGGTGTTGTATTCCTGTATTTGGAAAGCACTAAGATACATGGAAGGAGCTTGTGGATTCAAAACATTTCCCTGAAGCAGAGTACCTGCTCCCTGTTCTTGCTTCACCATGGAAAAAATATCCCAGTACCACAGCACCAAATTACCTTGCAAACCACAGCCCTCTGGGCATTAGCTTCTTTATGAGTCTCCCTCTGGCTTTTCCAGCAGTGCTAAAGGGAATTACACCAAACATGATGGCCTGCTCCCCTAGGCTTAGCAGGCAGGTCCCTGTAAAGTGATAAAGGCTTTAAATGGGGGCTCTCCCAGAAGAAAAAGGCCAATGTCCTGATATGAGGGTTCCCAGCCTACTGAAAGACTTCATGAGGCAAAGACATGGCCTCTGCATGTGCTTTCCCCAGTAAACCATGATGAGATCTTTTCTGTAGCACAAAGCGAGCCTGTGCAATCAGAAATCTGTGCTTCTAAGGCAAATGCAGCAGAGAGAGACCAGTGAGCACAGAAGTGTCTTCTAGGAACAATTTTAAGATCAGCATGTACAATACTATGTCCCAGGGTTAATTTTTTGCTATTGTTGGAATTCTTTTACTAGTAGGCATCCAGTAATGTACCTGGAATGAACCTTGAAGCCCCTCATCCCCACTACCTGTGACTGCAGGGTTGGACGTCTGCTCCGAAATTCAACAGAAACCCCTTCAAAGCCCACAGTGTTGTTAGCAATATTTGCATTGTGGCACCTCCTTGCAGCATGCTTTTCACAGCATCCCATAACCTGAATGCATTTCCTAGCCGAGTTTCATGGGATGATAGAAAAAAAAGAATAATTTGAGCACTACTCAGATCTCAGCTTGCCCTTGTATTCACGATGTGCAAATCCTGTGACCAAAAGAAACAGATCTAACCTGTACAGGTTTTTCATCTACAAGTCCATACATCTGAGTCTGAGGAAAATCTAGCTAGGTTAAGGAAATTGAATCTCAGTATCACTTTGGGCATCAGAGGATCCCCTCGCTCAGGCTGCAGGCACCAGCTGGTTCTCCTGGTGCACAGTTGTGCTGCCCAGTGTAGGTGCACGCCCGTGAGCACGTCTGCTCCCCGCACACAAGAGCAGAGGAGACCTGCACCCGGCTCTGCAGCTGCAAAGCCTTGAGCTCAGCCCAGGAGCTGCCTGCCCCTCTGCTCCTCCCCACTTAGCTTATTTGCTGGGGATGTTCTGCACTTGCCAGTTTTACAGCATCACAGGGTCCCGCAGGCTGGTAAGACTTCTTTAAAACACATCACAGCTGCTACTGCATTTGCATTCTGAGTTTGTCCCAGTTTGCACTTAGGTTTTGGCTTTGGTGCATTGTCAGGGGGTTCTGTTCACAAAATCTTTGCATTGGGGTGCTTGTTGCTGTGTTCAGGTTATGGGGTGGAAGCTGGCAGAAAAAGGCAGGTGTTTCCCCCTTCACTTTTTATTTCACTCCAAATATGTTTTCAGTCATTAGTTATTCTGTGTCCATGAGCATTTCAAGTAACTGAGTGGAGGTGAATGCTCAGACATATTAGTTGGTGCTTGGGTTTACTCCACCACTTCAGATACAGACAGCTTAAATATAAGACTAGGAAAAGTAAAAGAAAAGAAAAAGAAAAACATTTAGCAATGTTTCCATTGGGGGTTTTTTTGTTGCTCAACAAAGGGTGTTATGTTTTCCTGATATGTTGGTCCCAGGTCTTAAATAGCTGTCTTCCCTCCTGACACAGCAGAAATGCTGTTGTGTGAAAGACACTCCTTTCATTTTTATCTTGCATTTCTGCCAAGAACCATATATACACACCTATATTTAGTCGTATGTCTCTCTCCATGACAGGGAAGAAAGCAATTCTGGCATAAATATACTTGTTCACATGCAGAATTTTCATTTGCTTGAATAAAATTTCCTCTCCAGACATCTGTTTATCCATCCATCCAAATACTCATCCATCCACACAGGCAGAAAAACCCATTAAAATATTTGCAGAAAAACAATCTAAAAGGGATACAGTTGCAGCTGTAACAAACTGTAGGTAGTGGAGAACATTATTTTTTAGGTTTTTTTGACAACCTATCCCTCTGATTTATGCTGTGCTGCCAGTATATTTAGGACAGGAGAACTAGTTAAAGAAAACAACTAGTTGTTGGCTGAGTAGTTTTTAAAACTCTGCTTTGGTGCTGCTGCTCACCTTTTGAAATATTAGGAAACGATCAGGAAAGACAACTTGGAGAAAAATTCTGCTGAAATCTCTCTTCTGGTGTGTTTTTTCAGGCAGGTGTATTAAGTAATAGGAAGAGAGTTCTGCTTTCTGACAGTAGGCACGTAGGTAAGAAATGCAAATGCTGTAAGGATGAAATTTGTTTAACCTCAAGAAGGGAAGGCTCAGGTGGGACCTCACTGCTCTCTTCATCTCTCTGAAAGGAGGGTGTAGTGAGGCTGATCTCTTACTCTGCCTGCAGTGAGAAGACCAGAGGAAATGGCCTTGAGCTGGGACAGGGGAAATTCAGATCAGATCTTGGAAAAAATCTTTCACTGTGACAGTGGTCAGGTCTTGGAAAAGGTTGCCCAGAGAGGTGGTGGAGACACCATCCCTGGGGGTGTTTAAGAGGTGTCTGGGTCTGGCGCTGCTGATGGGGTTTAGTGGTTACAGTGGCTGTTTAGTGGTTACACTGGCTGTGCTGGGTTGATGGCCGGACTGGATGGTCTCAGAGGTCTCTTCCAACTCTAATCATTCTATGGTTCTACTGTGTCAGTATGATAAACATGGTACTGTCAAATGGTGGAGGGAAGAGCTCTGCACAGTAATGCTCAGGTGGATTATATGCTTAAATCTTCCAGGTGAAACTTCAGTGATCCTTCAGGAGTCAGATGTGGAAGAGGTTACACAAAATGAAGTCTGACAAAGGAATATATCTGAAGAGAAACATTTAAATATTTTTGCTCCTTCATGTGGTTTTGGCACCACAGGCAGTAGATTTTGTTGTGAAGATATGAAAATTACATCTTTTCTTCCCCTTTGACTAAGTTGCAAGTTTGTGGTACAATATAGGACACCCCAAGGACACCTAAGCAGTGCTAAATAAATGCTCTTGGTATGAAATTGTCAATTTTTTCAGCATCCTTCACCTTCTCCCCTGTATTCCTGCATGCCTCATAATTTCCTAGCCTCATCTCCCACAAAAGCATGACCAAAAATGAATGGCCTTACATTCACTGTCCTTCACCAGGTCTTTGTTGCTTTAGCTCCTGCTTGGGCTTGATGGATTTTGCCCAGCCACCCTCCTTGAAAAACAGCAGCTCTCCAGCTCTGTCATGCAATCCTCTTTTCCCTTTGGGTGGTCCCTGCTTCTCCCTTGGAATCCATCAGGAAAGATGCAATAAACCTTTGAGCAGGTGAGGGATGGGAATGGGATTCCTGATGGGAATTTCCCCCTTGATCAGCTCCACTGTAGCCTCTGCAGGGAAGGGTCTTGGCCAGGTCAAACACACAAGTGTTTGCAAGCATGTGCTTCCATGGAGACAATCTTACATCCTTTTTAGGCAGACCTGACATCATAGGGACATCAAAGTCAGCATGGGACACGCCATGCCAGAATACAATCCTGAGCTTGTGCTGCTCTATTTCCCTAACAGTGGCTCAGGCAGTTTTCCACGATTTATTCCTTACACACCAAAGCCATTGATCTATTGATATCTCCATCCTAAGGCAGTGTTTAGATTCCCTTGTGGCTTTGATACCATTGATAATTTAGATATTGCTCCAGCTGTGAGCATTGCTTCTGCTGGTTCCCAAGGATTGTGCCCTGCCCTGGGGTGCTCTGACTTGGGTATCCTCGTTATTTTTACAGAGGATAGTTCATCTATAGAAGCTATTGACAAATTATGTCAGAAGGAAAGCAGAAAAATCCATAGGTGATCAGACTTCAACATCTTTGGTTTTAACGTTAAGACTGTAGCACGTTTCCATATTTTACCACTAGAAAGGTGTGTTGAAGACTGTGGACTAAATAATCTTACAGGATACTGGAACTTAGTCTCTAAATTAGGGAAACTGGGTAGTTCAGATATAAAAATGCAATGTGATGAGCTAACACAAGGAAAGTCAATTCCCTGTTAGCTCCCAGCATTTCCAGGTCAATTTAGGGCATGCACATCACAGAATCTGACAGTGGGGAGAAAACAGGCGTATTTCATTCCCTGCCTTTCCAATAGCAATGATGAACTCTGGCCAAAGTACTTGTTTGGGAATTTATGATCAATTGAGGTTATTGGGCCTTGGCCTTAGGTCCCATGGGGTCATTAATATCTATTAAATGTTCTGCATCTCTTTTACTGCTGTTTAAATGATGAGTGAATTATCAGAGTGTCTGGCATATATCAAGTGTTTCAAGGTTTCTAAACCTGAAATATATTAACAGAGACAAGCTGAGGTCTTATTAAAAGTTTGTTACCATTCACTTGTACTTTCTGTCACAGACCTGGTGATTGGGCTGTACTGAAAGCTGATGTGGAACAAAACTTGCAATGCTTAACAGAAAGAGGAAAAAATTGTATTGGAAAATACAATACAAAATTATCTTCTGCAATGCCATTTATTTAATTTATTAAATGAGGTCTCTAGCCTCTTGTATCTGAGATACACTTTATATTGGCAGCATGAGTCTTGGAGGAGGCATAAAGATGGAGGAAACAATGAGAGATGTATTTTACATACATCTCATTTTCAGAAAAAGAGAAAGGAAAACATAAAATGAAACAGTTTCTTAATAGACAATGTATTTTCAATAGCAAATAAAAGTATTCTGAAGATCCTTAACTTTATATTAAATTGACTACAACGGACAAAGTAATATTTACAACATGATTTGAAGGGCAGAAAAGAACCAGTGTGAAAGAGAAGCTGCTGTGAGCCATGGGTGTTATTTTCTAAAATGAAAAGTCCAGTACACCTCTCAGGAAAAAAACGAAGCAGTATTGTGTATGGGAAGTGCTTCTGGCCCTAAACTGAGAAATCCATATGAAATTTCCCAATATTGGGTGTAAACCTTTGCCTGAGGCATCCCTCTGCATGGTGGCTTTTTCTGGTGCAGGGTTGCGTGTGCATGCTGGACTGGACACAGGGAGCAATTTTGGCAGCTAAGATACCACTGACCTCTGCTGGGAGTAATCAGACACATTTAGCTTCTGTCCTGGGTCCTGTGCTGCTCAGATGTGGTGGAGATTCCTCTGGCAGAGGCTGACATGTGTTTGTGTGTCTGTGTCTGTGTGTGTATATATATAGTAAGATATGCACACCTATGTTTAGCTGCATGCCCCTTCCATCCTTGCTGGCACTGCAATTTCTCAGGTGGCCAAGTGGTTCAAAGACGTAAAATCCATCCTGGGCTTGCAAAATGAAAGCTTCTTTTCAGTGAGGAAGATCTAGACCTCCTAAAGAGAAGAATCCCTACCAGTTTTCTCTAGAATATAGCATCATACATGTATAAATGTACAAGAGTCATGGATCTTTGAATTCCTAAGAGTTGAAGGGTGCTGATGGGATTCTGAAGGCTTGGCATGGAACTGATGTGACTGAAAAGCAGAGGTTTTGTAATGATTGGCACCATTTCCAGTTTCCTGATGGACACAGGAAATGACCATGAGCATGAGCAACACAGTTCCAGTCAAGTAAAGGTTTGAACTGGCAATGCACAAAACAGAGACAGATTGTGCAAACAAAAGAGCTCAAATAAAGAGGTGCCACAGAGGAATTGTCACCTTTCCCATCAAAGTACAGCTAGTACTGAATAGTTTTGTAAATAAAGAGAAAAGATCTTTCTCACTACGACATCCAGTGTAGGCATATTGAGTCAGTGGCTCAGAGAAGAACACAAGCTGGAAGCAGCCTATTGGAGAAAGTGTTTTGAGAGGAAGAGTCAGAGATTATAAACTGAATTAATTTGTTCCCTTACAATGAGTGGCACGAAGTAATTACTGTAGAGCAGAAGACATCAGATGACCCCACAATGAAGTAGTAAAAGAATTTCAAAATACCGCACAAAATTTTGTTCAATAATGTTGAAAAGTGGTGCTGCCCGTACAATTAACAGCACACGGAACAGGACTACATCTAAAGTCTGCTCTGTCCATGAAGAAAAGTCAGGCTATGATAAAGCAACAAAGCAATCAGATTGAACAACAACAAAAAAAAATGTAGACAACCAGGATTTGTTCCTATACTGAAACATTCTAGTCACATTCCTGTTATCTATGTATTACAGGAATGTATTGTCATAAGGACAGAAGATGAATCAGGTGTTAAGACTGGAGATAGCAATGGAAAAAGACTGATCTTGATTATAAAAAAAAGAGAAATGACAAGATTTAATGAGACAAGATCTAGTGTGGTTGAAGAATAGAGGAGAGGCCAGATTAGATGACAGAGACAAGAAAACAGAGTTGTCCAGAGTGACGGATAATGCAGAGAAGGCCAAAGGGGAGAGATCTGGGTTTCACTGTAAGGAACTTACATTTAGATGGTGAATAGACATGCATGGATGTAGAAGGAATTAAAGGCAAAGCTGAAAAAGAGAAGTCGAGTTGGGTTAGAAGCTCAGCCAGAAAAACAGTATCTGAAACTCTGGGAGAGGTTACAGTTGTCATTAGAGAATAAACAAGAGGAGAAAACAGAGAAATGGGAGGAGGGATCAGGAGGGGAGAAAATATTTTAAATATATATAAGGAGAAGTATTTTTTCTTTTCTAGACATTTGGATGATCTGGCAGTATCTTCACTTAAGTTGTCTCTTTTAATATGGAGAGAAGCTGCCAGAAATAGAGGACACCAGCGAGAAAGGAGTGGAATTAAAAAGCTGGTTGGACTGCACCTCAAACTGCAGCAGGATTTAGTTCCATTTTCAGGCAGAAAATAATGAAGGTACCAGCTGCTAAACATTACTAATCAGCCATGGAGATCCATCCTGTGCTAACAAAAATTTCCATGTGACCTTCAAATAGCCACACAAGGCTGTTCAGCATTCTCCAGCTGGTAGGTGGCAGAAAAGACAACTGTGGCAAGTCCCATATGAAAAAGGAAAACCACATCCTTTGTGCTGTGCAGTCAGAAAAGACAGAGGGCTACTTCTCCTTCCTTCAGGCTGTATGGGTTGTTTTTGTTTTTTTTTTAAAGCAGCTCAGGCTTTGACAAACAAGAGCCATCTGTGGGCTGTCATCTTGTCCCTCCCAGCTGCAATGACCATACTGATGCTGTCAAACTCCCACCTCCTGGTGGGTAACACAGGTCCACACTCAGGTGGCGCAATATGCTCTTTCACCCACCTGTCTCTTCCAAAAGCAAACCATAGTTCAACATCTTTATATATTTTTAGTTAGTTTTTGCTTATCTGAGGGAAAGGACACTCATTTTAATCCTCCCACTGTTTAAAATTCCTAAATCTTTCTAAATAAATACCTGGGCCTATCCTTTCTGACCTTGAAGGACTTTTAGGCATGATCACGGAGGCAGCTAGAACCAAGACTGTCTGTCCTTATGCAGGCCAGATGGTAGTATTATTTTCCCATGTACATTTTTGTCATACTCCATATTAAAGACATTGTTAGAGAGCTCTGCATTAGCACTGTGACCTGTCCCTGTGCGTGTTTCTGGCAGCTCCTTATGAACATCCCAAATGAGACAGGAATGGATTTGCTGTGTGAGAGTGTCAGAGTCATAACTTAGCTGTTCAGAAAGTCACTGGAGGAAAGAGATTTTGCCAAAACCAGGTGCACATAAAGATCTTCCACTGGATTTTGACTGTGCTGAAATACTGAACTAACCCCAGCTGCTGGGCAGTAACTTTGGAGCAAGGTAAGTAGTGTGAAGTACTGGAACCAAAATTTCGGCAAAAAGCCTACAGCTTTTAAGAGCATAAAACCTGATATTACTGTGCACCCAATATCATGCTTATTAATAACAGATACAGAAGAGTTAGCAGGGAAGGAGCACGGGACTAGTGTGGCAAAAGTTATTTTAGATTTGTTTATTTGATTACCTGGAACACAGTTCAGGTAGAAGCAGTGGGTGCCTTGTACAGACAGAGCAGCGTAGGTTGTACTCATCAACGTTAAAGCAATTACCTGTACAGATGTAGTACCAGTGATCTGCTACAGCACTGAAATATGAAGTGTTCCTGTATTGCTATTGCATGCTCATCTTGTCAAATGACTAGGGAAGGATCCTGGATGGGCAAATGCCAAAACCCTCTGTTCAGTCTTTGTCTGAGGAGGTAATAGCTCAATTTACCAATCTGATTTGGTGGATTTCAATTTGGGAAGGAGAAAAATAAAAGTGAGCATTTTGTGGGTTGTTTTGAAGCTTTGCTGATATTGAAATCCCAGGGGAAGAAGTTGCATTTGCAAATTTCTTTGTGATTTAGATATTTGGGGTGGGATCCAGGTCAAGCTTGGATTACACCTGGGTGTCTGTGGTGCCAGCTCCAGCCAGGTGCATCTTGTCACCTGATGCCCCCTGAGATGCCCTGTTAGAAGGTCCCATGACACCTTCTCAGAGCTGGCAGAGAGGACACAGTGATTACAGTAGGTCCATGCCCTGATACACCAGACAGAAAGGATATCCTGCACCATTTAAATCAGCATCAGGCTGACACCACAAATTGACTCCATGTTTGTAGAGATGTTGGGACAACTGAAACCCAGCTCCATGTTGGTACAGCCAGAGGAACCTTATGAGCCTCTGAACTGAGCAATTGTGAGAGGGGAGTCTCTGTTAGCATCTGTCATACCCTGGGATGCCCTTGGGTACCCCAAGGCTCATTGTCATGTCTATTGGCCCTGGGGCCATGTTGAAGGATCTCTCAGTGGCACTACATGTGAGTGGCTGAATTGAGCCTTGAATCACCACTCTTGAAAATTTAGACTTCTCACTGACACAGACTGATCTGCATCCTACCCCAGCTTTGTGTGACAGTAGGGGAGCAATGAGTGTGTGTGGACCTGTGGAGAAAGGGGTTTCCCTGCACCCTGAGATCTGGCAGCCCCAAACAACAGCTCCCAAGAGCAGCAGGTAAGCACCATCAGGCTGGTTTGGAAATGGACTCATGCCTAAGAGACTTCCCTCCTGCCAATGAAAAGTCTTTGATAGACCAGGTTTGTCTCATGCCTGTCCCAGGAGTGGTAATTTTGAGATGGCTATGCAATAAGTTAAATAAATGCTTGTGAGAAAACTTTTGCCTGACAACTTTTTCCAGGCTTCTCAGGCTTCCCTTATCTCAGTCCAGGTGGGTGGTAGGTGCCCAAGGAAATGTCTGCTGCTCCAGTGCCCAACCACGTCCATGGTGTGGCTTGCTGTGCTCTGCTCTTTTCATCTCTTGTGACTGGCAAAGCAGTTTCCTGGTATAAGGAGGTGGCGTGCACTTGTGTGTGGACATTTATAAGAGTTTACTCAACACCCAAATCCCAACATAAAAGCAAGGTTTGCAGCAGCTTTTCAACTCTGGTGCCACTTCATCTCTCAGGTGTGGTATGAGCTGGAGCTGCAAGTTCCTCAGCACATAGAAATTTTCAAGCTAATGATCAAGTATATTATCAAGTATCCTTTTAATAATAGGTGGATAACTTAGCTGGCTATATTGATGAGTCCCTTCATTTAGATCACAGACAAATTGTTCTCTGGAGTTCCTGAATTTTGGTTCTTGGTAGGTAGGCAGGTGTCTGTAAGCTGGAACAAGCAGAGGCATGCTGCATGGGTGAGACATATGGAAATGTGTCTGACTCCAACCAGACACCACAGATGAGAAAAACATTTTGAACTGCCATCCATGAGACCTTAGTACTGTGCATGTATGAATGTGTACATGTGTGAGCAAGGGAAGGATTTGAGACCTTATTGCAATATCCCCATGGAGAAACCCTTCCAGGCTCCCTCCACCTAACCAATCCAGTGGCACGCCAAATAAACAGAAAAACATCCTGATTTTCCTCCCATTAATTCTTTACCAGAAAATCACTTTTCCTAGTACTGTGGGAAAACAAGATGTTTTTTAATAGGAAGAAACACTCAATCTCTAGTTTTTACCATAGCACCTAGAGATTCCTGTACCCTGCTCCTGTTCCCAGTGCACAAATCCCACATCCTTTTGTGTACCTTACTACAAGAGAATGTTGATGGTCTAGCTGGAAGGACAAGTGATGGCAGCCTTTTGCTCTGAGGGCCAGTGAATCTGGGTGTCTCTCATCTCCCCAGTGCCATCACAAAACATACATGCCTTTAATATAAAGACCTCTTTCTTAAAACCTTCACCCCTCCATTGTCAAATGGGGTCATAACTAGCTTGCACATTCAGAAGTTAGTGTAGGGAAATAACAGGCTGATGATGTGGCCATTTAACTTTGTTTTTGTAGTGAAGTGGGGTAAAAATACAGATGGCAGCAAACACTTACTGGGCTGAACTCCTGGGGAGAGGCAGAGGTGATGGTGGTACTGCCAGGGCAGAAAAAAAATACCATCCCCAAAGGTGCTGCTGGGAAACACCATCAATTCATCTCCTGGGTCCTCTGCTTTTGGCAGCTCTGGAAGTTTCTGGGACATAGTTCCAGCTGTAGCAGGTGCTCAGATGACTCAATCATCCCTCTGCATCCTCCATTAGAGGGGCTCATCTTTTACAAGAGGTTGCAGCTGAGGAGCATCCATGAGTATCTTCACAATCTTTAACTGTGAGCAGGTAGCAGGAATGACCTATGACCAATTGAGGATATTTCCTTCAACTCCATTTCCTACCATGCTCCTTCTGCTCCTCCTCCCTTCAGGCTGTAGTCTGTGTGTAATGGGATTTGTCTGTGATAATCAATAACTCATTCAATCTCTATATTTTCCTTGCAGAGTTTCTTTGCATATGGCTGAAAGCACCAGGACCAAATGACCCTAGAAGTGAGTGTAACAATGCATTTCTCTTCCCGGATCACTTCATTTTCTAATGAAGAGTCTTTATTCACCTGGGTGCTTTCCCAGCTAATGGGCTATTAAAAAAATCTGTCACAAATATAGTGAAAAATATGTTTTCTCCCTTCAGAGCAATGTCAGCAGCTCTCACATTAGCTGCACCTGGTGATGGCTGATGCAGCTAACCCTAGTTTTCCCTACAGGCAAGGCACAGATAATAAAGCCATAAACCTTACAACTGGTTATTATTAATTGCAGCAACCTTTACAAATGGGTCTTGCCTGCCTGTACAGCTCCTTGTTGTTGTACCTGACCCCCACATTCAGTTCAGTTCTGCTGCTGTTGTTCCAGGAGATTGAGATAAAACTGAAGAGCCCCAAAAAGGCAGCTGAGGGAGATCAGCCATGAACTCATCCCAGCATGCTGGGGATTTCCAAGTTGTTGGGTTCTTGTTTCTGCTATCAGTGGGGAGCTCTAGAGATTTGTGGTGCTCTTTACGGACAGAGTCCTGTAGAGCTTGTCTCTGCTGCAACCCCTGGAAGTCTAGGGATAGAGCACAAAGAATTAATTTCTTTATCTACGTACATATGTATGTATGAAGTAAAAGAAAACCATGTCAGGTGGTGTGACCTCCTACTTACATGACACCATGTCATGTACGTAGGAGGTCACATAATTCATGCCTCTTGCTGCCACCTCACTGAAGGACTGATTTTGTTCCATTTCCATGTAAGGCAAGGCTAAAGCCATACACAGCTGGACAGAGATTCTCAGAAATGAAGCCAGAAGATAAAAATCTCCCATCTCTCAGATAGTGGTTGCTGGGAAGGCTTCTTGCCCAGCAAGGTCTCTGGTCTCACAGGCTTCAGGCAGTTAATCTCTTTGGAAATGCAAGCAGGTTATGAGGAAATCTGGGATTTTCAGGGTACCCAGAGCACCTTCATCCCAGTATTTTGGGTCCACAATCCATGACAGCCATGGATTACACATTATCCAGCAAAAACATTCAGAGTGGACAGCCAAGGTCCACTCTGAATGTTTTTGCTGGATAATATCATACCATCTCACCTTCCTGCTCCTGTGCAGGACGATTTTTACAAGGTATGCTTAGATAGAGTCACTCTTCACTGAGAACTTATCTGGGATGATTTTATGAAACAAGGAGCTTATAAATCCAGTCCAGCACATGTTGATTCTCTGTCCCAGGAGAACACAATGCTCATCCTCACTAATCATCCTGAAATATCTACATTTTCAAAATGTGTTGTGAGCTTTGAGTCTTTGCTGTGAATTTCAGTTCTTTTTATCTTTCTGGATGCATTGACATTTCCAAGCTTTGTGCTGTTCAAGGACTCTGATTGCTGGCAACCACCTCTCTTCTTGTCCTTTATCTGGAGTACTGGAGACTGGAAATGCAAGAGCTCAGCCTTACACTCTCATATGTCACAGTGCATCACCATCAGCCCATCGCTGTGGAATTGCTCTACCATAGCAGGAGATGGAAAAGCCCGGCACAGCATCTTGACAGGACTGTTGGATATTTTTAATTGTTTAAGAGCATCACTTTAACAGCCTTAAATCAGTCAGTGCTGACACAGGACTATATTTGTCCTCAAATCCAGAGAGCATTCTCTGCATTTTAATGTATAGCTTAAGCGTATGCAATTTGATGGTACAGTGTATTTTTAGCAAGAAAATAGGCTGCTTTTTGTTTGGCTCAGGTGAAAGTTTATCACTGAAGGAGCTTGGTGGTGTCATCTGTACCTAGGGATTTACTTGTATGAGCTTTCTATCTCTGTTGCTATGTGATGGCTGCATTTTAAAAGCTAGCTTCTTTTACCGAAAAATCATGTTCAAGAACACCAGACTGTATGCAGTGATTATTAGCATGAAGTTGATCTAAAAGTCTCTGTTTTGGGGTGGGATTTGCTTAATTTTTATTTATTTTTATTTATTTTTATTTATTTTTATTTATTTTTATTTATTTTTATCCACTGCAAGGCTGCTCATATTTTGTAGTCGTTTCACCTGTAGGAATCTGAAGCATCCTTGACCTCTGTGGCACTACAGAGAATTTATACATTAGTGCAACAAGGCAAAATTATTCATACTCCCAGGTCCCTGCTTTCAGCTGAAATTCTTCAAACACTGATAAAAACCTCCTTGCTTGCAGTTTAAGAGTGAGGATATTAGAATTACAGCTGCTGTTCTAAATCATACAGGTTTTCATAGTACTTGTTGCATTTTGTTTATGGGAGAATTAAAAGGCTACATGTTTAAGCGAGTGGCTCAAACTCATGTGATGGAGTTTGCTTGGACCAGAAGAGCAAAGGGGATAGTACAAAGAGGGCTGCCAGTGCACCAGGGCAGTTTCATTTCTCCTTATTTTAGACATCTCCACTGTAGTCAGTACCTCAACCCAAACCTTCCCCTGGTGTCTCTATCTGTACCTCTATACCACTAAAGAGAACAGTCCAGGGTCTCTTTTTTCTGAGACCAAGCGATGCAACATGGCTTGTGCCCACATACTAAAACTCTTCCTCTTTGCTCCCATGGTGAGCAAACCCTTCAAGACTGATGTCTCAGACCCTCTTGCCCTCTCTACCTCTCTATCATGCAGCCTGTGAGTTGTATTGGATTTATGTCGCAGTCATAGTGTGACTGGTGCATACTAAGCTTTTCCATAGTACTCTAATTGCAGTATGTGTCTTCCTCTCTGTCACTGAATGGCTTTCCTCCTTTGGACTTCAGCAATAAGAATTTATTTCTGTCTCCTTTCCCCTCCCCTGTCTCTTTTCTTTTGCTCATACCTTTCCATATTGCCCACTATTTCTCATTTTTCTACTAGTCCTCACGTCCACACCACTGTATGCTTTCCTTCCCTTTGCTTCCCTCTTCCTTTCCTTGGGTCTGTGCCCCTCTCCATTCTTCTGTGACTGCAGAAGCAAGTTTGCATGATGCCAGAAATTAGCACCAAAACACAGTTATAGCCATATTCCTAGAACCAAGGGCCTTCATTCAGCATCCAATCTGGTACAAAGATCTTACTCCCAAAGGTATTCATGTTATCAACATCATCTTTCCCTAATCCTCCTCACTGAGGCCAGGTCCTGGCCCTCTCCCAGCAGTAGCAGCAAGGAACCCAGGTCTGCCTGGCTGACTCCTCACACTTCCTCTCCTGGGACAAGCCATTCATTCAGACACTAACACTCATTTCTCATCTGACAGAAATAAGGAAGGCCAAAGAGAACTGTCCCTGAACCCATGAGAAAGGTCCAGCTCTGGTGGCTTAAGCTGACTCATGCTACAATGAGCCTTTAAGAAGTTTGTATTTCTGTTTTCTTTCCCATTTCCCTTCCTCCTCGCCAGTCCTTTCCCTTTCTCCTCACCACTCTTTCTTCCTGCTTCTGTCGTCCCCTGCTTCCCTCTCTTCACATTACTTTTTTTTTGTGCACATGCTGGTACAGCAGATGGGAAAGTCCCTACCTGACCATGTTGATCACTGTGGTCTTGCCAGCAACCTGTTCCCTGCCAAATATTTTATAGACCTATCCCTGACTGGAACCATTTCAGGCTCCTTAATTTGGTTTGATGACGTTCACAGGTTTTGATGTCACCAGGAAGAAAAACATTTCAGTATCTTGCTGAAGTTGGGGAGCACTTAATGACCAGCCGTCAGTACTGCTACTTAAGGAGGAGCAAGACAGATGTAGTTAAATGAGTCCAATAAAAATTAGCAGATGTTTATCCTTCTCTTAAGAAAGGTCACTGCAAGTAGTGCTGGGCAAAGGAGATTAAAGCTTGAAGGACCTTTGGACTGTAGATCCTCCAGAATCAGACATGAAACTCACCCTTTTTTATCTTATTATTGACAATCCTAGCACCAAGCTTGGGCATATGACAGAGAATTTAAAGCAAAGAACTCTTCCATCCTCTTAAAAAACCTGTGAGAAATGGAAATCAGGAGCAACTTCAGTAATGTAAAACATGAAACCACATACTCTTTGAGTGTCTCCACATCACTAGAGAAAAGACAACCAGGCCAAACCCAGTGGCTGATTATCTGCTTCTCTCCACCCTGTTATTTCACTCCCAACTCCATTTTGGAGGATGTCGGCTGGTTCTATCCAATACACTTCTACTTGACAGTGTGGGTGTAAGCTGGTCTGGGCTTCTTGGCCTCATCTTTATCCAGCAGTGAGGGAATTGCCATAAAGACTAATGAAAAAAGCAGACAAATGATTTTTCTCTGATGGAGAATAAAAAGGTTGGGTGTATAAAAGTATGTTAGGCAGCCACAGGGCAAATATGAGCCCAAAGAACATGATGTAACCATGAGGAAATCCGTTGTGGTTTGGAGATTCACCAGTCATGTAATTTCTTGACAAGGCAAGAAAATAGGCCGTTGCTGATTTTTCTTCTGCTTGAGCTGAAACACCATGTACAGTTGTAAAGATGCACTCAGCCTCAAGTGGAGGATGATCAGGATGATCAAAGCAAATGGAGACACTGTGCCAAGAGTGTGTGACACGTTTAACCTAGCAAAAACTAAACCGAAGATGTACCTCCTCAACAGTGTACCTGTCAGACAACCTCTAGATGGAGAAAAACAGCTTTGCAAAGCACAGGAGAGAGTCAAACAGGAGAATGGGAACTGGAAAGTTATTTCTTGCCATCAAAGCACTGTCACCTGGAAAAGCAGTGTCAAAGAAATCTTTTCTTAAGTAGTGTAACCCTTTTCAGGCAACTCTGATTAATTTGTGTAGACAAACACATGGTGATGTTGTTGCTAGCAAAAAGCACCATTTCCCAGAAGACCTCTTCCAGTGCTGTGTCCCTGCAGTATTCCTGACTGAGAACTGGAAGATTTAAGATGGAATGTGTCTTGCCCAAGTGTAGTTATTTGTAAGATAGAAGCAAGGATGGAGCTAATCACCCTGAGCTGCCATTAAAGGCAATGGGAGCAATTCCTGTCAGGATGACTCATGGAGCAGGTGGGGACGCCTTGGCTGACAGCAGCACTGACCCAGTGCCTGCCCACCAGCTGGGGATGCTTGGCTGGTGGAGCGAGTGCTGCTGTCCTGCAGGCAACCAGCCTGGCCAGAGATCAAGGAAAAAGGAGTCAACCTTTGCAAGGACAGAGCAAAATCCATCTGGAGGAGGAGAGCCAACATGAAGCAGTTCTTGCAATCGGGTGCATTGGGGAAACATCAAGGGGCTGGAGCTGGTTTCCTACACCAAACACCTGGAGAAAATGATGTCTTGCATTGAATTCTGTGTTAAGAAATGACACCACATTTAATGTGCTGGAGTGTTTTCTTGAAACATACTGGAGCTTCCTTCACAGCCCTCCAGCTTGGGACATGCATCTCCAGCCAAGATTATCCAAGGTGAATCTCCTGCACTGGAGTTTTATAGCTGACCATGGACAGAGGTACTTGGGATGCTTTAAGTCCACATCCTCACTATATGACCTCTTCACATTTCTCTGAACCTTGCACCATTATGATTTCTATCCTAATAAAGTTTCTGAGAAGGAAATCCTTGTTCTTCAGGGCACTGTCTTGCAGATTTCCACACAGTCACTATTCAAACTCTTGACACCCATTTCATATAGGTTTATTGTACACCACAATATGGAGCAGAAATATAGAGGTATAAATAATCTGACTAATTCTAATTAATCTTGCTTAATTTAGTTCAGGAAGGCATCTGACCACACCAAGACACAATTACATGCTCATGAATTTGAATTTCTTAAGACTTATGCTCTTCATACTCACTTCTCTTCCTACTCAGAATTACTTTTTTACCTATCTCATCCCATAGAAATTAAGATAATTATCAACATCCTTTTCTATGTTTCTTGGGTTTGGACACTTACTTGCTAAATACTCTGCTTGGAGTTCGAAAATCTAGCAGCAGTGCAGTTTGTATCTTATTTTGTATTTTTCCACAGTTGCTAGAGGCAGCTGGTCAATCCCACAGTGTCTGAGCAGAAGTCCCCAGAGCAGCAGAACAATCTGACTCTGTTCTGTTACCACCTCCAGTTATGGTACACCTTTTCTGAAACGATAAAATTTGATTGCCTCTTATACTTGTGTGTATGAGAAGAAGATGTAATACTGTCTTCTATTGGAAGATTATATTTGCCTTAAAATCAATTTCAATTTCTCATGAGTCTTCAATATAATTTTATTTCATCTTTATTTTTGGATATTACATTTTCATCGCTTCATTCTAATTTAAAGATTGGAATTCTCCTGATGCCCTCCACAATGATAAATTAGTTGTAATTGGGAACATTGCCTTTGATGGTAGAGAGTGGGTTTAATCCTAAATATTTTAATAGGAATGTTTTACTTTCTTTAGTGAGTTGTTGAAGGGTTTGAATATTGCTAGATCTCTTTCTTTTCCTCATACAAATGGAAATGCTCAGGACCCCAGTGTGCAGTGATCTCCCACGGAGCTTGTGCAGAATTTCTCAAAATGCAATGTCAGCCTTGCTGCTCTTACACTCTTGTTTATACATGCTGGTAGTGTTTGCACAGAACACAGACATTTGCGTTTTGGGAAGGAACATGTCCACATTTGGGAATGATGCTTTGTGACAGCTTGCTGCTTTCCTCTGAAAGTGGGAACCTTTCAATAGCACATTTGATCTGACTGACAACAGATTTGATGTTTCTTCTTACAAACTGTGGTCTGAGAAGAATCTGTGGAGCCCACCAGCCTCCACACCACAGGGTAAGAAACTTGATTTTACTACACCATCATCAGGCCAAAAACCTGTTCTTAATTTAACAGCTGTCGGTAGAGTTTTTTTGAAATCTTTTCCACATGTTTTTCCCAAGTGTAAAAAATAGACAGCGTGTCAACTTCTTAAAAAAGACAGCATGTCAAAGGTTTTACCTGTCACCTCAGGCCAAATGGAGAGTCACAATGATACTGGAAGCAGGAACTTTCTCATAATAGGGATGTCAAGCAAAATTTAGGAAGATGTAGGACAAGAAGTATTTGGGGTTGAATTTTCTTGTATTGAAGAATGCTCATCAGAGCAGGTATGAATTTTGATACATCACTTAGGGAACAAGTTTCACTTTCTTATAATTCAGATCTACATTACAATTTCATGATGGATCAGAGTTAGCCCTGAATATGTTCTTTTATTAAATCCATTACTGAGATATTAATGAAATAGGGTTATACAAGATGTTAGTTTTGAGAGGTTTGACACTTATTTTTTTTTGTTAAATATGTATTCACTGACTTTGCAAATCTCTGGTCATGTACATAAATGTATAAACACATAAAAATGTAAATTAAAAAAAAAATGAAAGCATGTATGTTCCTGCACATATATATATATATTTACCTCTCTTACTTATTATGGTTAAGGTATTTTTTTTTCCGCTGCTGTCTTTAATTACTGGATGTGAAGTATAAAATCCAAGACTAATTAACAGAATCACAGAATGGACTGGGTTGGAAGGCACCGCTGGAGATCATCGCATCCAACACCCCTGCTAAAGCAGGCTCACCTGGAGCATGTTACCCAGGATTGTATCCAGATAGTTTCTGAATATTTTCAATGAGAAGACTTGTCTGGACAGTCTGTTCCAGTGCATGGCCACTTGCACAGTAAACAAGTTCTTCCTCACGTTCATGTGGAACTTCTTGTGCACTGGTTTCTGCCCGTTTCCTCTTGTCCTATTGCTTGGCACCACCAAAAAGAGCCTGAATCCATCCTCTGGCATCTCCAGGGCAGTAATACAATTTAGCAGCAATTCCAAATTTTTTGCTGTTCTTCCCTTTGTTACTTGAAGAATAAGGAATCAGGATGGCACTCTGAAGACAAGTATATTATAGTACTGTGTGATGATGGTGATAATGCCTGCTATAAGCCAGAAATTAAATATCTTGAAATGTCCTGTTGTGTGAAACACAAAGAAAGTTCTTGGCTGTGACACACAGTCTAAGCAATAAAGACATAGTTCTTTGTGACTTCTGAGGCTCCTTCCTGGTACAGCAGTTCAAAGTAGATGAATTTCTGAAATTGAGATTTGACCATGGCTATCTATTCACGGAACACAGAATCACAGAATACCTGGAGTTGGAAAGCACCCACGAGGATCATCAAAGTTCAAATCCTGGCCCTGCACAGGACAAGATTCCTATGCCTGGGAGCATTGTCCAAATATTTCTTGATTGCTGTGAAGCTTAGTGTTCACTTCCCTGGGGAGCCTGTTCCAGTGCCCAACCACCCTCTGGGTGAAGAACCTTTTCCAGATATAAACCTCTCCTGACTCAGCTTCTTGCCATCCCCTTAGTTCCTGTCACTGGTCACAGTAGAGATCAGTGCTTGCCCCTCCTCTTCCCCTCATGAAGAAGTTGTAACTTCAGTGAAGTCTCTTCTCAGTCTCCTCCCGGCTGAACAGACCAAGTGACCTCAGCTGCTCCTCACACAGCTTCCTCTCAAGGCCCATCATCACATTTGTAGCTCTCTCTTGGACACTGTCTAACAGCTCCATGTCTTATATTGTAGCACCCAGAACTGCCCCCAGCATTGGAGGTGAGGCCGCCCCAGCTCAGAGCAGAGCAGGACAATCCCCTCCCTTGCCCAGCTGGCCATGCTGTGCCTGGTGCACCCCAGGACAGGGTTGTCACTCCTGGCTGCCAGGGCACTGCTGACTCATGTCCAGCTTGCCATTGATCAGAACCCCCAGGTGCTTTCCTAAGGTGCTGCTTTCCAGACTCCCATTCCCCAGTCTATCCATACATACAGTTTTGCCCCTCCCTAGGTGCAGAATCCTGCGCTTGTCTTTGTTAAACTTCATATAGTTGGTGACTGCCCAGCCCTCTAATTTGTCAAGATATTTCTGCAGGGCTTCTTTGCCTTCAGGAGAGTCAACTACTCCTCCCAATTCCTGGAAATATATATAGTATAGATATAATATATACTATAAGTAGTATTCCTCATAGAGGTTTCATAAGTCCCTTGATTTTTGCAGCTTTCTGAGAAAGTCTCTGGCATTCGTGCCCTGACTGTTAATTTCTCTTTGCTAAGTGACCCTGGTTCCCTATGAAAAATGCAGCTGAGTCAGTCGTAACCATGCTCAGCTCAGTATTTTCCCTCTGATTCTCTGCTCATTGGACTTTCAAGGTAAGAAATTTGTCATATATCTGAGTGGAGAGGGGGACAGGGAAGATGGGCGGGTGATGGCCAAGCAGCTTAGGAATGGTTGCTGTCATGACCCCTTCTCTTCTGATCAGGTACAAATCCTCTGTCAATGTGTTGAACTGTCTCCAAAGCTACCTTACCCACGTGACCCCTGTCCTTAGATGAAGTACAGGCTGTAAGGGTGGAAACAGCAAGGTGTACCAGACTAGGAGAGTCATAGGAGAGGAGGTATTTTGGTTTGGCAGCTTCCTTTTATCAGTGGGTTTCTCTGAATCGATCTTGCTAGCTTGGTTGAGTGGGTAGCTCTGTGTGCAGTCTTGCTCTAGAAGATGTCTTAAAAGAGCACAGTTGCCTAAGGATTTTGAGTAAGAGATCCTGTGGCTTTTAAAAGCTCTTACTGATGGTTTATTCAGTGAAAAAAAGGTGTTATTTGGGTAGTGGTGTTGGGAAGGGCTTGTTTAGATGCAGTCTGTCTTTGCCTCAGCATGCTGGTGACCATGGTGTCAACTCTGTTGATGATGGGTTAGAGGTAGCTCCACCCATGGTCATTTGCAGTGCCTTGGGTTAAAGCCAGAGGACATCTCTGTGGTGGATGAGGGCTTTGAGGGCTTGATTTTTTTCATGGCTTTGGATAATCCCGAGATAATCTGGGGAGACAGCAATAAGTATTATTTAAGTATTATTTAAGTAATAAGAATGTTTTGGCCCTTGCCATTGTAAAGTGCATGACTGGAATTGGTGTCTGAAGCACATCCCGCATTTCCATATTTTTTCTCTCCCACAACACAACTGAAAGAACCTGTTCCTCTCTCCATTGTCAGGCTGCCCGTGCCACGTCCTCCTGTGCTGCTGAGCTTTGCTGATTTTGAATCAGGTCTCCAGGATCCCTTCCAGACAGACCATGCAAGCTCTAGATCAGATGGTTAGAAAAGAGCAAGAGACACCACAGACCATGTCAGTAGTCCTTGAGCTGATCTTGCGCCTTGCAAGCATGAAGATAGATTCTCCCTGTGAGAGCATGGGCTGCTACTTGCTCTGGGATGGCCCTGACAGCAAGTGCAACAGTGAGAGATGATTCTGCAGGTGGGCATCAGCTCCTCTGTTTTTGGGTGTTGGCTTGAATGTCCCATTCCTCTGAGTATGGGATAACATGTTCTCCTATGACATTCCCAACTGGGCCATATGCCCAGCCACTCTAACATTTCCCAGGGCAACCTTTGCCTACATAGCCCAACTAGCTCAGGTGCCATTAGGAATTTGGAGGGAAAGAAACTGGGAAGCGGCCAATCTGCAATTGTACCTGGCACTAACAAGTCAGTGGAGGTGTTATGGCCAGACACATCACTTGGGTGTGCCATGCATGCTAGTGACCTGCTGGAGCATGTCCTTCCCATCTGGTCTCTGCACCTGGTTTTCCTTTCCATGGCAACCAGGACACACAGGCGTGGGAAGGGCTGGGTTTGTGCTGGTGTGGAGTCAGGTGTATCTGGAGTGTTCCCGGGCAATAGGAAGGTTCACAAACCCGGCTGGCCACAGGGCATCCTTCTGCCCAGCTCCACAGACTGCCCCAGTGACTGTGTGCCTGTGAAAAGCTGGGGTAGCAGCACTGAGCCAGGTACTCCACATACCAACTCCACTTCTGGAGGTTCCAGGTGTGCCTATGCTGGCGGAAGCAGCTTTACCAGGGAAATTCTACAAGCTTCAATGTCTTTAGTGGTTAGGTGAGTGAGATTCAAAATTAAGAAAAGAAAAAAAAGAAAAGGAAGCCTACCTGAGAGCACTGGTTTTTAGAGCATATTCTCATTCATTATCTGCATTTATATTTTCTTTTTTAATGATGAAGGACTACCAGAAGAGATTGCTCCAGCTGCAGTAATAAAGATCAGAAGATGTATGATGGCTGGTTCTTGAACTGGATTATTTTTCTCATTCATTCTGGTTTGTTTGTTCTTGTAGTTGCCAAAAAAAGGGCTAACTTACAGCATGTAAGGAGTATCTCACCAATGAGCAAAACATCCTTAAACACCCTGAAGTTCTGGTGAGAGACTGTTTGCAAGGAGAAACTAAACACAAGAAGGTATTTGTCTGTTATGGAGGCTTTTTGGGCTGGACATCAGAAGGGTCCTGCAGCTGGCCCTGCCAGAGACAGTCAGGCTCCTTGTCTCCAGAACTGAAAGTTGGTGATAATGTAAGAAAAATCTGCAGAGAATGAAGATCCCCTCTTCAGGGGTCCCTCTGCCAAAATTTTTGTAATGAAACACAGCTCCATGCTGAGTAAACCATCCCGGTTGCATCTACTGTGGCTACTCAGAAGACAATATCATCCAACACTTAACAGGCTCAGCATCTGGAAATGCAGACAGCAAACATGACCAACAAACCTGCCAGTCACCACTCTGAGCATTCAAGCTTTGACTGATGCAATATGAGAGGTGGACCAAGGTCCAGAGCTTTATTTTTCAGCTTCAGAAGTAAAGGCTCACATTTTGCTCCTGTGAACAGGAAGGTGGCTTCTGTGGCCAGGTTCCTGTGTTAGGCAGCTTCAACATTTTAGCTGTAAAATCAAAAGGAGAAGTAGTGGTGGAATTCTGGCCAGTGTTTCTGAAAGGGAGAAAGGGAAATTGGAACAAAGAGAGTTACTTTAGTTCTTTGGCCTCCTTAAGCTGTTGACTGCTGGATAAACAGATGTAGCTACGTAACATCAGCTGAATGCAAATAAAAATACTACTTGTCTTTGCAGATGTCCAGGAAAGTTCCTGTATATCCACAGCACAACATGTGAGAGGGACAGGACTGCACAGCATATTGGGACAGTCACAGTGCCTGGCAGGTTGTGGTCCGTGCTGGCCAGGAAGCTGAAGCACCTCAAACAATACTGGACTCTCTCAGGAAATCTGTGCTTGCACATCATTTACACTGTCTTATAAATAGACCATCATTCAAACTGCCTCAGATACAATGCAGGAATTCAAAACACTAGCCCAGAGATGGTATCACTGTTGAAACAGAATCTTACTCCTCTTGACTGTGATTACACTTGGTTGTTTTGGATAGATCTTATTTCCATTCCTGTCAGGAGCAGGTTATTTCTATGTTGCCCATCCCAAAGGACCAAGAGAAGAGTCAACACCTCTAAGATGGGGAAAAAGTCTAATGCCTGCTCAGGCTCAGGCTAAACAGCATGCTGTTTAGCATAAAGGGATAGGCATCTCAGAAGGAGATACTGATCAGCAAAATCTGCACCCTTCTTCCCAACACACTTAGGAGCCAAAGCAAAATATAAGCTATGGTGACAGGATGTGTATTGAGGAAGGCAAAGGATGTATCATGAAAATTAATGTGATAATGCATTGATTAAAATAAAAATAATAAAATCATAGAATGATAGAATGGTTTGGGACCTTAGAGATCATCAAGTTTCAATCTCCCTGCTGTGGTCACGGATACATTTCATTAGACCAGCGTGCTCAAAGCCTCATCCAGCCTAGCCTTGAACACTTGCAAGGGTGGAGCATACAAAACTTCTTTGGGAAATCTGTTCCAGTGCCTCACCACCCTCACAGTAAAGAATCTCTTCTTAATTTCTAATCTGCTCTCTTTCAATTTCAAGCCTTTTCCCCTTGCCCTATCACTGCATTGTCAAAAGTCTCCTTCCAGCTCTTCTGTGTCCTCCTTAAGGTACTGGGAGGTGCAATAAGATCTCCCTGGAGCCTTTTTTTCTCCAGACTGAAATACCCCCAACCCTCTCAGCCTTCAGTCTTCATGGGAAAGGTGCTCCGGCCCTCTGACCATCTTCATGGCCCATCTCCGGACTCAATCCAACAGGTCCAAGTCTTTCTCATGTTGGAGGCCCCAGAGCTGGACAGAGCTGTCTGGGTGGGATCTCATGAGAGTGGAGTAGAGGGGGAGGATCACAGTTATGCGATGCTCCCTTGCTTGCTGTGACACCACTCCATCGGGCAATCACAGCCACACGTGGCCAACCCAGGGCTTAAAAGCTGATGTGAAGAGTGGCATTTCCTTCTGCTGTCTCTCTATGACTCTAGCACAGCTTTGAACTGAAAAATTTACTTTGTCTAGAAGTACCAAGGGTTCCCTGAATGACAGGAAAACACGCATATCAAGGTAGATCATTTGCTGCTGCTTAAGGGTGCCAGTCACTTAAAGACTTCACTTCCTCTTCTTATGTCTCCTTCAAGCTCACGAGTTTACTGTTTCTTTAAATTTCTATGCACATAGCTGTTCTTAGATTTTGCCTCCTGGAAATTTGAGGAAACATATCAAAGTACTTTTTAAGGGGAATGCGGTCCCTTGAGGGACCTAGAGGCATTGCTAGCAATTTAACTGTCAGGAGCTTTATTTTTTAGAATAGATATGTTGGTGCATTTTTAACTACATTTTTCTCTATGATACCTCCACAGTGAAGAACCCTAATCTTCAGCTCTGGGAGTAGAGACGTGCAAGAGCAGTACATTGAGAAAAGGCAGTGGCATGTTATAGAAATGTTGTTGAAACTTCATGAGAAGATCCCTAACAAGGATGGTCTTGAACCCTTTTGTAAGTAAATCAAACTTAAAAATTCTATTACTTTATCTGCACCTCAGATTTTGACTCATGTTTCCCAGTATTTTGTCGGTAAAGTGAATAAGGCAGCAGGATGTTCTCACACCTCCAAGGACATTTCAGTCTTGTGAAATGATGGCCCACTTAGAGAAACACAGTATCTGTTTCTTGTTCCTTCTCCCCTGCACTCAGAGAAGATCCCTTGTTAGACGTACGATCAATAAAAAACATATCTTCAGCCACAAGTAAATCTAGTTTATTAAAACACGGGTCTGACAGTTAATTCAATTGCCAACAAAGTTGTAGCATGGTCGATACAGAAAAGTGACCTCGTAAGTGAGGTACATATATCCTCTAAATGCAAAATTACCTGATAATCGGATGCACTGGACAGATGGAGACAGAGGCATGCTGGTGAGATTAGACAGTGGCTAATTTTTTGCATTCCCTTGTAGTATTTAGAGTGGGTGGTGTCTCATGAGAGGCTTCAAGCTTGTCACTTGCTGCTGGTGAAAACCACAGGTGAAAACCACAGAAAAAAAGTTTGCCCCTTCCTTCCAATTATGTGCCTGCTGTATCTGCATGGTTACCATTTCAATCATATTCCCATTGCAAACCACTGCTAATATTTCCTTTTTCATCAACAGCATGGGATCAAGGAGTTCACATGGCGTCATTAGGTCAGCTCTCAGTTATGCTGCTGCATTATTGAAATAAGGATTTGGAGCATGAACTTTAGTGTAGACTTCTGTTAAATATCTGTGTTTACATCAAAGACAGCATGAAGTGACTGAAATAGATTGAACATAACCCTTAGATAGCCAAGAAAAAATGTGTCTTTCTCAGTGATTTGCCAAGCACTTTTCTACCTGATCAGCAATGATTTGTTTTCTGCATATTTCAGACAGAACTAAAAATAGCTTGCAGCAGTTATTTTTGTTTGGGAGCAATAACATTTAGTTTATGGAGTTCTTTCTCCATAAAAAGTTCAGAGCATTGAGAAGTATCTTCACAGGCAGAAACCTTCCTTTGGAGGGAAAACTTTCAACATTTTTGTTAGTTTTCATATAAGCCCAGCTGCTTTCTTGGAAAATATGACTAAACTTCTTGTCTGTTTTTAGTAAAAGATGAGGTAATTAAACCCAAAATCTAAATATGGTCTAACTGGCTTTGGAACCTGTTTTCACTTAGGTCTGATTTTTAGAAAACATATTTTAGAAAATATTCAGAGACTTATAAATACAGACAGCCATTTGATGAAATTTTCCAAAGTACACATAGGAGTAGATTCCCATTGCTTTCTAAAAGAGCTCTTCTCCACCTTCTCTGTTGCCCATCTTTCCTCCTGTACCTGGGTTAGTGCTTCCCTGTTGCATTCTTTCATGTTTGATGTAGGAAATTCAAACCAACAGGAAGTTAATCCTATGAAAAAAGGGATCAGTTTCCTCCTCAGAGGAGTCTGAAGATGAGGGATTTGGAACGCCTTTGGCAGCAGTTTGGTGTCAGACTGATTGACCTGTGCAGAGGAAACCACTCCCTAGCTACCTTCTTGGACCAAAATAATTTTAAAAGTTTGTCTTTGGATCCCTGCATGGGAACAGAACTGCTTATCCTCAGCTTTGTGAAAAGCACTGGCAACATTGGGCATAAAAACGAAGTGTTGCAATGACCTTGAAGGAATTGTCACCGCATGAAGAGCGGCAGGATGCAGCCCAGTGCTCCGGGCACCTGCATCTTGCCCTCACTGCCAGCAGTCATCTTACTCACAACACCCCATGATGATGCCACTTGCTTGAAATCATTCTCTCACTTGACAACCCATGAAACGTTAAGCAGAATACCTTGGTGGCTGGCTCAGAATGGAAAATTTAGAAATGTTCGTGACTTCTGAGCCAGCCTGAGCCAGTGCTGGGTCCTGTTTGCCTCTCTTCCTGCTTTTTAAATCAGCCTCAGTAGAAAGCATCAGTGATGTTTTACATTTCTTTAATGTGCAACCCCTCTGCCAGTGTTTGCAAGGGGAACTGGCAGGGTACTGTGAATGTGCAGGGAATCACAGTATCTGAATGCCTGCACATGCAGGGAAATGGAGTGCTGAGAGGGTCAGGCACAGACACTGAAGTGGTCAGGTGAGCAGTTTTCAAGTCACTCAGTATTGTGAAATGAAATAAAGGGACTCCAGCAGCAAGGTGAATTCCTTTCAATGCCTTGTCCTGGGGAGCGTGAACAACAGAGGTATCTCTACACTGCTAAAAGAAGACAACAAGGGATCATTACCAGCCACCTGGGCTCTGATCATCCTGGTTCAGTTTTGGTCACCCACAAAGAGCTCTCTCCCCTAGACTTCTGCTCCAGTGATGCCTGACAGTGAGCGGCAGAGCTGCAGGCTGGCCAGCAGCACGGCACACAGCCTCTGTCATTGAACTGTATGAGCCCAGTCTAGACATCCCATCAGGAACTGGATATATACTGCTTTGCAGTTCTGCACCTGCTACCTGCAGCACAAACTTCTGATTTTTGCTTTGAAATTTTTAGCAGTAAAGTAATAGAGGAAGGGATTGAGGCAGCTGTTCATGGCAGCGAGGCAGAGAGTGACCACCAGCGCCTTGTGCAGGTTGGCCTGGCTGCGGCTGCTGTGCAGCAGGTGGACAGTTCGCAGGATGTGATATGGCAGGAAACAGACGAGGCAGAGGATGAGAGTGATGATAATGGTTAAGAGCGCCTTCCTGTGACAGACTGCCCTCTTGCTCTGTGGAGCCCTGGATTTCAGCAGTGCTCTGATGGCAAAGACATAGCAGAACACAATTGTGCCAAATGGCAGAATGAAGCCCATGATGAGGACAAAGCTGTTCGCCATGAGGAGCCTGTGCGTGCTGGAGGGGTGAGGGTCCAAACATTTGGCTGGGTTGCTGTAGCCAGCAACTCCCTTGTTTAACAGAGGGCTGGCAGCTGCCAGCAGGAAGATCCAAATGGCCACACAAGTTATCCTGGCATACTTTGTGTTGGTCACTTTTCCACGTTTGAATGGGTGGACGATGGCCATGAAGCGAATCACGCTGAGTACGGTGAGGAAATAAATGCTGCAGTACATATTCATGTACAAGGTGTAAGTCATGATCCTGCAGAGGATATCACCAAATATCCAACGTGATCCCAAGAGGAAATATGAGGCCCGAAAGGGCAAAGTGCTCACAAACATGAGGTCTGAAATAGCCAGGTTCTGCATGTAAATGTTTACTGATGTCCTTTGCGAAGTCTGGAAGAAAGCATAAATGGAGAGGCTGTTTCCAACAGCACCCAGGAAGAAGATAAAGAGATACGTGATGGGATAAATTACTTGCTTGAAGCCATCAATTGCACAATTGGAGGAGCTGTTAGTGAAGCTGCCCTCTAGCGCCACCTTGGAAATATTCATAGTCTGAGCCAGCGCCTCCATTTTTCTGCCAAAGTGAAAAGAAGTGGTGTGAGTGCTGTGTTACAGGTTGGGCAGGGAGCTTGGCTATTTGGGACTATTTCACTGAGAGCAGAAATTGCAAGATGCAGATGACAGTGGGAAGTAAGGGTTTGTTAATGAGTAATTACTTGCGATGTCCCAGTAAATGCACATCTCAAGACACAAAGCCCCAAGTAAGCTCTAATGAGTTTCAGTATTACAGCAGCTGGCTGTTGTCTCAGCCTGTAAAAGCGCTGCCTTTTAGAGGTGCTATGTGTGTGTTTTAATGACAAGTCTCTGATCTTTGCTGTGCAAAACAAGCCAACTTGCTGTCAGCCATTTTGTGGCAGGGAAGTTTTAAGTCCCCAGTCACCTACCATGGAAACATCAAAACCTGATCAGAAAAGAAATCACTGCCCACTGCTAGGCCTGCATTTCAAATTAGGATGGAAAGCCAATATAACTGAATTTGCCTTTTGGAACCAGGGAAATTTTTCTGGTATGTTTTTGGCAATATTTCCTGAGTAATACCAGACATATTTTGATACATGTAAAAATTGGAGCAAACAGTTTGACCTTAAACACTATGCAAACACCATACTTATTATGCACAGTTCCTTTTTTAACTCCCTCCTCCTTGCACAGTATTTCTTCTTTCTTGTTAACTTCTGGTGGCTTTTTATGTCTCTTTTTGTAGGTCCTTTGCTTCACGTACCACTCTCTTAACCTCTTTTGTGCTCAGCTGTTCTGCACCAGTCAGTCATACACACACACTGCAGCTTCCAGGACAGCCCACATTTGCAGCCCTAATGAAAATGGCCTCTGAGAAAATGGGCTGTGTTCACAGAGAGAGGCATTTTTCCTCCTGTGAGGCTATAATTCAATCAAATCAAAACCACTCACCACTAAACCACTCTAAATAACAGGGTTTTTTCACATTAGTGTCTGTTTCTTTTCTGAACCCTTGGTTTCTTATCTCAGCTGTCCTGCAGCTAGTAGTATTTTCAAAGGAAGGTGTCAGTATTGTTTCTTGTTTGACAGTGGGAGCAATTCCTTCTCTCTATCTGCCAATATACTCTAAAGATGGGGCATGGAAATTTTTAACCTGAAAACCGTAACTATATGGCATTTCCAGATGCATGGAAAAGAAGTTTTTAATTTACCCCAGTGAGAGTGATAATGTGCCCATGTATATGACTGCATCCTATCTCTGATTCTGAGCCTCACTGGCTTCACAATTTGAAGCTATTTGTACAGGTGGAGCCTCCTTGGGGGTAAATTTGGCTTTACATTTGGGTGCTTCGAACACCCAGCTACCCAGTGTGGTGTTCCCAGTGTGGTGTGAATGGGAACTAATTTGCAAACTGAAGCCATGGTGCGGGAGCCTGAGCTACGTTCAGAATAGGCCATGGTATCTCCAGGGTGGTGTCTCAGAGTCTGTCCAAGTCCCTTAATACAGCAACCAGATGTGCCCCAGCAGGCATCTTTTCCTCTGGCCCCACTGAGATGGGAAACGTGGGAAGCATAGCCCCAGGCTGGGCTCCCAAGGAGCACTTCATGGATATTGGGTCTCAGAAAAGCTCTGGACTGACTAAACACATGCTCCTAACGTTTGAGATCCACTTTCTTCACAGAGGAGATGGAGAAGATATTCTTCTTAAAGACAAATCTTCTGCAATCAAAGGACTTTTAATTGTTTTGGTTTTCTTGACAGAACAACTGTCTGAGATACACGTTTTCTGGGATCAAAGACCAGCTTTTCTCCAAACTGAATATGATCCCCCCATTTTGCAGGGAAACATTATAACCTGAGGTATGGCAAAGGGAAGAGCCCTTCTGACTCTGCTTTCCTGTGGTCCAAGCATCCTTTCCTTCAGAAACCCCAGAACACAAGAAAATATGAGTGAAGGGATCTGCCACCTGTTGAAGCATTGATGTGTGTGAAAGCTGTGGGGTAGAGGAGTCAAGTGAGGTTGAAGAACTTGGTCTGTGGACAAATTCCAGGCCCTGCTCAGCACTACGAGTGATGGTTTGTGTCCAGCGCTATCTGACGAAGGATGGGACTGGGGCAATGAAGATTCAGTTGATGAAAAGACTTGGGTGCCTGCACCCTGAGGGGAGCACTACAAGCACAGGGGCTGGGGCACTTTGCTCAGGCTCCTCATATGAAGGGATCTAGCTAACAACCACCATTTAAGCTGGTTTTTTCTCTAACTGCACAAATGCTCCTCAATTCTCCTTCCAGCTAGACCAAGACTAAAAGTAGAACAGTGCATGTGCAATTCAGAAAATTCAGTATCCTTGACTCTGGCAAGAAAATCAGTTTCTCAGACCCCTCTCCAAGTTATTCAAACACAAGTTTCAAGCTGTTATGGCATGTCCAAGAGAAAGAAGCTGGAGACCAGTCAACTGAAATCTCTTAAAGGCGCCTGCACTCAGTAAAGGGCCTACAATGACCCAGGCATGTTTCAAATGTAGACTCTCCTGTTAACTGTGTCGACACAAAAATCAATGCACAAAGGAAGGTGAAGTGAAATACATATTTAACATGGGACTATCTCAACCAACCACAGAGGATAAGGGGAGAATTTTAGCCTTCCTTGAATCCAAGAACTGTTATTAGCCAGCTAAGGTTAGGAGATGGCTCCTAGATATACAGATATGACCTATCCAGGCTATAAACTTCGTTTTCAGCAAAAGTGTCCAGGCAGTCTCCTGGATCAGGAATGAACAGGATGGGTTAAGGGTAAGAGACTGTACCCATAGGAATTGTCTGTGTGCCCCAAAAGAAGGGAGATTTGCAGTAAGATCTAATAATCCTATGAAAAATGAGAGAAAAGGACAAACTGAAATGGAATGCTCTCTTCAGTGGTGTTGCAAGACTCCTCTGATAGAAATTCTCTAACAAGATAGTTTTTCTATATCTGAGTTTCACTGATGGAAGCTATCAAATGGAAGCAGCTGACACGTATCCTGAGGCTCCGACAATCTCCCTGCCATGAGAAAGCAAAGATCAGCTGAGAAAGAAAAAGGGAGCCTTTTCTGAAATAACTGCTGCATGAGTAGATTAGATGTAGAGTTTGTGTGGGTTTTTACCTTTTCTTCATCTCTGTGAAATCTTTAAAAAATATTTACAGCTTGATTAGCATGGATTTTGTAAATAAATATTTACCTTTCATTTCGAATTACATCTATATTATAAATTATACATATTTATTATGAATATATATATTTCCTTTTATCTTAGCCTGGCTTGAGTGTAATTTTAGGTAAGATAATAGCAGAAAGATATTCCTTGCCTAAAGTGAATTTTACACCCTTAACCAATGGATCCATGTGCAAGACAGGCAGGGGGTAGAGCAAAAGTAAGAGATTTTTTTTTAATTGAAGGAGATACTAAACTAATAAAGATGCCTCAAACCTGTCATATTTTAAGCCCAGAATCCAACTTCCGACAAATCCAATAGACTGGCATGTGCTATTTTGAGTGTCGGGTCAAAACCAAATCTTACGTGTGATTGTGCACTGATCTCAAACCTGAAAAAGAGACAGGGCACCCATCAGGCCTGGCATGAGACCAAAACCCTGGTGCAAAGGAAACCTCAGAGACCTGCAGGAGAAAGGATAATCAATAGGAGCCTGTGTTGCCATGCTACCAGCTTTATGGTAATGATACTGTAGGATGCTCTGGTGGAGGAGTGCCACTATGCAGGAGGGGCTACATAACTGGCAACGCTGTAAAAATATTGTGGCTAAAGAGAAGCACAACACGGTTCTTGTAGGCAGACTCTAATAATAAAAATATAGTACTAGGAATACTATACTACTGAACTCCTCACCATGATCATGACAGTTGCCAGAAAACATTATGTGAGGGTAGGAAGATGAAAGGAGGCAGCAATGGGAGGAGGTTTTGGGTGTCTTCATAAAGATGCAATGCTGCAGCAGGATGAGATGTTATAGCCGCATGCAACAACTTCCTGACTCCTAGAATAATTAGTCCTGCAAAAGAATCTGCAGCACAAGATGCCCTTCTACCTTGGCATTATACCTCTAACAAGATGCCATTTGATCTTTAGTGCCACACAGGCCCTCATTCAAGCAGGTTTTGGTGGAGGGAGCTCTGTGCTGTTAATCACAGTAGAGCTGCACTCAACATCATTGTGGGACAGAGAAGCAGTCCCAGAAGGAAAAAGCCTAGATGAATTTAGGGGCTTTTTTTGAAAACAAACAGAAAATTAAACAAGGCTATATTCCAAAAGAAATAGGCATTTTAAGGAGTACTGAGCCCAATGGCTATCAGTAAAATGGTTGCCAAGACTACTCTAAGGAAAATACCTCCATTTGGAAAGCAGAAGGCTTGTCATAATGGGAAGAACAGGAAAGTCTGTATCATGACAGATCAAATGTGGAGAGGAAACCAAGAGCATTAAAG
This sequence comes from Phylloscopus collybita, assembly GCA_027886175.1. Taxonomy (NCBI): domain Eukaryota; kingdom Metazoa; phylum Chordata; class Aves; order Passeriformes; family Phylloscopidae; genus Phylloscopus; species Phylloscopus collybita. The sequence goes on from JAJNNQ010000007.1 coordinate 17,766,133, forward strand.
AAAAAATAATAGTGAAGAGCTTCTGGTAAAGGATGTTCTGGGTTGACAGTAAGTTTTGTAAACCTACTGAAAGATGAAAAACCACTTGGGAACCCCTGAGGAGTTTGGTGGCAAAATATCTCTTAGGAACAAGGTCATAGCAGGAAAACTCGGAATTCACTCTTCCCAACCAAAGATGTTGGGATATTTTCATGGCTGGTGCAGTAAAAAGGACAGAGCAGCCAGCTCCAATCAACAGATGTGGGCAGGATGTATTAAACCAACTAGATAAGTGAGAGTCCAATAGGTAATTGAGACCAGATGGCACTCATATCAGTATCCCAAAGGATCTCAACTGTGAGACTGCTGGCCAAGGCACGTAACCCACCATTGCAATCAGGCACTGTGCCAGGGGACTGATGTGTCATCAGTGCAGCTCTCATTTACCAGAAAGCCTTGATAAGGCAGCTCAAGGCCATGAGCTGGTCATCAGCCGTGGGAGCTACTGATCACCAGGACAAATTTCTTCCTCTGGGACATTTTGGGGGCATCTCTAATGAAGAATGGAGGCACTGAGCTCATTGAAATGCCAGTCTGCTGAGCAGAAGTTGTTAGGTCTTCTGAAAAGGGAGATCCTGTTTGGCTTACCCATTGAAGGGCTGTGATGACAATGGATGAAGGGGACCCAGTGGTCATTTTATACATATATATATGGATGTACATATATGGCCAAGGGAGGTGATTTTCTGCTCTACTTCACTCTTGTGAGACCCCACCCGAGCACTGCATTCAGCTCTGAAACCCTGACATGAGAACATCACGGACCTGCTGGGGATGGCCCAGAGCAGGACCAGAGGGCTGGAGCACATCTTCTGTGAAGACAGGCTGAGAGAGTTGGGGCTGTTCCTCCTGGAGAAGACCCCAGAGAGACCTTAGAGCATGTTCCAGTACCTAAAGGGGCTCTAGAAGAGAGCTTGAGAGGGACTTTTCACAAGGGCATGTAGTGATAGGGCAAGGGGGAATGGAAACCCTGGAAGTGTTCAAGGCCAACTCTTCAAGGTCAAGTTCAAGGCCAGGGCTTTCAAGCAACCTTGTCTAGTGAAAGGTGTCCCTGCCCATGGCAGGGGGCTTTGAATGACATGATCCCTAAGATCCCTTCCCACCCAAACCATTCTATGATTCTATGATATGTATGCATTTATAGAGTTGCTTTTGTCAAGGCCTTCAACATAGCTCTGCAACAAAGGTTTCTTAAGTACCTAAGTTGTCAGAGAGCTGGAAGGCATGTTCTTTTGTGGGCTGGAAGCTAGCTGAAGTGTAGTAAACAAAGTGGGGGCTCAATAAATGAGCAATGGAGTCCTCTAGGTTTTGGTACTCAGACTAGATTCACCCAGTGTCTCTATCAACAGTCTGGAGATGACAGTTCTCCATGTTGGCAGATGCTATGCTGGAAGGGTGGCAGATGAGAATTAGTATATTTTTAATGTAAGGTGATGCTTGCTGGGGAAAAATAATCTAAATCATCCCTAATAAGATGAACTTTAAACTGGCTGTTTCATGCAGGAAAGGGCACTTGACACTGGCATCATTGACCATTTGCTGAAGTCAGTTCTGCACTGGCTGCAACAGCAGAAGCAACCAAAATTGTCAGCAAAATGAGGGGCACCATCAAGCAGGGTATCACCTTGTATAAAATCTTAGTGCATTCCCACAGTGGACAGTTCTTGTCTCTACACTGAAAACAGAGGTTATGGAGTTAGAGAATGTGCAGAGAGAGGCAAATAAAGTAGTCAGCAGCCCTGGACTACCCCCGTTCTTACAGAGAGCAGTCAATCAAGTCATATGGCATCTCAGCAGAGAATGGGATGGATTTCTGTGCCATGCCTAGACAGAAGGACACAGTCCTTTTGAAGATGTATGGTGGAAAGGTGCTGCTGCTGCTGCTGCTGAAGGGTTAAATATGAAACCTCCACTCTCTCTAAAGGTGTAAATAAACTCTCCATTTCCAAACTGCTGGTCTGAGATCTGCTGCTCTGAAACACTGCATCCACTATAACACGAGGAATGACAAAACAACAACTTCATTTTAATAAGATGTTCTCCATATGCATAGTTAAATAGGGAAATCCGGCTGTTCCATCAAAATATACAACTTTGCTCTGTAAAGTGATAAGTATATAGAACTTCTTGTATGACAGGAAGAAAAAGATGATCTTTGCATCTATCACAGTAACCTTTTGTCCGAAGAGGACCGCAGGCACCTGGGGTCTGTTGTTTATTACCAAAATAGGAAGGCAATTACAATATCGCTGCCATAGAGGAGATCACTTGCATTTGCCACTGCACTTCCAAGAAAAACACAAGTTCTCATGTTTTTTTAGAGTTCCCATTAGCTTTCTTGCTAATATTCACTTTGTGTTTCAGGAGCAGCATTACCAAGAATAAATGAAAAAAAAAATGCAATCTTTAGAATTAACACTAAATCCATTAAAACATGGCATATTATTAACCTTTCTAAATGCACAATAATGAAAAAAACCCAAGAGTCTGATATTTAACACCTTTTATTTTTAAATTTCGCCATAAGCCAAATACATGTTTTTCATCCAGTTAAAAAACAAGGCTCACTTAATCAGATCCACAACTTCATTGTTATCTTCCATCTGGCAAACAATCCTAGTTACATAAATCTACCCTTTTTTTCTGCCAAAAAAGTTTCTCAACACCAGCTTTGACATAGAGAAGTTTGGTCAACTATCACTGTTTCTGGCAAATAATACTCTAACTGCAAATAATGAGAAAGAAAAGTAGGTTGTATTTTAATTATTGCAACCATTTTATGTACAGCAGAGAAAGTAGACAAATCTTGTCTTACCTCAGCTCATGGGCCTTCTGATGTGTTCAGTATTTCCTTCTTCTGCTTGCTGTTCCTCACAGACTTCTGGATTTTTAATGGAAAGGAAACCCACAAAATCTTGATGCAAAACCCAAGTGCTACTAATGCAGAACCCAAAGAAAAACCATGATCAGGGTAAAGGGAAGTAAAACCTGATTAAAATTCTTACATATTCTTAAAAGAGAAATGTTCTCAGCTCAAGGAGTGGTGCTAGCAATCACAGGGCAGTCTTTCATTATTTTTACCCAATGAAAGAGGCTTTACAGCTACATGGCATGTGGAGGAGAGTTCTGAATTTCTGTGTTTTGGCACACACTTCTATATATGTGCTTTCATTAGTAAGAATTGCCCAAAATATTAGTGGGGATGCTCAAATAATCTTTGCATGAATCATGAAAGATGTTATTGGAATTAGGGAGAAGATATTTGGTTTTGTTTACTTCCCAAAAAACACATAAATAACAAAATTGTAAACAGGCTGCTGGGATTTGGTGCATAATCTCATTCAACTTGTAATTCAAGGCTGAGTTAACAAGCTGAGGGACTAATTTTCCTTGAATATTTATAGGAACAGAGAGAGCTCTGCTAGGCCATGAGCAAATGGCTGCAGTGAATGCCTTACCCTCTCAAGTTTCACCAGCTCTTAGTGGAGCAATGCTGACTGCACAGATGGGTGCTCTGAGCCCACTGCTGTTGTGAAATAGGTTTCTGTACACACTAGAGGTGTAAAAGCTTGATTATTTCTGTTCTTGTATGTGCTGTCAGCACGTGCAGGTGGACCAGACGTATCCAAGCGCTTTCTGGTTGCTGTGCTGTATTTCATATCGGCAGCAGGTCAGGAGTCCACACACGGCTGCTTAGCACAGCAGATGGAGAGTCTCCAAAAAAACCCAACCTTCTTGCCACCCACACTTGTAGTTATCTATTCCCCAAGGTGCTTTGGGTAAAGATTGTAATCTCTCCTCTATTCACCACTTGTACATGACAACTTGAGAACAGCCAAAATAGTCCTTTGGGTGTGCTCCCCTCGTGGGGTCACGGTGGCAAAGTGCAGTGGCAGCAAAGACTTGTGTCACCAGAGCTCACAAATCCCTAGACCCGCAAACAACTCTATGGGTCCTCTTTTTTAGCATGGAGATGAAAAAAGACATAGAAAACCAGCTTAGCTGAGAACTAGTCTAACTCTTTTGGTCTCCAAGGTGGACACAAAGGTGACTTTTGGCACTTGCCTGCATTTGAGTTGACAGAGCAAAGTCAACTTAAAAAGCTTCCCAATAGAGATCCACATCAAGTGAATTTTCAAGGTGCAGCACAACAATGAATTAGGACCCACTTGAAACCACTCTTTGTTGACTCTTTTGGCACCTAAGCCCATGGATAAGTGTCATCTTCCAGCTGTGGTTGTGCTGGCTGCTTTGGTTGCTATTCCAGCTGTTTCCCTGTCTGCCAAGGCCTGCCTGCAGAGTGGCTCCTGGGTGCTCCCTAGCCCCACCCAGTCGTTGAGGCAGGTACTGTAGACACCTGAAACAGGATGAATCTTCTCATCCAAGTCACATGGACTAAAGCAGGGTTGAAATGATCCTGTGAGCATCTTTGTGGACAGAGTCCTTTGGGAAAGAGACATGACTGAGGGGACTGAGGCCACTTCAGCCAGTGAGACCACAGCCAAAAGGCAGCTCTGGCCTCAGTATTCACTTGGGCAATGCCCCAGTAACTCAGACTGCATCTTATCTGCAACTGGCAGAGACTAATTTAGGCATTGCAGTAGCAGTCTGATGACATCCCCATCACAAGGCGTGTGGCGATAATCACTTTGGGACTGATAGGCAGGCTCTTCTCAGATACAGAATCAGAGACTGAAACATGTAGAAAAGTTAAGACATTGATCACATTTTATTTTCCTGAGATATTTTGAGAACACCTTTTTCACCATGTGATATGAATATCTTCATTGCCTGGGTAATTTCCCTCATTCACCTTCTTAAACACTCTGCTTTCTGGAGAGTACTGCTTCCTCCCTTTTATAAAGTAATTCTATGTTTTGCTTTTAGCCTGGCTTTGAATAAATGAGGTTGGCTGCCAACTCACCCTGCACCTGATGAGCTAGATCCGGAGTGACTGCTTGGAATTTTTTAGAAACATTCGCTGTATGACTCAGCTTCCGAGGGGAGTTTATTACATTTCTTACTAATAAAAACTTCAGTAATTCTGGAGAAGACATCTCAGAATATCATGAAGAATCAAAGACTTTCATCACAAGATGCTGCATGCATATCTCATATTTAAAAGTTAAGAGCCTAGACTATTTCTGAATTTTGAGTCCCTAAAGTGCACAGATATTTGAGGACACAGCAGAGTGCAAACCACCCCTCCGGGCTGCAACCTCCATCCTGCCTCTGTCTCTGTTTCCTTTTGCATTTCTGGCTCCACAACAGCCCAGTTTCAAGACAGAATGGCAGGAGTGGGGTTACTCCTCCTATTCCTTCCCCTTGCTCATAAAACCACATGCCCTCCAGCCCTGCACAGGAGTACTGCCCACAGGAGAGGGCCCCAAATGTGTGAAGAAGACAGATTTTGGGTGTGAAGTAAGTACTCCAGGCTAAGTAGAAGCAAAAATTTAGATTTTCCTTCACCTTTTCAAAGTTTCCTGTAGGCTAGTTCAAGTGTCCTTATGGGCTGAGCACTGTCTGCTGGGGGTGCCAGTCAAGGAGCCTGTGTACCACACTCCCTGTATAGGAGAGCTGGGTGAGATACCAGGTCTCCCAGGCAACCCAGGTGAAGGAGCCTGCGTATTATTCCAGTTGCTCAGTCAATGTTTTGCTGTCTGGAGGCAAACTTCTAGTGGCTGGGTTTTGCTTTCTTTCATGCCAAAAGATTTTTGGTAAAAATGGATCTGTCAAAAAACCAGAAGGGATTACCTCCACTGAAGGTTTTAGCACTGCCTGACTTCAACACAGCAGCTTAGCCTACTAACACATATCTATTTCCAGAGACCAAAATTACTAGCCTACATTCATTTTCTGTGCAATCCAGAAAAAAACAGCATCCAATGTTAGTAGCTCATCTGCTGTCAGCCGTAAGGCTGGATGGATGGGAAGACGAAAGTGACAGCTGCATGAGGAAGGGGGGAAAGGCAGGGGCAATTTTAAAAGGAATTACACAGAAAGGAAAAGCACAGACGGTTTTCAAGCTGTTTCTTTTGCAACTTTAGTAATGACATCTTTTTTAATTGCCTGTGGTCCTTTCTTATTTGTTTGCAGTTCCTCATTAAAATACTGTTGAGAGTGGAGTAGCCTTAATATATAGCTGGAATAGAAAAAGGCATCTAATGCTGTCTTTAAGTAAAATAAACTGTTCTTTTTTAACTATGAAGCACTAAAACTGGTAATGCTTTTGCCAGCTCCTTCAAAAGGTGGCTGTGGGCCCTGGGTAAAATTGATTGTCTCCAAAAGCTGTGGAGCTGATGGCAGCTGGGAGCATTAATGCTTTTCCCCAAAAAATAACTGATCCAGTTCCTGAGTCTGAAAAGACAGAACTGGAGCAGGACAAAACACCAAGCACCTTCTAAGGCCTTTATCTAAAACCCATTGAAGTCACTGGAAAGAACAGTGTCTTTTTGGCTTAAAACCTGAGTAAGGCAGAGTCAGAAACTGTGACTGTAAAAAAAAAAAAAAAAAAAAACCAAACAAAAAACCAAAAAACGAAACAAACGTTTTTTCTCTTTTTCTTCAGCTAGCTAAAAGCATTTCAGATCTAACATGTGCAAGCTTGTCAGCATGTCAGGTATATTCTGTCTTCTCCCTGTAATGTACCTCTCAAAACCTTTCTGCAGCCATTTCTCTACCTACCAATCACCATGGTACTGAAGTTGCTTTCTGCTTGTGTTATTATTTCTGGTTTGTGTGTTAGACATTGCAGGATTGAAAACTGTCAGGATAATGAAAGTATGGAATTTGAAGGATTTGGCAATGAATCTAGTTACCTCTGTCTTAAGATTTGTCCTCCCAAAGACTTGTTACTTGTATACATTGGCACATGTATGCACGCATGCACACAGTGCTGTGTTTTGGTCTGTGTTTACCACATATTAAATGTTCTGTGAATCCTGAGAATTCTGCTGAACTCTCCTTCCTTACGAATATAGAAACTCAAAGCAAAACAAGCTTCCTTTTTTCTCTCTTTAGTGATGCTTCCACTATATCCCTGACTTAAGAGCTGGATAAAATCCAACCACAACATTCTAAAATCAGAATGACCAGATGTAGGTGCTCTGCTTCTTATATCCAATGGCCAAACACCACTGTAAGATACAACCTGCAAGTTCTTCTACATAACCCACTACCACCAAATCTGCTTTCATATCAATGTACTCATTAGTGATAGTCAACAAAAACTTTATGAGAGACCATGATGTGCCTCTCTGCACAGTGTGGGACATAAGACTCCCAGTCTTTTCATTTGAGGCTGATGGGTTCCACTTGGCAGAGGTCCCTCTCCCTGGGGCATGTGGGAAGTTCTTCCTCCAGGCATTGACTGCTGCAAAAAACACAAAGCAAATTTAAATTTTTGTCCTCGGTCTGGATTTTAATGTTGTTTCTTCAGATAAAACTCAGATGGGATTAGATCTCAGTAGATGCATTTTCTACTCTACTGACTTTGGGAAATGGTTTACTGTGTGCTGTTTGATGTTTTTAAACTGTATTTTTTAATGCCATATAAAGTTATCTATAGATGTGATTTTGAAAGAGATCATAACATGACCTTTTGTCCCTTTTTTTCACTCGGAATTTCAGGATAATATCCACGTGTCTGTGATGGGGCATAAATACAATGAAAAAAAATGTCCATTTATAAATGAAATTTCTAGCCTTGAAAATTGCTAGGATAACATATTTCTTTTATAATTAGTTTGCAACTAGTGCCCCCCCAGATAAAAATGAGAATTCATTTAAGCTCATCTTTGTCACAGGCTACATGTTTTTGTGACATGATCTCTCATTCCTCATGGTAATAAGTCCACTTTTTTTTACCCCTCTTATCATCTTCTTTTTAGACACAGAATTTCCAACTCTCCAGGCTGTAACCTCTTCTGTATCTTCTGGTTACTCCAACATGCTAGATGAAGCATAAATTTAGGATCCCAGATATCCAAGCTTTGACTCCCTCAAGCTCTGTTTATTGAAGCTTACCAGGGTAAGTTTAGCAAACTTCAGGTTTTGGTGATTTAGTGATCAAAGTAACAATAAGACTCTGTGAAAAAGAAACTTATTTGTGCTGGCTACAAGTGGGCACTGCTTATGAATAATAAAACAACTAATTTAAAATTAGTTGGGAAAGTTAGATCATTTCTAATATCAGCACCACTCTTTGTGGTTGGTTGTCATCAGGTGACCTTGCTCACCAGCTCAAGTAGTGTTGGGGACCAGTCTCAGCAACTCTGAGCTGTTTGACATGGCCTGGCTACACAACCGGGTGATAGTCACTCAGTCTTGCACAGGGTTTTACAGAGATGACTAAACTACCTCATGTTTTGCTTTCAGAATCCTCAGTGCAATGTGGAGAAGCTGGGCAGAGTCTGACTGGTCTTTTGCTGGAAGAAGAACCTAAAGAGAAATACACAATTTTATATACACAAGTTTTGTTTGGCAGGGATGTTTCCTCCATTTTGCTATTGCTGGTACAAGACCAGCACTGTAATTCTCTGGAAATACAGAGCATGCCACCAGAGAAGAATTAGCACAATGGTTTTAGTTTTACACAACTTTCTCAACACCCAGGGACTGATCATTTAGAAGAGAATAAACAAAATGAAGTAAGCTGTTTGTTCAGCATGTTCCAACACCCATCCATCTGCTTCCTTTTGTACTCACAGTCCATCAGCCACAACTTTTCTTATCAGCCACATTCAAAAATATGACTCATTTTTCACATAATAGACTGTGTGGAAGATAGAGAAGTTTTTATATGTAATAAAGCTTTCTCTTGCCCAGGATCTCCTGCATTAGCTCATAATCTATTTGTCATTAAAGAGAATGACACAATGAAAATGTACTCTTTGTAGCCCTACTTAGCTGCATCAGGACTCACTGTCCATGCCACAATTAGCTCTTCTTGGCTCTTCACAGGAGCAGGTACATGAAGATTTGGTATAGCTAATTCCAGGACAAGGAGGAACCACAAGGGGTCTAAGTGCTAGTACAGTTTATACACAGTCTTCTCCTCTCTAGCCAGGCACCTCGTAAGCTCAGCCTATACACTTTCACGGCTGCAGAGCAGAAGGCACTCTGAAGCGTGAACATTGGCCAAAACATCTGCCCACTCAGCTCCCTCAGGTTTTGAATCTGTGTTGCAACACCATAAAGGCCACATCCCCGGGCAGATGAAATGGTTCCACGGGAAAGGTCTGCATAGTCTGCCCTGCTGGTGGCGTCTTCAGGAACCATCCCTTTTCCATGGTGTCTGGCTGTACTCTGCTGGCAGCAAGGCTGATCCTGGATTCCTGTGAAGGCTGTGTTTGCCTAGCATATTTATCCCCGCTCTTGCTTTCCACATGCTAGACTGGTTTTAACAACATCTTGCCTGGCTGAGAGACAAGAGGCAAAACACAGAGCAGGCTCTCAGCAGATTTCCAATTCAGATGAAATCTCATGGCTTTTGCCACACGGATTTTGTGCTTTGTCCCAGTGAGACCCTCATAAGCATCAGACAACCACTGCTGTGCAGGAATCTCTCACAAGCTCAACTGATTTCCCTAGGATCAGAACATCAGAACATCATTTTCCAAGCAGAAGGGGGAGATTCCAGCAAACCCAGAGGCCTCCAAATCTGCTGGGACCTCTGATCCACTTGTGTGGTGTGTGTGGCACTGTGCTGGGCTAGAGGAAAGCCCTTATCTGTGTAAATTATGTGTCTGACTGACAAAACTGATGTTTTGCATCTCTCAGTGTTGAGCAATGTAATTTTTTCTTTCTTTCTACAGTCACAAGTACCCAATCCACAGGACAAGTGTGGGACTGAGGCCCATCACACCTGATTGAGATGCTCAAACTTTGTTATTTTGTGACACTAAAGTTATTACAGAAGGCTTATGTAAAGAGGAAACATGATGAAGTTAATATGCTTTAAAACCAAGGCAGCAACTTGGCTTTTGTATCTGATAATGACTTGATAGAACTACATGATGCAGATTCTAAAAAACATCACTGAGGAAAGCTTCAAACAACAAGACCTTTAATATGTCTTTTGCACTTCATTTGCTCCACTCTACATTTTAATTTCCTAAGCATCGCCTAAGTGCATTCAGTAGGATAGTAAGTATAATTCCTATGAGCTAGCTAAATTACTTCTAGCAAATTTGTATCAGCACTTATATTGTATTAGCATCATTACATTATAATTTAAACCTTTTTTTTCACCACTAATCAAAGACAATTTTTGCAAATAAACTGTATCTTCTAATTTGCCTACAGTATCATGTCTTACTTTCTTTTTTAATAATTAAGCATGGTCACTATAGCCTCTGTAGGTAATAGAGCAGTTTCTACACATCAGCAACATTGCCTTTTGTCAAGCAAAATTCCTAGGTCTAATGTCCTCTGCTTGCATCTCTGCAAAGCAGCATTATCTACAATATCCACCAGATATAACACTGGAAAATTCTGCTTCCCTTTGACAGGCAATACTAAAAACATCTGCTGGTGTAAGCAAATTGGCTGAGGAAACTGCATGCTCCCACTTTAGGAATGTTTTCGGTACATTTTTCATCTCTCTAGTGCATAGATCCATCACTTGTATTGCTGACACATATTAGAACAGGAATTGTAACACTTAAGTATTGGAATTATCCAAAAGAGAAAAGCACAAATTTGCTATGTCAAGAGTTTGCAAATGGGTGATAGAGGCTCTTTTCTATTCAAAATGGCAAACTGTAGTAAACCTAACACAATTTTAAATATTTAAAAATGAAAACTTCCTTTACTTCAGCACAAGAAATCTTAACCACAGCTAGGATTCTCATCAATAAAGATACCATCCAAATTATGTTTGGCTCTTTCTTGAGATACAATGTCTACAGGCATAGCCATAGAAATATGAACATTTTGCTTCCTTTTATGCAACTATTCAATGGAAGGAAAGAAGAAATCAAACTAGAGGTGAACAGCTGATCTATATGTATGAACTCACTCGTGGGTGACCATCAGGCCATGCTTGTGTTCACCAGCAACAGGAGAGACTGTAGCTAGGAAGCAGGAACTACCTTTGATAGTGCTCAATAGTAGCCTTCTTTAAACCATTCAGAACTATAAGCTATACAATAAGAATCAACTTTGTATCTCAGCCGTTTCTGTGTGCCTGGGGAGAAGCTCTTTCTGGTGTCAGCGATGAAAATAAAAGAGATGATATATCCAACATAAAGCTGCCAGCTGACTTTTTTTTTTTTTAAAAAAAAAACAAGCTTTATCCGGAAGACCAGGTTTTGGAAGATCAAACCTATGGATGTACACACACGTTCTTCACATCATTGCAAGAGCAAGTCAAATGTCAAGAAAGGCCACACAAAATCAGTCAAAATGCTCACTTTGCCTGGCACCCTGATTGTAACAGGGACAAATCAAGGATGCCTGTGGAGCAGTTCAATAAAAAAGAAGTATATAGCGATGTTTTCCCTAGAAGAGTCTTTCAGCTGTCTACAATTCTTGCTCAAAGATTTGCTGCAGGAGAAAAGTCTGGAGATTTAATAACTCTTCGTGGGTTTTCCTTCAATGAATGTCAGCCTTTGGCAACACAACATCTTGCACAGATGAATTCCTTTGAATGTGTAAATATCATGGAAAAAATGCTGTGGAATTAGATCATGTACATTAGACACACATACATTAGACCTAGCTGCATGAAAATCACATTCTTTCATCTTTATTGAACCTGCTGACTGTCACCTTTCTTTGAGACTCCTTGCTTCTTCCATGGAAAAAGGAGAGGAAAATACTGTTCCTTCCTACATATGAAGAAAACATTGTCTGGTTCAGAATGAGGATGTACCTAGAGCAGCATCCGGTCTTCTGTGTGCGTGACAAAGTACAGGAACAAGGCAAACTTATATACTACTTCTCCTTAGTATTCCCCCACTTTGCAATTATTTTTAGCATGGACAATTTTGTTTGTTTATTCTGAATTATTTTTGGCCCTTTGAGCCAGTACAGAAAATCATGGTGCTTTTGAAAGAAAACATGCATCTTTCTGGCTTTTACGTAAGTGAAAGATTTTCTTTGATTTCCAAACTTGGTGTGAGTACAGTCAATTTGTAATCACCTCTTCCAGGCTGCAGACCTTTGACACAACTCCAGGTCATTTCTGGCAGGCTGGAGGGTCCTAGTCTACACATGCATTCCATGTATAGAAGCCAGGTTGCTCACCTTGGTCATTTTTAACTGTAAACGTTTTTGGAATTAATAACCACTGACCAGGGGCCCTCAGTGTTGCACAGAATGTTAAAAGCTCTGGATCTACCCAGAGGTGCAGTAACTTGGGGGTTTTGTCTTCTTTCGAACTCCAAGATCTTACTACAGTGAACTTCTGTGTTTGAGAGGCAGCCATGAGCTCAGAGCACCCCATCTTAGAGATAAATGGAAAACTGCTGAACACTTTGGCTTCTGATGCGCATCTGTCCCTGCTAAATTCCATGTGTCATTCAATTGCTCCGTTATTCATACTCACATGGTGCTTTCGCAGTTCTTCAAAGTCAATCCTCATCTTTGCTGTTTTGCAGAATAGCAAAGTATTCAGCATATCATCTTCAAATTTTATCTCCTCACTTTTTACCTTATGTGGAACAGCTAAGTCCCAGCAAAGGCTTCTGGAACACACCAGTAGCAACCCCTTTTTGCCCTAAAAAGTATTATTTTCTTTTACCATTCCTCCTGATTATTAACATAAGGACCTTCCCTTCTATGCACCAGCTGCTCAAGTGTTTGAAAGGTTTACATTTACATTCTTCAATATTATTTAGGCATCATCAGATATGCTGGATCCAGACCTCCTTCATTCTCATAACTTTTCATTCAGAGGAACCCAATAGGGTTTTTGCGACACAATTTACCACTGTAAAATTTCTTCCTCACTAGAAAAAAAGCTCTTCCTCACACTGTCTGGTTTCAGAACATATCCACTAATTCTCTATGGTTCTTTAAGACCATTACTAGTAATTTGCCCAGTACACATGCCAGGTTTCAGAATTAGTGGCTTAATTTTTCATATTAACTTTCTGCTATTCCCTTGGTTGCAAGACAGATCTAAGTGCAAGGTTATACATTACAATGAGAAATGCAGCACTTTCTGCCTGGAGCTTCTTGGGTGCACTTTGGATAAAAACCATCAAGTAATGGGGACTCATTAATGTTAATACTGTCTGCTTGTTCCAAGGCACTTTTAGTTAAAATTGAGATGTCCACTGATACATTCTCTGCAAGAAGGGCTGTCCAGAGCCTTCTTCAGTGGATAGATCCAAAAAGTATGAATACTTCTTTTGTTTTCTGTCTGTGGTTTTTTCTTCCCTGCATGTTTCACACTCCAGAATAACTGAGCTACTGAAACAATGCCCTGTCAGGCTTTCTGATGTGGTTTTAGGATTTATTGCTTGATTTTAATAAATAATTCCCTGGATTTTTTTAATTTTGAAGGGGGATTTGGGAGGAAGTTTTTTGGCTTGCCTTGCTACTCTTTTGCCTTTAATTACACCAAACAGATCTTCCCACTTACCTTACTTGGGCACAAGCTGCTCAAAGGAAATCCTCTCATCTGTAACAGCATTCCTTTCAATGGTGTCTATGTATGCTGCCTTCCTTCTTTGCTTTCTCAAATCTTTTTTGATTAACAGAAAGCATTTGCTTTTTTCCTCCACTGTGGAGCTCTTACCTGGTACTAAAGTTGTGTGCAGAGATTCAATGCCCTTGTAAACACTTAATAAGCACTCTCTCCTTTATATAGCTCCCCTTTGCAAAATTTAAAAGCTGTAAGGCAATTGTTGCTTCTTTGAGCGTTCTTGCTTCTTTTGACCCTGAAAATGTTGTAAATTCATGTACATCAGGGTCACAAGTACCAAATGGCTCTTCCACAGTAAGTTGCTAAATGCTAATGTTGCTCCTTCATGAAGTCCCAGGTAATCTACTCCAGCTGAGGCAGAGTGACTGGACTAGACATTATCCAGAGGTGCCTACAACTGTTCTGTGATATTATTAAGTAATATTATTTATTAACAGTAATATACCCAAAAATAATGCAATGTGGTGCTGTGGTTGAACCATGATGTTGTTTGCTAAGAACAGTACAGTAATTGAAATAAAGTTAAATACAGTACTATTACTAATAGCAATTGTAACGAAAAGGGAGATGGCAAAAAATGAGAAAGTAATAAACCGACACACAATACATTTACTTACTGCCCATTAGACCAGTGCCCTGGCACTCCCTGTGCAGCCATTGGCCCCTAACTTCTCCCCCCAGCTGGAATTACTTCTCTGCCTCCTCTTTGCCTTGCACAATGTGCCAGAAGCCTTTTGGACAGTGCAGCCAGAGAGATCCTGACCCTTAGCTTCCTGCTGAACAGAGGTCACAAGTACAAACACCTCTCCAGTATTTCCTAGAAGCTGGTTCAGATGCACTTTGAGGGTCACATGGCAAGCAAGCCACTGCTATGTGCTCACTTATTTATACGAGTAATGATCAAACTGACCACTGCTACACCTTTTCCTCCCTTCCATGGGTATCTCTGCCTCCAGAGGGTTAACCTTCTGCAAGAAGCTTAATTCTGATATATGAGACTTAGGGGAAGGAAGGGAGTGATGGCAGCTACTTCATTCTGATTAGTAAGGGAAATACAGCAATATCAGGGCACCCCTGGGAAAAAATTCATCTTCTTGTGGTTTCCACTGAAAGGTAGAAATATTTCAATATTAAGTTACTCCTGAAATAGTTATTTAAGGACTTAAGAAAGGACTTAATTCCTCAAATGAAAGATCAAGGGATTAATTTTAACCTGAAAAGTGTATGTCTGATACAGGAGAATCTGTATTTATAGTAGCCAGTAGGCCAGCTAGTAGGCCACACTTGGGTTATACTGGAATGAAATGCTTTCCTAAGTGACATTAAAACTCCATGGCAAAAAGGGAAGGTTTTAAGACTGAAGATTTAACTGAAAGGCTGTAAGGGGGCTTCCTGAAGCACAGGAAGAGCTAAAAGGAATCAAGGGGAAAGGATGGATTTTTATATTTATGTATTTATTTATTTATTTATTTATTCATTTTAATAGCACAAGATGACTAACTCAGACATGTTTAGTACTTGTCAGACCGTGACTGGAAGGGCTCAGAAGGTGGGCAGAGATGTCTCCAGCTCTCCCAGTGGCATCACTAATCAATAGATAAAGACAGGCTGAAGAGCAAAGCACAGAGATCAACACTGAGGCCCGAACTGACAGAGACAAGGAATTGTCTTGTGGGAATTGTGGTTTGTTCATAGCAATGAGGTTGCTTTTACTTGGAAAAGTATTACTAAAATGTGGATGGCAAGAGAATGAGGTGGATTGTTGCTAACACAGTGATGAAAAAATACTGATATTGCAAATGCTTATTTCTCTCCCAGGAACTGGGCTGGTAAAGCTGGGTTTGATGGAACCTTGAATACTATAACTCAAAATAGTGCTGGAAGAGAATGAGGCCTTTGGTGCCCAGATTTATTCATTAGGAGCACGAGTCAGGTTGTCTTGTGTTTGAGCATCCAGTTGCTGCATTGCTAAAATTCAGCCCCCCAGGAGAACAACACCCAAGGTATGCAATTTGTTTAGGGTGACTTCTTAAATCAAGAAGCAAAGGAAAGTATAGTTTTGTTAACAGATTTCATCCAGCTGTAGGAAGGATATCAAAGAAAGTCTGCAACAGATTGACAGGACTGGGTGCACCAGGGGAATACAGTGAGAAAAGAAATATCCTCAGCTTCTGAGGCAAGAGAAGACTGTCAACAGGATCACCAGTGTTCTCTGTCCACTGAAAGCTGTCCCTGGGATCTCCTCAAACAGAGGTGGGTAGGTTCTGGCAGCAATTACCAGTGACTCTGTCCATCTAAGATTTGAGATGAACAGTAAACACTAGTAGCATTTGCAGTAGAAAAGATGCTATTTCTAGAAGACCCCCTACTGGAAAAACTCATAAATGGATAATTCCTAGGAAGACCACGAGTCTATGAAACAGCTATTTTAAGACATGCAGGCTACAATTAGAAGAATGAAATTATGCATGCCTAGAGATGTTCTTAGATGTTGGAAATATTCCCAGATATTCTCCAGTGCTAAATGGTTAAAACAATCTGGTACTGGGAATGCCAGCCTGGGGTCTTCCAGTTTCCATGTATGTTTTGGAAGTTACCAGGGTCATTATGATGGGTCATTTGAAAAGCAGAGGGTCATAAAGACTGAAGCAGTCACAGTTTTGCAATGTGCATGTAGGCCATTTCAGTTCAATGTTAGAGGATGGCTCAGCACACTTATTAGTATAGCCAGAGCCATGGGAATTGTGATAGATCTGGGAAGTTAGCCGAAAACCAGAAATTACTAAAACTTTTCATAGCAGACTCATCTTCTCTGCTAATGCAGAGATTCGGGACAAGAGTTGAGGCACGATCTCGTTGGGGAACAGCAGATTTCTGAGTAAATAAAAAATGAGTTTATAAGAAACAGACAGATCTGAATGAGGGAGAGGATCCTTGGCTGCAAAAACAGTTCCGAGTGGCTCCCAAAGCAGGGAAAAGACATTGAAAAATGTACGAACAATTGCCTACCATGCAAAGGCACCAACGCTAATTGCAATGAACAGAGCATTCCTACTTTTAATATAAATATCTTGTCCATGGAGTAGATTACAAGGAGATTTTACAAAACCACTGCCACTTGGCAGGCATGCATACTGATTCAGCAGTTACAGGACTTGAAACATTTCCCATTAAAGGCTAAAGAGAGAAAAACCTACATGGAGATGTCCAGGAGCAGAGAGACTTTGCCAGAGGAGTTGCTTTTTTGGGAGACATTACTAAATTGTACCTCAAATCCATGATGATGAATGAACTAGCCAGTGAGCTCCTATTCCCCTTTCCCTCAGTGCAGCAAACCTGCAGAGAACACCAGGGTTATGAAATTTTTTGATCCTACTGCAGCAGAGAAAACTATATTAGAATACTGATAGACCGTATTTCAGTTAATTTAAAGGATGCCTGTTTTTACTTTGTTTCTGGTGATGCACAAACACTTGTCTGTTGGCATAAGGTGCTGCTTGAAGTCTGCTTAAAGAATTATTTGTCTCAGCCACGGTAATCCACGGAGCTGAGGTGAGCAAAGCCTTGCAGAAGTATGAGCAAAATCTGCACAAAGAAATGGATGACTAGTCTTACAACCCACCCATCTGTGTCTCTTCTGTCCAGAGACCAGGTATTCTATCAATGTAACCTTCTTTGACTCCAGAGCAAGTCTTGAACTGATGCTTTGATGTCTCATCTTTGTGACTGTACCTCTGATAGGTGATGCAGTGATATTTCACTAAGCAGGGTATGTGCACAAAGTTTACTAAATGCAGATGGCTTTCTTATATAAACTATAGTAAAACTCCCAAAATGAGCTGAAGGAACAGCCTGAGCTGTTTTAGTGTGCAACTGATTGAGGAGCTGGACTACCTATGCTAAACCAAATCTTTGTCTACTGAAATCCACTTGGATATATTTTTGGCTTAAGACTGGTTGTTCTTGGCTATTTATTAGCAAAAACAACAAAAAGCTTTCAGAAAATGGCTTGAGGACTTTGATCTAAGCAGCCAGCAAGCCAAAACTACTGAGATGCCTAGTGCATGCGTGGACAAATAAGAAAGGATCTTTTTTACAGCAAAATTACTCACCAATGCAGTAAGAAAGGTTCTTTGAAGTGATTCAATATGCATTCATTCCTGATACACATTAAAATCATGGCTTCATCAGTGAGAAAATCATGACAGTGAATAAAAGGCAAGGTTATTACTTTTGAAATAAGTTTGGGCTGTTGTCTCATTATGATTGCATGCCAGAAGAAAGTAATGTTCGAGGCACTTTGTAGGTCTTGCCTTTCCAGCATACCTGGAATTTCTACTAAGCAACTGTCTTCATAAAGGTATAGAACATAAGTCTAGAAAATACCAAGTAACAGCTAAATTATATCTATTTAGGGAAATATCTATGAGAGATTTCACTTAGAGCTCTTCCTTCCCACACTCTGGTATATTGGTAACTGCACTGCCTACCCGAAGTGTCCAGGAAGATGAAGATTGCAAAATACAGAAGTGTTACTTAAGGTACAGTGACACTGATTCTCAAATGCAATTTTCTTTTCAATTGTATGTGTTTCTGGTTACTAACTATGGGTAAATGATATGGCACCTAAAATAGTCCCTCCAGTACTTTTCTATTGCAAGTAATGGTTGTACTGTGCCCAGCACATCAGCTCCCAAGCCAAGGCTTGAGGGCACTGTCACAAAATGCACCAAGTTCATTTTGTGCTTGATCTCTTTCCTTGCCAGGTGCTAATGAAGAGTGATGGGCTTTCTGGGTTTATTGTGGGTGAGGGATGATATGCCAAGAATGATCTGAGAGGTGACAAATCCCTGACTGTCAGAAGGAACAGAGTCTTCAAGGATCCCAGGGGTGCTGCAGCCCCTGAACTGAATACCCCAGCAGAGCTGGAGTGCTCCAAAGAAACTAGATGGTGGAAGCTACATTTTAAAGGGCCAAAATGTAGGTGGTTGCCTCCTCAATACAGTGCTCCTTTCATTTCAGGTCTCCAGTTCAATAATACTTCCATGTAGACAGAGGAAAAAACAATCTGAAAAACAAGCCTGAGCAAGGAACTGAAAGCAGTTGTGATTTCAGAAGACATATTTTAATGTATCTGCAGTTTTATGAACCACCAAAACAAGCACAGGCAGACACTGCACTAAGAAGTACTTCAACACCCTCTACAGGAACCAGAAATGAAAAAGAAAGTAATTTATACCTGTAGTTAATTCCGACAAAATTTAGCAAAAATACTAAAATGATTTCAGATTACTCAGCCAATCTTGGAACTCTCATTTTCCTGACCAGATTAATAAGTGTGTTATATCCTAGAAGCTACTACATGGCTTGTTTGTATCTCAGAAAATATGTTGTCTTGAAGGTTACAAACCTTCCTCACCTTGTCACTTGTCACTTTCTTCTTTCTTGGTTTTAGGAATGGATTGTTACCACCATGCACTTTCTGAAGAACTTTATAATGCTAATGTTTGAAAGTAAATTTAGTCCAAGCAGCCCATGCTATATCTAGAAGCCAAATGTGCCCCCTGGCCAGCATCTACTAACAACATTGTAGATAGTTTCTGCGTAAAATTCTAAGCCCTAACTTATTTTGGAAGTGCTGGGAAGGATTTACTTCATTCCTATTAACTTGTATTGTGCCTCAGCATATGAAAACATAGTTTTCACCAAGGTGCCTTCCTCCTGTCACAGAACAATGGAGAACAAGATCAGGTGGCCATGAGATAACACAGAAGACAGTACACCAGCACACTGATGGCTTCTTCTGGCATGGGGTAAAGGCCTGAAGGCCTTCTTCCACAGAAGGAGCTTACAAGCCTCAGACAAAAGCAGCACAACTCGGGAGCACCCACGGACATGACAGACCAGTTGCCTGGGCCATGGGGGGGCGGGGAACAAGAGTCCTTGGGGATTTATATTTGGGTGTGGTGAGGGAGTGGTGTGGGATTTGGGAGCTTTAATGCATCAAGTGGGGATGCAAGGCACACACAGTCAAGCCATACACATTTCATTTCCACTTCCCCTGCCAGGCTTAACACATTTGTTTTCCCTCCTCACGCACAGCCGCCGCGGGGCTCTCATGGGCCTGAAAAAGTCTCAGTCTCCTGAGAGAGCCCTGCAGAAGCCACACAAGCCTGGCTCTGCAGCCTGATGCACTGAGTGCCCACAGGGAGCTTAAGCAGGAGTCAGGCACCATCAGGAGAACTTTCGACGGCCACAGCCCCCCAGATCTCACTGTATCCCTAGTCCGTGGCACACTGAGGCTCTCCCAAGAAAGAGGCACACTTCCCTGTGTGCCCAAGTGGAACTTGTGGGAGAAGTCAGACACATGTACCCTTAACCCAGGGGAAATCACCAAGGCAAAATCAGGGTTTCAGTTGTGTTGTTTGGGATTTCTATCTCCATCTGTTATTTAAATCTGGCCATGTTCTGCAGTGCTCTGTGCCCTCAAGGCCTGTCTATCTGTGCTGTCTCTGTCAAAATGTTGGCAGGGTGATGACACACCTTCAAGCCAGGACAGGCTGTGGCTGCAAACAGCAGCTACTCAAGCAGAAAATCTCTTCAGGCACATACCTGTTGTAAGGTAAATTTGAGTCCTTTGGCAGTGGGGCAGCACTGGGGCAGGAGATGCCATTGAGAGGTGGTGCAAGGCCTGAACAAGGCCAGATGTGCCAACTGTGTCCTGCTGGGAAAGTCTGTCCTTGACAGCAGAAGAGAGGAGCTCAGCTATTCTGGTGTGTGACAGCACTTGGACAGCAGTGCTGGAATAATGCAGGATTTGGTCTGGGGTACTACTGACAGGGTGGTACCAGTGTAAATGTTGGAAGAATGCCAGAGCATGCAGCCACAGTGCCCACAAGCTTAAATACCTCACATAAAATTGGATAATTTGTTAGCCACAAGCCTCTTGCCCCTTCTTTTATCTGACTTTATTAGCTTCTCCTAACAGATCTGATGTGATTCAAGACATGGGCTGGCAAAGCCTCTATTAGCCAGAGCTGTTCACAGTGAAGCTTCAGTTCATCTTTGAAAAGGTCAGACTTCTCACTTGTGTGCTTGCAAAAAGGAACAATTGTGTTATAGAAATACCAAAAATACCTAAAAACTGACTTGGAATTACTTCTCAAAGAGGTGTCAATCTTCTTGCTAAGTGAATTTGTCTGAATAGGGAGAATTGGTGTGAATAGGGAGAGCAGAATTTCAAGCATGCTGGTTCTTGCAGTCTCTTAATGGATGCCTATTTGTCATATAATTTTGCCATTTGCTATTTGATTAAGGGGTTTTTAACTTTTCCAGTAATCTGCTGAATTATGTGTGATCTGTGGGTGTGAGCATTCTTTGATCTCCATTTATATCTACAGAGTTAGCAAAAGTCCCTGCCAGTTCCTGCTAAAGGAAGAAAGCAAGTTCTTACGTGTAGAGTGGTTCATATGACACTTTGCAATCATCTGGATTAAAAACAGTGCTTTTTTTTACTGAAGTGGCTTTAGGATTAAAATTCCTCAATTAAGCCTTTTTCAGTCTGAACTCAAAACTTGCTTTTATATACACTTCTATTCTCTCTCTCTCTCCCGTGTACGTCGAAAGAGAGACCAGGGAGTCTTGTTCTTTCATACGGCTGAAGCATGTGGGCTATTTTTAGGAGCACCACAGTGTCACTGCAGGATGGCAGAGGACTGCTATCTTTGTGCTTATGATGCACAAAGAATGTTCAGAGAGGGGCACATGCAGTTCTGTTTGCAGGTTCTGCAGCTGATGGCTGACATCCCCTCTAATGATGAAAGCTTGTTTTTGAAAGAAACAAGGAAACACCACAGGAGAGAGAAGGCAGAAAGGGAAAACTGTCTGAGTGAACAGCCAGACCAGGAAGAGCAGTGATGGGGACCCAGATTAGAATCCTCCTTTGGTTGCCACTTAGGTGCAAGCATTGCATGTAAATTACTGGACTATAGTCATTGAGTATTTAAATTATTTCTATCTACTTTACTAAAAACTATGTTTTGGTTTTCTCTGATTCAAACAACAAAATGAGAGATAAGGAAAAAGGGGAAATAAGGTGTCAGACTCATGCCAGTGGTAATTGTGTAATTGGTAATTCCCTGTGAAAATACATTATAACCGTGTCTGGGTTTGCAGGTACAAAACCATGAAAAACAAGAGGATGAGCCCACCAAGGAAAAGGCACCACTTCAGAAGCTCTGGAATCTGCTACCACAACAGCTGTGGTGAGAGGCTGTAGAGCTGGGAGTAAAATGCAGCTGCAGGGCTGCAAACAGCAGGCCCTCAGCACTACCAAGGCAATCGTACTGAGGTACTGAAGGCACAGAGCAACACCGATCCTAGAAGTTGGGCAGAAAAGCATCAGGTCCAGGCACAGACACCTGCTACAGCAAGGCTACCTCTTCCCTGTGCCACCCAGGCAGCTGCTGGCTGCTGAAACAAATCTCAGCGTCAAAGCTGTGAGTCACAGACAGATGTTTTCAGTTCAAGATTTCCAATGGGGAATGAAATCCTGAAGGAAATCAAAATGATAAAAACTGTTATTAACCTTTAGGTATGCTGCAAAATCCTCCTTCTTCTTTCAACATTCCTACTAGGAAAGCCAGAAAATCCCAGTGTCACTGAGGGCATTTGGGGTTTTGGATGATACATGCTTTAGAAAACCTTGTGACAGGTATGGATTTTGACTAGCAGAGCAATATATAAAAAAAATCTGTTAGGCAGGGTGGCTAGACAAAAAAAAAAAAAAAAAAAGTTGTTCCAGACTTTAGAAAGCAACATCACCCTTCTAACAACAACAAAAAAAATATTACTTTAAGGAATAGCTCTTTATACCTAACAGCTCCTTTTCTTGGGTCTTTGTGTGATTCATCTGACAGTAAAAGGAACCAGCTTTTTCACATTTCTTTGTAACCAGAGACATCCATCCTGCAGGAGGAACCAATTTGCATTAGGTGGTAAAGCATTTAAAACTACAGTGGCATAGAGTCTGAACTGACAAACTGAACTGCACCAGCTGCATGTGAAAGGATACCACAACCCCCCTGATTTCTTCTTTACACATGAACTGCAATGCCTCAGCACAAACAGGCGCCATTCTGCTCTTAGAGAATGTCTGCTCCTATGGGGCTGCTCTCCTGAGGGCCCAGGAGCATGGAAAAATGGGCTAATATCATTAATCTTCCTTCATATTTCACGTTAACTGGCATGTTCCGTTTAACAACAATAAGGATAAAACAGGTGAAAAAGAAATACTAAAAACACGAACACCTGTAGAAAATATTCCGTACCATAAAGTCAGGACTGTGTGAAAAATAATAGCCACTGGCAAAATTTAGCAGAACAGGATGCAAACCTGGGTCTTGGCAAATACCTATTTCAGTCCTTTACATAAGCAGTCATTAAAATAAAAACATAAAAATAAGATACACGGAGAGCAAGGAGCCATCTCAGTAACGAGACACTGGCGCCATCTAGAAGAGAAATAACACACACCAAAAAAAAAGTGAAGTGGAGCATAAAAAGCAGCTCAGTCCGGTTTACAGAGTGTAAAAGACATTTCGTGTCCACAGTATTTTTATGAATTACAAGGACATATTTCAGTGAAAAGTGTTCTCTGCTTTTCCAACCCTCAGTGATTCTAAAAATACTTAAAAGTGTCTTAATCCTGTTTTTACACATATTTTTCATGTGACTGAGACCCTGGATGTTTCTGCTCCATGAAGCAGGAATTTTCAGGCAAGACTTAAGCAGCTCCTGCCCCCACTTTTCCTGTCACTGGGAGGGCCACAGCAAGGCTGACAGAAGCACTGTGAATTGCAGTGGTCTGTGTGACTGTGGTTTGCTGCTGGGGAAGCTTAGGGAGGAGTGATGGGAGGAATGATGGCTTTTTTTTTTCTTTCTTTGCCAATTATATTTCAGACAATTTAGGACAGATGAGGAACCATTTCCAGATGGGAGAGCAAAGGTGGGAAACAGAATTGGGTTTGCAGATTATTGTTGAAAATTACCTCTTTACGCTGTCCTTATTGCACTCTGGTATTCAAAAACATTTTGGACATTATTGAACCTCGTGAAAAAACAGTCACCACTCAGATATATAATGGATATGTGAAGTGTTTCCCCTTTTTTTTATGAGGGAGATGTAGGGCAACTTTCCTGCAATGAGATACAGCAGATGCAGCTTCTCCTCTCTGCTAATAGAGCTGTACAGGAGAAAGACCAGCCCAGATGATCCATAGCACAGCTCAAGCTAGCCTGATGACCAGGAACCAGAGGATCAGCTATCCAAGATATCCCATTAACTGGGAATTCCCATCTGCAACTGCCATGTCTTGAAAGCATCTACCTGAGCTGGGTTTTTATGCACACACCTCTAATTTTGCAATCCTGTCTTCTTCTTTGTGTGTTGTTGTACTAAAGACAAGAACTGACTGCTCTTCTTAGCTCCACTTTCCATTAAGAAACTGTTCTGTCCTTTCACTTATAACACACAAATCAAGGGCTTTAGCAGATGCCCTCTTTCAGTTTTAAATTCCATCTGACATCCACCTGGGTTCAAATGACTTTCAGTTTGATTCTGTTTCTTTTGTGTGCTTGAGTCAACAAATTTCATAACTGTGGTGGAAAGTCTCTAGCATGTTTCCACGAGACTAGACAGGCCATAATTTCTGAGTTCAAAACCTGCCTACACATCCATGTTGCTCAGAGTGTGTGTTCAATCCATAAACTAGCTAAAAAAAAAAAAAAAAACCAAAACAAAAAAACATGAAAGTATTATGATCTGTGGTTCCAGTACAGAACATTTAGACAAGATGGTACTAAACAAGGAGAGCTGTAAATGCCTTTTTACCAGAAGGTTTATGTGTGATTTATGTGCCTCTGCATTCATTCACTCAGCAAAACCCAGGGCAGAAGGCTTTAACGAGGGTCACATTACTGGGTCGTGTAGGTTCACAGAGTTAGCACTAGAAACACCAGGGACAGTTTTACCAGCACCACAGGAGTAGCTGAATGAAAGTATGTGAGTATGATGCATCTGCCTCTGTGGCTGCCAGATAACTGGCTTGACAGGGCTGTGGTTTTGAGCTGCACACTGCTGCCCGTGTCAGCTGGTCACTGCTGCAGGGCACACAGGGCAGCTCGGGAGGCCGAGGTGGCTGAGACCCCGCTTGAGGTGTTGTAAGGGAAGTATCAAACATCTGTCTGTGGAACAGCAGCTCTCATGAGACATGTGTAAGGTTGCTGAGAGCTTTCAAGATCCTAATAGAGGCATAATGACATAGATACAAATTAACTGATGCTTGACCTCTGGGGAACTGCCACAAAACATCCAGAAAATTAGATGGTTTGGGAAATGGCTGAGGAATGCTTTCGGAAATGCCCTCCAAGCTCATTGCCTCTACGTCTGCACTTTCTCTTCTTCTGGCCTGAAAAGCAGCTTGTGAACATGAAAAACATAATAAGCTAATATAAAGCTTTTCTTTTTAATTTTATTTAATATATTGTAACAATTATAAACTTTAACTCTACCTCCTGATTTCTGATTAACTAAGCTTCTAACTTCAGTGTTACACTCTTGGAGTGAGTTATCCAAATCATTCCCAGCTAAAGTAAGTGTTCTGTTGGCACTATGTCCAAACTCAATCTAATCAGATGGAATTCTGTGTGTTTAATTCCAAGAAAACTGAGATTAAATTAAAATCCAGAAGTGGGCTCCAGACTTTCTGGTCTCTGAATTTTCAGAACATTCAGACTTGGTTCAAGACGTTGATATGGAAAATTTGAAATGTAGGAAAGTTGCCAGTGGTGTTTGAATCTGCCTCTGAACTTTGAGGGCTGGCACACTCTTTTCCCCTGTGGTAAGCATAAAGTAATAGCAGTCATGACACGACACAAAGTCCATAGGGCCAATATTTTAATGAGGTCAGGCTTTTCTTTGGATGAGAAACCTACAAGCAAAGCCAAAATGTGACAGGAAAAACTACTGCAAGTGGAAGATAATTTATCTGAACCAGAGTCTCAACTCAGTGCTGGTGCTGACCTATGCACTGCTAGATATTCTGTATTTCAAATGTAGCTTCCAACCAGAGCCAAGACGGTTAGTTAATGCCAAGACAACTTTTTAAAGAAGATTCCTGTAAAGAGCTATTCCTGTGAGACCCTTCCACTGTACTGAGGTGGCTGGAAATGTTTCATTCCCCTGATGTGGCTCAGGGGAATGAAAGCCCAGACTGAGGTAGCTGGAGAAATTAAAGGGGCCAAGAGGAAGGCAGATCTGGAGCAGGAAGATCTGAACTAACAGAAATTGTAAGACAACTGATGAATGGTAAGGGAAGGAGAAGAAAGCCATGCAGGTCAGCCGGCAGAAAGATGCTGTGGAGAAGGAAACTCTGCCCTTTCCAGGAGACAGCTTCCTGAATGATGCTGAGCAGATTGTTTACTCAAGACCACTCACAGTGGCTCACAAAGTGCATTTTTCTGGGCTTGCCCTGAATCCTGTGAGGTGATCTGAACTTCAAGTATCGACACAGAATTACAGCCAAAGGCAATGAGAACTCCCTCTTAATTCATATATAATGCATAGTACACAGAAGCCAAAATTACAAGGATTTTTTTATTGTTGTTCAGGATATCAGCTCTCAACAGAAAAATGGGAGTTGTGCCATCCCCTCATTTTAAAAATGTTATAATTTATGTTATAATGTTACATTATATTATGTTATATATGTTATATTATGTTATATTGTTATATTATGTTATATAAATGTTATATTATGTTATAATGTTTAAAAATGTTATAATTTGCCAAGCACTGAGATGCTAAACCAATAGGTATCATGGGAAATCACATAGGAAAATTAACCATTGTTTGGAGAAAAGGAACAGAACATTTTCTGTAAACAAGGCTTATGGAACAGCTTTGTTTCACCTAAATAAAGGCTGGTTTAAAGTGCATGATATAAGCACTTACTCACCTTAGGCTCTCTCTTGCAGAAAGTTGCAAAAGAAATTCTTCCAGAAAGTAACTCAAAACCTATGCTGAACTGAAAAACTCTGAGGAAGCACTAGTGCCTCTCCAGTGACTCCAGAGGGAGCTTTGGACAACTGTCCTCTAATTCCATTGCCAGTAAACCAGGCCAAAGGCTGAAGGCTAAAGCAAGATAAAACAAACTGAGGAGCAGCTCTTGAACATTCAGCACTCTTCCTCTTTGTGCAGATCAAGGCAGAAATTCTTTGGAGGAAAAGTTACAGCTAAAGCTCATATTATAACATGACTGTACAAAGGGGAAAATTAAAATTTAATTTTAATTAAGGCTGCCTGTGCAATTTTTTCCTGGCATTTCCTAACTTTTTAGAGACTGGGTCCAAAGCATTAATGCCCTTTTAGCACAGCTTGGTGTGCCAGATGTGCAGATAGCTCTTATATATTCAGGATGTCTCTGTTGCCAGCTCTAAATATATCAGTCTCAATTTATTGTCCAAAATGGTAACCAAAGACCAGTCACAATACTTGGCCTTTTTTCTTCACGTTACCTTTCAATTTTCAGTTTTCAGTTGGATACAGGACTTCTTTAAACTTCAGAATTGCTGTGAATGTGTGAGCTGGGTTTTAGATCATGCAATCTCTTATTTAAGCACAATATGCTGAGGTCTATTACAATACACAGTAGATTTAGGAGTAGCATCAGGTAATAAAAACATGCCTGAGTGAAGAGGATTTTTTAGAGGAAATATCTCCATGATGACTGGATTCCAGCTTTCCTTAATTTTTGTGAGAGGAAGAAATGTGGCTTTGACAGCACCCTCTTCCATACCTGTGTTAAAGGCAACTGAAATACTCCCTTTGTGAGGTTACAAACCTCACCAGGCTTGTTTGTCTCGAAAAACAAGTATTCAAGTACAGATGTTTCCAGAGAGGCTGTAGAGTTCATTTCTAAAAAGCAATGTTGAGCAGCTTCAAAGGGAGCTTTCCCAGGAGCCACAGAAAATTTCAGCCTGCAGAAGCACCGCCAGCAAAATGCCTCTGGCCAGAACTGCTGGTGAGCTGCCACTTCTCATCTTCCCCTTTTCCTGCAGCTCTGGGTGAAAAAGCCACATCATTGCATATCTGGAAGATACAAAATTGTATATGGAAACATTATTTATAGAGTATAATTATGTAAGTATCACTGTCTTTGGGTTGAATTGCACACAGTATCATTCTTCCTGTAGTTCTCCCTACTAAGGGAATTAGCTGCTGCAATGATTTACACACTCAAGTAGGAATATTTGAGTTAAACCTTTGGTTACTAATGTTGTGTTAGGAAAACAGCCATGTTACAGCAAGCTATTTTGGTGAAGTTTCGCTGGAATAAAAGATATTTTAGGAAAGAGGATTTTGCTTCCATTTCCAACATCTCCCATCAGATACAAGCAAACAGAGGGACAGGTTATAGCTATTGACACATGACTGGTACAGCAAACACTGCTGTGCTTCACAAAGCAAACACAGCTGCATGGTGTCATGCAATCTACCTGTCCTGCTCTTTCTTGTGCTCTTCCAGGAACACCATGGGAATTGTCAAATTTCAGACAATCTAGAATAAAATTTAGAACCGATTATAGATTTCAGTAAAATTAAGCCTGACCTCTTCCTTTACTTATTTTCTGAATCTACATCCATCTATGGTCTGTCAGAATTTTTCTCCACAGTCTAATTACTGGCTGATTCGTGGCCAGGAGTCAGACTTTGAAAACATTTTGCTCCAACTCAGTAATTTCTCCCTCTGCAGTAGCTCTAAGTGTTGGCACTGCTCTCTTGTTTTCAGTTATTTCAGACTTAGTATCTTGTTACATCCATGATCTGATTCAATTCATACAGCATTGGCTAGGGTCACAGGAAATGTTCTGTGTGCCTTTTCATTCTCAGTGGCAATTCCAATATAAACACTGTCTTACTGTAAATTCCAAGCAAGCTGGAAGACACTATTATAGTAATATGAAAAATTAAGGTTTGGTTTTTAAGGGGAACCATTTCTGAAGTAGAATTCCTATCAGTGCCAAATTGTATACAAGTTACAACCTGTATAGTTTTACTTATATCCCATGTTTTATTTACAGCAAAAGAAAGTGAGCAGGCATGTCTGAGGCAGAGCACCTGACCTAGTTCAGACATTTAAAAAGGAATCAGGCCCCAACAGCACTGCCTCTTCTCTAATGACTCACAACCAGCTCAGACACAGGCATTGACACGATACTGTCCAATATGTTCAGAAGGATCCTACACAAAAGCTTTAGCTTAAAAAGTCAGTATATCAAAAGCTTCTACCTACATGAAAATAAGAACTTGGTTGTGCTTATAACCTGCTGAGAGCCAGGGCAGAGTGTGGGTGCAGAGCCCAAGGAACAGGAATTGGTTGCTGTTGGCAGAACTGCTCCTGACTGCAAGGACATGATGGGCTCCCTCTTTTCTCCTATGTGCCACAGTTGCTCAGATCCCATGAGCTGTGCCCTTCCATCCCTCCCTGCCTCTTTGTTCAGAAACACAGGTGCAGGGCCTAGCATCTTGGGCACAAATGCCATCAAACCCAATGTCTGTACTTATTTTTCACTGGCATGTGGCCTGTGAGACCAGAGATGATGAAATACCATGTGCCTGATGTACTTTGCCACAAACAAATGCGTACATATCATGTGATTCTCCCTAAGAGAGAACACGCTCACAACAAAATTAAAAGCAACAACTTCCTGATTCTTTGGTTCACTTCCAACACATCTAAAATTAGTCTGCAGATTGTCTTAATTTGCAGTAATCAGCCAATGTCAGCTGTACATTGCAGGAGTGGGATATAATTCTGCCACTCCTTGAAATAAAATTGCCAGCACAAAGAGGAGTTGAATTAGGAAGTTTCCTCTGTAATCTTCCCTCTCTTTTAAACAGGCTAATCCACACTAACTCTTTCTCCAAATTTTGCCTTAAACTTTCTTTTCCAATCCAGATGTAAATGTTGAGGTAAGAAACTCATTAATTGAGGTCAGAAACACTGTCTCCTTTGGTTCACTGCAAGTCTGGGTGTCCATCAGTCCAAACATAATGATCTGCCTTACAATTTGTGGTTCAAGACATAAAATTCTGTAATGGGTGAAGTAATTACAATCTATGAAACTGTCAGAAAAAAAAAATAGCTTATTTCCTTTTTTGGGAAAAAAGGCAAGTTTTTAAGTTTAAAAATACTGGAAGTACTCCTAGAAAAGAACAATAGAAAAAGGGTACTAAGCCTTCAAAATCCAGAAGCACTTTACTGGAAGATTGTGCTGATCCCACCAACCCCAGTCGACATCCCTGGAAGTATCTAAAAATGTACAGGTGTGGCACATAGGGACATAGGACTTGGCAGTGCTGTGTTAATGGCTGGACTCAATGTTCTCAGAGGTTTTTTTGCAACCTAAATAGTTCTATGATTCTTTGAGTCTATTCTACTCAGAAAATTACCAAATCCACCCCAATACCAGATTATTAATTTTTAAGACATAAGTGTCAGGGCCTATATGTGATAAGGAGTAAAAAAAATGTTAGTTATTAATATTATTTTTCCTTTTCAATTGCCTAAAGATGTAACAAAGAAGGAACTTTAAAATCTAATTTTCACAGCCAAGGTGGGGTAAAGTCTGTTCTTAGGTAGAATGTTAAAAACTTTACAGGTTTTGAAAATCATACGAATGCCAGATGCATCATAACCTCTTCCTTACAAAGTGAAAATTCCCTCTTACAGTGAGATCCCAGTTTGAGCTAGAGCCCAAGCTGAAGAGTGGAGGTGCTGGCCTGCCCGTTTTAGGGCTGTGGGTAGCTCACCCCACACTTTGCCAAGGAGAAGCTCCCATGACCAGGCTCACATGGATCCTTCCGTAAGCAGGACACCCAGGCAGGGGGCTGTGGTAAGAGTTCCAGGACTGAGCTTCATCACCCAGTATGTCAACTTCCAGAGAGGCTTTTCTCTTCAGACAGCAATAGGTTTCTGCACTGGGCAGACCAAGTCTGGGAGTTCTTCCTATCACATGCAAATAACGAAATTGAAACAAATGCATTTGTACTAAAAGGAGTTTTCCTTTCAGATAACTGGCCTTTTGTGCTCACAGTCGCCTTGGTGAAAAGCTCTTGGCCATGTCTAATCTACACAGAAAACTTCATTGAATGTTTTTTTGCTTCTGGTTTGTGTCTCATTTTGCCTCTTGCACTCATGCACTTGTAAAACATCAAGCTCAGAGGCCACAATCCCATTTGAGGCTTCTACAAGTAGTGAGTAAATGTAACACTAATTGCCATGTACCCACAGTGTGTGTCATTCTCTGGCACGGAAATAGCAGCCCTGCTTCTGAGTTCAAGGAGTTCAGGTTAAAACTTTGAGATCACAGCTAATTTTTCCTGGAATTTTACATGCTTTTCTTAAAAACACACTGAAAAGCTTATTTTGAGGCAGTGAACCAAGGTCAAATGGACTCTGTTTTCAGTGTGTTTGCATATTTGCACAAGTTTAGAAAGCTCTTATCAGTTCATTTAAACAGACTAAAGAAAAGAAAAACAAACCAAGGGGCAAAAAAAGGCAGAGAAATCAGAGAACTTTATTCATGAAAGACAAAAGTAATAGGTAAAGCAGACTTCTTGATTTGGGTCCCTTCCTTTTATGTGCACTTAAGTGCTCATCCTACAGTAGCCCAAATTTCCCCCAAGTTCCCTTGGAGTCCTCCAAGAATCACAAAAATAATTGCATGCTGAGGTCAAAGCAGTGTCATGACCCAGGTCTGCTTGTTTGTCCATCAGCAGAGCTCTTTGTTCAGCTCCTTCCTCTTCCTAGCTGTCTTCACAGATCTGGTAGGAATGTAATTATTCTGAAAACCTCCCTCCCTCCATTTCATTTGGTTGAAACAGGACAAGAAATATAAAAGTCATTTGCTTGAGGGGATGGCATAGGGAGAGGTCAGCAAATGAAGTGATCATACAGGCCTGATTTTTTAGAAAAGCTGGTTTAAAACTCCAGGAGAAATTTAGACAGTGAGGAACGCCCACAAAATAGGAAGAGAGATAAATAGTACTAGGATTATTATTATTATTATTATTATCTCGACCAAAAAAGAGAAAGCTAG
Source organism: Phylloscopus collybita (assembly GCA_027886175.1). NCBI lineage: Eukaryota > Metazoa > Chordata > Aves > Passeriformes > Phylloscopidae > Phylloscopus > Phylloscopus collybita. Next base: position 17,797,988 of record JAJNNQ010000007.1, read on the forward strand.
TCAGTGACAAGAATAGATATCAATAATTAAACCTTCAGGTTTAGAATTTCCAGAAAGCAATTTGCATTTTAAGTAACCCAGTACATAGTGAAACTAATAATATCCAATGTCTTTTTTATTTTTGATGTCAATGTTCTAAAGAGGTATCAAGATTTTTTAAAATCATATTGTTTAATATCCTGATTGCAATTTAAATGCCCAGAGAGGTTATCAATTTAAAATTAAACCTGTGGGTTCAAATATTATGTTCAGCTTTTCCTGATGGAGTGAGGGAACAGATATTTTTAACTCTTTGTCCAGGTCAGAGTAAAAGAAGTGTGACTTAAAGTTACTTGTCCTGCTGAAAATGAACTGAAAGCATCAGATATCATTTATTGTTCACTACAGTGTTGTACACACCGCCAAAGAGACAACCTCAAATTCTAATTATCAAAAGATTTTCCAAAATCTCAGTGCATTTCAGCAGGTTGTCATGCTTGTTGCTTTTTAAACAGCCATGTTCCCATCAAGCCTAGTAGCCAGTGATGGATTTACCCCATCAAACAAGAACTTCTGTGCCAGTCACCATCCCAAACTCCAACTATATTAGCAGAGAGGAAGAGCCACTGCCAGCGTTTAATTCCCCTTGTCCTACAGGAGACATCTAAAATAACGTAAATCACCCCTCAAAATGGGGATTCTTCTTCACTGATTAGAAAGGATTCATGGGTGATTGTAGAGGTCTACCCTGTGGGCATCTAAAGGTAGAAAAGATGCTCCTACCTGTGATCCCTGCTTGTGTGGGGACTGGATCTGGCCTCACTGAGGAATACATACGTTGCTCTCAGCTCATGTCACTGCGAACTCCAGTTCCTGCTGAGGAGATCACGGCATTTCACAGCATGAAGGAAGGAATACTTTAGATTCATTGAAAAAGGAAGTCATCTACACTTCTGTGAGGCCTCTTATTTTTGGAGAATGGAGCCAGATTCCTTTTGATATCTTGCATTATAAAAAGACTCACTTTTAGCCTGGCATTCTTCACATAGATTAGCTTCTACCCATATTTATTGCTTATGTATTTTTTGCCCGTCTCTAAAACATTTTCCTGCAGAGTCAATGTCAAAGCCTGCATGTGCTGGGAAGGTATAATTAAGGTATGATTTGACCAGCACTTTTTGCTTCATATTTTAATTCTTAATTACCTTGCTTCATAGAACTCCTTCCTATCAAGATTCCTGTTGCTCAAGCAGAGCAATGAACAAACTGAATCTTCAAATACAATTTAAAGCTTCTTTAATGTAGGCTGTGATCTGGAAGTTAAGATGCATTCTTAATTTAGTACTTAAAAAGGCAAACCAGGACTAGTTTGGTTTTTTGCTTCACTGTAACTGATTTTTCTCTTAAATTTCAGGTTTGATTTGCCATTTGTATTCAATTAAACAGATAGAAGAAGTTAAAATATTCTTTTGGAAGGTTGGGCAGAGGATAGAAGAGATCTGGTTTAGATAGGACTGTAAGCATAGCTCTTCCTTAGAAATAAATTCCACTAAGGGGGAATAAAAGCCAAAGAAAGAGATTTTGGAGAACAATTCCCTATACATGAAGCCCCTGTGGGGGACAAAATTGTACTAAGGGAATACTTTTGGCAAACTGGAGCTGGGAGAAACTTCCCTTGAAATTTTGAATAGTTCCATCCCAGGATTCTCTATATGAAGCTTGTACCCAATGAAAAAGTATCTATTTTGACCAAACTCCATTTAGCCCCATTTTGCTTCTTTTTCTGTCCACTGAACTGTGCTAATCTGTACCCTTATCCCTGCTGCATGTTCTGTCACTTGTCAGGCAATACGCTTAGAAGTCTCCAGCCTTGCTTCAGTCCCCTGGCAGCAAGTCAACCAGTCAGCTGGCAAAGCTGGATAATTACTGCTTAGCCCTAAAGAGCTTAAAGTTTGTTTGCATGGACCTGTGTCCTGGCAACACCAAAGCATTGAACCAGAGGGCAAATCTTCTTTCCCCTGAACCATTTCTGTGAGAGAAGGAACATGGGGGACTTTTAAACAGACACTAAATAGTGCTTACCAGGAAGGACTACTGGGGACTGAGATATGTGGACTATCTTCTATGGTTGATTTGCCATCATTGTGAGGTAAAAGAGACCACTGGGCTTCGTTCTTCCTTCCTTTATGCTTTTATAGAAAACTGTACATGGCTCCACTGGCCTAAAGGGTTTTTTTGAAATTGCCTTTGTGGAAGTACTTAGAAGACCTGAAAAGTAGGCTGTGGTAGAGACAAGACAAACATAGATATGAGGCTACACATTCTAAGTAAAGCTGATTTTTTTGTTGTTGTTGTTTATTCAGTGCAATTTGCTGACAATAACTTCTGTCTTTCAAGTTTCTCCTGATCGTTATTGTTTTTTCATGGCTGAAGCAGCTTGACTGGCTCCATCTGGAAGAAATAACACACAGGTCAGGATGATAAGGAATTTAATTAAGTAAGACCGAGCCACATTCAGCCCTGTTCCTCTTGACTGGCTGCTCCATGGTGTCTGTGTACAGTGTGTAGGATGCTACAGTGCAGCACCACCAGCAGCTGCAGAATAGCCACCCTTCATGTCACAGTCATGCCTGCAGTTAGGTGTTCAACCACTGAATGGAAGCCCTAAAGTACTTCCTTGCTCACTAAATCATCTTGAAAATGCTGGCAATCAGGTTGTACAATCCTGTTCATGGTCCGAACGCAAAGCATTAAAATAATCTTCAGTATTCGACCTAAGTACCCTCATGTTTCAGCTGTGCTCCTTGTAGCCATGTAACTCCAGTAGCACGCATGCTGTTGCATTTGTATTGCAAACTGATAAGCACTGGGGGGGTTCAAAGCTGTGTTAAACATGATGGATGCAGGGAGAGAAGTAGCAAGACACTCTGGAGTCCAGTGTGAACATCACCAAAGTAATGAGGGGAGTTGCATCCTACCTCATTATTCAGCACTGCTCTGCAAAAGCGAACTTGAACTACCTTGGGACCAGATTTGCTGCTTTCTCACAAAAAACCTGTGGAAGTCTTCTGAGGCAGCCTAAACTGTATGTACAGAGAAAAACATACTGTTTTGTCAGGGGGTTCTCAAGGTGTTTGTCAGCCCTACAGACCAGCCCTGCTGTGCCTGACCTCTCCAAACCATTTCGGATCATGTGGCTGAGTGACAAACCACTCCGTGGTCTTCCCGGGAGGAACACTGGCCCTGCTGTCAGCCAGGGTAGATGGGAAGTATAAGCAGCCTTAAATTGGGGTGAGAGAAGTGTAGATGTGCAGGGAGATATTTAAGACATGCTTTAAGCTTTGGGTTTACAGTAGAAACATAGAGAGATCTTTGGAGGGTTTTAAGACTGAGAGGTGTGGTTTGGTGCGCACCCCTGAACCTTGAGCATTAGGTACCAGAAATACATTGTGCCTAAGCCTCTTAATCCAAACTTATTCTTGAACTATACTCTACCTATGTCCCCTAAAACATTAGAGGGGCCACAACTCTGAGGAGATCAGAACTTATTATCTGCCAACAAATGGCACCCAGCACCTCAGTTATCTGATGAATGATTTAGAGATGCTTTTTACTTGAAATTTTTATGTAGTTGTAATAATAATTAATATGTGATATTCCAGTGGAAACTTTTTACAGCAACAATACCATTCACAGCTTGCAATGTTTCTGTGTTTGTCCATTAACAGCACATTCTTTTTTTCTAATTCAGGTGGAGTTTTTCTGGAAAGGTGTGTATGGATCAAGTAACTTATCTTCCATCAGTGGATTAGTGTTTCATGTTATCTAAAACATTATAATCCTACAATGTTTTCAGTGTTTCATCACAGCTGTTTCAGTCGAAGCTGTCTTACTTCTAAGAAAAAATAACTGAACTTTGCAAATTAGACAAGCATATTTTAACAAAACCTAGGATAATTTAAAACCTACATGAAATAAAACTTTAAATTAATAAGATATAAATCTATTATCACTTAGACTTTATAAATCTTACTCTCAGATTTAACTTATACTTAACAGGACCCAAACTTAAATAAACCGTACAGAAATTATTCTTCATATAAACAGAGTACTAAAATATAACTTAACTCAGACCTAAATATATTAAATGTCTCCAATTAAAACTCCACTTTTGTTTTGTGGCAGTAGGTCCTTTCCCCATACTGTAATGGGTTTCTGCACAACGAAAGAACAAATGATTGCTGCTTTTCTTTCGGGTCTTTTGCCTGTGATCATATATGGGGCAGTTGTTGAATTTTTATGGATAAGCAGTTCCAAAACAAACAAACAAATTTTGAAAATGTGCTAGGGGAAGTCTGTTCTCTGGTTATGGATGTGCTCCCTTAAATCTGTCCAGCAAAATAGATGGCAACTTAATATTTTTTTGTTTACTTAGCAAATCCTGCAACACCGATGTAATCTTGTTTTATTCTCTTGGCTGCTTAAACTATCGTGGCAGAAACATAAAACTGTAGTGCTTCCATTAATAATGCATGGGAAGGAGTGACGAGCACTTCACTTGAAGAACCTCAGAGGACTTATGTACTGAACCTGGGATGTGGATGGAATGCTGGTTCCTGATTCCACGTTGTTATGAAACCTACCAAAAACCCATTGCCCAGCCTCAGACATGAGTGTCCTGGGGAAGTGAGCCCAGCTGGATACTGGCCCTGTTGGAAGGCCTGGGTTCTCATTTGTTTTTTCATCCTGACCAGCACTTACCGGGACAAGGAGTGACTGGTGTGTTGGGTACAGTTCCAGGTGGTCATTTCAGGGATTCTTTATGTTTCCTTGGTCCATCTTATCCCAAAAGGGAAATAGCAATGGACACAAAAATTGAATGAAATCTGGCTCCCTGACACCAGGAAAGAGGTCTCCAGCCTGTACTGCCCTACAGCGCTCACAGTCAGACCTCCTCTCAGGTGCAATCACACAGGTCAGGTCTGGAATCTGCATTGGCCCAGATGTCCACTGAGAGAAAGCCATTGGATGCACAGGCATATAGATCTGGAAACAGCATTTGGATTAAGGTTGGGAAATACAGTCAAGTCCCTGAGAAACTAGGCCTTTGTGCACTTTCAGAAGTTACTGAAATTCATTCTTCTAGTTGCCTGGGGAAAGAGAAGGCTCCTCAGGGAGGAAACTAGTCTCATTAGAGAGTTTCTCTAGCTGAATATGCAAAGTGCCAGCCTCTCCTGACTGGTGGTCATTGTCCAAGGGAGCCTTTCTCCTCACATCCTTTCCATCTACTACAAGGATGATGCCCAAAAAAGCCTGGTGGCAATGGCTAGAGCAAGCTAGCTAAAGTGGGGCACAGCTCTGCTGCTTATCCCTTTTCCTCCAAATGAGAGCTTTACACTTCTTCTACGCTTGATTGTGCTGCAGCTCATCCACCCAGGCCATGGGACTGGATGGGACAGAGCAAATCAAGATGTGATCCAGCTGTATCCTGATGTTCCTATCTGATGGGGTTAAGTAACTTCAGAGCTAACATAAACCATGTTGTACCCAGCTACCTGGCAGCTGGAGTCCTACCATCCGGTTGCACCTTGGCTTTTACACACATATTTTTAAATTTTAATTTAGTTTTGCTTGTTTGTTTGTTTTAACCTGCCCCCATTAAATTATTTCATGAGCTGAGGGCTAAAGGTTTGTCCATTCATCAAAGTCTTCCTTCACATGAATAGAATACCTTTAGTGATGGTAGATCTGATTTACAGATAAGAAAGTTGTGGGCGTGGAGCAGTGACACCAGTCTGCTCTTTGAAAATGGAGTCAGTAGAATGCGTACCTATAAAGTGAATTTCTGAAAATGATACAATGCAGGATCTCTTAAGGATTTCAGTGCTAAGATAGTTCAATCCATTATCCAAGTCCTAGCCTTTTTTTAAAAATTAATATATAGAACCAACATCTACATAGCAAAGCAGTGCACCAAATGTCAATAACCCTTCTCTGAAGTTAGAAAACAAAGGAAAGAATGAACAAGCTTAAGGCATTGAACCTTCCCCCAGGAGGCCTTATTACATTCCTGGCTGCACCTGAAACCTGTGATTTTGATCAATGCATTTTCTAGTTTAATCTCTGTATTGGATTTGAAAAGGAAGAGAGAAGAAATAGTTCACAGCAAGGATGTTTAACATTGTAGGATCATAATGTTTTAGATAACATGAAACACTAATCCACTGATGGAAGGTAAGTTACTTGACTTAGGGTGAATAGACTTGCAGAGAATCCCAATTCAGACACATTTCTTGGATAATCAGGACTGCTTGGGGCCCTTCTGTCTTTCAAAAGAATGAAAGAGAGAACACCACTAACTCCAAGTGAAGTTGTGGTGAACACAGAACTGTGTGACCTCCACTACTGAAAGAAGTGGCACTGGCCATCACTTGTATTCCTTGAACATTGGCCTAGGAGAGCTCTGTGCCCCAAACTTGACCCCAAGACCTGTTTATACCACACAACAGGGCTTATGCATGCCCAGACGCAGAGGAAGTAGCAAAGAGGAGTGACATCTGAAATGGTAATTCTGTTTTGGTGCATAATTACAGGTCTGGGCTACACACTCTACTGAAGAATGTGATTTACACATCAAAAGTGCTTCCCGGACTTCTGCATCTATTATATTAACAAGTGGGTTTTGTACTATAGGAGGGCAGCCAGAGCCCTGCTTTAGCCACTTAATGACCAGGCCAGAGGCAAGATTCAATTGAAGTAATTTCACCCCATTTGTGAGATTTTCAAGAAGACTACAATGCAGGAAAGGTAGGGGGTTGAGGAAAGAGAAGGGAAGGAATACTGTTGAACATGTGGTGTATAAATGTGCAGTAGTAATAAAAGAGAAAAACCATAGCCCTTAAAGGCAAACAAGTTAAGTGGAACAAAAAAGATATTTGATTCACTTTCCATGCAAATCAAGAATTTGAGATTAACTATCCTCTTCCACTGCTAAACTGTAAAGCATGATTTATACCTATGACTCCAATAAATTAAGTTTACTTAGATTAAAGAACTTTGACATTAGAATTAGGACAAAATTATCATTTTGGCAAGGCTTCTTCATTCTTCCAACTTCTCTTTCAAAAGCAAAAACTCCCCTGAATGGCAGAGTTTCCATCATGTTTTTTAGAACCATCTTCATTTTTCATTGCAAGAGAAACTGACAGGGTGACTGATGAATTGTCACACACCATGACTTGCACTTAGAGAAACATATGAAAAAGGCTGTGAAGCGCAGTGCGAGCGATTTCCTAGGCTACAAAAAAGAACATTGAAACCTTGTGGTGATCCAGAGATTCCTGTCACTGGGAAAGATTAAGGGTTTCAGGAATGTTTTAAATGAAGCTGAGAACTCAAATTGTCTGTGTCCAGTTTATAGCTCCAGCTTCTTCCCCTGAGCAACTTGTTTATTTTCCTTTCCCCTTGTATTTCAAGAACTAATGGTTACACGTCACTTTGGGGAAGAACAAAACATGATCACTTCCTCAAGCAGACCCAGATTTGTTGCTTAATTGATTAATCTTTGTTTCAAAAGCTCAGTTTATTTTTTTATGTTGCTGTTTAATAAACATGACCATCTATTTCCCTTATGTGTGGCTCTCTGTAAATCACCTTTAGAGCTGCTATATCACAGGTTAGTGTAGCATTTTGGGTGTATCAAGACCTATGTATGGAGTAGACTTCATAATGAGCATATGGTATAATACTTTAATGCTGCTAATGGCAATAAAATACATTTATACAGAACACACAGTATGCTTTCTTTTTAAAGCTATTAATTTGTGTATGCTTTACACATAAGACACCTTCAATGTTAGATTGAGGTTTTGGCACACCTGGTTGCCCAGCTGATCTTACATGGAATTTCTTAGACTTGTCCAAAATCTTCAGTCCCCCTGACCTTAACAGAGAATAATCCTTACATCAACAAACAGCAACAGTGCTTCCATTAAAAACAAAACACAAAAAAAGACTCCAATCCCAGAAAGCACTGAGCATTTCCTCACAGGAAGTAAAAAGTGCATATCAGTGTTATGCAGTGTCAAAAGCTAGACACATAATTAAACATCCTCTACATAAGGACACAGAATGAGAAAAGTGCCATAAAGGGTCAGGCCTTCTAACCAAATCTGTTTTCTGGCAGTGAGTTAGAAAAGAACAGGATAAGTAAATATGAAACTTCCTTTAAATATTATCCTAGGCTTTGAACATTCATAGCTCAGAAATATCTCAGCAGGAGACCCTCGTGAACAACATCAATCGAGTGCTCTCCCTTGACTTGTTCATGCAAAGTTTTAGCACTTCCAGAAACTTAAAATGGAAAGTTCTGAAAGTCGAATTGCAGGAGGAAAACTACTTTCTTTGAACTCCTAGGATTAATGCTGACAATTAATTTTATAAGTTCACATATTGATAGTAATCCTAAATAATATAACATTGCTCTTGGCTTCTGATAAAATGGGATGCTTCTGTCATCTGTAACATTCTTTCTATTACATATCCAAAAAGCAATTGCTTTATTTTATTAGCTTTGTAACAGCCCCTAGAGTGACTTGCAAATTATTTCCAAGGAAAAAAAAATGCAGACTGTTTTTAAATTGTTTGCACCAAGCAATATAAATCCCACAAAACCTGAGATACAAGTCATTACCTCTTATAAGGTTACTGCATATGTTCCTTGCTAGAAAGATATCTGAGAGCAATGCTAAAGCATTTGCTTAAAATTAGCAATTACCTTGTCTTTCAATAATACAGTTACACAACTAAAGGCAATTTAGTGAAAAATGTTACACCTCATTAAATACATGCTACCATAAATTTTACATTTTTAGTACAGGAAACTGCTTTATTCATGAGGGTCGAAGGCATTGTCTGCTAAGATGTCTGCTCCAGAGAAAGCAGATGATAATAATGGATACGATACACCATCCATAAATAGCATTCAATTTGCCTTACTTATTATTTATCGCTAGAGTCCAATAATAGAAAACCAATCTACTTTAGCCTCACCATTACTGGATTCAGTGCAACCAATTCTGTTTCCTTTTGGAATTATAAATCAAGCTGTGAGTTCATTTTCCTGTTCCACAAACACCTCATATTTTCACACTAATCCTCAGTGAGTGACACGCACGATTACATCAATGTCACCTTCTTTCAGATACCTGAATAGATTGTGCAGTCAGCACTGGGCTGCATGACTGGGATCAACTCTTTTTAAGAAGAGTTATTATATTTCATTATATTAAAGAGTTATACTTTATTAACTCTCTTCCAGTCTAATTAAAAGCAAACAAAACAAACAAACAAAAAGCCAAACCCCCAAAAGCCACCACCTTTCAGATTCTGCTTCTTTGGATATTTTTCCAAGAATATATTCAGGATGTGCATGGAAAATATAATTATCCACAATACACCATTTTTTTTTTTTCCCAAATGCATCCCTATGCATGTAGGCTTTTCCCAAAGCCTTGACCTCCAGATTCTTCTTTCCTCAGGTCTTTCCAACAGACATAATGCTTAAAGGCAAAGTGTTATTTAGACTCCATAAACCCCTCATGCCTGACCACTTGATCTCTGATCACCCAGGCTGCAGGTTAGCTGACCTCCCGGCAGACTTGGCCTGTGCCAACTACAACAGTTCAAGGGTAGAGCACGTTAAACACCATTTCCAGTGGGCTCTAAGGATAACCCTGCTCCAAGTCTGCTCTCTACAGCTTCCCTCAATGCATCTCAGCTGGTGCCACACCTTCAAATACTGCATGCTTTCATTAAAGTGACCTAATTTAGGGTTTAAAAAAAAAAAAAACAACTGTGGGAAAGAAAACTGTGGAGGTGAAACTTGGAAAAAAGGTAATAAACAGCCACTTTCAAATAAAATGAACTGGATAAACAACCTCACAGACATAAGCAAGTTATGTTTGAAGGCACAGGATGACAAAGAGCACAGGGGAGCTCCAGGGCCATTTGAGATGCAGTGTTGATTGGCTAATCTGATTTTAGGGGGAATATAGCCCTAAATAACATGGACATGAGCTAGGCTATGCCCCCAGGCAGGGAGAGAGGCTGTGTCCTGGCCATCTACAGTTTAGCAGAGGCATAGATAAATATGCATCCAGTCTTCATGTGACTGAGAACCAGATTGAGCTGTATGCAAGTGACACTCTTGCTGCTTAAAAAGTAAGTAGGAAGGTACAAAAATGGCAAAAGTGGTTCTGCTGACTGAAAAGATATTTTGATAGCTAAAAAATGTGTTTCATTTCACAATTCTTGAATGAAGTCTCCTTTTAATACTAGTTTGTAAGGACAATTCTTCAAAGCCACTCAGAAAGTGACAAATCTCTTCTGGTATTCTTCAGGTCAATTTAAGTCCAAGACTGTAATAAACAACAAGATCCTGAGTGCAATCCCAACTTCTCATGTAGAGTTATTTTGGAAGCTGACTGAAACCACTGAGCTCACGGCAGACAATGCTCTGTTTGGAATATTGAGGAACCTCCACCCTTCTGGGAATTCCCCGTTCCCAGAATGCTGCGCGTGTATTGCTCCTTCATTTATTGCTCCGGACAAAGTCAAAATGAAGGGAAATGGACAATAAAATCTTGCCGGACATTATAATTAAATGTGTGACTTGTCAAAACCTTTGTTTAGCAGGATGAGCACACTTAGCCAGATCCCATATGTGTGTTAATTATAGCAAGAAAGCAAACAAAATGTCAATAGTTAAAACAAATCCTACCAACAGGAAATGGTTATCAAGCTGTGATAAAATGTTTATCCGGAAATGTTTTTACACTATCCAAAACATTTCCTGTCTGCAACATTTTTTTTTTTTTTTTGTGGGAAAAAGAATATCTGTGGTGCTAGAAATAGCATCTTTGCAAGGATTTAAATGACAGTGCTTATAGAAAATGGCAATAGTCACAGATCTAGCTTCACGCCTGTTCTCTTCTTTGTAAGTGGTATGATGTAACTCTGAAAGAAAACTGATTCCAGAAGTTACACAGACATCACTAAAGTTTGTACACCACAGATTAAAAAATAATTGAAAGCAAATTTTTCATAGATAATACCTAAGCAATGTGATCATGGAGATACTGGAACCTTGATCCTTTGCTCACTGAGACTAGATAGTGAAACAGTTTTTCTATTAAAATATCTGGAAAAATCAAAAGAGATTAATTAGGCTGAAAAACAGTACTATTGAAGGCACCAAAAAATAATACTCAAGGGGAAGAAGACCCAGAGATTATCTGTTGAAATGCTTACTCAAAATAAAAACCATGAAGAACTGTATTTCCATAATTGTGACATTTCAAAACTAGGAAAATTCTGATTTGTTGCAAACATTATGGGTAGTATCACAAAATCACCACAGAGATGGCATTAGAATGCAAGCAAATACTTGTCAGGATCAACCTATAAGACGTTAGTGAATATAGAGACATAATAGACAATTCTTCCTAGATTGGTTCTCTCAGCCATATGACGTCTAACTTGCAGTCTGTTATTCCGTTCTTAAAATATTCCACCCTCCCAAAAAAGAATAGTGAACTTTAATGGCTTTTTAAAGGGAATTCAGCCACTGAAACTGCTTGAGTATTTGGAAAAACTGGGTTATTGTGAAATCATCTTTTTATTAATCAACACTTACATAAAAGACATTTTGCTTTGATTAAAAACTGTTATTTGTTCCTATTTTAGCTCCAGGTTTTATACCTCTTATTGTTGTTGTTGTTTGTTTTTTTTTTTTTTCCTGTACATGGAAACTACAAAGGAACTAATTTCTTGTACAATGGAACTAATGATAGAATCCTAAAAGTGGAAAGGGCTTCAACAGGTCATCTGATCAATTTTCATGACCTGAACTAGGACATCGAGAAAAGTTACTTTAATTTTGAATTACAATCTCAAATCACGGAAATTACAGCTTCACTGGGCAATTAATTCCCAACTTCCTTATTATCACTGTGAGAGCAGTTTTCTCTATTGCCAAAGATGAATCTCTTTTGCTTCAGTATTTTTCCTGATCATGCAGTGATCAAAAATTCTCCTTGGTCTTTGCAGTAACATTTTCTCACAACCTGGCAATGTTTTTTTTTTTTCTGCCTTGAGATACTATTTTTGGACATCTCAGTATGAGGTTTACCTGTTTTGCAATGGTGTGATGCTACTGTACAAGCTAAAATTGGACTGCCTTGCAGTGCACCATCAGTCCTTCCTGGCTTCACGTCAAACAGAAATGGAATGAGCAACATCCCAGTTATTAATTGAAATATTGGAAGGAACTACAAACTGCTTATTAGGCACATATTAGGATCATACAATCATAGAATAGTTTTGGGTTGGAAGGGACCTTTAAAGGTCATCTAGACTAACCCCCCTGCAATGAGCATTCCTTTCCATTCCAATGCCCTTCCATTCATTGCTGCTGAGTTCTAAATTTGGCATTACATTTAGGAAAGGAGAAAAACAATCCAGGGACAGTTCAAATGAAAGGAAGAAAATGACACAGGAGATCAACAAATGGCATGTAAGGAAAGGCAGAAAAACTGGATTGGGTTTTTACTTGAAGGCATAAAAACTGGAGGCCACTTTCCATTTTCACTGTCAGAAATTTGTGCACCATTTCTAGTTTGAACTCCTGAGGCTTTAATACATCTCCACTGCTGCTTATTATGGTTTTTTTCTTTTCCATTACATTAAAATGCCACTCAGTACCTAATATTTTCTCATTGTAAGGAAGCTATAAACTTCAATTACCTTTAAACTCTTTCCAATGAGCTAAACAAATAATCCCTTTAGCTATGTCTTATTTTGAAACCACTGATCATCTTCCTGCAGCCTACCCCATTTCCAATGTCCCTATCAAAATGTATGGCAGCATTATATGCAGCACCCTAATAGCTGGTCTAAAATACTAATTACTGGATGCAAATTACCTATCAAATAGCATTGGCACATTCCCTCTTGGCACATTCATGAATGAAATTAGCCTTTTTCACTTCTATATCCTCTGGCATTCAGCTGTTGTTCACTGAGCTCAATCCTTTAGCTAAGTGCTTCAGAATGCAGTTTCTCTGCTTGTAGATCCACATCTATTGATTCTAGATTTAGGAACTTCGCTGTATCAAACTGCATTTTGTTTCAGAGGATCAAATACCTCACCTGCTCCACTGCTTCTAAGTGCAACCTTCAGCCTAACGCAGTACACAGCACTTCCGTGAGTCAAATCCAGCATAACTTCTAGAAGAATATCCAATATTGTTTTAAAATATACACTGATGAACCAATACATACAATTGTTTAAGGGGACAAGTACTCTTTGCTTTGCTGCCACTCTGAATATTAATAGCTTCAGCTTCCACTGGGTTTTGCTACCACTCTCTGCTTGGCTGAAGTCATCAGGTATTTTATTCTACTGCTACACCCATCTGAGATCCAGCAAGGCCAGGCTGGATGGGGCTCTGAGCCACTTGGTCTAGTGGAAGACAGCCTTGCCCATAGTGGCAGGGTGGCAAATGGATGATCTTTAAGGTTCCTTCCAACCCAAAGCATTCTGTGATTCTTTGATTCTGTGCATTGGGTAGCACATCAGGGAAGAGCACTGGCACAGCACTTCATGTCTGACACAGGTGAAGAATGGGATGAAAAGCACGTGTAGCCCACAGACTGAGACTGCCTTGCAACATAGCAAGTATGGAGAACATGCACCTATGGAACCTCTGCTCCTTTGGCAACTCCGAGGTCAGCGTTTTTGCAACTTTAGGTACTTACACAAACCTCATTTTTGGACAGCCAAAGGCTTGCATCTGAGTACATCAATCTTTAAAATGTCAAAACATCCTCATGAAGCTGTCATTTCCACAAGAAATACTGAGACTTTCCCTAGGTCATAAAGGAATTTAATTTTTGATGGGAAGTCAGCTCTTCAGCTGCAGAGCAAACCTCCTCCTTCTGAAGAAGGTTTCCACAGCAATAATGTAACAATATCATTGGGTATAGCAGCAGGGGTTTCTGAGTATTTCCCACAGCAAAATAGCAGGCAGTTGTCACACTCAAGTAAGAGACACAACCAGGCAAAACAGGCACGTTGCTGCTTTTAGGAAAACTTATCAAGTCTATCCTCTTTGGGGGTGCTTAATTCTTAACATAAGCCATAAAGGAAATAGAATACTTAATATCCCCTCAGTTCCTTCGGGGAAAAAAAAATAAATAAATGCCGGTTGTAACAGCATAGCAATATTTGACCTTGCCCTTTGACCATGTGTCTCTCAGCGTGTGGCTGACAGGTGTATTTTGGCCCGGGCAACAGCCTGGAAGGGGCTGCCCAGGGATCTGGTGGGGTCACGGTCCCTGGCGGTGTTTAAGCAAAGACACGATGTGGCACTCAGCGCCCCGATCTAGTTGTCATGGTGGTGCTGGGTCACAGGTTGGGCTCCGGAGGGTCCTCGGAGGTCTTTTCCAAGCTCAGTGATTCTGTGATTGGGAGGCGGGAAGGGGTGGCGTCTCCCCGGGCGCCGCGCTGGCCCTGGGCACGACTCTGTGCGGAGCAGCCATGTCATCCCCGGGGCCAGGCCCTGCCACAGCCCCCGCCTCCCCGCAGCTCCCCGGGCAGCCAGCTCTGCCGCGGGGCCCTACCCTGCCGGAGGACAGCGCCCGCCGCTCCCCAGGCTCCTGCTGCAGTGGGTGGATCCCTGGGAGGTGCCAGCCACTTCCCTCCCCTTCCCCTCTCTCCCGGCTCGGCGGTGAGGAGGCGCCTGAGCGCGGCAGCATCTTCCCTTGGCTCGCCGGAGCGGGGGAGGAGCCGCCGCCGCCCGCGGAGAAGGAAGGTGAGCCGCGGAGCACGGGGGTGGGAAGGGGAGGGAAGGGGGTTGGCTCCCCCCCTTCCCTGTGCTTCCCTTCCCCCCTTCCCGGTGTTTCCCGTGCCCGGGCGGCCGGCGGTGGGAGCGGGGCTGGGGCAGGGCGCGGCCGCCCGTGCTGCGTCTGCTGGGCCGGGCTGGGGCTGCGCTCCCCGGGGCCTCGTTTCTCAGGCTCCCGGTCTGTAAGGGGCCGGTGACCGGGATGGGATGGCGGTGTGTCGGTGTGTCTGTGAGCCCGTCTGTCCGGTGCGTGTGTGCCGCTGCGCGCTGCCCGCAGGTGCGCAGGGCTGTGATGGTGGTGGCGGCGCTACGGGCGAGCTGCGCTTGGCCACCGGCGATGGGTTTAAGGAAAAGAAGGGATACTTTCGAAACCAAGCACCGCTTGTTTATCGTGTGGGAGATTTCACGGCGTTTCCTTGGGCGAGTGAAGTTTCTTGTATCAGGCGCAGTCAGCAAAGAGGTTTTGCACAGGTTACGGGTGGGGTAAGGTCTGTAGGGAGTGATGCTTGGGCACAATCAGAAACCATTTGGGCTGATGAACCGATGTGCCTTCCCGTGCATGAAGGGAACTTACAGGAAAGATGGGGCAGGACTATTTATAAAAGGATGTAGTGACAGGACAAGGGGGAGCAGGTTCAAATTGAAAGGGGGTATGTTAGAAATGTGATCAGCCGAATTATCAATAAAAATTATTTTATTGAAAAGTTTGGAAGGGAGCAATTGAGTCAAGCCACAATCGAGGTCAGTACCGAGCCCGGGGTCGGCCCTGGGTGAACCACAGACAGGGTCTCTGTCGCACCCTGTCTCCCACAGTTCACACCATGTGCTTCGGGCATCTTGCTTTTATACAGTGTTCGCTAAGGTTGCTGTTTTTTCCTCGAAATTATATATCCATAACGTCCTGATGGTAGCCTGAAAGAGCTTCTGGACGATCTTTAATTCAGGGTCGAGTATCCAGGAGCTTGGTGCTGGAGATGTAAGATACATATTCATGTGGTCCAGATGTCCAGTATCGGTCTATTTCCGAGAATTTCCCAGGATGAGATTTTAGGGTAACTTGGTTTTTGTGTTCATTGAGGCTGTACTCATGTGTTGAGCATGGAACAGATCCATATCTGTTTCCTGAGTCCGTGCTGATGAGATTACCGAAAATGAAGTGCCCATCTAGTTCAGGTGCAGGACTTTTGTGTTGTTAATCTTGAGTGGTAAGGGTCTTTGTTGAGGGAGGCATTCTTTGGGCTGTAGCCTCAGGCTAGGGAGAAGTTTGTGGCTTCCCAGAGAGTCCAGGAGGTTTGGGTTAAAGCTACACTACATGATTCTTATTATAACACTAAAAGAACATATATACAATAAAACCCAAATTATATACCACATTTATCACAGAGTACATTTAGATTAGATGTTAGGAAAAAAAAAATCTTCACTGTGGCTGGTGAGGTACTATAACAAGTTGCCCAGAGAGCTGTGATGCCCCGTGCTTTTAGGTGTTCAAGGCTGGGTTGGATTGGGTTCTGAGCAGCCTGGTCTAGTGGAAGGTGCCCTGTCCATGGCAGAGGTTGGAACAAAATTATTTTTATGGTCCCTTCCAATCCAAATCATTCTATGATTCCATGTTGGAGGATGTGAAAGCGAACATGGGGTAAAGGAAACGTGTAGAAGCAATCGTCCTGCTCAGTGTTGATAGAAGAGATAATACTGTCCAGATATAGGAAATAAATGTGACAGAATTATGCAGGATGTGAGTGATGTGATGGACTGTAAAGTAGCAGGAAGAGACTGTGTGGATAAAGAAAGAGAGTCAAGTGTATCATTGCTTTGAGACAAGAAAATTCTAAGAGCTTTGACCACAGGAGTTGGATTTGTATAAGAATATCGCTTATTGAGAGATACTGTCAGGAATTATGTCACAGATGGATTTCTTTCTTAGACTGTAGAATCACAGAACGGTTTGGGTTGGAAGGGAACTTAAAGATCATCTGCTTCCAAACCCCCTGCCATGGGCAGGAATGCCATTCAGTACACCAGGTTGCCCCTGGCCCCATCCAGCGGTCTTGAACACTACCAGGGATGAAGCATCCACAGTTTTTCTCAGCAAATTGTTTGTGCCCTTTGTTATAAATTAAAAGAGCCAATTCCTTCAAAAACAATTTATTTGCCAACGAGAATTCTGGACAAAGAAAATCGACAAAGCCAACGAGACAAGGAAACAGTACCTGCACTGGGTGAAACCACGAGCGCAACCTCTACCGCGTTACACTCCTCTGGGTTTTCACACTGAGCCGAGCCCAAGCCAGCTGTTTTATACTTTTCTGGCTGGGCTTACATGAGTCCGGGATTTCTATAAGTTCTTTTGTCTCTTGGTGCCTTGGTTTTGGGTGAATGTTGAAATCTCCGGTTTGAAAAGGTTTCCTGGGTGGAGTTTCTGGACAGATGGACTATCTCGGAGCCATCAAGCTTCATCAACAGCCTGATTGCCTTAGTCCTGGTCATTCTCCACCTTCTATTGGGATTGTAATTTCTTTGTCTTCTTCTTTGGAGACAGGGGAAGATTCTTGTGAAATTTTCCAAGCCCTCTGTCCTGCTTGGGCTTGTTGGCTTTCTTAAGGGTACAGTTTGGTTTCTAATTTATACTAACTACAAAAATATAAGCTATCGTTTACTATAATAACAACACTATGAAAACATGAATTATCAATCACCACACCCTTACCACTGTCTAAGTAAAGAATTTCTTCCTAGGATGTGATCTGGTTCTGTCCTCTTGTTGTTTAAAGCCATTCCTCCTTGTCCAATCAATATCTGCCTGTGCAAAAAGTTACTCTCCCTCTTTTTTATAAGTCTCCTTTAAGTACTGAAAGGCCACAGTGAGGTCTCCCTGGAGCCTCTTCTTCTCCAGGCTGAACAACCAAGAGATAGAGATGATGGCATCATTTGGACACACAATGATCCAGTTGATCTTACATACAACTGCTGTCAGCTTACCAAATGAGCACTGAATTGCCTTAGATTTGCTCTCAGGTAAGCAGTGTGAAAATTCTGGGAAAAGGTGGTTCATTAGTCAACTTGTCATCTTTTTTAATTAGATTAAATAAATAGAAATAAAATAGGTGACTAAACAGGTTTGAAATTCTTAGTTTTAGAAGGGCAAACTTGGAAAAATCAAGAGGATTAATTAGTGATGTTGTTTGTACTGAAGTCCTGAGGGCTCTGGAAAGTAAAGAAGGTAGATAGCTGTTTTATGCCAAAGGTAGAATCCATTTAGAATTTATATCCAAAAATTTTTAAAGGTCTATTGAAAACAACTTCTAACCATCAAAAAGGAATTTAGAAATAAAGACTAGGAAAAAGATAGTTAAGCAAAATGAAAATGAAGAGGTAAAGTGCCAATTTGACAGTAAGAACTGGCAAAAGTAAATCTGAGTTAGTTACAGACAATTATTTTTTTAAGCTTCTTTAATCATGTAAGTGATAACAATTATAGAAATGAGACCACTGAGTGATAAAGTTGAGGTAAAATGGCCTTGGCATCATGATGTAAATCATCTGTTGCAGTTTGGAGGAGGCTACTGCAGTGAGTAGACTCAATGTTAGACACATGTTAGGTGCTCCGACTTTTACCTTGAAAGAATAAAATTTTGTCTCTTAATTCTTTTTTAAGGGTTGAGAAACCTCTGTATGTTATGTCTGATCCAATGCTCTTGCCACTTAATGTCCAGTAGTTCCAGTATCAGAAACCTGGAACAGTATGTTTGAGTATTTAACAGTATCATTTATTGGTAGAAGAAGTGGGGTAACTTTTCTTTCTCGTACAAACATTCTATTTGCTATTTTATCTCTCTCCTATGCAGTATCTTCATAGGCAGAGAGCATTAAGAGAATTAACAACAAAAATTCTTAGCTCCAGGTAAGTAATACCTGTTTGGTGTATATACCTAGCTAAATTCTGGCTTTGTCAGGCTTCCACACGCAGGTACAATGCAACCTGACACCTGAAGCTGGTACATGGTTTATCCTTAACAACTGACTTGTTAGTGCTTCTTAAGTTCTTAAAACTTTAATATTTTCTGTACTATAATTCCTTAACCTTATTTAAAAAATCAGAAAACAACAAAACAAAAAAACAAACCAAGCAAAAAACAAACAAACAGAAAACCCCACCAAAACCTGCTTTGTTCTCTTGCATGGCCAATATTTATAAGAATTTTTTTTTCTTAAACTGAGTCTTTAGATTAATTTTGTTTCCCTAAAGCTGGTTCCTTGACCTCTCCTATTGGAAGGTCAAAATTGAGATAAGTTATCAGTTCTACCAAATCAGTTGTGTGGTAAATTAAGTTTTATCTAGCATATAAAATAGGCAAGAGCCAACAATTGCATCAGGTGTATTTTATGATGTTTGTGTTTCTGTATGGATTACAGGGACAGTAGTGTATTTAGATTTTGGGTAATTCAATTCAGCAAAGGGAAGGAACTTTTCAAGTTAATTTTCTGAAAATCTTGGATTAGCCATATCAAAATTATGAACAGATGTTTTTCTTTAGCACCTCAGGTTAGGTTTAGGTCACATTAGATTACATTAGGATAGATTTCAATGCAGAAATGACATCTTGTTCCCAAGAGACTGTCTGACAAAATGCTTGGTTATTTTAATACATCTCAAGTTCTAGAGATAATGCTCATTATGGTTTTTTTCTTTTACTGGAGAAGCAAACCAGTAATGATGTGAAAGTGACTCCAGCATCTTCCTATAATACTTTTCAGCACATAAAGTAGTTCTTGCATTGTTTCCATGACCTGAAACACTTCTTTGCCTTCAAAAGGTATTTTTGCATGTATAGAAGGAAGTGTAAATACTTTTAAGTGAAAATGTGTTTTGATTGACATTTTCTTATTGGGTTTTTTTAATTGCTGACTGACATTTCTTCTACTGGAGGCCTAATTTTCTAATAAACACCAATGTTTTCTTGTCTTTGTAGTTCTGTCTTTGTTATATAGCTTCTCTTTCTTAGTAGTTGCCAGCCACTTGATTCAAATCTTTTTTTTAAAGTCAAGTAGATAGATAGCTCAAGATGTGGTATTATTTTTTTCAGATTGACTCTAGGGTTTATAGAATGAGAAAAGAATTTGGGATTATGTTTTTATTTCTGCCTTAGATGTTTTCCTTCTGTTTGGTGACAGTTTTTTCCAGTTGCTTCCTCTCTTGTTGCTGGCTGGTCAACAACCCACCATTCTACATCAATTATGGTGATAGACATTTCTAAAGGGGAAAAAGTAACTGGAATGGGATTGAGAAAAATGAAGAAACTTAATATGAGCACTTGTCTTACCATCACTTAGGATATGCATTCTGCATGTGAACCTCTGGAAACATCAGTGGGGTCATGCTTAGTCCTTCCCCGGAGCCAAGAGGTGGAACTGGGTGTCATGCCAAAGGAGAGGTGGTGTCTGACAAGATGCTTTTGGCTGAAGTTTTGCCTCTGGAGATGGAGCCAATAAAGAGTTTCTTGGATCTAGCCTCTGATCCGTGTGTTGATTTGCTTGTGTAATGAGTAGGCACACAGTGGAACTTGTATCTGAAGAATTCACAGTCTGGTGTCGTGAAGCAAGAAAGGAAGGAGAGAAGGTTATATTTTAGTTGGAGTTAGGAGTTTTTCAAACAACCACTCACTTTTGTCAAGGTCTGTAATTTTGTGGTAATGGAAAATGCCACATCAGTGGAAGAATGAATGACAAGCTGAGTTCTGTCAAATTGTTGTCAACACTGGGTGTAGTACTGGCATTTCACTGTACATGAAGAAGGAGAATAATTTTGAGAACAGTCTTCCTAGAAAGGAATGTGACTTGTTTGATAGGAGTACATGTTGGCAGTATTGCTGATCTGAGCTCTCCTGCAAAATTGCTTGGACAAGTTAGCTTCTTGTGATGACTACTCTGGTAGGAAACTGCTGAGAAATCAGGAATATCAGAGAAGGTTAGGTTCCTTTTCTAAAAGTCTCATCAAGTCCTTTTTCTCTGTGTTTTTTTTCTTTGTAATCTTTCCTAAGCCTGTGGTTAGAGTCCTTGGGGAAGAAGCTGCAGACAGACCTTTGAATCAGCAGATGAGACTCATAAATGCTCAAGTTAAGTGGGAGGAAATACTAAGTGGAGTTCTGAAAATTTTTGTGTGGCTTGCCAAGTTCCTAGAGAGAGAATCTACAAGAATGTTTACATTCAGATGAGTCAGTGAACCTGTTTAAATATTTAGGGTTAAATGGTCTTGGACTGCTAATGAAGCTTGGCTACTAGAATTAGTATTTATGTTCCTTAACTCAATCTTACGTCTACTGCAGAAACCTGTGTGTCTTACCCAAAGACCTGTTGTGGCTAGACCAAAATGAGGGTCAAAACTTCCAGTTTCCAGGACCTAAACTCAGACTGCCTGAGTATACTGTCCAGATTCTTAATTGTACTTGGATTCCAGATAAGAGATTTGTGGAAGTTTAATACAAATATTTTCATATCAAAAGGCTGCTCACATCCTCAAGAAATGGATGTTTACAATAATGATGTTTTCTCCTTCAGATTTGCAGATTTGCACTTCAGAATTTTTGTTGGGAAATACAGCTAGTGAAAATTATAAAAGGTTTTCATGCATGAGAAATATTTCTTGCCTACCTTTTTACTTTCTAAACTGAGTACTGCATTCTTTTTAAATGTAGTGGCTATCGATTTCAAAGTAAGGGGTTTTAGTAGTTGTGCACGTATTATAAGATTTAGTAGACAAACAAACCCAGGAACTTGTCTGAAATAGCTAGGATATGTTTTTTTCCTGTACCTGATTTAGTCAAATATACAGGGTTTTGTCTTTTCATTTTTGATGAAAATACCATTTTTTCTTTGCATGACTGCATTCATAATTGTTACTTTTCTGGAGGAAAAGTCATGCAAGTAGGCAAATATGAATCATAACTAGTGTTTAAAAGGTGTATGGATAAGAATGGTTCTTAAACAGGCTTAATTTTTTTCTGTCTTTATTTTTTGGGACCCCCAGGGGAATATATACTCCTAAATAAATTACAGGTTTTTAGAAAGAGCAGCTTTGCAGATACAGATATGTGGCACCCAGTATGTATTTTTATTAGAAGACATGAATTTGAATGAAAGAATAAACTGGTATAATTTGAGTCGCCCCATGTCCTTCTGTGGATTTGCTGAGAAATAAGTGTCTATGTTTGCAGGGTAAACTGAAAGTGGAGTTGCAGGGTGTAATAAGGGTTAATTCATGTTTTCATAATATGATTTGTGTAATAAGGGATGTTATAAATTGGCCAGGAGACCAGCTCTTTTGAAAAGCTTTTATTAGAAATCAGCTTTGGGTAGGGGGCCCGGGGGCTGCGCACGCCGCCGCTGCTCCCTGAAGACACTACGGAGGAGGAGGTGCAGTCGAATCTGCTGCTGCTGGTGCTGCTGCAGAGTCGGGATTCTGTCTTCACGGGGGTTCTAATAGAATTGCGTTGGCTCGTGTGGTCTAGGGGCGTTGCCTTTCTCCAGTTCCCTTCAGGTCATGGCGACAAAGTAACAAAAGAATGCCTGCCGCCTGCAGGTAGCTAAACATGTGCCTCGCACAGTCCCGTCCTTCTTAGGTCCAGTTTCTGTGTCGGCTCGCTGTCCCAGGGGTTTTTCTAGCTCCAACTGGACCTCCGGCCGCAGCCAGGCACCATGGGAGGTGATCTCCATATTGGGCGGAGCCCACAGCTCGACGGGCAGGCGGCAGGGAGCAGCAAGAAGCGGCGGGGGGGGGCGGAGCGGCAAAGCGGCGGCGTGCGGGCTTTTCGTCGGGAGAGGGGAAAGCCCAGGACCCAGGGAGAAAGGGTACAGAACTTGGACATAATGAACAGAAATTTAGGGTACAGATTCAACATGAACGGTTTGAAACAAGCAAGTAACAGTGCAACTTTAATTTTACAGCAAAACAATGTAACAGCACAATTCGGGAGTGCATAGCCTGGGGCTAATTTCTTTCAATCCCCCCTCTATTTTTTTGATCGGGCTTTAGCCCGCATCAATTGGCTATGTCTGATTCAAGGGAATAAATCTGTTTTAATTTTTGGTATTGGTCATAAATTCTTTTTGCTGTGCTCAGTTCTTCTTGGGGTTGTAATCTAATTGTATTTGTAGGTTTCTGAATCTTTACTTTAGGGATTTGGAGACTAGCTGGAACAGTAGTGGCTACAGTTCGAATTAGACAGGGAAGTATGCAGGGGAGAAGTAGGAGGCTGACAAAGGCACTTATTGCAATGAACACTACTTTTTTTCTACCAGGTCCCTTCAAAGGACCAGAAGTTGTCCCACCAGTTTATATTAATTAAGGGCTTCCATTCCTGGGTACTTACATATGCAATTTTTTGTATTCTTTTGGAAATATTTTTTATTACTTTACTTTTATAATTGACTGCTAGTTTGATTTGATAAACTACTGCTCTTGTCTGTGCTAATTGGTTACTGATATGATCAAGGGCAAGGGCTGTTTTGTTTGATAACTTGATAATTTTATTCAACATGTAAATTGGAATTCGGCACCTCCATGATTTATCTTGTGTCTAAGTTGCTGGCTTATATGTTTTCACTATTCTTTTTGGTGTCTGTATTTTACTTTTTTATGTTTGTGTGCTGCCCCTCCTCTCCTTTTGGTATTTTTTTTTTATCAGGTCTGCTACTCCCTCTGTATTTCTTAACTTTTTAAAACAGAACTACTCTCTGATAGGGCACTCCCCAGTCAGGCACTGCTTAAATGTGGTAGCTTTTTTGTAATCTAATATTGTTTTTTTCTCTTTTTGACAGGTGGATAATTGGATCATGTTAAAACATGTGGGATTCACATGGGTGTGAACTCTCATAAGGGATTGTAGATTCTCCCCATCACAAACTGAATGACAGCATTCGGAGTAAGCCCCATCTGTAAACTTGCTTATCAATAGGACTACTATCAGTCTCTCCAAGAGTCTAGTATGAACTATTCTATTTGTGGATTTTTTGGTCTTACCTGGCCTTGCCTCTTGGGTCAGGGGGTTCTTTCTCCTCATCATATCAGTAGGACTACTATTAGTCCCTCCAAGAGTCCAGTATGAATCTGCCCCCATCTCGCTCTGAGGGTTCTCTTTGGTCTCACCTGGTCTTGCCTCTTGGGTCGGGGAGTTCTTAGGCTGGATTTGTGGAGTTCTCTCTTGCTTATTCTTACTTTTTACTTTTTTCTTAGTTTTAGTTAGCTCCCTTTGGGTGTGCCCTATGAGAGATTTAATTTTTAAATTAAGAATTACTGTTACTTATTACTTTTACATTAACACATTATGACTCATTATAACAAGTTATAACATCAGATTTAACTATTATTTTATACTTTTATATTAACACTTTTTTAACCTCTTATAACAATGTGGATTTTTAACAATGGTAACGACAGCTTGTAATAACTGTTATTGTCCCTTATTGGCTTTAACTGGTTTTTGGTTGTTTCCTGAGAGTTACTTTGAGGGTGTCTGGATCTCGAGTGGCAGTCCACTCAGAGGGAACTCTTGTTGGGGTTGCAGGGTCAGAGGGATCACTCGGGGGTGGTAATGGTCCTTTCACTCTAGTGATGTGGGTCCAGCCCTTTTCTTGGGTTCGTACTGCAGTATGAGTAGTGAGCAGAACTTGGAACGGGCCCTCGAATTTAGGGGTTAGTGGGGTGGTATTCTAGGACTTAATTAAAACTCAGTCTCCTGGTTTTATTTGGTGCATGTCAGTGTCCAAGGGAGAGGTTTGAGGAAGATACTCTCTTTTTTTAAGATCTGCCAATGTCTTTCTAATTGTTTTTACATATTTTTGGGTAGCGGCCTCTCCTTCTAAATAATCCCCAGTGCTATAGGGGGTCAGTAAGAAGGGGAGTCTAAACATCATCTCATATGGTGAAGCCCCTATATCAGATCTTGGTCGGACCCGGATTCGCAGAAGGGCCAGGGGCAGACACTTGAGCTAATTCATTCCTGTTTTAGTTATCAATTTAGTTAATACATTTTTGAGGGTTTTATTTATCCTCTCAACTCTCCTTGAACTTTGGGGATGCCAGGGTGTATGCAACTACCACCCGATTCTTAAGGCTTTATTGACATCATGTAGAATTTTGGCTACAAAATGAGGACCTCGGTCTGAACTAGCACTATTCACTAGCCCATACCGGGGGATGATGTGTTCTAATAATACCTTTATTACCACTTGTGCCGTCTCCTCTCTAGCAGGAAAGGCTTCTACCCAATGGGCCAAACAATCAACCATAACAAGTAGATACCTGCAACCCTGTACTGAAGGCACTTCGGCAAAATTCACCTGTACATTTTGAAAGGGTCCTAATGCTATCCGTCTTCCTCTTGGGGCACTCCCCCCACATCGCTTTCTGATTTACCTTTTGGCATATAAGGCATCCTTCAGTTACTGCTTTGGCTAGACCATACACTCCAATACATAAATATTCTCTTAAAAAAAATGATCACATAACCCTTGGGTGCCCCAGTGGGTCAGGCTCTATATTTCTATTAGCATTTTTTTCAAGCTAGGGCTTTATTTAAAAACTTTTATCTATCTGGGGTTAACCATTCTCCTTGCTTCTCTTGGTACAACCCTAACTTCTTTATTTCTCTTAACTCATGTTCATTACGTATTGGTTTTCTTCTTTTGTCAGCTGGCAGGATGTTGGATGCAGTCCACTTGGGGAGACTCGTGGGGGATTTTTCTGGGGTTTGTCTATAGTTAGGAGGAGGCGATCCTGGTCTTTTTACACGGGAAACGTCAGTCTACTCTTTTTCTTGGGTCCAAACAGCAGCATGGGTTACTAATTTCTAGCTTTTTCTTGATATCAGGCTAGGATCCAGCAAGGAACTGCACTTTTAACAGCACCTGGTCCTCGGGACTGTCGGGATCTACGTAACTAAAAATCTCCTCCCCTGCTTAACTAGGTGGCTGGGGTCCCATTCCCCCTGGGTCTCATCAAAGGCCAGCCTGGTGCTGCCACCCCGGGGAACAGACCCTCCAATGCCCCTCACCACCAGGGTTCCACAGTCTCTCACATTCTGCCCTTCCCCTTTTCCACCTGGATCCCACCCTGGATCCGCCCGCGGGAGCCCGTCCCCTGCCCGGGGCCCAAACCTGCTCCCCTGTTCTTAGACTTGCATCTCCGCGACATGGACTATGGCCATCTCCTTGGGGCTGAACAAGGCACCCAAAATAGAGTTTATCTCACTCCAGGTGCAAACATTCGGATTCAGGAACTAAACCACCCAGCCAGCCACCCCCACCAGGTCTCCAACCAGGCTTCCCAGCTCTTTCTTAAAGCTTCCAACTTCTGAAGCTGTCAGAGGTGCATTCCCAGCTGCCCCACTTATCGGGACTTTCTTTAGGGGGAAGAGCTTTGTTCTTGACCTGGTGCCACAGCAGGGTCCTTTTGGGGTTTCTATATTATTGGCTGGCAAGTCTAGCTCCCAGTTGTTTGGGGGTGCAGGGACAGTAGATGGTGAGGGGGTGTGGCCTCGGCCAGTGCTAGGAGAGGTCGAGGATAGAGCTGAAGAGTAGAAGGGGTTAGTACTCAAGACAGTCGGGTTAGACTGAGGTGGTAGAGAGGGTGGAGCTGTAGGGGGTAATCCTGTTGGGGAGCAAGCTGAAGGAGGAATAGGGATCATGGTTTGGAGATATGGGAAGGGGTTTACAGGTAAAGCTGGAGGGTTAGCAGGGACAGTTTGGGGCATCCCAGGGTAAACAGGAGGAGGGGGCAAATAATCAAGAGGGTCCCAATGGTGACTGCTTTCCTCCTTTTTCTCTTTTTCATTTTTCCTCTTTCCCTCTTGTAGCTTACAAATTTTAACTGTTTCACTTTCAGTTCTGTGTCTCTGCCAGCAGGCAGCATAAAGGATCTGCTCAGTATCTGAGTCCCCTCGGGATTTCAGATACTGGTTTAATTGCGAGCACATCCAGGGGTCCTTAGTTCTACACTACGGCTATCCTCCAGGCAGATTTAAAGTGGGCCAAACTTCAATACAATAATGGATCATTTTAACCTTGCTCAAATTTTTAGTGGCTTCTTCAGTATCCCATAGTTCCAACATTTGTCTTAATGGACTATCTGGGGGAATGTTCTTTATCTTCCCCTTTTCCTCCTCAGGTGGTTTTTGCTTATTTACATATCCTCCCATTCTCACTAGGTAATCTCCACTCACTCTACGAACACTCGTCAGTGGCCTTAGTGGCACCACTCCTGCCAGTGCTCAGAGTGCTCTGTCGGTAGCTTGATATCTCGCCCTTTGAGATTCAGCCACTACCCCAGCCAGCACCCCTTTCTCACTCACTCCACGAACACCGGTTAGTGGCCCCAGTTACCCGCCTTTAGGGTCTGGCCACTCCTGCCAGTGCTCAGAGTGCCCTGTCGGTAGTCTGATATCTCGCCCTTAGAGATTCAGTCACTACCCCAGCCAGCACCCCTTTCTCACTCACTCCACGAACACCCGTTAGTGGCCCCAGTTACCCGCCCTTAGGGTCTGGCCACTCCTGCCAGTGCTCAGAGTGCTCTGTCGATAGTCTGATATCTCGCCCTTAGAGATTCAGTCACTATCCCAGCCAGCACCCCTCTTCCTCTCCTGTATATCTATCGAGTTTCTATAAGTGGCCGGTCAACCTGGGCTCAGAGTTCCAGTCACCACCTACAGCTAGGACCCGGACATACAGTGTGCGACTCACTCACTCTCTTTATCGTTAAATCCCTCGCACCTTGGGACTTCCCTAACTTTCATTCATCCTACACCCAGGCGGTATACTCAAAAAACCCCCGGCCCTGTAGGCTCTCCGCACCTGGAACGCATACCTCTCACTTCTAGGTACCCCCAACCAGTGCGACCACTCCTGTACTCCGGTAGTTACCCCAGCCAGTGTCCCAAGCCAGTAGTGGTTGCAGTTACCCGCCCTCAGGGTCTGACCACCACTCCTGCCAGTGCTCAGAGTGCCCTGTCGGTAGCCTGATATCTCGCCCTTAGAGATTCAGTCACTACCCCAGCCAGCACCCCTTCTTCGCCTGGACACCCCGGGCTGTAACTCGGCCAGTACCCTCTCTCACTCCCTACACCCCGCCAGCTACCCCAGCCAGTATCCCAACCCGTGGATACCCCGGGCCGTAACCTCAGCCAGTGTGGTGCGTGCTACACTCACAGCTCCAGGCTTTCCGCACGCTTGGATCAGCCTGAGCAGCCTGCCTCCGTAGATTTTAGAATGGGGCGGGCTTATCTTACAATCACACACCCTGTGACGTGCCACCCACTCTCTAAATTACCTCCGCACGCCCGGAGGGGGGCGCCTATGCCCCTGGAGACGCCTCTTTCACTCCGTTCTCTTTTTGCTTCCCTCCTTTCCCGGCCAGGTCCCTCGCGGGAGACTGGAAACGCGGTACTGGGAGGCCCACACTCGCTTCAAAGATCTGAACTACCGGTCTTTGTCTCACTCACACACTATTCGCTCGTCTCCACTCCCGCCACCGGCTATACTTTACCGGTGCTCCTCCGTGCTGTCCAATCCCAGGCTGTCTTCTTTGGGTCCGGTGTGACCAGCTGTCCTGGAGATCCAAAGGGCGGTCGGCCGTCCCGTCCTCGGTCTTCTTCAGGCGTGGTCACATCCCGGACGAGCCCCCAATTTGTTATAAATTGGCCAGGAGACCAGCTCTTTTGAAAAGCTTTTATTAGAAATCAGCTTTGGGTAGGGGGCCCGGGGGCTGCGCACGCCGCCGCTGCTCCCTGAAGACACCACGGAGGAGGAGGTGCAGGTCGAATCTGCTGCTGCTGGTGCTGCTGCAGAGTCGGGATTCTGTCTTCACGGGGGTTCTAATAGAATCCCGTTGGCTCGTGTGGTCTAGGGGCGTTGCCTTTCTCCAGTTCCCTTCAGGTCATGGCGACAAAGTAACAAAAGAATGCCTGCCGCCTGCAGGTAGCTAAACATGTGCCTCGCACAGTCCCGTCCTTCTTAGGTCCAGTTTCTGTGTCGGCTCGCTGTCCCAGGGGTTTTTCTAGCTCCAACTGGACCTCCGGCCGCAGCCAAGCACCATGGGAGGTGATCTCCATATTAGGCGGAGCCCACAGCTCGACGGGCAGGCGGCAGGGAGCAGCAGGAAGCGGCGGGGGGGCGGAGCGGCAAAGCGGCGGCGTGCGGGCTTTTCGTCGGGAGAGGGGAAAGCCCAGGACCCAGGGAGAAAGGGTACAGAACTTGGACATAATGAACAGAAATTTAGGGTACAGATTCAACATGAACGGTTTGAAACAAGCAAGTAACAGTGCAACTTTAATTTTACAGCAAAACAATGTAACAGCACAATTCGGGAGTGCATAGCCTGGGGCTAATTTCTTTCAAGGGATACCTCATGTTACCATAACGCTTGTTGTTATAGTAGCTAGTAGTGAACATGTAGTTTTAGGAATGCCAAAGGAAACTCCCCGAAAGCAGAAGAAACATCTCCAGCTCCGGGAAAAGGACGGAGAAATTACAGTATCAATGAAAGGTGGAGAGCAGCTGGGGGAGTGATGATCAGCATTTGTTAAGGATTGATGCCCCAAGAGACAATATCTTATCTGGGACATTAAGGGTACTTCAGGAGTTTCCCTGTACCCAGGAAATCCTTTCAGACGCGGTTTCTCCTATCAGCCGCAGCATCAAGAAACAAAAGAACTTATGGAATTCTACCCTGATGGGCAAGCCTAGCTGCTGGAGGTTTCAACATCACCCCTGACTCCAGGACCAGGGGATACAAGTCCAGACATGCACACGGAGCCCAAAGCCAGGGGGGTATAAAGCCAACAGCCTGGGGCTGGGGCACTCGTGAAGCCTCAGGGGGACGTGGCGGGGTGGAGGTCACGTTCGGGGGTTCCCACCCGGGGCGCACCGCTTCCCTTGCTTCGCTGGCTCTGTCAATGGCATTATTTGGCTTTGTCAATTCCTTGTCCGGAATTCTCCTTGGCGGTAAATGGTTTTTATTAAGATTGGCTCTTTAAATTTATAACACAGGGTAATTTTCTCATAGTTATATGTAAGATAAAAGATGTTCTAACTTTTTAAGTTGGGAGCGCGTGTGCCTCATCTTTGTTATTGAAAAGTCAAGGCAAAACTGTCGGGGGTCTGAAAAGTAATGAAGTGGAGCACTTTTTATTAGTTAACTGAGGTGGTTAGATCCTAATGTATCTTTGTACTAACAAATCAGTTGCTTTTAGGTGAAACTGCTTTTGTCTGAACAGGTGCAATTGAAATGAAGTACTAGAACCTGAAGAGTCATTGGTATCAGTTTTGTATCAAATGGCTTGAGGAAGGAGATAAGGAATTCTACATTTGTTTAAGCTAGAAAATTCAGTTAATAATTATTCCCTTGGGGTCTGAGAGTAGGCAAAAGATAGTTAAGAAGTGGGTAACATATGTCATTATTGCTAGGGAGTGCTGGAAATTGATGCTGCAAAATATTGGATAGCCTTGATTATCAGTTTCACAGTACTGGCATACTTGAAATTAAATGTTTCAGAACAGCTCAGTACTACAGGCAAAGGCCTTGATTTGGGGATTTGTTTTTACTTTAAATAGAGATAATGTACACAAAATCAACTGGTTGCATTCTTCTTGTTTGAACAATTATGTTGAAGAAAATAAGGAATTGCTTAACCTCAGGAGCTCAACAAGTTCCCGCATTTCCATGAAGGTGTAAAGCTTGGTAAATGGCTGTGTGCGCTCATTCAGGGCTCTGCCCAGCTGCACAGGCAGAGCTGTCTGGTGCCATTGAGTTCTTAGCTGCTGCTCCAGCTTGGCATGGATACCTGGATGTCCCGTGGGTCCTCTATCATATCTGCCAGCACCGTTTGGTGTCAGGGATCCCCAAGGTCATCTCAAATACCAGTAGGTGCTGATGTGTAGGTGACTGAGTCTGCCCTTCGGTCTGTTCTACTTGAAGGGGAGTATAACTTAGCTTCCAGTTGTTTTAATTTGCTTTTGTGTTTGAGCCTTAAGCTCGAAGTCACCACTTTCTTCCTTTAATGTCTCAAGCTAGGTGTATAAAATACACCGTGTGTATGTAGGCTTGTGGGTTTTGTTGAAGCTTAAGCTTAACAGTTTTGCAGATTCAGTATGGTCAGTATGGCTGCAGCAATTTGTTCAGGTTTTTATTTGTTTCAAGAAAATGTTTTTTGTTGTTTATTCAGTAGCTTACATGTTGAATCATTAACATTTATAATACTGAAGTCATATTAATTTCATGTATTTTATGTAATTGGATTAGGTCTTATGGCATGAAGTCTTACATAAGAGATGTGTTTAGCAGTAAGTTTGGTAGTTTTATGCAGTTACATTTGATATTTATTTTAATGTGGTATTACTCTGAAAATTAACTCAGTAAAATGGTATCTTGTTTGTTGGATGTTACTCTGCCTGTAGTCAGAATTTTACAGACATGTAATTTTATGTGAGAAGTAAACAGATTTTTAGCTATGTCTGAACCAATGTACCTCAAAGCAAATGATATGTTAAACTTTCATCATTGTTCAGTGAAAAAGGTTTGTACAGCTTCAGAGCTGCTTCTTGTTTTTGTAGTTTTACTGAAAAGAGAGTTGCATGGTTTTATGCTAGGAAATAATTTTAGGATAGTAGAGTTGTGCATATTTGTGAAGAGACATCTGGTCTGAAAATCCGTTTCTATTGATAATGTATGTCATAGAAATGATACAGGTAATTTACAGGGCTGACAATGTTTTCTGAAGTAGAATGAATTTTTTAGCAGCTCTCAGTAAGCCTGAAAAGACACAACTGTGTTTCAACATTGGTTTCAGAATGGAACTGAAATATGTACATTTGAAGGCTTAAGCCAGAAATTGTCTGAGCAGTGTGCTTTTTCTTTGCTGAAAGAGATGTCTTAAAGCATTATGTCAGGAAGGTTCTCAATTTATTTTTACTGCAATGAAAAGACATTGGAGTATGGTGCTCATAAAACATCTTTCTTTGCAATGACGATCTCATTAATTTTCCTACTTGTTTTTAAAAAAATGTTTTGTGTTAGAATTAATATTTTAGTTAAGAATACAGAAGAGTAGAATCTACCTAACTGATCAGTGTACAGTTGTATATAAAAGCTAAACCAAGAGAGCTTTGCAATTCTTGTTTTCTCACCCCACAGAAGAAGATAGTTCTGGCTTAATATTAAGTGTACATAGTTTCAGAAAGCATTGTTGCAGCAATATAATATGATGATTTTAACCACAGTTCTCTCTCTGCAGGGGGACACAAGCACAAATCCATATGGAGGATGAACCTCCTCCTCAAGGAGTCAGTGCCAAGGTCAGAGTATCGATTTGTTTTGGGAATTCTATACTGCTCTGCTCAAAAGATTCCATTTAGCAGTGGTTTGGTACATGCAAGTACTTTTCAAGGTAGACAGAAAACAAAAGCTAAAGGTAGAAGAAATTATACTAGCTGAAGAAATCTTGCTTAAGTCATCCACAAAATATTAGAAGAACAATATATTCATATAACATCTGAGATTCATGTCTAAGTCTGTCTTTTGTGGCTTTGTGCAATATAATGAGGGAAATGATCACTTACAGGATATAAATACTGGTAGGCTAAGAGTTGAAGCTGGTTTTCTTATTTTTGAAACAAAATACAATGTGGAACTGTGTGAAGGAAGAAAGTCTGGAAACGTGGAAGAATATCTCTTACTGAATTGAGTGTAACTGATATTTCCAGAGACAGGGTTTAGATTATGGATTTTTTTTTTGTCTGATAAAGTTTTTTGGTTCTTTCTTTTCTTTTTTTTTTTTTTAAAGATCACTATCAGAAATATTTCCATGGGTGCTTTTTGTAAGAGTAGTTGGGGACATTTTCTTCCCGTGTATTATTTTAGTGTTAAGAAATGCTACAGTTTGGGGTTTTTTTTAAATCTGTTAATTATGAGGGTAGGACATGAGTGCTTTGTAGAACGAGTTTACAGAAAAAATAACTTTTCTGTATAAGATGAATGTGTTCTGACCCATTGAGCACTTAGAATTTAGAGCCCACACTATAAAGAAACAGATACGTTATTCCAATAAAGGAATCTGTAAAATTGCAGGACACCCTGACTGTCCTTTTGAATTTCAGGCTTCTTCAATCCTGAGCAAAAGTGGGATGCAGTTTTGTTGATGCAGTTGGAAGAATAGTCTGTGATGTTTTCAGTATATATTATCATATCTTAAGAGGGCCTAAAATTCTCTGTAGAATAAATGGTAATGTCTTGACATAGAAGAAATTATTCTGCAAACAGCAGATGCACAAAGACTGATTCCATATGGATCTTGGTCCTTCGTCCCTGATAACCCTGCTACATGTCACAGGGAACACTGTTTGCTAGGGTTAGTTTGGACCTACTTGCTCACTGACTTATTTCATAACATAATGTCTGTTTGTCCAGCTGCCTGCTGCCAAGCTGATTGTGTCAGCAGAATCTTACTTCCCTTTCACTTGCAAATTTGGCTGGAGTTGGTCAGTTATTTGCTGCAAGGAGATGGGGAAAGAACTGGTGTGATCAAAACCACAAGTTTTTTTCCTGTGGAGATGGCCAATCCTTTTTTCCCCTGCTCAGAAGTATATAATAAAGAAATGTGTGATTAGCTGGTATTTGTCTAAACGTTTAATTTAGGATTAATTTAGGATTTTGGTTTTGATTTTCTAATGTTCTGTGTATATTTTTTCATAAAATAATATTCTTATGGCTGATATAACATGCCTCAGACTGCAAACTAGAATTTATTCACATCTTTGTATAATTTGGAGGTAGAAAAAATACATACATGAAAATAAATATGTATATTTCTCAAAGATAAGTGTATTCATAGGCACACTTATTTTATGGTTTCTTGTTTTAACACCAATTTAGGCAACAAGGGAAAATACAGAATTCAAATTTTGAATATACTCTTTACACTTTATATTGGAATGCTGTACATTGACTTCTGTAAGACAGCACTTATGCTGTATGAATACAGTGAAAATACAACCTCACCATTTAACCTCTTATATGGTACTTCTCTTCATGAATATAGATCCTTTAGTTCTAGATCATGATATATTTTTTAATGTTTATTTAATGTCTTCATTTCAAGTATTGTTGTAGAATTAAAATACTGGTTCTTGGCTGGAAAAGTATGTGGTGGTATTTATCTAATTTTTTACTATGCAGAGGCATATATTTCTCTGTGTGCAGGTATTTGATAGCATTTTTTATAATACCAGGCCTTGGAGGCAACACTGTTGTCAGCCCTGAAGATGCTGGATGTTGGGAAATGGCCGATTTTTTCTCTCTGTTCCCCAGAAGAGATCAAGTTAATTCGTCAGGCCTGTGTATTTGGCAGTGCCGGTAATGAAGTGTTGTACGCCACTGAAAATGATGAGGTAATTGTCCAAGAGTGTGTGTGAGCGTGACATGTTTAATCAGTTATGTATCAAGTTATTCTGAGGGCCAGTAGTATAATAGTACACCTAGAAAAAGTTGCATGTAAA
Organism: Phylloscopus collybita; assembly: GCA_027886175.1. Classification (NCBI taxonomy): domain Eukaryota; kingdom Metazoa; phylum Chordata; class Aves; order Passeriformes; family Phylloscopidae; genus Phylloscopus; species Phylloscopus collybita. Next base: position 17,832,412 of record JAJNNQ010000007.1, read on the forward strand.
AATGTCTGATTGTTTTGTTTGCTACTGAAACATTTTCATTTTAAATTAAAGGCTTCCCACCAAAATCAGAAAACAAGATGGAGTTAGGCACAAGTGCATAATGACAGGATGAGAAGCAGTGGACACAAACTGCATGAAGTTTGTTCTGATTCAGTGCTAGGAAAAAAATTGCCAGAGGAGGGGTTAAATCCTGAAGCAGTTGTGTGATTTGTTTCCCTTGGACATATTCAAGAATCTTCTGGACATGGCCTTGAGTCAACTGATCAGTTTAGATCTTTATTGAGCACAAGGGTGGACTAGTTGACCTTTGGAGGAGGTTCTCTGTTGCAACCTAAGTTAAGAATCTGTGAATCTTTTATAACAGGTTTTTGTGCTTGGCATGAACTGCAGTGGCTGTTTGGGAACAGGAGACATGCAGAGCACTATAGAACCAAGGAGGTTAGATTCCCTATGTGGCAAAAAGATAGCCTGCCTGAGTTACGGAAGTGGCCCTCACGTTGTTCTTGCTACAGAAGGTAAAGTACAATCTGAATATTTTCAGAGAGTCCACTTAAATTCATCCAGCAGGTGTGAAAGGTCTGGGCTGGTAACATCAGAGAGAGTTTAGTATTCTGGACTGTTAAGTCAAAAGTATTTTAATTGGCAAATATGACATGTCAGCTGGCTTGTTCTTTTCAGAAGTTTTTCAAGCCCGACTTTGATCTTGTTAGTACTTTGGGAAGGGTTCTTCTCATTTAAGTTTAAAACTTCTGGATGCTCTTGAAATGCATTAGTGGCTACATTATGCCCCTGTGTTCTTGTGCCAACCCTGTTCTTCAGCTGAAATGCAGTACCTGCTTTTGGATGTGCTTTAAAGACCCATTATGTTGCCTTCCAGCCTTCGTGCTTCCTGCACTGACACTCTATTATCTGCATTGTGGTAGTGGCTTTTATGTTCATAAATAAGTAGGTTACTCTTGAGGAAAAACTATTCATGTTGTGTTCCCAGTGAGGTTCTGTTAGAGCCTAATTGATGATATTCATACTTACCTGTCCCTGTTAATGAGGAAATGCTTTTCAGTATTCTAGATTATAACTAAAAGTAGGTGAGGGGGATTATGTTGTAAATGTGTTCTTTTGCATTCAATTGTGTTCCATCATTTTCTCCAGTCTCCATGGCAGACCATTCTGCATGCTTTTTTAATGTATGCATCTGTACTCCTCTGAGCTTTGTTAGTGGCAGATCCTACTGAAACACTCATACTCCTTAACCTTGTGATGAAGTACTGCCAAAGAGCAGGTCCAGAATTGATCCTTGATGATTTTTACTCATAACTCATTTGCATTAATAGCTTTTCTTCAGCACAGCCTTTTTAAACTTACCTTTTAGGGGGCTGCTGTATGTTACACAATTCTTGTGTTAATTATTGCCATTTCCACTTTGCTGTATGTTTCTGTGCCGTGTGTTTCATGTTTACTGAAATTTGTATTCATGTATTGGTGAACTGAGGAAAAGGTTGTTCACTTTTGATAGGACAAAGTAATTAGATTTAACCAGTTATTGTAGAGAAGTATTGGTTTAGTGTAGCATATTTTGCCTGTGTAGTTCTGAGGGAACCCTTCTTAGGGAATATGCATATTTTAAGAGATTGAAAACTTATTGAGTTTTCCAAAGTGGGAAACAGTGCCAGGACATAAACAAGAAATTTGGATTGATTGTCAGTAACAAAGAAATTGAAATGGGGACTCTGACTTTCATTTCATCCTTTTCTCTTCTGTATTACACCATCCCTTTTCTTGCAGCAGTATTTTTTCCTTTACTGTGATTATGGTGATGCTGTCCTTTTGGATTTGTGGTCAACACCCTGTGACCACCCTGCACAGCCCCATAGGTCATACATGTATTTATAGAGTTAAGTATGCATATTGTTACTGAATTTGACTTTTTAGTTTGTAATTTTATGTTGTGCACCCATTGGAAAAGTAGAGATTTTTCAACCAGCTCTTTACATTTTTCTTGTAGAGGGAGAAGTGTATACCTGGGGTCATAATGCTTACAGTCAGCTGGGCAATGGTACAACAAATCATGGTTTCGTTCCCTGTCAAGTCTCTACTAACTTGGTGAACAAGAAAGTCATTGAGGTTGCCTGTGGCTCTCACCATTCCATGGTGTTAACATCTGACGGAGAGGTGAGTGTAGTGGGAACCAGTATCTGTTTTCTCTTAGTGAAACACACATTTGTGAGAAACAGGAAAACGCTCTGCACCTATAGCATTAGACCTTGCTTCTTGCAATCTTCACAGTGCTGATGTAACACAAATGTTTCAAAAAAATTGAAACTTGTGAGGGTGTAGCTGTTTTGAAGTGTGTGCAGAACACTGATTTTGTGCCACATCTGCTTGTTATAACAAATTATGCAGCCAGTTCCTTCCTATGCTATGCTCTGCTTTAAATGCTTAATGGCATTAAAGCTGATGTCAATGTAAATCACATTCATTTTAAAGAATTCTACCTGCCAAAGTAAAAAGTTTCCTGGAATTTGCCTTGTGGTGCCATTTGTGCCATTTAGCTATTCTGGTTTGGGTTCTGGAAGAGCAGCAATGGATTCAACCAGCATTAACTGCAGCCATCATGTTTCCTCTTACCGTCAAGTGGAGGAACATAAAAACAACGGAATATATAAATACTTAGATTGGCATGTTTTTGTTAGAAATGGTTCAGTTGTAAACCTATGTGTCTTCCTAGGTCTGTAAAGCAATACATTCACTTAAAAAAATGAAATTTTTTATTAGTACGGCATTTTCCTCTCTTGAATGTGTACTTTGAACTGTATGTTATAAAGCCACCTTTGATGACAATTCTTTTGCAACAGGTATACACATGGGGTTATAATAACTCGGGCCAGGTTGGATCTGGTTCAACAGCAAATCAACCAATTCCTCGAAGAGTTACCAGCTGCCTACAAAATAAAATCGTCGTTAATATAGCTTGTGGACAGATGTGCTCTATGGCTGTGGTGGAAAATGGAGAGGTAAGAAATTTCAAATGAATATTTCGACTGAATTTTACGTCGTGTAATAACTTGGCATGTAGATAATTTCAAAGCTGTTTGTAATGAGCTATTTTTCTGAAAGGCAGTTTTCCTTTCCAGACTCCCTCAAGTCTAGATGCTTATACTGCTGATAAAAACCTTTGTTATTATACCACTGCTGTCTTTATAATTCATAGATAAATTGTTGACTATACTAGAATCTGAAGTATTGTTTTTGAGAATAATGAGTGGATATGAGAACAATCACTGAATGATATTTTAATTTTCAGGGCTCATATTCACACATCTTAAGGGAAAACAAAAGTACATTGCATATATTTGTTGTACTGGAATACCTCTTGAATCTCTCTCATGCTTTTTTTATCCTCTTTGCAAAGATATGAGGAAGTTGTAGAGTTTGATTTTATTCATGTAAGCTGATGATATTGGGCAGTATACATCTTGCTGGCTCTATTTCTCCAAACACTTGAGTTTCAAACTAAGTAGCTGTTGGCTGCAGTAAAACATATGTCACTGAAATTATCAGAGCTGAGTATTTTCCCTTTTTCTTATGTTTGGCATAAAGCTGCCTACTCAAACTGTTGTGTATAGGTTCCATTTTATACTTGTTGTAGTGTGTTTTCTGTTAGAAGATCTTGGAATGAGAAATCAGCTCTTTGAAAAAGGGAAGTATTATGCTGGATTTATTCTGTGCTGGCAAGCAGCCATATGAATCACTGATGTTCTGTTCTTCATGCTAAAATATTGTAGTCCTACATAATCTAACTCGTAGAGAGCATGAATGTGGAAGTTGAGAATTCTAGATGAGCACATAACTGGCATTTTAAAGAAAAACGTGTGTGTGTATGTGTGAAGATGTTTGTGTTTACCTAAAAAAAAAAAAAAGTGAATAGTAGCAAGCAGCTGAAAGTCCCTCTGTGTCTGTTTCAAGGTCTATGTCTGGGGGTACAATGGGAATGGCCAGCTGGGGCTGGGCAGCAGCGGCAACCAGCCCACGCCGTGCCGGATCGCAGCCCTGCAGGGCATTCGTGTGCAGCGGGTACGTCTGTGCTGCTCCACCTCAAACCCCCCAGGAACCTCTGCAGGGGCCCTGCAGGCAGCAGAGCCTGCCTTTGAAGGAGATAGTCCTTTGTTCAAAGTGAGGTCAGAATAAAAAAATCACGTGTCCTAAAATGGACCTCTGTCAACAGGGGAGAAACTCCGACCCTGTGGAGGTCAGCGGGAATTTTGCCATTGACTTCAGTGAGGTCAGGATTTTACTTAAAGAGGACTAGGGCATTACAAATGTTTGTTTTGTTCTTTGTTTCCTGTGAAAGTTAATTCAAAAATTATTGCTGTTATGTTAGTAAAGAGCAGAGTCTTTCTAGGATATTCCATTCTTCATTTACCCCTGCCTCTTTTTTCCTGGAGAAATGCTGCAGTTTAGTGTTTTGTCTGTCTTGCAGACTGAATTTTATTTTAGAACTGTTCTCCAGCCACAATGACTTACTGTGCTTGGAGTCTGAACAAATTGCCTCCCACTGCATCTGGCTAATATTTGGTGTGATTCCACAGTTAGTCTTGACCTTTGGCGGTTACTAGCAAACCAGTGACTTCTTTTGGCTAATAAGAAATACTTAAAGTGACTGCAGGACTGATACAGAAAGTTTTTAATTGATTCATGCAAAATAGAAAACAGTCAAAAAAATGATACAAGCTGTTAGAAAACATCAAGTTTGTAACCTAGTAAAAATTTGCAAGAGCATTTTGAACTTTGGATCCTATTTATTGCATTTACTCAGGAAAGCTATGGATTTTTAAATGGCTTTTAAAAGAAACTCATTTAGTGACATAATTTCACATCCAGTGCCTAAGATGTAGACAGTAGCTTTGCTGGTAGCAACTACTGTTGGATAGTAACATAATAAAGTGAGTATTATGTTCCCATGTATTTATTCTTCTGTTTAGAGAGTGAATGCTTCAGCAAGTTTGGCTTAGATTCTATTTCCATCCACTTCATTTACTTGATATCGATTAATTCCATGTTGTAGATCTCCACTCAGTAAATAACTGGATGGTTTATTTCATTTAAAGTACATCACATGCTTCATGGATGTCAGTGGAGTATATGTGTTTATGGTGTATCATTGCAGATCATACAAAGATAGGTGAGCTAGTTATGAACCACGTCGATTGGTTTTTGGTGGCCATCTGTCTGTACGAAGTTACAGTAACTCCTGCAGAGCAAGACTTGCTGTAGTGTTGCCACTGTGTATCTGTCTGTGTGTGGGACCGGTGCTCCGTGTATAAAGTGGATTTTTTTTAACAATCTGATGTGAGGAGGCAGCTCAGCAGGGCCAAAAGGTTTTCCACAAGAGGTTATGATACAGTTGTGTGCTGCCATCAAAAGAGAGAGAGTATTGTCTCTTCCCTCTCTTTCCTGGCTGATTGCTCTTGTTGCTTATCTTGTGTGGTTCCTTCCAGTGATGTAAGTTTAGAGAGTCACAGAATGGCCAGAATGGGTTGAAAGGGGCACTAAAAACCACCCAGTTCCACGCCCTGCCTGTCACAGGGACAGCTTACACTAGACTGGGTTTCTCAAAGCCCCAATGAGCCTGTCCTTGAACACTTCCAGGGATGGGGAGTTACCTCAGCAGTACCTCTGAGCACTGGAGCTGGCACAGGGAGGGGGCAGTTTTGTGTGGCTGTCAGTAGGGAGAAGAGGGTCAGACAGGGAGACCTGAGCTGTTTTTCCAGTGGTAAAGCTATTTGTGTTGGAGCAGTTGCCCAGGGAGCAAGGTCAATGCAAGGCAGACAATTTTCACTTTACTGCATATTGTTCAAATTTGTTCGTATAGCTTTCCTTCTTTCTCAGTTTCCAGCTATTCTTTTTGCTCTCCTCTTGAGATTATCTGCCAGGGTTTCTCACTGGTAATTTTCCCCGAAGTCACCTCATCTACTTTCCTTTCATTTTTAATAAACTTACCTGTATTTGTAATTTTTATGGTAGTATAGAATCAATGGCATTAACCTGTAGCATAAGATGCATCTACCTGTATTAACTTACTCTTACATAAAAATGAGATATTTTTTCTTTTTATTATTCCTTACAGGTTGCCTGTGGCTATGCACATACATTAGTGCTAACAGATGAAGGTCAGATATATGCCTGGGGAGCCAATTCATACGGCCAGTTAGGTACTGGGAATAAAAGTAACCAGTCTTACCCTACAACAGTTATTGTGGATAAGGACAGGTAATACTTACAGTCTTGCAATCAGACATTGGTTGACATACTCACAGAAGAACTACATAAAATAATGGTATTTTTAATCTATTTTTGGGGGGGAGGGGGAGGGAGAAGGAGCCTATAACTTTTGGCAATGGTTCATCTGCTAAATGTGAACAGAATTTTCACTGAAGTGCTTGAATCTGCCCCATAACCATCCTTTGAAAGAGAAACTGAATATTCTGAGCCTGAATATGCAATTTTCTGCTTCGGTTCACACTGTACTTTAGAGGCCTAAATTGCAGTTTCCCTTCAGTGGTGTAGTTTCATTCCTTCAAATCAGCAATAAAGACTTTATTGTCTGTTAATATAAATTGTATTTTAATATCCTACTTTTGACAAGAAGTGTACTCAGAAAAAGTGAAGGGTGGACATCTGCAATTTGCATTATTTCTGCTATTAAATCTGGCTCATAACCCAGGAGAGAGAGAAAGGGAGGAGTTGTTTCTTGGTATTGTTGCCTAAAAATAAAGCTTCGGGTTTTGCAAGTTAAATATTTTTGTCTAGGTCCTTGAGGGACAGTGGGGCAGCTTTTTCTGTTGCTGTTGTAAAGCCATGTATGCATATGGTCAGAAATCTTGATTTTGGGCTCCTGTTGTGAATAAGAAGGAAAGTGAGATGTTCCTCTTAACCCTATGCCTGAGTACATCATTGTGAGGAAGTGGCATTGCTGCTCTGGTGATGAGACATGGCCTGATCTTGGACATTGTTATTTCTTTATGTCTACTTGTGTTTTTGCTTCAAATGTTACTGATTTTTTTTTTTCCAGACACTTCAGCCAGAGTTAAAATGTTACAATAATAATTTAATACAAGTTTGAATGTTGCATGCTGCCTTTGCCTTTTGTTGGTCAGAAAATGAATTCTTGGTGTCAGTGAAAATACTGCCTCACTAAAACCTGCAAGATTTTTGCATACAGCTTTAAGCAACTTGTTTCCCTGCCATTATCCCCAGGCAGCTGAGAACACAAGTAAACAAGCAGTAGTTCAGACTATAAAACAGTGGATTGTGTAATGCTGGACACAGTAGGAGTTTTGAAGTCCTAAATCAACCTTAGGATTAGAGACATAGCCTAGCTAAAAGACACTTAGAAACAGCTTTAAGTGCTGTTTTGTTCTAAATTTTAATTTTGAAAATGGAAGTCCTTTAAAAAAAAGTAATAATAATTATATGAATAAGAAGTATGCTTAACTTGTTGGTTTATAACTGTTACCAATAAGCAAACAGAAGAAAGGCTTTCATTATCTTTCAGTTATAAGCCAAAATGCAATTTTTTTTTTTTTAATGCCCCTTCATTTCCTTCTTCATCTTCTCCAAGTCTTTGTTCTCTACAGCTTAATACAGCCACTCACCTCGCTGCCCAGCACCACCAAGGACATTCAGAGACTTGAAACTCATCATAGCTTTGCTTGAGAGAGCTGAGGGGTCAGCAGAGCATGTGCTGCAGCAGATACAGGGCTCTGCTGCAACAGGGCAGAGCTGCTCGCTCCCAGGGTGCTTTTCCAAAGAGAAACTTGGAGTGCACGCTGTTTGCAGCAACACTGCCAGCCCTTTCAGTTTTGCTCTGTGTGACCAGAAAGCTGTCCAGTCTTGCTCACACGCGTGCTTAAAAGTGTGTCTTGCAGTAGAGAAAGAGAGGGGGCAGTGGGCTTACTCAGTTTGTTTTGCTCTTAGTGAGAGTGACTTGCTTTTTTCCCTTTTGTCTGCTGGTGCCCGCAGGGTTGTGGAGATCGCCGCCTGCCACTCGGCGCACACGTCGGCGGCCAAGACGCAGAGCGGCCAGGTGTACATGTGGGGGCAGTGCCGGGGCCAGTCCGTCACCTTCCCCCACCTCACACACTTTGCCTGCACCGACGACGTCTTCGCCTGCTTCGCCACTCCTGCGGTCATGTGGCGCCTGCTCTCCGTAGGTGAGCTGAAATGTGTCTTTGTTCTGGCACCTTCCAGGTAGGATCGTCAGCTCATGAAACAGTTGCGTGTCTTCGAAGCCTAAAGATAGTTTGTCACAAAGATTGACAGCGGGGAGCGAAGTCAATGGTGACGTGTTACATACGTGTAAGTGGTAACATGGAATTGTGAAAAATTGCTAAAGCCTGATGGCAGTGCTAAATAATTGTCTGTTATATTGATGTGATGCTGATTGTGTCCCCTATTTCTACGGGGAAATGCCTCAGGTTTGGGGTGGGTTTTTTTGTGTAATCTCTGTATGTGACTGTCCAGTGGCTCTGGGTGGAAAAGCTGAGTTTGAATTTGGAGATTTGAGGAAACCATGCAGAACACTGAGGAACTCTGAAGCTTTCTTTGGTGCCCCCAAGCAGACTACTGAGAATTGAGAGATCCAAATTCCCATGTTCTGAATTGGCCACAAGCACTCAGCCTCATCACAAGTGATGATGACCTGGTCTTCTGAGGAGACAAGTTGCTCAATCTCAGATGTTTAAATAGCATTAAGATCTGTCTTGCTGGCCTTGACTAGAAAGAGTTAAGTATATGGCACTGGATACCAGAGAGCTCAATATTCAGCTACAATTTAATCCCATAATGGTTTCTAACAAAGTTGCTGGGTGTTGTTGGGTTTTTTGTTTGGTTTGTTGGGTTGCTGGTTTTTTTTTCTTGTTGTTGGGTTTTGGTGGTTTTTTTTTTATTTTGGTTTTTTTTGTGGGGTTTTTTTTGTTTGTTTGTTTGTTTGTCTTGTTGGGTTTTTGTTTTGTTTTGGTTTTGTTTTTTCTTTGTTTTGGCTTGTTGTAGTGTTGGGGTTTTGTTTGTTGTTGTACTTGGGGGGTTTGTGTATTTGTTTATTTTGTGGGTTTTTGCAGGCATTGGGGTTTTTTGACCTTGACTCTTGGTTCCTTTGGAAATAGCACTACAACACTGTAGCAACATTGTACCAAAGCATAAGGTGAAGCCTTGCAGGAGGAAAAGGTTACTTTACTTTTAAACAAGTTTCAGATGCCCTTTCAAAGCAAATTTTTCATATGTGCCAAATAGTCTCTCCAGCATCCTGGCACTATTCAGGAAGTCTGAGCAGGGTTCCTTGTGATGACACAGGATAAAGGATGCTGGCTATCAGACCCTTGTCATGTCTCCTGGGTTGTTTTACTTAGGTGCCTCTGTGCTGGAGTGTGCCTTTTTGCACACTTCAGGAGCTGAGGGTGACTGGCCTCCTCATCCTGTCCCACCCTGGCAAGCTGTCAGGACTGACTCTCTGTTGTTATCATCTGATACATGCGTGGTGAGAATCCTCAGGCAGTTGTGTTCTGGGATCTTACATCTGCTGACCTATATGCCACGGATATCTGCCATGCTTACAGCCCTTCTCTGTCCTTTTTATTCTGGTGCTTCCACACCCAGGCATTCCCATTCTCTCCATGTTTGTGGCAGTTCTGACATTTCTAATGCAATTTTTAGCACTGGCTGCAAAGGAGTTTTCTTGGCTTTGTGCCTTGTCAGTGGCAACTGCCTCTTCATTTCCTTCCTCAGGTTTCCCCTTCACTGCTGTAACAAATAAAAGCATCTGGTTTCCCTCTAAGAGTCTCAAAGCTGAACCCCACTATATTCAGTTTTCCTCTGATGGCTGTAGAAGTCAACTGGAGATGTGTCTTGGTGGACATCAGGATTGCCAGTTAACTTTGAAGAAGAGTTTCAGATTTGCATTAGTTGCTGAAATGCTTACTTGTTTAGCTAGCAGAGGTCTGAATAAATAAACCACACATTGTACAAAATAAGAGCTAACAAAGTGTTTTACAGTATCATTGTTTCAGAAATATTTCTTTCTTTTTTTTTCATCACTGTGTTGGCTTTCTTTCCCTCATCCATTTTACCTGTACCTACCCAAGTTGTGTATACCTGACATTCTCTAAATGAAATGCAAAATGGCTGTGCTAAACAAAGTGTAACAGTATCAAAGTGTATGCGTGTGTTGAGCTTGTTCTAGAGGTTGTGGAGAAGGTCTTTCCATTTCCAGCAGAGTACTGTTCTGATTTCTAGCTTGACAGGTTACAGGACCTAGCATTTATGTAATTTTCTGTAGAGAACAACTAATTGCTGACCCACAAGATCTGTGTAAACCCATAATGTGTATTTATCTGGTAAGAAGACAAAATACTGTCACAGTTAAGAGTGAGATTTTGGGGTGGAGTGGGTTGTTGATTTTTTAGTAGTGTTAAAGAAGATGGCTCTCTGAGGCTATGTGATGGAGGTTTGGATCAGTTCAGGAGGTAAAAATTTTGTATGCAGATAATGGATAACTTTTCAAAGCTGTTTGGTAATTTTATAATGCAAACATCATGTGAAGAGTGGGATATACAGACATATGACACAAACAGGAATACGCAGGCATTCATACACTGTGCTTCTAGCATCATTAAGTCTAGGGAAAGCTATTCTTTCAGAATAAACTTGTAAATGTTGGTATTTACTTTTAGGGACATTGCATTGGGTAGTTTCACTGCAAACCAATATGTTGTTTCTGTAATAGATAGATTTTTGCTGTAATATAATGTCTCCTCATGGGAGCTTTTCAGAAAATTTTATTATGAATTTTTAATTGATCTTTTGAGGATCTTATAATAACTAACAGTTTTAATTTGACATAATTTACTCAGTAATGGTTGACAGCATTTTCTGTCATGGAGCAGTAAACTTTTGAGACTGTTAACTTTTTTTTTCCTAGCCTTATATAGATGAGTTAGAAGAATGGAATACACAGGGTTTTTAACAGAAATATTTGCTTGGAGCAGGAAACTAGAAAGGACTGAAGAAAGCTGTCTTTTTTTACTTTTCTGGCCCAAACAGAAAACATAGGCTGCCTGGGGGTTTTACTAGCTTTAAGGAGATGTGTTTATTAAGAGTGCCAATTGCTGACAGATACCCAGAATATTGTAGTGGGAGACATTTGTAGTGCTTACTCCTTTATGTGTCCCCAATTTATTCTAGAGCCTGACGACCATCTAACAGTAGCCCAGTCACTAAAGAAGGAATTTGACAATCCTGAAACTGCAGACCTAAAGTTCCTAGTGGATGGAAAATACATTCATGTTCATAAAGTTCTTCTCAAAATTAGGTAAGGAGCAAGCCTATAAATTGTATAAATTAAACTGTGCTGTGTAGTCCACTGTGCTGAGTCATCACTGCAAAAAATTACTGACTTTTTATTCTTATTTTTTATTCTTATTTTTTATTCTTAGAAATTCCCTTTTCCCTGAGTCAGGGATTCATCTGCTGTTCTTCACTGTTACTCTCTTATGTAATTGTCAAACATGTTGCTCTACTACCTGACTTTCCATCACTTCCCTCCATCTGACATTTATCCTCCTTTGTGCTCCTAGGTGGCCTTGACCTTGATTTCCAATCACCTTTTTCTGCCGAGGAAAAGGCTCACTTCCTTCTGCTGTCTTCTTCTTCTCAGTAGTTAGAATTGTTTTTTTCCTCCTTTATATGCTTGGCTTCCTCCACCAGAATGATTGGAGGGGGTTGTGTTTGTTCTTGGCACTCTTTTCTTCCACAGGACCACACTTGGCTCTCTTTTCTTCCACAGTTTCTCCACAGTTGTTTTAGCAACTTCTGTAGGTGCTATCCAGATGATCTTTTTTCCCCTTTTTATGACAGATTTCTTGTTCTATGTGTTTTAAACATTTTTATTGGTGAGTTTGACTTTTAAGCTGGCTTTTTTTTTCCTGTTTTTACAACTTTTTGCAAGTTAAGACCACTTTATGGTGAGATTTGATGTAAACAGATCTACAGAATGATCTTATTGTTATTAACATGCAGAGAGATTAATTTGTTACTGCAGATCTAATTTCTCCTGTAGTATTCTAGAGACACTGCTTTAGATCTCTTCTGCCTTGCCAACTGCCTCTGCTTCATCCTCCTCATTGTTACATTTTTTTTTCTTTGCTATTTTTTTTCAAAATGCTTGGCTATGTCACTCAACTTATCACCACTTTCATCTTCATACTTCTGCTCCTGAGTTCTGTTAGTGATTTCTTGTATATTACTGTGTAAAATTAAAATTCCCTGTTAATTCTTGCCTGTCCTTGTTTTGTTGGGATTCTTTTCTGCTCTCCTCTTACTACTCTGATTATCTGTATTATTTTTGTCTTCCCTTTACTGGTTTCATTGCTTGTACATTACACTTGTGTCTATAGTCCACCCTCTTCATTTGGAATGCCATGTACTCTCCATCAGATACCACACCAAATCTTGTGTATGCCCAAAATGTTCCTGAGGCTCATTTTCCTGATAATCAGACTTGTGTAGCTTTCCCTTATTTCCTTTCTCTTGCTTTACTTTTCTCAGATTATATGGCATTCTGTGAAGGAAATATGTCTAATTCTAAAATGGATTTACGTATTATGGTGTTACCAAAATACTATGAAGGAATAATAAAGCACAGGCACAGTCTGTAGAATGAAAATTTTCTTTACTGTCATGATGCAACTGGATCAAAGTATTTAAAAAGGTGTTTTGGAACATTTGGCCTCTTCTGGAACATTGTCATGAACACAGTGCTGGTAAAAGTTCTTTTCATTGTTCAGTCATTTCTTTATTCCTCATGAGGACTTCTTTCCATCTTGTTCTATTGCTGTTCTTGAACTGGATCCCATTGCTGGTGGTTATTGGCTGGCAGTGGTGGAGAAATGTCAGGGAGCCCCGGGCTCAGTGAGAGCAGCCCAAGGCCAGCGCTGCCTGCAGAGCAGAGACCTGGCAGTGCACGGGTGGGATTTAGCAGCTCTGCACTCAGCCAGCCAGAACTGGCTGTCTGGGCTATGTCTGCTGAGGAACAGTGACAGGGAGAGACACTCCAAAGGATGAGTCACTCCAAGATACTTTGCAGACTGGAGGATGTGTGCTAACCAATTTTTATTTTCATTTACTTATTAATTTTTCAGGGCTCAATGTGTATGACCTTCTCTCTGAGTTTTGTGTGGTGCCATTGGGGCACAGAGCATTCCCAAGGTCTGATCCACGCTGGATGGATAGCATGGACACCACTACTTAACGTGGGGCTCTGGGAAGCAAAACAATGAGGTTTTGTCTGCCTCTCCCAATGCCAGAATGTGGTAAAAGATGTGGCAGAAGCTAGATAATTACTTCTATTTTTTTATGAATCTGACAAGAGGTTCCATTATTTTATTAAGAGCCCAAAAATACTAAGATAAAAAAATTCTTTCAATAACCAGTAAAATATGAAGAGCTTAAGTCATTAGTTAAATAATTATTTTTCATTTGGATTCAAGTGATACTGTCTTTATGTTGTAGTTTTGTCTCGGAGACATTTAAAGGAAAACATTCTACTTTTTACAGGAAAGTTTGAATAAAAGAAGAGAAAATTCAGATGTGGGAGAGTTACAATTTTGTGCAGTACAAAGAAGTATGATTAAATTGTGATTGTTATAGGAAAAGCTTTCAGAAGTGGAGATGCTCATTTTTATCAGCAAAACTTTTGAAAACAATGTGCATGTTAGGATGCTTTGTAGGGAACAGTAAGTTACAGTGCATTGTAAATTACTGTGAACTGGAAGTTGCAGAATACAGCTACCAAAGGCAGTGCTTTGTCCTTGTTTGTATCTGTCACAAAAGTATTCAGACTTGTAAGAAAAAGGTGATGAAAGATCCAAGTAAGAGTGCTTTCACTTTCAATAATTTAATCTTTGAATGTAATGATTGATGCTAAATTGTGTATGGACTCTGACACTGGAATAAATGATATCTAAAATTACTAATAATTTCCCTCTTCATTAGGAAATGCTGGAGAAATCAGGGTCAAATCTCAGAAATGTCTAAGTTAAATTTAAACTTTATCTACTACAAGACAGGTAATAAAATTGATTGTTAATATATAATGTATTTAAGAAAATGGCATCAAAACTAGATGGATAATCCTTGCAGATATTGTAAGCAGAAATGGAGCCTGCCATGAAGTATTAACAACAGAAATGAAATTCTGAATTCTCTGTATCAGGCTTATAAGGCTGAAAGAAATGAACATGTTCAAAGCAAGAAATCATGTAGCTAGAGGTTCTACTTGTGTATTTAGTCTGTTAGGACTGATCTGGTTTTTTTACCAACTTCTGGCTGCAGCTCATCTTTCAAGCTTAACTCTTTACAGTGTACAATCGTTGTTCATCTTTTGTAGGTGTGAACATTTTCGCTCCACACTCAATAATGATGATGAAATTATAGAACTGAGTGAATTTTCTTATCCTGTTTACCGAGCCTTCCTGGAATATCTGTATACAGACAACATTAGGCTCCCTCCTGAAGATGCAATAGGTATTTGCCATAAATGGAAATTAATCCAGATTACTGTTTTTGAAAAGTTCAATCTATGTGTCATTACAGGGTAAGGAAAGCAAGGATTGTGAATTTTAGTTTCATTAGCACTTAAATCTTGAGTTTGGCAGGTGTCAGGAGGAAAGGAAAGGATGCAGTAGCCCAAGGAGAATGAGTGGTGGGCATGCAAATGAGATCAAAAGTGAAAAGTTTTCAGTTTTCATTGTTGCTCTTATTAAGAACTCTTTTTTATTTAGAAAGGCACTAATGCCATCCTGAAACTTTACTTGTTTGAGTAGCTGTTGCAATTTTTGATCCTGAATGGAAAAGGGAGCTCTTCTCTGCATGAATTTAAGAGGATGTAAGTCAGTAATTGATGTCCAGAATGAGAACAAGAGAACAGAATAGTTGCATAGTAATAAAATGGTTCCTTTTTTGAGAGGTCTGTAGGGGACCGTAAAAATGCACACATCATCTAGGGAAGAAAACAGAGCAAGTCTTTGATTAATTCAGCCTAAAACAATGTGGTGATTGATTAATTTGAAAAGACACTAATATATTTTGCATCAGAATAGTTAATGCTGTATACATTCTCACAGGCCTGCTGGACTTGGCAACACTGTAT
The DNA here is from genome assembly GCA_027886175.1 of Phylloscopus collybita. NCBI lineage: Eukaryota > Metazoa > Chordata > Aves > Passeriformes > Phylloscopidae > Phylloscopus > Phylloscopus collybita. The sequence goes on from JAJNNQ010000007.1 coordinate 17,847,611, forward strand.
AGAGAAAACAGACTGAAAAAGCTTTGCCAGCAAACAATCAAACAAGGCATTTGTGAAGAGAATGCCATTGCTCTTCTTTCTGCTGCTGTCAAGTACGAAGCTCAGGTAAGAACTTCTCTTCAGATAAGCAGTTGCTTTCTGAGAAATGAAGCTGCCTAATGTAAACATGACTGTATTTAACTGATGAGGCATGATTACTGTAATTTCCCTCTCTGGCTTAACAAATGTTTGTTTTCCCCTTTTTAAGCTGTAAAATAAAAATTAAAAAACTCCCAGTTTAGTGTTTTCTTCCTGCCCTTTTGGCTTGCCCCTGTGAGTCAGGGTTCTTAATCTGCTTCCTTCCTTGTGATGTGCCATGGCAGGGCATGACATGTGAATCTCACTGCCATTTACTTCTGTGCCTTTGGATTTTGCCCTTTCAACTCCCTGAGTTCTCCACCTGATCATTTTGTCTGCTGGTGTCTGGCACAGTCATTCTGGTGCTGACTTTTACAGGCAGTGGGAGAATTTACCTGTAAAGTCCCTGCATATTTACACTTGTGCTTTTATAAAAAAAATCCACTTTTGCAGTGCTGTTTACAATGAATTATCCTGACATACAACAAATTACCTATTGTTAATACTTCCCCTATATCCTGTCATCTGGTCTGCCCTTGGTTCTGGAATGAGTCATTAGCACTAAACCTTATCTGTGCTTTTTTGGTAAACAAATACTTCCAAAGATATTTTCCTTTTCTCATCTTCTTAGTGCTGTGATGATTGTGGAAATAACTGTGTGGTGGGTTTTATTATTCAAAAAGTCTGCCTATGTATTTTAGATGTAGGGGACATTGCTATAAATACCTTTCAGGTATGGGAGGCAGGTAGAAAGAAGAGACTGAAACGAACACTGAGTTAAAAATGTTGCAGTAGTCAGTGCTGTATGGAGACAGCAAACTGCAGGAGATGAATTTGTGTAGGAGTTACAAAGATTAGGCTGGAAGTCAGTGAGTTCTGTGCATTGAAAGAGGGGATAACAAGAGGTCAGTAGATAGTAGGAGTGCCAGCTGCCAGTTACAAGGCATTTGTAACCCAGGTATCGGAGACAGAGTGCATGGATGGCTGAGGCAAAGAGAAGCTGTGCTTTCGGTGTACTGGGCTGATACAAGCTCAGTATAGCAGGGAAAACTCTACAGGAAGGCATGACCCAATGGTTTGGTTATCTTAACAGCAGATTGCTCATCAAAATTTTATTCTGTAGTTTCTCCTCTTACAAGCTTTCCAAGATTTTTGAACATCTTCAAAGCAGAAGTACTTTTGGTTGGTCTGTATCGGGTGAAGTAGTTAAAGAGCAGTTCAAGATATGTTTAGGTGTGTTGTGAAGTAGTAAAACTAGCCTGGACAAAGTACCAGAGTTCATAACGCCTGAGACACACAATAAAAGGGATTGGCTGGATAACTAAATACAGATTATCCTCCTCTTCCTTCTGGGAGTTAGTGTTTTGCTCTTTGAGAACATGTAACAGTTTAACACAGTTGTCAGATGATGAATTGGTTCACCTGCCCTGGCTGCAGCATGTGCCAAACTCCGGAGTGTATTGTTGCCCTCCTCCCTACACTCACAGCTCAGAAAGGAATGGAAGTGCAACAAAGATTTCTTCATCAGAGACATGGGGGTAGCCTCTGTCTAAGGAATTGTGGAATAACCCAGGATCTTCTAGTGTACAAACATTAATATATTAACTCCTGGTTTGAGAACCATATGGAGTGTATGAGGACTTCAGCAGAAAACTGCCAAAAGAAGGATTATGAAAGAGGCCTCATATTTTGGATGTTTGAAAGGATGCAATTCCGTTTTTTTTGGTTTTTTTTTTTTTTTTTTTGTCATTAAATGTGAACAATGCAAATGGAAGATTATAGTGGTGTATGACATACTGTTCACATTGCAAATTAAATGAAGACTGACTTGACTACTGTATGCATCTGTTAGGATTTAAGATGCCTGAAAATATTTTTCCTACCCTCAGAAAATACAAAAAGTTTCTGCTACAAGTTATTTTAAACCCTATTTCTCAAGTACACTGTCGCAAAGTTTAGACTAATCATCTTCTATAAAACAGAATAAAAAAGGCAGTATTTTTTGAAACTGCAAAATGAGTGACCAGGATTCCCTATAATCTGTGGTTCTCTTCATACCAGCACCAGAAAAATTAGCTGCTGATCATTTTAGCTAGCATAAAAGGTCACACATTGACTGTAAAGCAGCTCAGGTTTTGACAGTATCATTTCAGAAGTCTGCTGGAACTAAAGGTGTCACTGTCTTTAAATGTCTACATTTTTTATTTCCTCTGGTTTTTTGCTGCTTCTATTCTCACTTCTTTTCTACTTTCCCAGTAGTTGTTGATAACAGATACTTGCTATACCATATTTCTTCTTTAAGGATATTTTGTCCTTCAGTTTATGCTTTACTTACATCTCGAAACACGGAATCTAATGAAAAGTTTTCAAAAGGAAAGGCACAGGTAGTCTGCTGAATATCTTTCTACTAGTAATCCCAAACTGCAACATTTATGTAGTTAACATAGAATCACATAGGCATGGGTTACTGTTTTTGCTGTAACCCTTGAAGAGTTTATAGTTTATGGATCGATTCCGACTTCCTTGCTGCTGGCTCCGGCTCCAGCTGCAAAAGGTAATTAATTTTTCTTCACAGCAAATTGTTCCGTAGGTCCCAACAAAAGGAGACTGAGCCAGTGCACGGAGAGAAGGATTCTCACTGTTGTGAGGAGTTTGAGTGGGAAGAGTTTGCTGGGTGCAGTCCTGGTTGTATGGCTTGATGGCTTATACCCATCCTGTGCTGAACAGCTGAGCATCCTCTTATAGCGAGACCAGGACAGGACAGAACCTTTTGTGCTGTCTGGGAATCCCATTAGACAGGGGGACACAATTCCTAGGTTTGCCATGAAAAACACACGTATCCTAACATGCAGTTTGTGTTAAGCAAGCATCATCACATTTTTCATCATATTTTGCTTTTATTTCCAGCATGACTAGCACATCTGCTGTTTTTCACAGGACCACTATTGAATGCAGTGCAGGGAGGACAAGAAAGGAGTTATTGATGCTCTAATAGTTCTGTTTGGGGCAATTTGATGATTTCATCTGTTGGTAACTTTTCTAATGAATGTGTAGTAAATTCTAGTGAATGTGATGGAGTTCTAGAGTTGATTTAGGTGGCTAGTCCTGTTTTCTCAAAGTGGGTTTACTGAATAGTTTGTATGAACGAATTTCATCCTATCATTTTTCATCTCATCAAAAGGATCAGAAAAGAGACTGATAATGGGAACAATCTGGTATATTCTCTGCTAATTAAATGACTGATAAAATTATTAATATTATTGTTTCAAATCTGTCATTCATATTACAAATTATCAAATTTGTTCCTAGGACTTGGAAGAATTTTGCTTCAGGTTTTGCATAAACCATTTGACTGTTGTTACACAAACTCAAGGCTTTGCAGACATGGACCATGACCTCCTGAAAAACTTCATTAGCAAAGCCAGCAGAGTGGGAGCATTCCGAAATTGATGTCTGACTACTACCAAGCTGAAGAGCACGTCCTCTTCCCTTCTGGAAATACTTTTCCCTTGGAGAACTTCTCCATGGTCAGAATGTGCAATGGTTTGGAAGGAAAGTGTCGGTGTCTATCAGCTTAAGGAGTGTGTAGAAGTCCACTAACATGTAGGCTTTGTTGTAAGGATGGCTACAGTGTAGATGTGTGATGACTGTTCATTGCCAACAGCCAAAATTTAACACAATCTAATGCAGTACTTACCCTTTCCCACTTGAGGTCAAGCAAACTAAGCTTGTCATTATCTAGCCTGTCTAATTTTTTTTTTTAATTTTTTTTTTTTTTTTTTTAACAGTCTGTGTTTGGATTTTATGGGACAGTGACCTGTTTGCTGCTAAAACTTTTGTAGTGTACTTTTGTCTCAAAACTCAGTTAATATGCCATAGTGGGCTTCATTTTATAATCCAGTGAAGATACAAACTTGTTTTTCTGGACATATGGTAAAATAACATAAGTTCTTCAGGATGAGAGGGTTTCTGTTTTGTAGGAGGATATATCTCACTTAGTGTTTATTTGGAGTTTATTTATGAGGAGCTTCAGCAGGGTAGTAGAGTTTTGAGTTTCCAGCACTTGTCTCAGTGTTCAGCCAGAATGAAAAGGCTCTCCCTTCCATTACACCGGGCTTGGTCCCTTGGCACCCCAGTGGAAGCACTCACCAAGTTTGTCTGGGTGTGAATTGTCACGCTGTTACACTGCTAAGAAAACCACCTAGTTACAAACCCAAACAAGATTTCAAGAAAAGGAAGTTCCACTTGAGGCTTATTTATTCCTGTCTTACTGTCTCTCCTCAGACAGATCAACTTCAGAAACATGGCAAAAAAGGTGATTTTGAAGTAGTAACTTTAAATGAATTAAATTTTAAGAGTGAACTGACACTGTATTCCAGGTAGTGATAAAGGTATCTTGTCCAAATACAGCATTTCAGTTTCTCCTGTGGTCAGAACTGCAAAGTGACCACACCACTTTCCTTTCAGGGCTGTTCAGGAGGGAGGAGCTGCCTTCTGCTCACCCCTCTCTCCCAGCACTGATCGTCAGTGGCTAAGGTAGAGTAGATGCTTCATTTCAAACTGGCTGAAGTGAGTTAAGGTGAAAACCCCACCTGTGTGGGTGCTGCACAGAGGGAGGTTTGCCCCATTACAGAAGGTGTGGAGCTCATGGAGCATTTACTTGAATTTTTTAACATGTAACTGAATTAACCCTGAGAATTTAAGATTTTGACTGACTGAAGTGACTTCAAGTGCCTTTTGCAGTATTTTACGAATGGAGAAGACAAAAAGCTCGATAACCTGTAGGCTCAGTACACTAACATAATTATATAAGTAGTCATGCAGTCTTCCTGCAGGTCCTTGCTGTGCCACAGCATCCTTGAGTGACCTTTTGTAATCCTCAAATGCGGTTTCCAAGAAATTAGTTCCCTTAAATTATCACATCATCATGTCTAAGGTGGATATAGCTGTTCGTTACTATATTGGAGGCTCATTTCTTAAACATTCCTGTTCTTTGAGGAAGAGTAGGAAGAAAAAGAGCAGCACATACTCAGAAAAGTAGTGAGTAGTACCCCCTTCACCCCAGGCCCTGTTGGTGTGAAGGGAAAGGTGAAGCATGCAGGTAGCAGAATTTACTTAGGAAGAGGGTGATGAGCAAGTGTTTTAGAAAAGGCTGTGGTAAATAATTTATTTGTGTTTGAGACATTTGCCCCAGACTCTCACTAGAAATATATTGGGTCATCTACTGCTAACAAGCACATTCTGCCACCCCCTCAGTGCTGAGTGCCACTTCCTCCAGCAGTGTTAAGTCTGTTCTTAGCAGCTGTGTCAGTATTTTGTATTCAAACAGAAGTGGTCAAAAACCTTTCCAATACATAATGCAGATTCATCAAAAACACAGCTTTGCTGGGGGAGGAGATCACTTTTGTTAAGTTTGTGTTGAAAAGCGCTTGACACCAGCACCCAGGCAGAGGTTACTGCAGCCAGTGGAACAAGTGTCACAGTAGGGCACAACTTTACTGCCAACCCTGTGTGCTCTGGCCCAGCACTGATCATACCAAAGCATGGACACAAGGGATTGATTCCATGTAAACCAAGGCTGCAGGTTGCTGCTGAAGCCTGAGATGCCAGATTCACTTGCCAGCGTTTCCTTAAGGGCAGCAGTGCATGGAATGTGGGTGTACAACCACATCTGCCGCTGGCAGCACATATCCAGTCTCACTGGGAAATGGAAGCAGCTGGGCACCCCCAGCCCTGGGACTGGCTTCTCAGTGCTCACTCTGTGTGTGCATTATGAAAGGCCTCTCCATATGCTTCTGTTGTTTTGTTCAGAAGAATCAAACAAAAAACTATAAATGTGAAATGATGGGGACAGTTTTGACTCAACATCAGATCAGAAACCTTCTCTGGCTCCCTGGGGACACCACTGCGTGGAATGATAGCACTGGAGAGGGACACCACTCTGCTCCATTAGCTCAAGTTCTTAACAAAGTAGTTGAACAGAGATTGCAGCTGAAAGGCTATGCTGCTTGGAACAAGACATTTTTGGCTTAATAGAACCAAGTGTCATTTTTTTTTCCAATTTACTTTGTTCCTGCTCATTATTTCCAACCAACATACACATTAAAGCCTACTTGCAATTTCAGAATAATTGACAAAGCCTGTAATTTTGAGAAAAAAGCATCTCTGGACTGAATGAGGGTGATTCTAAAGGTCTGATGTGTCAGCATTGGCTTTTATTCTGTATCATCTGACCTGGATGTGAGTGTTACATTCATAGAAACATTTATTTATTTAATTTTTTAATTTTCGTTGCATGTGTTCAAAAAAACCCCGACCTGGCTTAGGTGGTTAAATGTAAATATGTGCTTGAAACCCAACCATGGAACATTTCAGAAGAAATAAAGGATGCATTTTATTATTGTGAGATAATATGCAACAACCTTGTGTTTATGGATCTTGCAGGTTAAATACTTAATAAAGTATTGTTCTGTTTTAGGATACCACAGACAAAAGGTATTTACTAAAAAGTGAAAATTTGGTCAAGCAGAAACTGTGTCTGGGGTTTAAATAAAGAGCAATGTTCCAGTTTACAGAAAGGAAAGAAAAAGAAAATACATGGGTAGGGTCATTTGAAGGTTCTCCTCAGTTACTGAAGCTCAAAGCCAGCACTGCATTGTCATCCAGTACCCACCTGTAGAGTTTTATTACAATGCTTGGTAACTATGTAGACTGCTGTTTTTATATGACCAGAACACTTTACATGGCTTTCCTTGTAAAACAAAGCATTTATTTGCCCCATAGAGGCAGGATTCATTGGCCACCACCCAATGATGTAGAAAGTTTACAGCCTGAATATAAATGATTTTTTTTGTTTGTTTCTATACAGACTTACCTGGACCATTAATAAAAATGCCATAATATTTAAAAGAGTTTGAGTGGGATTTTTTTTCCTTTCTTTTTAGTAAAAGTGAAGGAAGTTTAATGTTTGTAGACTGAACTGACTGTGTGGGGGGAGAAAAAAAAGTAAATCAGATAATATTTCACAGAAGTACCTTGAAGACTATTTGTGTTCTTCAGGAAATCACTGTCACCAGATAACACATTTTTAAGCTGGAGAATTTCTTCAAGTGTATTTTCACCTTTCAAAGAAATAAAAAGGTTTTTGATGAAAGGTTTATTAAGCCACCAGATCACCTGGTGACTTGATAAACTGTGGTTAATAAAAGGGTCCTCAGAACACTAGTCATTGTTTCTTAAGCAAATTTATATAATGACCAGCTTGTAACATTTTAAAATATATCAGCTTGTACTGTGCCCTGGTGTCACACAGCCATAATCTTCTCCAGCTGCTTCACATTTGATACAGGTGTCTTCCTGCAGCCACTGCTGCCTGAAAATGAACACCTACACCTTCCCTGTGGCTGTTCTGGTACCTGTGAGGAATTTGGTGTTTAGTACAGCCCCTCTAAATGAGCACTGCCTCAGCACAAAAGTCCAAAGGCAGGGAGGAAGAAAAATCTCCTATGACATATAAAAACAAACAGCATTTGGAAACAGTGGCCAGCAGGAAGAGATGAAGGTCTAAAACATCAAATGAAGAGGCTGGGAGTCAGCTCATCCACCTTCAGATGGCTAAACAGCCAAGCCAATAGATTTCAATTCACTTAAGCACCAATGGACAGAAACAGGCCTTTAAAGGATGCCATTTACCTGACCTCATCTTATACCCAGGGCTTCACCTTTCCACAGAAATTGATCCTGGGTGTTAAGCACCTAAAATGGCCATCAGACTTTGTGCCCAGCTTCTGTTGTGATTCCAAGTTTTCTTTTTTCCTGGAACAGTTTCAATATTCCAGGCCATTTTTAGTACAGCAAGGTCTCTAAGAAAAGTGCTGTCAAAACCAGTAAGATTTCCGTATCTAATAAAAAGCATTCATTTCAATACATATTTATTTGGATAGGTACCATATGAAATCACCTAATATAAAAAAGACACTGACTATAAATCCTTTAAAAGTTACTTTATTTATCTTGAAAGGCGAGAAACTGATTAGTTGTATAAAATAATATTGTACATTTGATGTAAAGCCTTCAGTCTGAACAACAACAAAAAAAATACATAGTCCCAGTAAAGACAGAATGAATCTGTTTAGATACTGGACTGTGCATCATCCCTCTAGCCAAAGAACTGCTGTAACAGAGCTTACAGTCAGTGCACCCCAATATTAACATATATCCTGTCTGTAAAATTGCAAAAAGTGAGAAAATAAACATATGGTACTCTGGAAAGTTCTGTACATTTTTCAGTAAGAAAGTTGAAGCCATACTGAGTCTAAAACGCCCCTCAATATTACTTTAAAATTAATTTACAGTTTTTGCTGCTCATAGAATTTTTAGTAGTTCTAAGGTTAGCTTTGAATCAACACGAGAATGGATCTTTAAAAAACTTCCTACTGTAAGTACTCTAGGATCAGCTAAGCAATCTGTAAATAAGCTCCCTGGAAGACATTGGTTTTAAACATTTGTGTCATGAATAGCATGCTTTTCTACTGTACCTGTTCTTAATTTAAGCGGCTGCAAAAGCTAAATTTCATAAAAAATTGGTAATTTTAAAGCAAGACAATTCATTTGCTTATATTTTAATCCACTGGAAGTAAAACACATGCTTTTGTTAATTGGCTATTTTAACCAAACTTTGCTGTTGAAAGAAAAGTTCCAGAATTTGAATGAGTAACTTACAAATACTAAAGATGAAAAATAGTATTGGATGGTTTTGTTCGGGTTTTTGCTAGTTGCAACCATTCACAAGTTGCCCAATTAACTGCCTTTTTAGTAAAGGCAGAAGGATTTTCCCAACATGGGTTCACCACGTTCAGGTTTTTGCAGATGCTGCAGTAAGGCTAATGGGAGATGCCCTGTGCTTTTAGAGACCAGGCTGCTCTTACCTGGAACCCAGCTGGAGACACTCAGCTTCCAGCTGTTTCTCAAGCTGTTTGGCTTGGCTACAATGAGGTGAAAATTTGAAGAAATCAAAAAAATTCTACATCGTTAGAATTTTGAAATCTTGCGTGTCCCAAGTATGGTTTAGGTTTGTTGTTTTGTTTGGTTTTTTTCCTTTTAATACTTGAGATTTCCCAAGGTAAGAAAGGGCACATCAATTACTCTGCATATGGGAAGAAGCTTCAGCTTCTGGGTGTGGGATTATGGGGTGAATCTCTATGGGACTGATACTCCATGAAATTCAAACTGAGGAACAGTGTAACTGCCCTTGGAAATGACACTGGGGTGAGAGCTGGGGAAGCAAAAGTACAAAATGCCAAGTGTTGGTTTCAGTAGTAAGGCTACAAAATGAGCTCACTTTGAATTCAGGTTGTACTCCTGAGGGGAGGCACCTTCTCTGCAAGGCCCCCAGCTGCTGTCCAGTTCAACTGGATGGGAATTGGATGTGCTAGTCATGAACAGAGACAGAAGTCTTTGCAGTAATTGGCCACCATTTTCAAAATTTGCAAGTAATGAAAATCTAAAAATCAAAGCTAAGAAACAAAATTAGTGCATTTCAAATTCATTCTAGCTAACATTTCATCTTTAGACATAAAAAATTCAGTCCAACGAGACTGAACTGGCTTAAATCAGTAATGCTGCAACAGGAAATTCAGATACTTTCCAAGACTTTTTAAAGATCCTCAAAAATATATAAATTAAATTCAGTGGCTTATATTGTATATATGCTACATCATAAGGCAAAGTATCATGGAAAACATTTAACAATTTAAAAAGTACAAATGCTTTCAACTAGCAGTTTGGAATAAAAAGCAACTAAAAAAGCCACTCTATTAATGAAGGTTGTAAAACAAAAACAATCTTAAGAGGGCCGGCAGTGCAGCCCCTGGTCCTGAGAAGAATCTCACTTTTCTTCACTGGCTGAGGTATCATTTCCATCATTCAGCTTCTGCTTTTGCATTCTTGTTCGAGTAGATGCTACAAGAAAACACAGCAAACAGAAAAAGATTTTCTTCATAACTACTTTGGACTGATTATTGGAAAAATTTGTAAAGTAATGACACAAGGAATAGAAGTACATCATTCTACTGTAAACAAACTGAATCCCTCATAGGGGTTCGCCCTTATAGGATGAACACCTCATTTTGCACTGTTTCAGCCAATTCTTGCTCAATCTTACAGATCTTATGAAATTCCTTCCATCTGTTCACTCCAGCCCTCATTGCCTCTGTCCCCTCACCGCGTCCATTTCCATCCTGCAGGCAGGCAGGTGGTCTGTGTCACATGGGGAATCTCGCTGTGTAGCCAGGCAGAGGCTGCGGGCTGAGCAGTGCCCACATCCCAGGGAAGCCTGCCCAGGAATGCCTTTTCCCCTCAGTGGCACCACCAACACCACTGGACAGGAGACAGAGCTCTCCTTCTTAACCTCTGCCATAAGTAAACACTGACACATCTTCCCTAGCGTAAAATAAAGGAGAGGTGCCCGGATCCACACTCACACCTATCTTGATGTAAGATCAGATCAATGTAGGAGTTTTTAGTGGGCAAATCTGCTCAGCTGCAGAGCTCAGATTCTCAGAGTGAGAATGCCTGGCCAGGCCAAGTGTGCTCCTTCTCATGAGTGGAAAATACAACTCAGATGTGGGGTTGCAGCCGTTTTGCTTTTCATGAGCTAGATTTGAGTTTCATTTCAAAACAGAAAAGTGATCCCTTAAGACCTGAAAGAAATGCTGACCCATAGTAGAAGAAAAAGCACTCTCAGACATTACCCTATAAAAGCAAAGCAACAGAAAACCTACATAAGGTTTTCCTGTGTACATAAATTTCCATTTTGTAATCTGCATTTTCAAGATTATATGCAGCAAGTACAAAAGCTAAGAAAATTACCCAAAACACATCAGTGAACTGATGAGTGAGTGAACTCAGATGAAACTCTTACCCAAGGCACTCAGTGCTCTGCAGATTATGAGAAAAGTAATACTCACTCATTTCTGCAAGCTTCTGTTGGAACTTGGACTCCTGGGGTAGGTGTTTGCTACAGAAAAAAAGCATAAGGTTAAGTTAATAAAAATAACTCTTTACCTTCATAACCTAAACTTTAAATCAAAGGGAGTCATTTTTGACATCAAAGCATGCAACTGAGGAGCTTCAGGCTTCCATCTCTCTTTTGATACAGCAGCTAAAGCTCCCAAATTAACACAAGATAGGGTATCAGGAAGAAGTAAGATGAAGGCGCTGAGAACCCAGAATATGCAAGGTCTCTGAAAAGCCCAGGACAGCCTCTCACCTTCCATCTGCCTCGTCTTGCCCCTCTATATCGAAGCGCAGCCTCTTCAGTGGCTTCGGGGCAGCAGCACCTACTTCTGCACTGCGCTTCAGCTGGCACTCGCTGTTGCACAACATCTGGTTTATTTTTTGAAACTTTTCAGAAGTCTGAAGTGACAAGAAAATAGGGAAAGGATTGCCAATAAATCCTGAAACCACTCCAACTTTCCAGATTATCCACAAAAAAATAGGAGTTTTTAAAACTCCTTAAGGAGTTTTAAGAACCCTTATCCTGTGCCAAAGCAACTAAAATAAAATGCAACACATTTTGACGGTGAAGTCTGGATATTTGAAAGGAGTTAACAGAACTTCCCTACAATTACTATATTAAATCAGATTACTATATTAAATCGGATACACTCATTGGCCTGCTCTAGAGATATGAGCAGGCTTTCCCACTCCTCCAAAAGTTACATGAATTTAAGACCAGACATCAAAGATGTTAAAACTCACCCCAAATGATTCTCCAATTGACACCAAAATTCTGCCAAATAAAGAAGAGAAGTTTAAGCTACATTTAACAATGATAGAAGCATCGACTATTTTGCACAGGTTAGCACAAGGCATTAACAAAGTCTCTTCCTCTCTCTCTCTGCACCAACAGTGCAAATCCATACTGTGCTTTACTGTGTTGAAACACTTCTCTTTGAGGCACTGAATGCTGAATCACCAAATGAACTGAATCACACAGATAAAAATGAATTTGTGGCTTGAAAGAATCAGAGGCCCCCATAGTCTGCCCTCTATCAGCAGGAAGACCCTTCAGTGCTGAATGCCCAGATAATCATCCTCTCATTTCTACCTTTAGGTGTTTGCTCATCAAAATCATGCAGGACTTCAACCTAAAATACACAAATGATGTTTAAACGTTTGTGCACAGTGGGACTCACTTGATACCAGTCTGAAAAGCCACTGGAAACTGGTACGTTTACTGTCACCATCATCTGCTGAGAACTAGTGACCAAGAGTTTGAAATGTTCTGTTCAGCCAGCTAAACAAACATTTTGTTGCAAAAGAGTATTTTCCCTTTAAAGAAGCCTACAAAGCCCATCTGTGTTTTTCAGGAGTGTGATGCAGGGTCAAAGCCAACAACACTTAAGTAACCAGATCAGTAAACTCCTCTTTGGGGGGGGGGGGTGAAAAAAAAAAGAGAAAAAAACCGAACAAAAAACCTCCTTGAGCACAACAGAAAAGCATTGAATGATGAATAAAGATTACAAATACAGGACAGAAACTATTAACCACAAATTATACGGTAGCCACAGACTACTGACAACCTAGACTGTGCAGTTTTCCAATTTGCTTCCACTAAAACTGCCCAAATATGTTAAAGTTAGTCAAAGAAATGCTTGTCAACAACATACCTGGACCTTGGAGTCATTTTTGTGGGTGACTGAAACCCATCAGAGAATTTGTATGGGCTCTTCAGAGGTGAGATGTAGATGTTATTGCCAGCAGGGACACGCCGAGGAGAGTTGGAAAACTGGTAAGGACTGCGAGGAATGTGTGGGATAGGTGACAGAGTGGGAGGCTATAAAAATAATAAAATGATCATAAGGTTTTACTGCCTATATATTTTTAGTCTATTGAATAATGAACAGAGCTAATGGCTTACCCTGCTGGAAGCATACTGCAAAATGTTTGTTTTCAGCTTCTGCATAAACACTAAGTTGTAAAAGACTATGATGGAGTCATATTGTTCTTCCCGGATAAGAACACGCTTGAAAGTCTACATAGGGTGAGAAAATCATACACAGATTAAAAAAAAAAAAAAATAAATAAAAGGAATGAAAATTTTGTATTTGACAAACTTATAAAGTCACTCAAAGTCTGTGTTAGATTAAGAGCTAGGATGGCACGTGGGTTGTATACAAGCCATTGTAACTTCTCTAAACTGTTGGGGATTTTCCCAAAGTACAAGCACCTACTTCATTAACTGGCACAGCCCCTTGGTGTGAACACCAGTACTAACATTTCCCCAATTTATGAATGATTTGCTTTCACACACCTCTCAAAAGGTCTAGACTACTGTGCATGCCTTGGAAGGCTAAAAAACTCATTACTGATCTGATGGGGATAAAATAGTTCTATAGGCTTGGAGACAAAAGTCTGGAGTTTGGCCAAGATCCACAAAGGCACTTTGAGAAATTCTGCTACTGAGAGGATGTTACAGTTCCATTAACCAGTGAGAGTTTTTCCCTTGATTTCATTATTGTGTTGTGCCAAAATTTCAGTACATTAGAGTTTCTGTGAAGGAAGGAACTTCTTAATGTTAAAGTTAAGCCTACAACTTTAATACTTACACAGCTGTTTGATATAGAGCCATACATGCCTATTTGCTGTCAAACATGTTTCTGTTGAAAGCTTATGTACAAAGTCATCTGCTTCTCTTCCCTTAATGCTCCATGGAAGTTAGGCAACTCATAAAGAAACTTGTGTTGCTTTTGAAAATCCTATTATCTGTAGATATAGATTTTTTTATCTAGACTCCAAATATAGTCATAAACCATTATTACGTATCTTTCAAAAGATGGAATGAAACTTGTTTTCTGAGGAGTTACTAAACTATTCATGCAAGATGTTTAAAAGAGATATTTAGTATTAGAGTCAGTTTTCTCCTCCACAAAATGGAGATGCAGTGAAGCAGAAGTGTTCTTTTGTATGTTCAGGTGTAGTTTATTTTGATTTCGGGGAAAGTAATTAGTTTTTAAGATTTTTATGGAGGAATAACATTTAAGAACTTCCATACCTCTTGGTTTGTGTTGCAAAGCTCCTTGTATGCTGAAACTATTATTTTAAATCGAAGATCTACATTCTTGACTTTGCATATGCCATACATGGAACACATCATGATCTATTAAAGAAACAAGACAAGACATCTGAAAATGAATTCAGCTTCTTCATTGCAAGTTAAGAATTAGCTTTCTATGACTAATTGTGCTCTGTAAAGTAGCAGACAACTCAACTTAGAAAGAACTTCCAGAACATAAGTTAATATAATGCTAACTCCATTTCTATGTGACAAACAACTAATTGGAGCTGATAGTACCTTCTCAAACTCCTACCACATGCTGCAGTTTTAGGGTAGAATAACAAAAAAATTATCAGCCATGCACGTTGTCTTCCCAAAGAAAATCACTATATTTTTATGTAAATTATTAGAAATTGTGGTCTGTCTTCATTATTTTGAAAATAGCTCAAAATGGTATTTGAAGGTACCATACTAAGTAATTGCCAGTGCTTAAAAAACTGAGATGACAGACTTCAGCCTAAACTAAGTCCTCCTTTCAGTGATCAACAGATTTATAAAAACCTCAGAGTACAATTTCTAACGGCTAAGAACGTAAGAAAGAACATTTTGTTCAGGAGAATCTTTTTAAAACCTTTTTTGTCCATGTTACCTGGTCCAGATGCCTGTCTCTCATTAGCTCATATTCATTTTGCAGTGTGTGCTGGAAAAGGGTCCAGATCAAGGGTTCCAGGTCAGGATGTTCGGAGAGAAGGTGAAGGAACAGGGTATGGAGTCGACGATAGGCCAGTAGATACACTTCAGAAACAAAAATAGACTGAGATTGTTGTAACAGGAGTATACAAAATGACAGGAATGCAATGGAGAAGGGACAGCATTGTACTGTTCGCTGTCTCCAAGAAGAGAAAACTTCCAGACATCAAGCAAAGGTAGCAGAAGCCAGGCTCAAAATAAATGGAAAAGGTTTTCCACACAAGAGACAGTGGACACATGGAAGGCCCCACCAAACACCGCTGCACATGTGTGTCTATGTCAATTCAAACAAGCACCTGGAACATGAGCCTGCTGCAAGTACTAAGCAGGCACAGCACAAAAAGTTCAGAAACTCCCCCAAGTGGGATAAAGATCAAGCCTGGGAAAGCACCAGCCATGTCTGTCCAGTTGTTCAGCTTCCTATGACATTTCTTTATGGTCACTGCTGGGAAAAGGATGCTACAACAGAAGAACCCTCCATCTGAGCCCATCTGGACATTCTTACAGCCAGGACAGGGAAGTTTTCACTTCTAACTCGCAGAGTGCACACAGTAACCACCTGCTGGCACCATTTTGCCCTTTCTTCCAGAGGTTTGCCCCAGTGTTCACTATGGAGTCTACGACAAACTTTTCAGAAATGCTGAGTGCCAAAACTCAAAAAGGATAAAAAGCAAGAGATAACTTGCAATGCCAACACATGCAGAAGGAACAAACCTTTCTTGTAGAACAGAGAGAGGGAGGTAGATTTCTGCGGTTTCTGCGTTTGGGGGATCACAGGAGGTTGAACATCTGGAGTGGAAGAAGCACTTAGAGGAGGTCCAGATGCCTTCTTCTTAGGAGATTTCACAGGAGAAAGATAGCTGGAGGTTCAACATATATTAAGCATTTAACATCACAGGATAAAGGAACAACTCCATATGAATAATGCTTGCAGTAACTCCTCCCCATTAGAAGGAATAAATTGCTATGGTGACCTGTTATCCCCAACACCTGATACAGGGACTTTTTTATTCCTAGACAAGTAATGCAACAGTTTACAGTTACAAGTTTGATAGGGCTGGGGAAAAAATATTTCAGCATTTGATTTAAATTTTTAGGTATACTAAATATCTACAAATACAATGGTTTAACAAAACTTAAGTACCAAGCCTAAGAAGTAGGAAAACAGAACAGAGGTGGATTTGAATATTAAGGGTGGTATCAACTTCACATTTTCCTAGACCTCAGGCATTCACTTACAGGTCTGCAGCAGTGTGGTTATGCTGGAGAGGCATATTGAGAGAAGAGGTGGGTTCAGGCTGATCAGTTTGGCCTTCCCGCTCTTTCGACTGCTTGATAAGATCAAACAGAGGCGATCCCTGGAAAAATCAGGATTCTTAGTGTAATGTAACCCTACATTACACTAACAATAGACAACCACTCTGAATGAATTTTGTTCCTTCTCTAAAACCAACCACCAAAATGTGAACCTCGACAGAAGATTAAAGCTTTGAAGTACTTCAGAACACTCATACTTTGCAAGATAAATTTTAACCATTTAACTTTGAGCTATTAAACACTTTTTTCCTGTTTCAACAGCAGTCCATGAAATATAGGTTAACTGCAGATTTGAGACAGTTGTATTTGTTGCATTCTAGAGTCCCTTAGTACTTCCTATTAAAGCCATTTCTGAAAAAAAGAGCAATCAATACAAGAAAACACATGAAAGGCTATATTTCAAAAAACACAGAACAATGCAAACAAAAAATCCTCCCACCCCCCCTCAAAAATCCAAAACCAAACCAACCAAACAAAACCCAAAAAAATCCACCAAGAAACAGCTGAAGGAAACCTCAGCCTATTGGTGACTGAAAGTCACTGCTGTCAATCCATTTCTGCTACAACATCTACCAAGTATTTTACATTTGATAATATATAAACCACAGTCACTTAACTGCACTGGGGACTATTTAGTCTCTGCAGTTTCATATTCTAGAGCCACCTCTGGAAAGAGTTAGAGTGACTCTGGATACATTATATCTCTGCCCTCATGGCCCAAAGCAAACCCTATTTTGATTTGAGGCTAACTATCAGTACTTTAACCAAGTCCTCTGCAATACATCTGAAACTAAGAGCTTAAGGTAGGAGGTGACTTAGAGAGAATGTAAGTGGAATGGAAGAGGTTGTGGCTGAAACCACATCAGCCCTTCTGCTGACGTTAGTAATAAACAGCAGTCCTGCAGAAACAAATCTCAGCCTGCTTGTGTGTGTGACACACAGCAGAACTACACTGAGACCGTAAGACTACATGGGAAAATATTTTTACACCATATTTATAAATAAATTTGAAAGCACAGGGTTGACGGCTTCTGTTTATTTTATTTTCTTTAAATAGGAGACTCATCCCTGAGTACAATGTTGCCTCTCAGCAGCGCAGCATCAGAACTCCTGAAGCAACAGAGGAACATTTGAGTAGCAAAAATGTGCCTTCTTGAGAGTGGGAGGCAGGGAAAGCATTGTCCATAAGACTCAGGATGAAGTGGGCAAAACCAGACATGGAGCATTTGCCTCAAATGATCTTCCCAAAAGACAGCAGTAAAATTTGTCATCTCATTGGTCTGTACACCATGCACTGCCTGATGGTTCCTGGTCTGTTTGTTCTTCTAAATGCACGTTTTTAAATCTACAGCTAAGAACAGGACACACATGTAAAGCATGCAGTGTCACCTGGCTAAGGCAGTAAGAATTAGCCTAGTAAAACTAGACTACAGTTACTAGAATTAAAACTAGCAATAAGACATTCCTTATTTACTTATTTATAAAAAAAGAACACTATTTTTAAAGTGAATCAAATAAAAATTCAGAGTAATAAGATGAGAATGGTGAGAATTAGTTTTTCACACTGCAATTTTTAAATTATAATTTTGGCAATATTGGAGCTGTTTTATCCATAGCAGAAAAAACATTAGTTACTGATTCATAACCACGCAGTTGATTCTCCATCATTTCTCAACAAGATCAGCTCTTAGTCTTGTTTGCATAGTTTTTCCCTCCATTTAGGAGTGCTTGCACTTCTCACTTGTGTCTCTCAGCACTGCCCTTGCTGGAAACACAGGCACATGACCTCCATTTCTCATTCTTCTGGCCACTTGGCCTCTTCCTTTTTTATTATTCTCACCATCACTTCACTTTGCTCTGAGGAATCCAAATTTCTTTCCCAGAGCAATCATTGCTGAGATATCTTGCCTAAGAGTGAACCCTGCTTCATTCATGTCACATTTTAGTGATTAATGACTGGAAAAGTATTGTTTTTAATGAAGGAGGAAAAGGGGTTGATACAAGGGAGTGAGGTCTAGAAAGAGAAGCAAAATTACTATTCTTGAGTTAGCACTTGAGACCAGCAGTTCCAGGTCCTCTCACCCCTGCTCCAATTTTGCTCACATTATTCCGAGTGTGATTCCATTAGATAAGGTATGGGGACACAGCAGTTTGCTGCACATGGAAGGGATCTGCCTCTTTCTGCATTATTTCCACTCCTCTCCTACCTGCCAGCCTCATCAGTCAACCTCCACCTAAGTCAACTAAACCATCAGAAAGCTACCAGAGAAAGCAAACCCAGATTTAAGTCTGCTCTGCAGAGAGTCACAGAGCCAGAACAAGCAGGAGGAACAGACAGGGCAGCCACACCACGAAGGCTGGGAGCAGGGCAGAACACAAAGTACGAGTGCATTTACTGACAACAACCTATTCCATAACCTGATTGGCCACGGGGAATTTCGTCTGACAGGAATGTACAGAACTGACTGCTGCTTTCCATGAGTTAGATGGGCTACATTCAGCAAGAGGATATTCTCTGTACAGAAACATCTACCCATAGAGCCCCAACAGCAAGACGCAGCGAGTCCAACACATCCCTTTAGTTCCCACAAATACTGACTGACACTGTGGTTAAAAAGGTGGCAAGACAAAGAGGCCCCAGCAGTGCAGAGCTGCCACACCAGCAATGGCAGGGTGTGAGAAAGCCCAAATCAATGTGTGTACCTGGGCAGACCACAGCCTTCTCACCCATGCTGGCTGCACACACTTGTCAGCCCTGCAGCTGCACGAGCAGAAAAAGGTTATTTAGCTTTCAGACCTGGTGACATTTAAAGTGGGTGTTTTGTTGATCACATTTCCACCTTCCTCTCAGACTTTAGGTGCAGCCCCCTCTGCTCTTTCCCCAGGGACCACTACCTTTCCTACCCCAGGGACTCACAGGTACCTTTCCAAGTGCATGGCCACACAGTTGGAGAAGCAGATGCTGCAATACTGATGCCTCACAAGATTGATGCCTCACAAAAAACTCCTGAGCTCCACAATGCAGAAACACAAAGAGATGGGTTTTCTCAAGTGCAACCACCCCCTACACTGTAAAACTGATGGATTTAATTGCAGCCTTGTCTCCTTTCTTTATACTTAAACATGAAAAAACACTTCTATTCCGTGAACTCAAAGTGCATTCAGGGTGTTTTCAAGCTTATCAGGGCAAACTTCAGCTTCAGTCCCACAATTTGATATTCAACACTCAAATGAGAGAAATACAACATCATTAACCAGGCAATTACCAGTCCTCTAAGTAATAATCATGAAAGAACTTTAGCCCCCAGGTCCAGCTTAATCGAACAGGAATGTTTATCAGGAATTAATTTCTAAAGCGATGTTATTCACGCTATCTTTTACAAATTTCATATTGCTTTTCAAAGCTTTTAAGCAGCACTAAGGTGAACAGGTCACCTCCAACGCATTCTTTTAATGTGAAAGGAGGTTTGCAGTTTTTACTTTCATTTAATGCTCAGTAAGTGATTAATGTTACTAGATGCAGCCACAGAATAAATTTCACTAATTAAGCCAAATGTTGCTTTTGAGACTTCCCTATGATGGCTACAGAAACCCCATTTTATTAGTGCAAGAAGTGAGAAAGCAATGAAGACTTAAAATTTCTCAGGGTCAAAAGGCCACTGGTATCAGAATGAAGAGTAAGACTGAAATTTGACTCGGTTCCCTCTAAAATACTCAGGGCTAACTAACTCTCCAGGGCTAAACTCTGTGAATTAAGTGGAGCTTTGTTAAGAGTGGCTTTGCAGGATGCTACCCTGCAGCAACACCTCCATCACAAGCATCTGCAGTGATTTTTCCCCATCTGAAAGCTCCTTTTATGGAAAAAACAGGCAGAATTTCTTATTTGCTACTCTTTATTTGGCTGCAGTGAAACTACAGGACATGCAGGTGCTTCCCGGCTTCCCAATCTGTGTATTGGCTCTATCCCAAACACATGTTTAATTGGACTTTGGTTTCCACAAAGAGATTAAATGAAACCTTAAATTCTTTATATATGAGGAAGAGCCACCCGGGGGTTTGGGTGTACTCCACTGACCACAGAGGAAAAGCTCTGAGCAGCTTTACTCTAAACAGTGCTATTAGTAGTTCACTAATAAAAAAAACCCCTGCTTTTGTCTTTCTTTTCTACATGCTTTATGATTTTGTTCTTGGCAATAGCTTCCTAATATATTTTTAGGTTTTAGTTATCTGCTCACATTAAATTTTAATGCAGTGTTTAGCACTTAATTATGTATATATCTCAATGACAAAATCCCTTGGATATTGTTGGTGTTTTTTTTGCCTAAGGCTTTCTTCTTTCTTTTGCTTGTTTTCAAATTATTAAACCAGTCAATACAACACATAATGTTACGACATGTTCCCCTTCATAACTTCATAAAAGATGGCAGTGATTTTGCAAGGCGAAACAAAGCCAGTTTAGAACTGACAGCTTTGGAATGGAGGTGCAAGGACTGGATTGGCACAAGCTATTTCCAACCCTCTTTCCCAAGGGAGAATTGCATGCCCAGAAAGTTGGCTTTTGCTTGCAACTGTATTTTCAGAAGTCTCATGTGACAATTAGTTATCAGCATTGTGAAATAATTCAGACCTGCTAAAACAAAGTAGACTTCACAGTCTAAACTGAAATACTATTGATCATGAAAAAAATCAACAAAATTAAGGATTGTGTTCTAATTTCACATGAGTTGTGTTATATAAATTATGTTTGTACTGGGGCTTGTTCTTACAAAATTTATAAAGAAAAACATAAAAAACTACAGGGTTAATAGTTTAATTCATTTAAGAATACTGAAAGATCTGCTTTTAACTCCTTACAGTCTGTGTATGTTTAATACAAGTCCTATACCTATCCTGCTCATCTTGAGCATTTAAGACTCATCCAGCTTTGTGAGGATCTCTTTTTAGCTAGTGATAAAGATGATCAAATCTCTCCAGAGAAGGAAAGCTAGGATTCCACAACCTGAATATACATCTCACACTTTGTTGCTTTCAATGATGCTGCAAACCCATTCTCCTCACAACTTTGCAATAATCTACTCTTCCTCATAAGTCTCTGGAAAGACCTGACAAATCCTGTTAGAAATCAGACATTATTTCAGAATAATCAATATCATACTTTTCAGCCTCTCCACTCCTGAAATTACTCTTCACCAAATGAAGACCAATTAACCAATTCTTAGAGCATCTCTTAGCAAAGGTCCATGGGACTGACCTCACTGTACAAGAGCAGTACAAGAGCTCATGAAAATTCCCTTCCTAGCAATGCAGAAGGAATTCTGTGAAAACACTTTTTAACCATAAAGATAACAGACCTTCTGCGTCAACGTAGTGACTGAAACTATTGGTTACATTCAAAAAAATTACACAGACCAGTGATAATGCTTGGCAGATAGGGAACTTCTGACACAGTTACTGGTTTGTGGTTCTGCAACCAATCACCAGTTGGATACTGAAGGGAAAAAACAAATCCTGGTCATTAGGACTGCTCCTGTTTGCCAAGCCTGTGAGACTAGCTTTTAAAAATCACTTTGAAAGGAATTTCAAAAGACAGTCCACAAGCAGAACTATGGCTTTATACAACTGTTTTGTTTGAACTGCTCAGGATGACCCTGGGCAGGCTGTTACTACACTCTTGCACCACTTCCTCCATCAGTTTTTCTGCTCAACTCACACAACTGCCCATGCAGGTACACAAAGCACTACAAAATACAATAACCCTTGCTGCCTTTTTTTTTTTTTTTTCCCTGAACATTATCCACAAAAATATAATTTCAAGCTCATTTGCCACACATTTTTTCCCCAAAACAATTACTATGAGCATCTTCCAGAGGGATCTGTGTTCTGTACTGGCACTACTGCTGCAGAGACAATTTGTATCTGAAGTAATTAGCAAGTTTAATACCTAGCTCCCAGGGCAGCCAGGCTTCAGTGTGACTGATTCTTGGACAAATCTCAAGCTTTTTAGGCAAGAGCCAAAGGTCTCAAGGACAACTGAATCAATACCCGTTTTCCACCACTCTCCATGCAGGAAATTGTGTACAATAAGCCAAAACCCACCTGATGTGACCCTTGACTTTGGAAATGACAATATATTCACAAAAAACCCCTTGAGGTTGAAAAATTTTACAACAGCTTTAAACTGTGAAAAAAAACTACAGGGTGTAAAGATTTTCAGCACAGGAAGTAGAGGAGAAATGCTTTAAGGGCCCATTATGTTAACTAACATCACACAGTACTAGTATTAACAGTTCTATAGTTATTTCTATGCAGGAAAAATTCTTACACTGGGGAGCAAAATAGCACTCAAGCACTTACTTTCTCCAGAGGAACTTTTGGGTCACAAAATGCCTATCTTGGTAAAGACAACTTATTTATGTAATTACTATTGTAACAAGCAAATTGTCATAGTATCACATCACATTTTCTATCAGTTTCATTTACACAGCCCCCAGAACAACAATTAAGAGTGGTTCTGGAAAATATTTTCACAAGTACAGGTGGAAACATGACAACCAAGTGCCTCTGAGACTTCGGGTTAAAGCCCAAGATTACAAGTTTTGTGTTCTTTCCAATTTCTCATTAGCTGGACAGATTTAGATGCAATTTACCATAAACAATTCTCTTATCAGCCTAGAAGCGGTAAGCGTGCCAGGAAACTTTGTAGACAGCAGTTTTTGAAAGAGTAGGAGAGTATCTTTTAGCAATGTAACCAAGGAGTCAACCAATTATGGACTGTGCAAAAAAAGATATCACAGATAATCTGCAGAGGATGTGACTTAGCTGCACGCACAGAAAGAGCAATTCCCCAGAAAAGCTAATACTAGGCAGGGGTTGTTACACGTCTTCAAACCATTAAGAGCAGACTGCTTGTGGTATTTAAAAGAAAAAAAAGGACCATAAATATCTTGCATTGTACTTCATAAAATCTAGAAGAGAAAAATGGCACAAATTGGAGTTCCAAATCCAATAATCCACGTTTTGTAACAAAAGATGACAATGTGAGCATGAAAACCATTTTATGTGATGGATTTATCAACCAATTCTGGAAAACATTTCAACATGAAGAAAATCAGACATGACAAAGAAGAAAAACCTGAGCTGTAACAAAACTTCACTGTCACAACATTTTGGGCAGAAACTCACCCTTTGAGAAGAGTTCTGATCTCAATTTAAGCCAATACTTGTATGGCTATCATTATGGGATATCTCAAGCTCAGTTGGTCTATACCTTGGTATGAGCTTGAGGCAGACAAGACCTGGCAGCCACCCTGCTGTGCTTGGCTTTTGAAGCAGAAGCATATGCAGAGCTTCTGAGTGTTCAGTTGGCAGAATTTAGCAAGATATTTCCAATTAAGCATTTCTGCCTTAGAAACAGTTATTTAACAGTCAAAATACAGCATAATACAGGTAAGGAAGACTGCACTGGAAATCAAATTAACAAGAGAATATCAAAAAAGGTCTTGGGATATTATTTAGCGTTCATTAAAAAAATAAAAACCAAAACATTCTTCCCAAACTGAAAATAAGGAATTGAATTTTGACAGTGTGATACAAATTAGCATAAAAATCACTAAAAAAATCCTGAAATTCTCAATAACTTATCTTATCAGTCCTGAAACAAAATTTTAGAAAGCATTGGTACCTATATTTTTTTTTTATTACACTTGTTTCATATTCACTTTTCAGCAATTAGATACATCCATTATTTTATCAATTGCTAAGTGTTTTTTCCACTCTGCTTTCTCTCACAGTGTTGCAGGTAATTCTGAGGCAGATCACAGAATGAGCTGGGGTTGGAAGGGACTTTAAAAGGTCACCTAGTGCAAGTCCCTGCCAGGGGCAGGGACACCTTCCACCAGACCAGGTTGCTCAGAGCCCTATTCAGCCTGGCCTTGAACACAGCCAGGGATGGAGCATCCACAGCTTCTCTGAGAAACCTGTGCCAGTGCCTCCCATCCTCACAGTAAAGAATTTCCTACTAATATCTAATCTAAACACAACCTCTTTCAGTTTAAAGCCATTCCCCTTGTCCTGTCACTACACGTCCCTGTTAAAAGAGGTAAAAAATACTACAGAGCTTTCTACTAAAAAAAAAAAAAAAAAAAAAAAAGGAAGAAAAAGGGCTGATCTCCTTACCACCCCAGCTTTTTTCATAACTACAAACTGTAAATTTGTACGACCATATGAGAAACAATGCAAGAATTACTATGTTAGCAGAATTACTAGGTCAGCATTAGCTTTGCATGGATCTGAAGCAGAGAAACAATTGTAACTATTATTATCACATGTAAGAGTATTCCTTAGGAAACAATGGGAGTCAGAAGGATCTTACACTAAAATGTGGAGTACCCGTGAAGTTCTTTTAGGATTCTTAAAAAGAAGACCAAATAAGCCTTAGAACCTTAAATGCAATATACCTGCTTTATTTTTTTCTTTTTTGTAACTCAAAAAAATGTAGCTGAATTACCAAAGAAGGGCAAAACCAATAAAAAGGTGCAAAAAAATCTAAACAATTTACCTAAGATCTAAGCGAGTGTGTGGATGCGGTAAATGCAGACCACACTTGGACCAGATCAACATCTGCAAGAAGTTTGAGCTCACATTTCTGCAAACTAGGCCAGTACTATTTTTCAGAAAATAATGTAAGATGTGATATTCAGCGCCTTTTCTCATGGCCACACAGAAATATTTTATGAAGACTGATCACTGATGGGCAGTTCAGGCTCTGAAAAAACACACTGGAAAGTGTAACATTTCCCCCTTGGATATTTAGAGCAAAATCATGTGGGGTCTTAGAGAACCACTGAATGGTTAAGACTGGAAAGGAACACAATGGGTCCAACCTCCCTGCTCCAGCAGGGTGTTTAAAACCCAGCACATTTCTATTTGGATAAACTCACAGGGATCTAGGAAAACATTTATCTTCTTCAATGTTTAAAAATCTACAGCTATAAAAAGATAAATATCATGTCTGGTTGGCTTTTTTCCAAAACACCACAAACCAGATCCACAACCCCCTCATCTTCACATTTGAGTAGCAGCAATGCAGAAACCTCCCTCCCCACAGGAAACCTTTGTGCTACACATCTGTGCAGTGAAGGACCCATACTCAGCATCCCAGCTGCAGCCCCTCTGCCCACCCACTGTGGAACCTGAAGGCAGAACTTGGGTTGGAGGCTTTGTGCAAGGCCCATGACAGCAACCAGTTTCCTCAGAGAGGCTCTACAAAAGCCATGCTGAGAAGCACACACCCAGCTGGGGACTAAAAAGCCAAATCTTGCCACAGGCATGTGGGTCTTGGGCCTTCATGAAGATACTGAGGAAGCCAAGCCTCCTTTTGAAATGTCAACATTTCAAAAGAAAGGATTTGAAAGACTATCAAGACTTTTGATGCCCTCCCCCTTTTTTTTTTTTTTTTTTTTTTTTTTTTTTTTTTTTTTTTTTTTTTTTTTGTGCTCAGATTCTCCTGAATAGGGAGAGATTTTAAAAATCCAGAAAATTTCATGGCCTCTGCTCTCTCCTTCTTCTGTGCCACCCTTGCTCCTTTTAATTATATGACCTTGGCATATAATTAAAAACTGCATCATGTACATAGAAAGAACTTACAGACTCTCCCTGAAGCCATAAATCGAAGATATTAGGCAATACATGAAGAGTACATATCAATAAAGCAGTAAAACTGACCTAGGTGATAAGGTGCTTTCAATTACTAAGTGATCAAAACATGTTTCCCTTATCTCATTAAATTACAAATATCCGGCTAGAAAACACTAATGAAAAATGTGAAATCCTTCAATAACAATGTGCTTTTCTGCCAAGGCTTCACATTTTTATTGTGAGAAACTCTTGGCCAATTGTAAACAAAGCAAAACCCAAGTTCAATGTTTCTGAGGCAACCACTATGCTCTGCATCCTAATTTGAGAAAATTCAAGTATTTTGATCCTAGTTTTTCTCCCTTAAATTTAAGGAAAACATAATCAGCTTCTTAAAACTTTCCTTTTACTTCAGTTGGCCTTTTTGGAGGAAATTTCACAGAACCATATTCCCGCAGAAACCCTACATTTTGCCAATGTTTTCCAGCAAAAGCGTTTCAAACTCTCTCTGCTAGTACTACCAGTCTGGTTGTAGCATCTCTCTTAGCAATTCCAAAACAGGAGCTCACTAAGCAGTGTGTTAAAAAGGCATTACATACTCATTTTAAATCTTGATCACTCCATGAACTGTCATTGTGCATGATTTAATCTAAATATTTGACCTCTGTTTTGCTGAAGTTACAAATGACCACACTGAACTTGTTACTGTTTACTTCTTGTGGGGTAAGGAAATGCAGGAAGGTTGGGATGGCTGTGAAGATTTCCTCTCCTGACAAGGGGTTTTAAAGTGCTGAGCTTATAGAAACTCCCCCAAATTTTTCCCTTTAGTGCTCAAGCTGCAGAGTGTGTAAATGTCTCACATTACACAGACAATAATGCAATTCCAAGTTCTGCTGAATTTTACAGCTCCTCATTTTTGTTCTAGAAAAAACAAACCTGAACAGAGCTCAGCCATTTCTCCTAAACCTACCTCTCACATATTTGCACATAAGATTAAGAAGTCATAACTCTCATAGATTTAGATTGTATTTTAATCAGGATAACCTGCCTGCCTCAGAAAGTACAACACAAGCTGACCTTGAAATTTCACCACATTGGTTCTGGTAAAGAAACAGACCCTTTTCATACTGACTTAGGTATATACACTCTGCTATCTTTACTTGCACTGTAAGGAAAATGCTTTTGGTTAGTGTGGGATCTATTCTGAGCAGCTGCACTGCCTTTACCACAAACATACTGGTGTTAAACTCACGGAGAAAGCAAAACCCAAAGTGTGCCCGCAAGCACAGCAGAACAGCAGCCAGAAGTCTTACATATAAATAACTTGTTAAGAAAGGCTCATACAAGGCACCTCTACTAAGATACCTCAATCCAGTAGGAATTCTGCTATGTAGACTTCTGTATTTTTTTTTCTTTAGTATCTAACAGGTTCTTTATTTGTTGCTCAGTGGGCATTTTCTATAGCTACTCTTCGTCCATCTTTCTTTGAAATAAGTGTATATAATTAAGTCAGCGTGAAAATGGTCTGTTTCTTACCAGAAGCAATGTGGTGAAATTTCAAGGTCAGCTTGTGTTTTTAACTCTTTCTTTTATTCTTTATACTGGCACAGAAACCAACTGAGCTACAGCAAAAACAAAACAGGTTTTATCATTTACTTCAAGGGAAATAAGAGGCTGAAAATGAATGCATTGCTGAGGTTAGACCCACAAATGACAAACTCAACCTGAATCTATCTCCCTGTTACCTGACTCTATTTCGTCTATTTTAACTGCAGGTTATACAAGGTACTTGTAGCATATTTATAGCATATTTATCTGTCTGTGATTTTTCTAACCCTCTAAACTGGTTAGTCTGAGACAATGAAAACGAAAAGCAGTATGTAAGAGTGAAGTCTGCTGGTCCAGAGCATCCAACACCTTAATGTCTGTAAGAAAACTTACAGCATCTTCAATGCACTCTGGAGTGGGTATTTGCCTAGAAAGCTGTTATCCTTTATCACCCCTTTTAATCTTACATAAGAAAGCATGACTGTGCACACTATGTCTGTATTACTGCTCATTTTTTATCCTCCTTTGTGGGAAAATCAATTAGGCTCTCTCTTTTATTACATTATAAATACCATTATTCCAAACAGTTTACATGAAAATAAATTATAGGGTGGTAGACCAGGAGCACAGATCTCACTCTTGAGCTTAGCTGAGGCTTTTAAACCTCACACCGCCAAACACTAGGCTAATGTCTGGCCAAGAGTCAAAACAATACAGATTTGAAAGCCTCAAAGTTGACCATTGCCACAACACTTCCAGCACACTTTCACCACTGGCTTAAATCAGTTTAAGCACTTCTACAAGTTACATATCTGCACTTCTTGCCTCATCCCTTGCATTGGCACAGCTATGACTGCAAATTATGTATTTGTTAGGATTAGTTTTAAATCAAACAGTTGTCCTCTGACTGCTTGAGTACATTTGCTGACCGCACATGTACTCAAAGCACAATGGAAGAAGCAGAGAGGCTTAAATGGACAGCAGCAGGATTACTTTGAGCAACAGCCCACATTTAAACTGTTTAAATCAACCATAAAAACTGTATCAGAATACAAGGAATTCAAGAAGTACAGAGAAAGTTAAGGGAATATTTGTAAGCAGAAGTAGGACCTTTGTGATCCTTCCACAACAACAGGTACCTCATATCTACTAAACCACCACAGACAACAGCTGAAGTTTGGCAAAACCCAGGGACTTGAGCAAGGTGTGTGCATGACATTGTAGGCTGCACAACACTACTTGGAGCCTCCTCTACCACCTCCATTTATCCATGCAAAATACTATTGCATGGCTATCTCACCAGGAACTGCAACACAAAGCTCCTGTTCTCAGTGTAGTGCCTTTTTCTGAGGCTAAATACATTATCACAGAATGGTTTGTGTTGAAAAGGACTTTAAAGATCATCTAGTTCCAAAACCCTCACCGGAGGCAGGGACACCTTTGCCTAGACCAGGTGTGTCAAAGTCCCATCCCCCGCCATGGGCTTGAATACTTCCACAGATGGAGCACCTTTCTTTCACAGGACTCACTCCCTTACAGCAAAGGGTAAGAATCCCTCCTGACAAGAGCACTTGCTCAGGGCATGAGATGTGGGTTCCAACCTCCCCTCTCCTGCCAGGGTCCAATTAATGTCTCCCAGAAAAACACCTTGCTGCTACCAGGAAGATTATTAACAGAGATTCAATGAAAATGGCTAATTTGTATTTTGCATTTAAAAGCATCACTCCCTTTCTCCAAGATTGCAGCAGAAAAAAAATTAATTATCACATGAGAAGCATGGCCTTTGTCCATCCTCCAAAGTTTTGACATGTCCTTTCTTATGTTCTAGGTATTAGCTGATTGTCACATTGGAAAAGCAACTGCTAAATGTGGTCAATAGTGTAGTAAAATGGTTCATAAAGTATTGACTTGGCTCCATGAAACTTCAGGATATGGACTGGAAGGAAAGAGCAGTTGGAAAGGAAAGTCAGCTGAAGTATTTGTAATGCTGTTTACCAGTACTAATGATATGCTAAATAATCATTTAAGTGATCTTATCATGCAGAATTTAAAGAGGTTATTTGCTGACTTACACATTTAGAAAGTAATAGTTCTTCACATTAATCAAGCCCAAGTTCTGCTTTTTGGCAGCAATTTTCCCCTGACAAGCATTTGCATGTCAGTATTTATCTAAAGTAATTAGCTTACCGGCTTGAATAATTCTTATGAAACTCTTCTCCCCCCCTTAAATTTTTACGTTCCAGTTTTGTGAAGGAAACCAAATTATTATCATGGGGTTTTGCTTTTTTTAAACAATATGAACTCACATAAAATTTTTTGAATGACTATGGCAAGTTCTTTCAATAACTTCATAAGGTTATACTTTATAAAATGGAGTATAGGAATGTGACATGAGGCTTTGTGCTGCCTCTGAGAAGTAGAGGTTGAGATCCTCTCTATATAATGTCAGAGGCCTCCACTTGGCCAAAACTGAAAGAGGCTGTAAACACTGGATGTAGTATTTGCAAGTAATTTGGCATGAAAATAAAACATATCTTTAAGAACCAGTGCAGTAACACCAGTAATCCTGACACAGAACCAGACTACTTTAATCCTGCCCAGAGAACTGGGCAAAAACTTACACTACAGATACAAAATAGTAAGCAATTGCATTAGAATGACACAAATTACATATGTTCTTCTACAAGTTCTGTTACCCCAATCATTTCACCCCCTATGCTTGGAAGACTTTCAAAAATAATTAGTGAGGCTTCTTCTTTCCTATCATTTCTAATATTTGCTTACTATAGCAAGTGATTTTTAGATTTATTTTAAGGTTTTCTTAAAACAGTCATTTTCTGCACTTAAAAAGTATTTTGAGTAAAAAAAATTAGCCACGGAACCTCTGGCAAATTTCTGTCAACTCAAACTTTGAATTTTTAATCCTGAGACTTAGAAAGAAAGTATAATAATGAGCAGATCCAGAACTTGCCACAATGTTTGGGAAAGGCATTTAACCTATTTCCTGCATCTACAGCAGACAGAAATTTCAAGTATTGATGCTATTTCAACCACGCTTGCAGAGTAAGTGAATAAACACTTTTATAAAGCTAGAAAAAAATGCAAATGAGGGTTTAGGAACTCGGGTATTTTGTTCTAGTTAAGGCATTTCTCTTCCTACCTGACATTTTAGAGATTCCTTTCATTCTATTCCTATCCACTGAAAATCATGTTGTTAAGATTGCTTATAGTCTTTTCTCCATTTTCTTTCCCTCTGAAGAACATCAACATCCACTTTTGAAGCTTTTAATCTCTATGATCCTTTCCTTTGTTGTTTAGTCCATTTCTTTTAAACCAATCCATCCACAGATCAAAGCTTGAAAAGATTTCACGTTATCTAACCTCTACCAGCGTACCATGAGATCAACTAGACTTATACCATCAACCCAAGAGTAGAGGGGAGAAAAAAAAGTACTCTAGCAGCCTAAAAACTCATACAAATGGAGAGAAATTGTTTCCTCCAACTGTAAGCAGGAGAGGAGCAATTGTGTCTCTTGTAAAGGAAACCAAATCAGTTTCAAAGAGGAAAGAGAAGCATTTCAAATACACAAGAAGGAAGAAGTCTGGAATTTTATTCTGAGCTTCCTTTTCCCCTTTTTAAGCAATTACACAACCAACTTCTACTTGCAATTTGTACGTGTGATTTCATGTGCATTAAGCTAACAAGTCTCCTGACATGGAGGAGCCTTTAACAGCCGCTGCAATGGTCGCGAGGGATTAGGCTGGCTAGACAAAAATACTCTCTTCATCCTAAGTTTTATAATGCTCATTTGAAGACTTGCTTGCCACATCAACACAGGAAAAAAAGGGAATGTTCAGTGCCATACCAGCTTCACTCTGTCTCCATAAGTGGAGACCATTGCTGCATTTTTGGACGGCAGTGAGTCATTTCTCAGAAGCAGTCTTAGAGTGACTTTGGGGTGGCTGAGCAGGCAGCCCCAAAAGACAGATGAAAAGATCAAAATGCCTAGCCCTGCTTCCTCTATACCTATTTTTCCAGAGATTTATGGAGGTGAAACAAATCAAGTCTCTTAACTGATCTTTTTGCCTGGCTGGAATCTAATCTAAAATTACAAGATTTTAATGTGTCTACACTTTTGTCACATTCAGTAGCCACTGTAATTATCTCAAGATTGTATTTAATCGAGGGGTCTCCATCCAAGGGCTCCAAAGTATATTTAGTGATCAAGACACCATCCCAGTGTGGAAGTGAATGAGCTCTTATGTGGAGGGAAGCTTGAGGACCAAATTGTAGAAAACTTTGCCAGGATTGGAACAGAATACCTGCAGCACAGCCAAAAAGATTTCCTGGCTCTCAGCCCTACTTCTCAACCATAATAAATTCCTTCCAGTACATACACATGTTCAAAGAGAAACACCAGTAAATGGACAAAAAAAAAAAAAAAAAAAAAAAAGGTGAAACCCCATCAAAATAAGTAGATAAATAGGTCAAAGAAAATATTGTCCTGCCAGGGTTTGTCTTCCCTGCACCAGACTGCACAAGTTCTTCTGCATAAGACTGCTTCACCCAAGTGAGAATAAATGCCTGCACTATGACACAGGTGTGTCTCTAAAAGCAGTGACAGTAGTTACTGAATAACTGTCTTACACAGAGCATTTTGTGCACCTGACAACCCTCATTTAAGAGTGCATACTCTGGCCTTGGAAACACAGTAAGAACTTATTACAATGCTATTAATGTTGAAGTTGGTTTTTTTTTTTTTCCTCTAAAGAGCTTTCAGACTGAATGCAGTACATTAGACAAGTTCAAATGCATTTTTACCTTTGACCACAACTTCGGTTTAATTCCAGCTCTGAAGGTGAGGGTACCACCAGAGGAACATACAATACTGGTCAGCACAACTCCCAAGAGCTTGGAAAGCCTTCAAATACTTGTTTAATTTCAGTGAAATGTTTTTTGCCATTCGACTTGGAATTCTGAATTTAAGGGATCCTGCCCCCTACATCCTAAATGACAGCAAGTAATCAACTCTGTGGTGTCTTGGGGAGGAAGGAAGAGGGTCTTAGAGCCACTCTCCTAGCACACTGCTAAAGTTGTAAGCACTTTTCTTTCTGAACCCCTGTGGTGGAGCAGGTTTGCCACACAGATCCAAAATTGCTTAAATAGGTAACTAAACTCAGAGAAGGCAGAGTTAAGTGGTAACTGCCTGAAGCAGTGCAAAAAACTCGCTCGCTGCTGAAGTGAGAGATGATTTCAAGCTTCCCATCAGGTCCTGGCTTAAAGGAGCCCACTCTTACTCTGCCTTTGGTGCCTTTTCAAGAGCCACAGGAAGCATGCTGACAAAAATGCAGGCTTTGCTCATATAGCACTAACAACAAAGGACAGGTCCTAACTCATTCCCATCTCTGATGCAGAAAGGCAGACAGACTCAGATATACATTTCCCTGCAGCAACAGCATTGTTTCCTTTGGAGACAAAAAAACCCCTCAGTACACAAGGCCCGCCTGCAGCTGCTTCCTCCTGCCCACCCCCTCCTTCACATCCTAAAGGAACACGGGCTGTGGTGAAGGAGCATAAGTAGGAGTATAAGCAAGGCCATTACCCTGTCAATTCTCCCTCCATAACTGTTAAATTTCTTAAAATTTAAGGTGTTGGAAGCTACTAAACAAAGTCTTTTCCGAACCTGTTGGCACAAAGCCCAAAATCTTTAAACACGATCCAACAAAAAGAGAGCGTGAAATGAGGCTTCCCCCCTGCTCATACTGGAGCCTGGCCAGAAGGGAGGCCACTCCTGTCTCCCAAGGTTCTTCAGCAGGTTCTTCAGCTTGGACAAGCTCACACAAATTAAAACACTGCTTGGTAACAATCAGCTACATCTAAATTAAGAAAGTGTGTATACAATTCGCCTTTGCCGTTCACACTTTTACACTAGAATGACTCAGCCTGCCTGCTCAGCCGTAACTCTCCTCGCTGAAACGAGAAGGAATGGAAAAACCTGTCAATTCAGGGGTTTCACATTTTCATCTGCAGGTGGAAAAACCCTGCAGCTGAATGCTGTTTCTGGACATATACAAATATCACTTAGGTCATCAATTAGTGCAAAGTGCATGTACTGTACTGCACCAGAAGGGTTCAGGGGCAACAGGGTCCTCAATGACAGCACAACCATACACATAAAGCCCTAAAAGACACCTCTGACTAGTATCCATGCTTGTAACAGGAGCAAAAAGGAGCCACAGCAAGGCAGGAGCTCTGACAGAGCAAAGGGTGAGGATGCACCTTCATCACTGCTCCGAAGCACATTTACCGCGGTAAAATGTACCAGACATCCCATCCTCTGTGTGCCCAACACCTTTGTCCAAATGCCAAATCAAGTCCTAATCAGTGAGATACACACCCATAGCCATTAGTTTCTCTCTCCAAACATGAATTATTGCTTGAGGCTTTGACCTGTGACACCAAATTTCTGTACTGCAGGGATTTTCGTTCCAGTAACTGAGCCTGCCCCACAGAGTTTTCCTGTGCAAACAAAGTTGGGGCAGTAAAACTGAGAGCAGAGCTCCTGTGACCTGATGCAGAACATTTGCAGGAAAACCCTTCTTTTACCATGCAAGGTTGCCAGGAACAGCAACTGTTCAAAACAGAATCGAAACAAAATTTAGTGTGTGATGACTGCTTCTGTGAGAAAAGTCAGGAAAACCTCTATGCTATGGTACATGTTAAGTTGGATACAAGAGACTCTGCCACGCTCACATTTTCATTTCCAACTAACTTAGAAGTCCAAGATGCACTATGCTTTACATTTAAACATGACTTTCAATAGTCAAAAAGGTTTGTTGTGGTTTTAGCCTACTGAAGTGAAACTGCTTGATTTCACCTAAAAACCAAGGCAAAAATGTTTCACAGAAGACTATAAAGAAAACTTGAAATAAAATAAGCAAGACCCACTTTTGCATGTTTTTGAATTTTGGCTGACATACCCTACGTTAAGAAACTGTGCCAAAATCTTGTGAAGTGCTCGCCTTCACAGCAGACTAGAAAGGTTTTGCCCAGAGCCTTGCTTAGGTGCAACTGATTAAAATACAGCTCAAAAGAACCATGCCACCCAGCCAGATATGAAGAGATTTGTTATTCTAAGACTTAGAAATAAACTGGGTTTGATGCCAGAAGTGAGTCTATCCAAGTCATTATTTAATAAATGAGTCTGTCTAAACTGAGATTTATCTCATATTTGCCCCTAAAGGCAGTAGGAGCTGCTTTTTCTTAAATATTTACCTAACAATGTAATTAGTCACAACATGTTTTTGTTTCAATTATCAGTGACTAATGGGAGTATTTTGTGCATATGTGGTAACCGTCACACAGTACACTATATGCATTTTGTTGCATTCTGTGCTTACATATTCGAGAAAATGTTTTCTGCATCACATTTCAAAAAAACACTGGAGTCTTTTTTTTTAAAAGAAACACCTTTCTGATTAGAAATAAAGCTTGGGGTGTGCCTTCTAATATGGAACAAGTTAAAAAAGTCTCTCCTTGCCACAACTCAGTCCTGTGAACATCCGAGAGCAATCCTCTCTTTCTCAGTAATTATTTGGTGCAATTATTTAAATTATCTATCAATGTTACTTTGTCCCTCTTGAGGTTTGTACTGGTGTATTGGGGGAATTTAGACAGAACTACTCAGCTGACTTCTGGTGATTAATGTGTTCCCTATTACAAGCAAAGCTATTAACAAAAGGCACAATGTTACTTAATATATAATCCTATATAAAATCCCACAATTCCTACTATCTCCAAAGAAAAACAGGAACTTAAGGGCATGAGAGTTATTTAGATACTGCAAAGTCTCCTCATAACAGAAGAGAAAGATTTCCAGACTCCAGCAACACTGACAAAGGACCTCTCAGGGAGCATGGAAAGAGTTAAGAGGCAGCTGCAGCGCTCCACAAGCTACATCTGCAAGGTACAGCAGGGACAGGGGAAGGCAAACAAACCAAACTGAAACCATTCTTCCGCGCCCGGCCTCTTCTTCCTGTGATGTCACGCTACAAATTGCCTGGGCGCTCTGCTCTGCTCTCCAGAAGGAGCTGGGCTGGCAAGAGCCGCCGAGGGCTGTGGGCTGCAGGAACAAACACGCTCTGGAATTCGGTTTCTGCCCTGGCAAGCAGCTCCCTTCTGCTTCTGCTTCCCGCCCCATGGGGCCAGCCAGCGAGCCGACAAACTTGTTGTACGGAAAGGAGGGAGAGGGGGAAATGCAAGTGCCGACACTTCGCAGCGTCCAGGAAATCGTTTCCTAAAGCACGCTCGCTCCCAGTAAATTTGGATGGACAAGGCTTCGCTGTCACAGTCTGCAGCCAAGAGTAAGGCAGAAGTCCTACAATGGCTTCATTGAATCGAGGCGTGAAATGGAACTAAGCAAGCTTTGGGGTGACCTCATCTGCCAGAAATGATGCATTTTCTGACTTTTGCAGAATGGCTATGTGATTACAAATAGCACTCAGCAGAGAAGAGAGACTTCCTGTGATTTCTGCTGGAGATGAACTCCCCTGCCACAGAGCTCACCTTCCTTCCCTGAAGCTTCAAAGTGTAACAAACCTGCCAAAGCACACCGTTCAAATACATCTGACCTGCAATTCTTCTGGAATTTCAAAAAAGTTGCAATAAGGTCACCAGAGAAAACGCCAAATCACAGGAACTTTTAACATACCATTATAATGGTAAGCTCTAATTGTTCCACTGAGGACTCCTTTAAATATACTTTGTACGGGTGTATCTTTAGCATGGTCTTTGTTCTCGGCCTCATAGCGAACTGTGTAGCGATCTACATTTTCACTTGTACTTTAAAAGTGCGAAACGAGACTACAACTTACATGCTTAATCTAGCCATATCAGATCTGCTTTTCGTGTTTACATTACCCTTCAGGATTTATTACTTTGTAACCAGAAACTGGCCATTTGGAGACATTCTCTGCAAGATTTCTGTCACCCTCTTTTACACAAACATGTATGGGAGCATTTTGTTTCTGACTTGCATCAGCGTGGATCGCTTTTTAGCTATCGTACACCCCTTCCGATCCAAGACTCTCCGGACCAAAAGGAATGCAAAGATTGTCTGTGTTGCAGTATGGATAACCGTGCTAGCAGGCAGCACACCAGCAAGCTTCTTCCAGTCCACAAACCGCCGGAACAACACGGAGCAAAGGACGTGCTTTGAAAACTTTTCAGAGGACACGTGGAAAACCTACCTATCCCGGATTGTTATCTTCATTGAAACCGTTGGGTTTTTCATCCCGCTCATCCTGAACGTGACCTGCTCCACTATGGTCCTACGGACTTTGAATAAACCGCTTACATTAAGCCGGAATAAAGTAAGCAAGAAAAAGGTACTCAAAATGATATTTGTCCATTTGGTGATATTCTGCTTCTGCTTTGTGCCTTACAACGTTACCTTAATCCTTTACTCCCTTATGAGAACGCAGACCTGGGTCAATTGCTCGGTGGTGACCGCGGTCAGGACTATGTACCCCATCACCCTGTGCATCGCTGTTTCAAACTGCTGTTTCGACCCCATAGTCTATTACTTCACATCAGATACCATTCAAAATTCCATTAAAAAGAACCGGTCCACCAGACCACGGGATGTCAGATTCTCTGAAAGGCCAGTTTCAGAAAGCTTCATTCAACACAGCCTTCAGACCATAAAAATGAAAATATTTGATAGTGACTCTACCATATAAACTATATTAAAAGACTATTGGGACTAAACTGGAATTAGAAGCCTGCACATTTCTTCAGCTGTGGACACATATTCTTATATGTAAAGGCTGTGCTTCCTTCATGTCTGAAAAGTTTATTACAAGGCTGTAAAAGCATTAAGCATAGTAGCACACAGAAAAAGTATTTTAAAATCTATGTCAAAGGTCTGTTCTGAAAGACTGTTATGTTAGAAATGAACTTTTGGGTTTAGAGGTCGACCAAAGTCCAAAGACTATCTGTCAAGTCAAACACAGTAGATTGTTTTTCCTTCCTGAAGTTAAAACAGTTGCTCAATTCCATAATGATATCAGTTTCCAAGGTACTGAGGATGGGGGTGAAGCCACCTGCTCTACACTGCAGGAAAATTGTCCCATACTGTCATACCACCTCAGCTACTGTGTCTTCTCCCATTTCCTCCTGTCTCTCTTACTCCTCCCCTACTGTCTTTTTCCCTGCACCTTCCTTCTTAGGGACCACAGGAGGCTTCAAATCAGTGGGTTACAAGAACTTTGTTTCTCCCAGGTTTATCTGATAAAAATACATGCTCTCTCCACAAGCCTGTCCCCTATATAAAGCAATTAAGTCTCCTGGTAGTTTAGAGCATTTGGAAAGTCTCAGACAAACTGGTTTTTCTTCTCACCTCTCTCTCAGAAGCCTGTGTGATTAGAACAAAGCAGCTTGTGATGACTGAAGTTAATGCTTCAGGTACAGCACCACTTATTAAAGTCTTGTGAGGAGTTCTTAAACTCAGCATGAGTTTTGAGGAAAATAACATTCTCTGAGTAAGTTAATTTGATCTCAAAGTACAGTTTCTTAGAAAAACAAGACCTCTTCTAACTAGAAATAAACATGTGCATCAAGTAGATTATTTCTTCCAGGAAACTATTTGGTGTCCCATAAAGAAATTCAAGACACATTAATTTTGGAGTGCAACTTCCTCTCAATTT
Source organism: Phylloscopus collybita (assembly GCA_027886175.1). Classification (NCBI taxonomy): domain Eukaryota; kingdom Metazoa; phylum Chordata; class Aves; order Passeriformes; family Phylloscopidae; genus Phylloscopus; species Phylloscopus collybita. Next base: position 17,885,742 of record JAJNNQ010000007.1, read on the forward strand.
TTGCATCCTAGAAGTAATTTTAACATGAGCATTTAAAACTTCAAATGCTGTTTTCTTTCAAACTTTAAAAAATATAAAAATAAAGTACTTGGGTCTATGTGCTGGCAAAATTAAGACACTTTGAAAAGTCATCCCCATGTAAAAGGAGGAGTCTACAAATATTATTCTTACAAACAGGAATACGTAGACAAAACTGCTTTCAACATCATGCTATATATGTTTCCCAGCTACTAGAACACTGTGTACATTTTCCTCAGAATTAATTTAACATCACTGTAAAATAAAATAAAATTTAAAAGGTAAAATAAGTGTTGTTTTTTCCTCCCTAAAAACAATGGAGTCAAGAATAGGAACTGAGTGTAAACAAATTTGCACTTAAGATTTAGGGCAGTCAGCTGCAACACACATACAGATATTTTTAATATGAGATATTTTTACACCAGGGCTGTAAACAGAGGAGTGAATCAATGTTTGAAAAAATGCATATTGAGCCATCAAACAATATGATACGTTGTTATCTGGATGAATTTATTTCCCCATGCAACGCTTCCGTTTAATTATTTTAAATCAACCATACATTGCCTCCTACTATTGGGAAACAGTTACTCAATGACTGGTAGGAACTAGTGTTGATTGCATTTTAAATTTAACTTCATTTTCAACCTTTATCCACATAATTTATGAAAGGAAAATTCAAATAGTATGGCCTAAAGCTACAAAGATAGCATAGACATAAATGTCTTCATAACATCTGAAATAAGCAATCATCTTTGTTGGGAATCCTAAATTCTTCTGATTCATATCCAAGGTTCAAAAAAATGCACAAACCCCTTGGCATGAGTAGAAATTCTCTGTTTTCCATATGCCACTGACAAATCCAAAGTCCAAAAACCAGACACACATCTCTAAAGTCTCAATGCCTTTCTCTCTCTAAGGGGTGTGTTTAATATTATCCTCCCTCCAAGAAACCTGAGACAAAAGCCCCTAATGTCACTGCTGGGATATGTCTCCAGGGTACTACTCCCCCGAGCTTGTCAAGGCCCTTACTCAGTTGAGTGACAATTTCTTCAGCAGCACCCTCTGCCTTACAGCAGTGAGTACCCAGAGCCTCACCCTGGTAAACAGAACCTACTTTTTCTGAGATTCCAAAACTGCAGTGGAAAAATAAAAACCCGTCACTAACTCAGAAGCAGAACAAGCAGACAAAGCCACATATATGAATGTTCCCCTTTAAACCAAACTTTCCTAGGTGTATTACCTCAAGCAGCCTGGAGAAGCACAGAGAGTAGCTCTCTTTGCTTTGCACTCACTCTCCAGGGCAGCAGCTTCTATTTTTTGAAAGAGCACAGTATAACAGAGTACAATAGCTTTCTCATCAGTTAACAGCTCAGTGTCCAGAAGCCATTTGAGGAAACTTTCTATTTTTTATTATTAAACATTTTCACTCTTCCACAGGGAAAAAAACAACAACAACAAAACCCAAAAACCCCACAACAAATACCCCAATGAAAAAACCCAACACGGTCAAAAAGCATAATCTGTAATGCTGAGGATCAGACCATTACTTGAAAAATTCCTGATCTGACTGATTCAGAAGAGAGGGAGTGAAACTGTGCCTCCCCCAACATGCTGATGTAAAGACAGGACTGGATGAGGTTTTCTCTGCCTTTTCTGGTTCTGCAACAAGATTATCCTGGAGAGCTGTGGATGGAGCAATGCTTTCAGCTACATTCCTCAACAGATGCACTCCCTCTGTCTGCTCTTGACTTTGATACCAACTCTTCTGTCTCTCTGGTTAAGGTCTTATGACAAAATTTAAATGTAAAAACTAGATGAGAAGTTACATTCCTAAGTCATGCCAAGACATTTCAAATAAAAAAAGGCTTACATTTTCAGAGCTCCTGAGGATCTGAACTGGTTGCAACCAGTACTTCCTAAAAGTGCATTCTAAAAGCATATATTTTTACTCATATATCTACCCAGGGAGAGCTAGGAGTTCAGTTTTAGGATAAAAACTTTAAAAATTGTTCTTTTTAGTGTAGTTTCTTCAACTACAAGAGTGCAGAAAATGCACATTTCCCATAAAAATAAAAGCAGGGCAAATTTAATTGATTCCAAGCATGTTTTTGATCTAAATAAGGCAGGTATATATGATAAATAGTTAATTAACCTGCAGTTTTACAAGACAAGAAAAAAAATTACAATAAACACCTCAGATTTACCTGAACATGTCATTATTTCAAAAGATGCCCTTTTTTATACTTTTGGTATTCAGCTTGAAGTTTTGATTTGTGGTATTCTGCAAGAATTTCAGGAAATTTTTTTTTCACTTCAGTATACTAAGTCTTTTACATTTAAAGAAATACCAATACCTAGTCAAATATGTCTTTATATTTTTCACCTAAAAGCATGTAAAAAATCCCTATAGAGATTATTTCAGGCAGGTAAGGAATCCTTAACTGAAATCAACCTCCGAGCTTTTGTTTCTTAAGGAAGTAAACCTCAGTCACAGAAATGCAAAAATTGAAAAAGGGCTCTTGAGACCAGGTAAAAGATAAGAATGGCTGTACTGATCAGACCCCAAACATGCAGCTAATCTACAATCCTGACTCCAACGGCAGACTAGGCTGGAGGCCTGGGGAGCAAGATAACAGTAGGAGAAGCACACAAATCTTTCTCAAGTGCTGTCCCACTTCATCAGTCATATCTCAAGACTTTCTAGGTCAGATGTAATTGCATGTTCAGCAAAATTTTTTCTTCTGTGAGCTTGTTCTGTCTTCCTGTAAATGTGCTTAAGGTTTTTAATGTTCACAGCAGTAAAACGTTCACACCATGGGTGTGCATAGGGAGGACAAAACTAAGAAACACAAACATCCTTTTGTTTCAAACCCACTAGTTTCATTAGTGTCCCTCTGATTTCTTTGGAAACAGGCAGGGAACACCAGACTGTTGTTCAATCTTTCCATATCACTCCTGATCAAACAGTCTTCCACCATCTCTTGCAAATAAGAAAGTGATTTTCACTTTATTTTCAAGCACCATCATAACCAAAGATGAGATTTCAAGAATTACACGAAGAACTCAGCTAAAATTATAGAACCCTGTGAGGTTCACTTTGAGACTGGTAATTTTGAAAATCCCACCTGAGCACAGTATTCTCTACCCTTATTTATTCTTTCAAGTTATTTTCTAAGAGTTTTATCAGTGAAAAGCAATTTGCTCATACTTTTCCAGCAGTAAATGTAATACTACAAGGTTCTTGCATCTGTGCAGACCTGTGAATCCTGTCCAGTTCCCTTTTTTGACAGACTATTATCATTTAGACCTCAGGGTTTCTGGCATTTGAGTACCACTGACAAAATGAAGACGGATACATTTCAAAAGCTAAGGCAAAATGTAAATCAGAATGATTGTAAATCTAGAAGACAGAAATGCCTGGGCTGCATTTGTTATCCAATTACCATAATATTGAAAACATTGTATAAACACAACTATCACTGCATTAGCACATTTACAGAACATACTCAATAGGGCTCATTTAAGATGAACCAAATTCAGAAAGCCATGCTTGCACAGTCTAATACTTCTGCAAGAAGCTGGATGGAGAAGTTTTGCTTTGACAATTCTGGTTTGATAATGAAGCCATATTTATCACCTCACCCTCACCCAGTTCCTGTAATACAGCTGCTTATAAAGCAAACCTAGCTCTTCCTGTAGGAAAACTGAACTTACTACAAAATTTAAACCAACAAAAAGAACCCTTCACACATTTTCTGGTCTTTTATAAAACCTACCACATAATAAGAAGGGGTAAATTTTCTGTAGTTTAAACCTCAGAATCAAGCTACAAGCAATGACAAAGGAAGGCCTCTAGAAAGAAGTTCTACCCCTTCTATGATGAGATAGAATATTTTTGCACACACATAGCTTTAATATTTCCTCTAACTCTATCTTTTTTAAACGGTGAGTTCCTGCCTTAAAGAACAAAATTCTTAAATAACAATGCTAGCAACAGGAGGCACACAAAATTAATGCAACCATCTTGGGAATGATATTAAGTCTACATCACATGAAAACAACTGTGGGTAGGTTAACTGTGCTTTTCAGATAAATTCCTCAAATATTGCTGCTTTATGAAAGGAAGTCAATTGGAAAAGTTGATTAAGTACATAGCAAAACATGGACAAAAATGAGAATACTGGGGATAAAGCAAGTACCAAAATATCGACCTTTTCAGCCTAACAAAAGTTTGGTTCATTAATGAAATCAAATCCGAAAACTGCTGGTCTATTTAAGTTATTTCACACTTCTGACACGTGAAAGGAAGTTTACTACATATGCTGCATGTTATTGTATTTCATACACTCCCCTGGGTAACAAATGCAAAATAAAAAAAATAAAAAAAAAATCAGTACCAACTGCTGTCCAGATAAGATCTGTGAGCTCCTCTCAGCTGCTGGAAGGTGCAACAGGCACACAGAGAGCGTGCCAAGCACGAGCTCTGATGTGGGCAGGGTGACTCCCAGAGGGAAAGCACAGGGTGCTGGCAGTTCAGGGACGTACCCAAGCCAAGGTCAGACCAGGCAGAGTCTACCTGGGGGAGCCTCCAGCCTCTGCTCAGGGGCTCAGGAGAACACCAGGGATGCAGCTGCAGAGGCTCCACGCTCAGCTGTACCATGGGCACTTACCAGCCTGCACTTAACCTATTCTGACAGGCAAACCCAACCCAAAGGAAAAGTTTCCACCAAGCCTAGATGGATTACCTTTCTGGAGGATGGTGAAAGACCATGCCTGCTTAGCAGCTGTGAACAGGGGCATCCACATCCCCCACAAGGGCTTTTGATTACTGGAAAGTTATTTTAAGATAGTGATACAAACACATAACTGAAATACTGTATATTTATACAGTATAAAAGCAGGCACAAAAGCACTTATTTGGCCTACAAAAAGGAAAGTCAAACCCCATGCTTTTCTGCATGCAATAACTTAAAGAAAGTGCAGCAAAAAAAGAAACAAAAACATCTTCCAATAATATATAATTTGACAGTTTGATAAGATACTAGTATCACTTTGAGAGCCTGAAAATTGAACAGATAGCTGGGGAAAAAACCCCAAACCTCCACATTAGAATGTTTGTTTGGCACCCACTTTGCTTCTAAATATCAACTAATTTTATCTTCCATAAAAAAGTTACCAAGAGAGTGAGTCAAAAGACACAGCAATAAGGAAAGAGAGTAATACAAGGTTGTGACAGTTACCTAGGACCTTGGCTCAGATAAAATAAGCCAGACCAAAATAAAACCAAAACCAACCAACAACAACAAAACCCCAAAATCCAAAACAAAACTTCATTCTATTCATTTTACCATTTTTACTACAGAGATTCATAAAACTACAGAGTTGGAGAGCATAGTCCCATCCAAGGAGCAACAGGGATACAGTCACAGAACTTAACCCAAGCTTTATTTACTTTTGTATTTGAGGAGACAGTCACATCAAATTTGCTGCAATTCAGCAAGATTTTACAGAACTGAAGAACTGCCAGGATACCTCCCTGAATTCTAATATATTTTTCCCTCATGGGCAACCTTTAAACATTCCTACAAAGTATTTATAATGATACAGATATAGCAGTGCTGTAGGATGAAAAGCTGAAGTTCAAACTATCTAGAAACATAGTAGGACTAAAATCAAATTCCTACAGCTATGATATGATCACCAAAACATTGAACAATACTAAAAAACTTTTTTAAAAGTTTAAAAACCCCATCAACTTGAAAAACAAATATTCCTAGAAAACTATTTCACTATTTCTTGTTACTTATAATCAAGCAACCGTAGAGAAAAACAGAGTAAAGTCTATCATGTTAGTGCAGACTTATTTCTGTGACTAAATCTGTACTTGGTACTGGTGTACAGACAAGAAAGGTATCTTTATGATGCACCAATAGAGCTGGCAATTGCACTGAGCACAGCCTACAAATCCCAGCTCCCTGTCACAGCTGTGAATCTATAACCAGAGAGATCCTGACACAGCTTGGGTGCATGACCTCCATGTGAAAACACAACAGTGACTACAGACAAGATACACAGGACAAGCAGCCACCTAAAGCAAACCCAGGCATAATTACACAACTGTCTTTTGCTAATCTCCCTTTCATGCTTTAAGGAAGAGGGAAACACAGTTATGAAAAGCAGATAATTCTACAAATCATATTGCTCCTACTAACTTTAACAGACAAACACTACAGATGTAGCTCAGGTTTGTCATTGAGACAGATGACAGTGGAAAGCGAATAATACCATTGTAAAATACCTGTTTAAAATAAACAGAATGAACTGCTTCCTGGAAGTACAGCTCTGTCTCAAGTATAGTGGACACCTAAGTATCTAGGTTACAGAAGTAGGATTTATATCCCCCTAATTAGAGAAATGCTCTACCTTAAAGCAGTAGATACAGTAGGAAAAAGCTTGAAATTCTTAATCAAGACTGGCATCTAAATGTCACAGAATGAAAACTCTGCATAGCTGCCGTGTCTTAGGTAATCCCTTTGGTCATGTTTGTACTTGAAGCAAGAGCATCTTAAGGGTTGGGCTGACTTGGTATACCTGCAACAGATAAACTTGTTAACACTGCTAACACAATCAAAATCCTCCAGTGCTAGTGAGTGCTTGTACACTTTGTGAGCATCTACCAAGAAGTGAACACACTGTCAACACAGACAAAAGCAGGAAACACAGGACCTCAGCTTTAAATGTTCTGGCTTCTATTCCAGTAGCCTGGAGGATTTGCTCAAATGGTAACACCCAAGCATGAATAACAGCTTGAGTCATCTTCACGATAAATAGGAGTGGCAGGAAAGATGTTCAAAGCGATGGGAGAGACAGTGAAGACTTTAAATTCACTATTCTTCCTGGTTTTTCAATTTGCCTTCAGCTGCTAAGGCAGAAGTTTCAACCCTCAAAAAGCATAGCATGGTTTTCATTAAAGGAAACTCTTCAGGAGTACTAGAAAGGCATGGAATAAACACTCTTACATATTCTATTTAAGCATTTATTAAAGAGTGTGTATATATATATAGCCAAAATTCAAAAGCATATAAACATAAATACAGTCATATATTTTTATTATATTATGTGGTATTTTCACAAATACCCAAAAAGCAATCATCTTACAGACTGCTTAAAATGTGCCCTGTATGATAAAGGCAAAATCACAGAAGGTTTTCCAGCCACAGCTGTGACAACTGAAATGTCATAACCTTAAAAAAATTTAAAGTACATGCAGCAGAACCATATGAGCCTTGAGCACTATCACGCCGAGGAGCAGTGGTGGTCATGACCTCTCTCATCCTACAACTGTGTGCTTCTGGAACACGCTCATGATGCAAGCAGAAATATATTTAGTATGTACAGACAGAAAACCTCAAATATGTTCTCAGTTCCTCGTTGAAGGTTAAAGCTGCATACTCCTAATGTAACTTTGTCAAAAGGAGCGTGGTGAGCACATGACAAGCCATCCTTTGGTGACCCTTAGCATGTTTTGTCCCCTGCAGGAAAAACCCTAAAATATTCCATATCACAAATCATTGCCCATTGCCCATGACACAACTGATGTCTGCATGAGCAATCTGATGCCTGCAATTCCTGAGGTGCCTGTCTTTACACCTGTGAAGCTCCCTCAGTAGATTGCATCCTGCCAGTGAGCATGCTTGCAGATGTTGTCATTCTGGACATGGCTCATCGCTTATTTTGTGCCTAAGGCTGTCCCCCATTCACAAATTAGGTATTCCTCTATCTGAGGAAAGGCAGAATTCAGCAGGCACGAAAGGAGTGTGCCTGACACAGACCAGCTTTCCCAGGAGAAGCCAGCTGCTGTGCAGAACGGCACACGAGTCCCACAGCCCAGAGGGAAGAGAGCACAGGAACGTGTGACTCATTTGCCAGCACTGGAGTCACTCATGGCTGAACCCACGACTACATCTGGGGCTGGTAACACAACGAGCCACAGCCTGTCTTGAGGCCTCAAGGGCAAGTGGCAAAGCACAGCTTGCAACCACAGAACTACACATTCTCCACTCCTAAATCCATGCCAGCAGCTGAAAATAGCCCCTGAGCTGCATCATGCCCCAAATCTTGCCTAGGCATTGTCCAGAGGAGAGCTGACAAATGCCAGAACAGGCCAGGGAACATGTTACCAAGGAAACACCCCTGATGACTGTAGGCAAGTATTTAAGCCCTAACTATTGTCCCTTTGAGACCAATAGTACAAACTCAGCCCCAAATACCCAGCCCTTGGTGCCTAGCCTTACTTGGCTGCCTATCAAAAAGATTTTAGATTCATTCTTTTAACACAACAGTAAACCACTTACACAGTAACCTAATGTATCAAATGTTAACAATGTGACCATTCCTACTTCTTCCTAATTTAAAAGGAATCATTTAACATGCCAAAACCAAAGCTACCTTCAGAGGAGCTGTAGGACTTCAGACATACCTAACAGAAATCCCTACTGAGACGGACATAAACAAGAAAATATCTTAAATCCCCTTTCTAGATGCTCAATTCCTCCTTACAAGGAGCACAGAAACCTAATCTGAAACAGGCACGAAGCACTCGAGAACAGTGAACTCCACAATAACTGCATCCTTGTACAATCCAAGACCAGGAGGCTGCATAGCTAAGCCTGTACTATTCTGAAGTACTAAGGAGCACTTCCTGACCTGTAACTGCTCACAGCTTTACCCTGACCTGGATTTGTCTAATGCTTTTTACGCAAATCTTAAACATTTTATTTAATATTTCTTCCTTAATGCATGATCAAAGTAAGTCTGCTGTTATTCCAGCTCAGCAAGTTCGTCATATTCATGCAATAATATGTTCTTTGGGAATACATGGTTTTGAGCACGAAGGCACTTCTGCTGCAGTGAGCTGCACAATTTAAAACCAACAGAAGTCTTTGGTGTGGGATGAGGTATTTAAGTATAAACACTGACTACACAGTTAGTTGACAAATACTTATTGCAAACATTAAGTTATGTTAAATCAATGCTGTGTGATAAAACAATACTGTAGATTTCTTTGCAAATACTGAATTGACAATAGAAACCACAGAAAAGAAGTTAAAAAAGGAGAAACATGGAGCACAGTTTAGGCAATGCTACATGAAAGAAATTATAAATAATGCAAAGCACACTTGTCTACTTCTACTCATATTTTAACCACTAAGAGAAGTAGCTTCATGCAGCCATCTTTATCTTGCATCAGTCATTAAAACTCCAAAACATACTGCAACTCCAAATGACAGCATATATCAATAATGGCATTCCTCTCTCCTTAGAAAAATAAAAACACTAATTAGGACAGCACGTATTAAAGAGTAATAGCCAAAGAAGGCTATAGTGTCAACTGCATTGGCTGCAGTGCAATGCATTGCTTTAGTTTCACATCTGTTAGTTATTCACACAAAAATAAATGTGAAAACCACAGCTGAAGTTACCAGACCAAAGCAGGCTGTGAATGAATTCTCTTTAGCTGGCCACAATGAACCTTCACATTATGTTCTGAGCTGTTGGATGGTTGCAGGGGGTGATGCAGCTGACCCTGTCCCTGTTAACAGCAAGAGCTACCACATAACCTTTTAAAACTCCAGTTCTAGGAGAAATACCCCTTGGAACACTCCTAGTGCTCACATGGATGAGCCAACAAGTTAACACAGCTAACAAGAACACTGTGGTCTGTAGAGCTAACCAGGAAAGTGTGGAGTGCTTCTGTCTCTAACTCGCTCTACCTCCAGACAAGGCTGTGGTTGGCCTGCAACACCAGTGCAGAAGAACAAGACCCTTTGGCTACCCCAACACTGTACATGTGGAAGGGCATTTGCAAGGAGCACATTCTCTAAGCAGCAGCATGAAAAGCATTGCACCTTGCTTGTACCTCCCCATTCAGAGCTTGTGAGCAGAATGGAAGCTGAGAGGCAGGGAAATACAGCTGGATTGCTCTTCAGGTACAACAAAGATACTCCACAGGCATTTACTCCCTTGAACAGCACGGCAAAACCAAAAACACCCCACCGGTATTTCACTCAAAACACATTGAAAACTGACAGACTTTGTGCTTGATTTGCTTGCCTGAAAACATGTTCTTCCTTGTTTATTGCTAACAAACTGCAGTAAACAGCAACAAGTCAAAGATGAGACATGGCAGTTGACAGGGCTTTCTCTAAGGGCAATTCAGATATTCTGCAATTTGTTCATATAACCTTAGTTTGAGATATTCAAAACAGTTACTTTTTTGGGTGGCCACAAGGGAGATCAAATGGGTAGAATTATGGAAAATGCTGTGCATGAACTCCCAGGCTGGCAGGTAATAAGCTATCCCTTTCATAGGAAACAGATTTTAACTATGGAAGGGTTTAAATCATATTTCTATAAGTACAATAAAAATGAAGCAAAGGCTATTCAGCATCTTTGAGTCTAAAGTAATTTCAGTTCCCTTTAAAGTTACGAAATCAAAATAGTGCTCAAAATACTGTAAGTGAGCACAAATTCAAAGTAAAGAAAGACTATTGTAAAGTGTATTTCTATTTTGCAAATAAAAATTACGCAGAATTATTAATATATTCTAAGCTGATCTCCTCATAATCTTCATCTGGAAGCAATATAACCTCAGTGGTAAATATTTGAGTAGTTAAATGCGACTTCTTTCACGGCTCGATAAGTATTTAAGAAAAAGGAACTACTTTTCACATGATTTCATCAGTATGTACTTGCCCCTTTTTAAAATTAAGAATTATTGAGAAGAGTATTCAACTGATTTCCACCCTTTATTTTGTCTAGCTATGCTTTTTTTGTTGTTGTTGTTAAAGAAAGGATGACCTAGAAAAGTTTCATTTCCTTCCTAAAGCACAGATGACTAAATCAGCTAGCTATGCAAAAGCAATAAACATATTCACAATGAGCAGCTAAGGAGTAATATATTATCTTCAGAAAACAGTAAAAACCAGAATCTTTTACATTCACTTGATGCAGCTTCCCAAGTCAGGTAAAGGTCAGATGCATTTGAGACTGGTTTTTTTTTTTTTCAGAAATTATACAAGGCATTTTTCCTCACAAAAGCTCTGTGACAAGTAAAACTGCAATATATTCAAGTTATTCAGTATTAAATTGTCCAATCCTTTTAAATCTCTCATTGAGATTTTTAAACTCATTGAGACTTTTTAAAGCAGTCAGGAGAGTGTGCAAAGACGGAAGCAGACAAGCCTTGTAAAGAAACACACTACCTGGGAGGGTGCAGGAAACAAGAACTAAACAAAAATACATAGAAGTAAGTGGGGAAATCAAAGTTGCATTAAAAAATATTTATAAATAAATGTTTTTCAGAAGTTTATATTTTTATTTACAAAGGCAGATGTTTTGGGGTTTTTGTTTTTGTTTGTTTGTTTTTTTAAATAAGCTTTACTCACTCCATTCTCTTCTTTTTCATTTTAACATTTTTGGTGGGGGGGTGGGTGGGGGGGAACAAAAAGCAACAAAAAATACACCCCACCCCACCCCCCCCAAAAAAAAGTCACTCTCTAACCATATGAGGACATTTGAACTTCCTCAAGATGCCATTTTTCTTGGAATGTTTACAATTAACCTAAAGAAACCACTTATGGTAAGACATTCTTTAGCAGTAAGAAGGCATCTGGCTTTTCTCTACTCCTTTATCAAGTGTTTGGAGGTTCAGAGGTATTTCCTGGTATGAACTACACTTCTCTAATTGCTTGCCCATTCTTGAGGGAATTGCTAATTAAGCAGACACTTGCAAACCTTGTACACCATTGCATGGAGGCAATACCCAGATAAGGAACTGCAGAAGAACACAGTAAACCACTCTTTTTGTTCACCAACTAAGCCTTTCTGGGATACCTCCACAGCCTCCTATGTCAGCCATGTATTTTCTCCTGTTTTTAATAAGTTAAACTTTACAGGCAAAACCAGCCAATATTCAGATGTGAGGAAAGGGTAGATCTTCTGCACTGGAGGAATCATGGCTTTATATTTCTGTGTGGGGCTTCAGGCCCTTTGCTACAGTGACCTAAAGACACAGCAAGATATTTTGGCAGGGATAATGTTTCACTAGTCCTCCTCGTCTCCTGAGCACTCTGCCATTTACAGCTCACAGCCCTTCCTCCCCCTGTGGGCAGCAGAGGAGGCAATGGAGGCCAGCACAGAATCTTGGGGTGCCTGTCCTAGCTGCCACAGCTGCCCTCAGCTTTTAAGAGAAGCCTGCTGTGCCCTCTGGTGCCAAGCCTCCAGCAATAGGAGACATTCACTGTCTGGAGCCTGGGGAGACCCAGACCAGGTGATGTGGAGGTCAGTGAAGCAGCAGGACCCCTGGATACATGTCATGTACATTCCTTTTCATCCCCTCCACAGGGCTCCACTCCACATCCTTTCTCTGGCACTAGGTAATCTTTGTAGGCCCCTTCCAGCTGAACTATTCCATGCTATTAACACTGAAATCAGCCACCCCAAAATGGTACCAAACATGTCCCTCTAGAAACTCGAAAGAGTCAAAACATTAAAACACATTTAAGCAGAGCACTCAAAAAAAAAGTCATCAACAGGCACAGAATTATTCCACTATCATTTGTTTCACAAAAGCCTGCAACACCCATAATTTTTGAAAACACAACTCTCTGGATTTTCTAGTCTGAAAGTCCAGGTCTAAATTAGATTATCCTGCACGCCTTGTTTGAGTTATTGGGTAGAAACTGGTGGATATGGTGCACTGCTGGCCAGTATGCTGGCTTCAAGCTTGTTCGTAGCAGGTGCCACATCTTGCTTGTAGAGAGTCAAACCCAGGTATCCGTACCTCTATCTTTTGTCCTCTTAAGATTACAATTCCCAAACACCTTGTGCTCATTTGCAAGTTTCCTAAAATAGTGTCTGCTTCTTAAATAACCCCTTCCTCATCAGAACAAAAAGATATGGGATTGGTTCTAAAATGGTTGCTTTATGTCTGGTCAAAATTACCAGCCTCTATAGTCTCCTGCTTTGTGGCATAAATAGCCTTTTTCTGGTTTATAAGTAACAAACAATGAAAAGAAACAAATGTTTGATTTACTGAAATACAGTCTAGAAAAACTACCCAACCTTCCAGCATTTTATTTTAATGGCATCCAAAAAAACCAAAGCGACTGAAATGCAAAGGACAATGCAAAACAATATTTTAAGTACTATTAGCAAACATATCAGATGCCCAGAACTGAGGTCCTATTGCCAAGTAGGAGTAGCAACTGGATAAAAATTAACTTTCAAATGAAAGCATAGGATTTATTGCCAACTTTGGTACCAAAACACAGTAAAGGGTATTACCCTTACGATTTGTGCCAGACTAGTAAAATGATGCTGGGTTACCATCATGTAAATCAGCAGACCTATGTTGACTGCTTCCTCTAATATGCTTCCTTTTTCCAAAACCAGAAAACATGCCTAAACTAATCCTGTTTTGCTCTTTTAATTTATTTTTCTAGAACCAAATGTCAGCAAGACCACAACTTCTTCTATAGAGTTGGGTGTGACTTTTTTCTAGGTAAGCACATTATACAAGGGCAAATTCTACTTCCAAGTGTTACTCACAGATTGCCAAGCGAGAGACTCCATAATTCGATGTTCACAGTGCTCTAGATGCTTTATCATTTCCCGTGTTAGGCTGGGTTCTGCTTTAATAAAGCTTTCGATCACCTTGTAGAAGTCAAAAGCTTTTAAATCAAATACATTGAGAATCCATGGGAAAGACAAGTCTGTTTCAGTACTGGTACTGTCACTTTGTGAAGCGTTTCCTGAAGGGAAAACAGACTATAATTATCACAAGTTCTTCATTCTTCCACTCTTGATGTTTTTTCCTTTTTGTGTTTATTGAATCATTGCTAGCTCAGACATTTCAATGAGCTGCTTTTTGTGTTTTGGGTGATTTTTCTGCTATTTATTCTATTTTATAGATAAGAATAGATGGTAGTAATTATCAATAAGTAACAATGCTATTAAGGACTTTAGATTTAACTTACTGCCATATGTAGCCATGACAACCTCAACAGCACATGCCAGAAGAGATGTGTGGAAGATGTTATCATTCAGAAGTTTGCTGAAGAGAAAGTAGGTTATTAGTACTTGTCCCAGGACTTAAAATAGCAGACTTCAATAACAAGTCAGGGGCAAGTACCTGAAATTCTGCACTGACAGGCGCTCTTCCTCCTGAAAGACATAAATCAGACCAAACTTGTGAAGTCTCTTAGTATTTCATGAGGTACTGCCAGCACTAAGATAGCAGTACTAAAACTTACCGACTTCAGCATGGACTCCATTACTCTGTAATAGAGACGCACTCCAAGCTTGTACCTCTGTTAGAACGAGAAATTCAGGAATAGTACAAGAAGTTTTGACAGAATACAACAGGCAGACTCTTGTGTTTTAACAATCCAGAACATTCCATTTTTTGACAGAGCCACTATAAACAAGTTACTGTCCCCAGTCCCATTGGTTAATAACACTGGAGAGGCCCCAAGGGCTACCCACTAAGGTGTGTGACTACCCCAGCCACGTGAAGATTTAACCAAGTGTAACAACATGAATCGTGTTCACATTGATGCACAGTTAACAGGATAAAAAGCAGGGCTGACAGACAGGAAGGAGACTGTCGAGTACAAACTTGGTTGGATTTATTTTCCGAAATCCCCGTCGAAAGCACAGCTGCTCTCCTGACTTTATAAGGAAGTGAGTCACCTTTGGCAGTTTTAGACCAAGTTAGCCTAATGAATGCAAATTTATGTTTCACTTAATGTATTTTGCCCCCCAAAAATTTTCCATTCCTCAGTGAAGTACTTCCAACATATTTCCACCCAATTCCTATTGCTCCTTACATATTAAGAGGAATTTCTTAAATGCTATCCTTACAGTTCTTCCTCAATTTGAAAAGCATCCTGTTACTTTTTACCTTTACTGATCTACATTGAATGTGGACAGTCAGTAAGTCAGGTCTCAAACCAGCTAGTGCTAACTAACAGAACTCAAGTGAGTGATATTCAACCCAAATACTTACCTGTGAACCAATTTCAGCCCATCCCTGTCCAACTGCTTCAGCAAATTTCTTTTGGAAGATGTGGTCAAAACTTTCCACTCTTTTCAGGATACTATCCTTAGGGTTCACTGTGCAATTCTAAAAAATTACAGGAAGCAAATTAGGGGAAGGAAAGGCGAAGAAAAGACATTTTTACTTCAGAAATATTTCAATCACTTAAATGATTAAAAGTCCTGTTTTCCCTTGTAATACCTCTCAATAAGGTAATGAGCATAAATAAAAATAGAGTATTTAAAAGAGTTCTGTACTTATTTTTCTTTTTGTTTTATAACCCCTTTCTTTTCCGTTCAATACATACATAAAAGAATTTTAATATATAGCTCAGTGACTAAAGTATTTAAGCACTTAAAAGGTTCCAGTGCACAATATTAGAGAGAACTGCTTTCTAAAATGAGTGACTACATTTAAACCAACCCAAAATAAATGTATTTTTTAAAAAACACATGCATCAGATCTACAGGTGTATATTTTGCTTGAGTGATAATTCCAAGAATCCCACACAAATCTTCTTCGTAGTCACTTACATTGAAGTACATGATGAGAGTATCTGATGGTTTATCAGTTGCTGAGTTTAAAATCATAATCAACTGCTGAATGTTATTCATTGCCGCTCTGGAAAAACACAATAAAATGCACAATAAGCATTAAAGTTGGCTTGACAGTTTCCAGAATCTGAACAGAAAATCCACACAAAAAACCCCTATGACTTCAGTTCTCACTCCAGTTATCTAACAAACTGTTTGGAAAAATCTATTGCACTGTGCTAACTACTATGAATTCTAGCAATGCAATTTATCTGATTATTTACACATGGATTGTGATAATTTTAATAACCAAAAGAATGGCTTAACACCTAAGAAGCAGTTTGATTCTTCTATGGTATTGCTACTTCCTGAATTTTTCATTGTGGTTTTTGGTTTAAAGTTGAATTTTGTGCATTTGTTTTAAATTTCTGTGTCATTTAACCTCAATTTGCCTCATATCACCAGTCAAGTAAGTGCAAACCCAATTGCAACTATAGCAGTGAGATGCGATTTTCTTTAATCTGCTTTTTACAAAGTATTGGTGAAAATCACCTCTGCCACAACTCCCCTAATGATAAAGAAAAACATAAGGACACTGGAAAAACATAAAATGAAAATATACAGCCCTTTCTCACTATGCTCATAACTAGCACTTACATCCTTTTAATATACAAACTTCTACATAAATGACCAGATGCAAATCCACTGATAAAAATTATTAGATTCTCTCCAGTTTCAGGGGGCTTTAAAGCAGATTCTATGAATCTAGATTCAGAAATACAACACTGTAAGGTAATTCAAAGGAATAAGCATGGTGCTTTCAGCATATACTATAGAGGGTTTTGTTTAATCAGGGAGAGAAAAAGACATTTTCCACTGTAAGATGGTGATCAAACCTTTGCTGCCATCTACTGACACTTCTGTGGCTTCATGAAAAACAGTTCCTACAGCCCAAACTCAGTGCTGGTGAATAGGCCTTCACATGAATTGCCTTAAATAGCATCAGTTTTGGAAAAATCAGAGCAAAGCCCAAGTGTGGATGGAGAGAATCTAAATATCTCTACACTTTCCCTCAAGATCAAAGTTGGTTTAGCACATTTCAGATTTTTAGTAATGCAGAAATTCTGGACTCCTGGACTTTCTTAACGTTGATAACTTTAAGGACGCATCTTTGTCACTGTTAGAGGGCTTTATATCTACTACAAATAAAAAAGTATCAGTGATCAGAAGTACAGTATAGTTTACGGAAAAAAAACCAACAAAACCAAGGCCACAGCTCCTTAAAAATCAAAAAAACACTACTCTAAAGATGAGTATTTCTAGCTATGATATTGAACAAAAGAACACACTCAAGAGAAGAAGTCATACCGAACAGGAGTCTGTGGAAGTATAATGTTGATTTCCTCATCTGCATTGTTTTTTAGTGGTGTCCTCTCCAACTGTGAGCTACAGAAATGGAAAACAAACTTGTGAAAGAATAATGCACTTCAAAAGGCAATGTTTTCTATAAAGACTTACTAATCTGAAGAAAAAAATGTGTAACAGATTTTTAGAAAATCTAGATGGCAAATTATTTCAGTTATTTAAATTCCCAAGTAGATCTGCTTTGAGCAGGATGTTGGACTAGACAACCTCTAAAGTTTCCTTCCAAGCTTTTTTCTTTTCTAGAATTCTGTTCACAAACATCTTGATTTATATGTAGAGATGGTATTAGTTGCATTTTTATCCAATTTTAAACTAGTGTATTTTTATGCCATAGATAAATTCAGACTCGCATAGTAAGCTCACAATTAATTATAGAGGTGTTGAATTGTCAGAAAACACTAGCATATAAGTGTAGGACTGAGAAAAAAAATCAAATCAAACAATCATAGAATGGTTTGAGTTGGAAAGGACCTTTGAAGGCCATCTAGTCCCATCCAGCTTCAATGACCAGGGACATCTTCAGCTAAATGGGGGTCCTCAGATCCCTGTCCAGTCTAACCTTGAATGTTTCCAGGGATGGGGCATCCACCACACAAACCATTCAGTGCCAGCTGGCTCACAGCCAGACCACCACCTCTGGCACATCATCTAATGAGCTAGCATGACATGGCTCCTCCTCATGATTCCTGAGCTTTCCCTGGATGACAGGGCCTTGCAAAAAGTAAGAGTTAGAGCAGAGCTTCCAAATCATTTTAGGCAATCACAGTCATACGTTTCCTATTTATTTAAGTGATGATATAAAGCAAGGCTTTATATGAACCACAAAGCTAGTAGGTCAACAGGATAGAGAGATCTCCATTTATAACACGAGGGGGCAGAGAGCAACACAAGTTTGCATTCCCTATTACGGAATGAAAGCAGTAAATGGAAATATTACCAGGCTATGACATCAGGCTGCAGGGTCTCGTCGTGATTCAGAAATAGTCTCGCGTCTATATCTTTGTTTTTGAGATACAGCTCGTCGTACTGTTTCAAGATAACTTCAACCTCAAAAAGACATTGAAAGAACCCCAAATTTATTTTACAGGAACAAGCTTGACAATCTATTGAATAACATAAGTTATTCCTACTTCATGATTACAAGGCTGAAAAGAAGGACCTTGGAGCTCACAAAGTTACTTCTTACACAACAGCTGAAACACACACAGAGGAAAATTACTGGTTATAAGAGAAAACGATCCAAGGTCATAAGAATTTTTTGATGAAATGTAGGTCTTGACACTGTAAAAACAGCTAGATTAAGAAACAGACCTGCAAACCAAACTAACATCTCCGTTTTTTAAAACCTTTCCTCCCAGAAAAAAGGGGTGTCTCCAAGAGCAGGAAATACAGAATGCTTGTTCTTAGAGTACCTGTTTGGCAATTGGCTCAGTCCCTGCCTTTGCTGGTTTGGACAACAAGGCCTAAACTCAAACCTTTTTTCTCAGTAAGAGTTTCCTCATTTCTTATTAATATATTTGCACTGGAGTAGTTCTCAAGAGACATGCTTATTGCTACAAAAATAGACTTGTAATTTCATAGCCACACTGTAGTTTTTTTAGAAACTTAAATGTTTCTTAATTGACAAAATCCCAGATTGATATGACTTTGCATGGAAAAAGTTACTGGATTGTTTAAATTTTTTTTAATTACTTCTTTTTATTTTTACTCCTGAGTGACTAACATTAACTGGAAGTTTGCAATTTTTTTATTGGAAAAAATAAAAAATGGCCCTCCAGATTTGCTGCTGTGCTCATGCAGAAGTAGGCAGCCACCTCAATTATCTGCTCCCTGAGCCCTTAAACATATTAAATGATGCTGTGCTCTGGCAAATTCTTGCTAGAAAAACAGGCAACAATGCATATGAACCCAAATTAGTCCCATCTCAAGAGAGAAAACTGCAAATACCTCCTAAACAGATATGCTCCTCACCCTCTTCTTAACCTTTATCAAATGGATTTGCTCCAAACTTATCTCACAATTAAAACTTTGAGATTAGGTCTATTAAACCAAGGACTGTATTTCAATTCTCATTATCACTATCCTTTTTATTTAAAAACTTAATTATATTTACATTATTTGTTATCTTCTTAATGGCTCATGCAGTCTTTTCGTCTAAAATATTTCAGTATTTCCTAAATTTCAAAAAAATCCAGCAGCTCTCAGACAAGATGGCTGTACTGGACTAAATTGGAAGAAACCTTTAGTCAAAAACAGGAGTTCTGCATCAATCTATTCAACAGTGCATAAAGCCCAACCAGCAAACACATGAGAAAGACAAACAAAATATCAACATTAAGCCTCAAAAGCTTTTCTTGCTTTGGAAGGAAGATTAAAATTTTTCAAAAGCTCAGTGCTTTTTTATGGAAGTCAATTTAAACGTATCACATTGCTAGCTATTGTACTGATGATTATGCATGACTATTGGTTAGTTGATTACATGTATGAACTGACTACCTCTGAAATACACCTCTAACTTTTGCTCTGGCACTCGAGGTTAAGGAGCAAAGATCACACGACTGGATTTTTCTTCAAATGCATTATTTTGTAAAATTTTCACCAGCAAGTCTTATGCTAATAATTTTGATATTGTGCTTAAGTTGAGCAGCTGTGGGTGAAAACCCTGATTTGAGAATAAGCTGTATAATAACCTTTGCCTAGAAGTTCATATAGGGTTTCCCAACTATACATACACACATAAATGAACAAGTCTAAACAGCCTACTGATACCCTGAAATAAATTTAGGAAGAGATTAAGATCTTCAGTGAGTCCTGTACTTTGATCCCCACCCAACACACTATGACATTGAACAGAAGATATACTTGGTTGAACCTGCAGACTCATTGCTCTAATCAGCTTCAGAGCTGCTTATTTTCAGGTTACCACATCTACTGGTGACACACAGCTAAACTTACACTTTTAAGAATGATGAATGTAAACACACTGCAAGAAGTTACCTATTAAAATGCACTCTGGATGTAATTGCATAGAGGTAGAGTCTGCTGCATCCAGGCAACAGCTCAGCAAGATGAAAGTAATTCTGAACAGACACAGCAGTCCAAACTCTGCCAAGTTGTGAAACTCCAAATATCTTTCCAACAACACTACAATAACATGTCTCATTTATATTTAAATTAAGGTGTATAATTTAAGACTTTAAGCATTTATAGAGTGACTTCAGAGACCTAATATTGTAATAGTTGTATATTAGATGAATGGCCTTACCAAGGTCATGGATATGCAACTCTTATGTTTTGCTTTGAGCAACAGCTTTTTGCTTTGAGCAAAGCTTGGTTTAGCCTCCGGAGATCCATTTATTGGATTCAAATGTATAAGCAAAATATACTTTATGAATACTGGAATCCCTGCTAACCCACATTCCTGAAAAACACTTCAATTTTCTAGATGATTTTAGAAGAACCTACTGGAACTCCATCAATGGGTAAAGGGCATCTTAAGTAATTTGGCATGAAGTAAAGCACAGTTGTTGTACAGTCTGTAATTGGGTTTGCTTGGGAAGGTTTTGATAGCTGGGAGTGCTACAGGGGTGGCTTCTGTGAGAATCTGCCAGAAGTTGTGCCCATGACCAGCAGAGCCAATGCCAGCCAGCTCCAGGACAGACCCTCTCTGTTGGTCAAGGCTGGGCCAATCAGGAATTACAGTAATGCCTCTGTGATAACACATTTAAGAAGGGAAAAAAGTTAGACACAGAAACAACTGCTGTCTGAGAAAAGAGATGTGAGAGGAGCAGCTCTGCAGACAATGAGGTGAGTGGAGAAGAAGGGACAGGAGGTGCTGCAGATGCCAGAGCTGAAATTCTACAGCTCCTGGTGCAGGCCATGGTGAGGCAGCTGTGCCCCTGCAGCCCAGGGAGGTCCGTGGGGATGCAGAAATCCACCTGCAGCCTGTGGAGGAGGTGGATGCTTGAGAGGGGGCTCTGACCCCGTGGGAGGCCCATGCTGGAGCAGGGTCCTGGCAGGGACTTGCAGATCCATGGAGAAGGAGCCCACAATGGAGCAGTTTCCTTGTTGGATTGTGACCCTTAGGGGGACCCACACTGGAACAGGCTGTGCCTGAAGGACTGCACCCTGTGGGAGAGGGACCTGTGTTGCAGCAGTTCATGGAGAACTGTTCTCGGGATGGACTCATGCTGGAGAAGTTCATGGAAGATCTTCTCCTGTAGGAAGGACCCCCCCCACTGCAGCAGGGAAAGGACTTCCACTCACTGTGCAGGGGCAGGAACATAAACTGATGATAAACTGACTCCTCATCTCCTGGCACTGGTGATGGGAAGGAGGTAGACCCTGCGAAGGAGGGAGGTGTGGGGGGAAGGTGTTCTTAACATTTATTTTACTTCTCATTATCCTGCTCTGATTTTGTTGGCAATAAATTCAATTAACATCCCTAAGCTGAGTCTGTTTTGCCAGTGATGGTATTTGGTGAGCAATATCTCTCCCACCCTTTTCTAAACTCATGAACCTTTTGTTACATTTTCTCTTCCCATCCAGCTACAGAGAGGAGTAAAAGAGTGGCTTTGGTGGGTGCATGGCACCCAGCCAGGGTCTGCCCACCACAATGTCCTAAATTCCTCCACTTACCTCTGGTAGTCCATTTGAAGCTACAATACCGGCAGAATTCAAAAAAGGAATGAAGCTTGTGAAATACACATTTTTGACCTAAAAAAAAAGAAAAAATGTAGCATTAGCAAGGTAGAGCGTTAGCCACGTATACACTGCTTTCGCATCTTTAAATCAAGACACTGAGACATTTCTGTAATGCACTGTGGCTTGTTTGCAATAAAGAAAGAACAAAAATTGTTATATATCCAAAAACACAGTGATATGTAAGCATGCAATTGCTTTGCTGGAATACTAAGTGATTAAACTGGATAAGAACTGCACTTTTCCAGCCCTCTGACATTTCTGTTTCCATCATCCATCTGGATATTCAAAAATCAGTCCTTCTTACACAGAAATAGATTTAACAGCAGAGGAAAAGGCAAATGGTGTCTTTTAAGATCTCCCACAGAAGCAATGGGCTTTTTGCATACATTTTCTCATCATGGGATGCAGCTGTGAAACCCCATCAGAGCAGCCCTGCATCCATATGCTACATGCTGTGATCAGCCTGTAACTTCATATTGTATTCTTCCTGATTCAGTTACCCTGGCAAAATTATCACCCGTACCAAAGGGCTTCTTTTGGGTGGTTTTTGTTTGTTTTTTAAACTACTGACTAGAAAAATTATAGAATGGTAAAGTACCTTCAGTACTGAAGATAACTACTTGACAGAATAGTTAAGCTGGCATAAACAATCACATTTTAAAAGAAGACTATTTAAATAAATACATATTCCAGATGGAGTCTAGCAGCAACTATCAGACTTTAAAGTGCAGGCATTACCTCATCTAAATTACAATCGTGCTCTTTACAAAGGATTTCAATAATTTTTGTGTCGGTATCAAGCTGCTTTGCAGTACGTGAGCTCCTGTTCTGACCTCTTCTTGGAGTGCGAGCTGAACCATTTACAGTCACTGCAGACACAGAAGACTCTGGAAAGGTATGCAGAACCATCACAAGGTTAGAGCCATCTTAAGAAAGAAATTTAAGTTATTAAACCTAGAAGATTCCACTTCTTATATACTTTTTCAGGTCTTCCCCTTAAATATATTTTCTTTTTCACCCGTTCAGCTAGGTAAGAAACCTTCATTACAGAAAATCTATACAAAAAGGAAGCTAATTTTTAAAATTCCTGTATCAGTATTAGGACATTTTGTTTTTAAGAAGCTACTCTACACAATATGTAACAGCACTTTCTGCAAGTAGCTTTAAATGAGAATCTGTTTTGCAAGGCTAGGAAAGCCTTATCTTTTCACAGATGGGTAACTATCTTTTGTATTTTTAAAGAAGTATAAAACAAGAAGCTGAAGGATAATAAATCAATGCAGGACTTAAATGGTGGTGGGAATCTGGCATATGATCCTGGAGGGAATTCCTCCTTTCTCCAAGTACCCCCAGACACACAAGCAGAAACAAACAAGTCCAACTTGAAGAAGGTATCAAAAAACATTAATACAACAAAGTAAAAATATTTCATTTTGTTAAACTCAAAGTATACAGATTCAATGGTAGAAACGTGCGAATTATATTAATAACACACATTAACGTGGTTAAATACTGCTGGTTTAAACCTGACACTGTAATCAGCATATTGTTCTCACCTGTAACTTCATTTGCATTTGAAAACTTTTTTGAGGAACTCTGACAAACTACACTGCAGGGGTGGTTGCATCTTAATCCCCTCAGCCTTAGTCAGATCATAAAGCTTGACATCATTTATCACAACATGAAGCCTCTTGGTCACGAAGGTCTGAACAATACATTGGGTTATTTTCTCAAAAAATGAAGAGCTGTTTGACAGTTCATACACAGCTTCACATTAGAAACCCAGTGCTTTGCACTTAGGACAGTGACATCCATATCTGCAATTTAGTCTCAAGTGGCATCATTTTTTTTCAAGATACGATGCACAGAACCAAATTGTTTCTAAAAATGAGTTCCCACTCTGCACCATTCTACTATGAAAAAATAAATCAGTGTGAACATAGAATTCAAAACCAGGTAGTTTCAGTTTAGTGGTTTTGGAAAATCATCTGCTTTTTAACACCTGAAATAAGCAGCAGCATATATGTCTGTCCTACTAGGAAGGACAAATTTAAATTTAAAATGGTACTGGAGAAAAGCAGGGATCTGCTTGTCCTAAACCCATCCTTTTCCCCCCTTTATTTACATTCACATTAGAATAAGAGCAGGGTTAATTTGTTCTTACCTGCAACAAATAATCACTAGGTCAGATAAATATCCTCCAAAACATAAAATTTAAAGAATATAGTATTGAATACCTTATCTATTCAATGACATTACCACCTAGGTGGATGTTTAGTTGCCAAAGAAAGAAATAAAGCAAATAGATTTAGGCTAAATATACTACGGTTACATCTTGACCTACCGGATTATAAATTAATTAGTATCACATCCTGTGGCTCCAAATATTAACTCAAAAAGAATTCTATCTTTGAAAGTTGCTATAAGTATTTACTTTCTCTACCTTTTTAGTGAGGTTTTTCAAGGTATAAAAACTTAATGGATAAAAACTTACTGCTGAATAGAGGTTTTTATAGAGAAGACTCATTATATTTTTACTTATAATAGTAACACTTTCAATAGCCAAAAGTATGTAATAAAAGCAAAGCTGTCTACGTTTTACCTCTACTCTTTTATTTTGAGCTGCTACCCACTGTATATTTGATTTAAATATCTGTCTAGTCCAGTATCTCACACCTTTCTGCTGCTGTCATATTGTTATACATCAATGAATTAAGTTATATCACCACATTTCCCTTTTGTAACTCAAGACAAAGCCTAAATAATAGTTCCCAGTTATAATCTACCCAGAACCTGAATTCTTCTACCAAATTAAACGTGCTGTTTTAACAAATCCTTAAACAGCTTTAGGGCAGAGGACATAGCAAAAATATATTTTATATATGTATTATATTAAATATACTGCCACATTCAGATAATAGAATTCAAGTTGATTATCATCTAAATTGAACTAAAACAGAAAAAATTTTAATAAGCTTAAGGAGTTTTGTTATATTAATTATATATGTTAGCATGACTATTAGAAATTTAATACATTTACTCTCTACTTTAATGAACAAAAAACAAAAAAAAAATCTTACTGTATGGTTCCTTGAGCATAGCAGGAGGTGACAGTTTGATAAAATAATCTAAGACACACAGCAACAACTGGAAAGAAATCACCAGGTCATCTTCCACTTGCAACACTTTACCTGCAAATATTTAAAAGGGTAAAGAAAACCTTTTTGAGAATGTTTGACTTAATTTTAGAAGTAATCTTGAAAAACAAAGCTTAGGCAGTTCCTATAGTAAAACATCCACTAGAATTCAGAAAGCATCATGCAGGATGCCAGTGTTCTTTAGAGGCCACTGATTTTAAAACTCATGGTGCTTCAGTCCGTGGCTTTAGCGTTAGCATACACACAAATAAAATTACTGTGTAAAAAATCCTACCCTCAGTGCTCAGTCCTGATTTCTTTTTCTTTTTACTATAAAGGAATAACCTCTTACTTCCGTGTAATTCCTCCCTGCTTTCTTTTCTGCAGTCTTCTGCAAGCTTTTTGAAAGGTACTAAACATTCAGAAAGCAGGAGCTGCTGGTATACAGTGAAGAGAAATTCAAAACATGCTATCACACTGTAGGCTCAGCTTGTCAAATTTTTATGACATTACTTAAAAGTCACACAAGTAATAGCATGAAAAGCACTTTTAGAACTGCATTATTCCAGTTGTTCCCAAATTATGACTCACATGCCAGAGAAGATCTACAGGGCCATCTCAAGACAGCATGCATTGCCACAAAAAATTTAGGAAGTTGATAGTGATTTTGAAAAGCTACAGGTCTACCTGTGCTCTACTTACATGTGCAATTTTTGTATTTATTTTCTATCAGAAGTAGCAAGCATCACCCAGGCTCTTCTGAAGCTCCAACTATTTTCTAGTAAATTTTAGCTTTCTTTTTTCTCAAGAAAAAGCAGGCTATAAAACCTTTTGTGCGTTTTGCTTTATGCTTAGGCTTGGAAAATTCTAGTGACAAAGCTCCACAAAACTCAGCTGATCCAAGGCTGATTTTGCTCTCAGAGATTCATACACTTCACTGCTAACACACACCTGCAGTAAGCAGCACTTGAGATACACGATTCATTCCTTTTAGTAGGAGTACAATGAGACAGGAACTCCATGGACTACTATAAACAGTTCATCACTCAACATTAACTGCAACTTACACCTTTTCAAGAAAGGTTTGTAGCATTCAAAGGACATGCTTTCAGGGACTTATTGCAATACCTTTTTAATTTTTTTATTAAGTTACATATATTTATAATATACATAAGCTTATTTTTAAAAATGTGCCATTGTAAGGTAATTATGCATTATTAAAATGCTGGCAGACCACAAAGCACCTCAGAAAAGACTTAAATACAAAATAGCAATCTTTAAAGTAAAACAAATAAAAAATCACAGAAATTTTAGAAAGCTTAAATATATATGTTTATATACAGAAATTATGTCAGTGAGAAGAAAAGCCAAACTGTACACAAAGAAGTATTATTGAGTAGTTACAAAAGCTTGGCAATCAAAACATTCTGGGTCTGTACAATACTTATTTGTAATAAGGATACTAGTCTCAAATTGGACATGTAAAACAAACAAACTCATTTCAAAAATATTAATCAAAATGACTGTATTTTAGCCAAAACTCACCTTTTGCCAGCAAAAAAGTAATCCAGTAATTTTTTAGGACTAATACAGAACTGAGTTCAGCAGAAATCCTGCAGGGAAAGAAAAATACTTTGCAGTGACATCTCTGTAGTAATTTAAGTTACGTTTTAAAACATGCTTCAGTCTAGGGAACTATTTAACAACATGCAACATTTCCCATAGAGTTAAATTTACTAAAAATCTCATTCCATTCACTCTGTATGGATTATGACTAAACATTTTTAAAACTTAAGTCCCTGTAAAGCCATTCAAGAATCAGGAAATATCTATATCCTCCTCAGAAAAGAAAGTGAATGTAGACAATTCCCTGAACTGCTCTGAGCTGTCTTCTCTTGTGCCTTTGACTAATGCCCTACTCTCCAGCCACAGCATGAACTCAAGCTCATTTGGGAGTTGTTAAGGCATCTTTTAGTAAACTCCTTTGTTGCTGTGATTAGGAAGCTCACTCTCTGTCCAAATGCTCATTTCCACCATGCTGAGACACATGCCATTGGGTGGCAACACTTCATGGAGGGGGAATATATATAAAAAAAATATATATATAAACACGATATGATACATATCTACTTATATATGCATAAACATATATACACACTATAGATTTTTATATCTATGTATATAAAATATATACATATACATACATTTTTATATGTTTATACATATTACTAAAGATGTAATATACATAATATGTATAGATCACCTATATAGATATATATGTAACATATATAATTTCTGCATCTCCCATCATCTCATTGAAATTCAAAGTCCACACTAAATCTGAAAACACACAGTACAGCATACTATGACTTAAGCCAGCCCTGAAGGGTTAAAAGATAACATATCATTATGTTTTACATCTTATCTTGACAAACACAATTTAGGAAAATCAAACTTACTCACTACTAGGTTGTTCCAGATAAATAAGGCCACAAGTCCTGGAAAATCAAAATAAATCCTTATTTTTGAACATGCTTATGCAATATCTTTGATGTCAATGCAGTTAAAAAATACCAGTTCACAAAACATTTTTTCAACTTAAAAAAAAAAAGCTGACTCAAAGAACAGATTAACAACAGACATACTATAGCCCTGCCAAGCCTGAAATAATGTTGTTGTTTGCATATTTA
Organism: Phylloscopus collybita; assembly: GCA_027886175.1. Lineage (NCBI taxonomy): Eukaryota > Metazoa > Chordata > Aves > Passeriformes > Phylloscopidae > Phylloscopus > Phylloscopus collybita. Next base: position 17,913,349 of record JAJNNQ010000007.1, read on the forward strand.
TGTCAAAGCTTAGACAGCAAACCAATTTTAACTTGGTATAATAAAATTGCTTTCTTCCAGAAGACAAGATTTGTACATACATTGTTACTCAGTGTTTTGTACAACACAGCAAAGCCTGCTGCAGCTGCACAAAACATGCTATAAAAGGGCATTTAAAATCTTTAGTATTTCTTCAGTGTCATTGCAAGCCTTGTGGTGTAATGCTGCTTTCCAAGTATTCTAGGTACATACCACTTCAAGAAAAAAATTCAGTTTATGCAAAAAACAAACTACTATGATCTATATAAACAATGATCTATATGCCTTCACTCTATAAACTACCAAAGGGTGACCTCCTACCACTTTCAAAGGTTATTTAAGAGACATTTGAGAATCTTTTGTGATTCAGAAGGCAAAATGTTAAATAAAAAACTTATTTAGACAGTAAACCAATCCTCTTTATATCTGTAAAAAGCTTCAAGTGAGTAGCAATCACCTGTCATGCTACTGTTTGTACTGCAACAGGGGGGTTGTTTAACACACCATTGTGATAGTTATGGAGTAAAATGTAAGAGGTGTTTTATTTAATGCATGTAAACAGCTCAATTTCACTGTTCTGCAAATATTAGTTTAAATGGGCTCCTATAACATAAAGTTTAAAAAATTTATATACTTAAATCTTGCCAGACAAAGAAATCAATTTCAAAATGAAAAAGCACACACTACCTTTCAAACTTGCGGTATAGTGCAAATAATACATCATATTTCTTTTTCAGCCTTGATACAGTGCTATCAACTTTAGTGCTTACAGTATCCATGTTAACATCCACCTCTTTCAGAAACTGAAAAAATGTGCATACACTGAAAAAAAGAAAAGAAAAAAGATGACACATACCATAACTCATGAAAACAGTAACACTCCCCTAGCAAAAAGAATGTATTGAAGAAAGTACAAAGCTATTCTGAAATAGCTCTTAAAAAAGAGAAAATAAAAACTCATCTCCATGAAATCCCATTGCCTTACTTCACTAGACTCCAGCACGTTGTTATTACTATTACCTGTGACTGAACCCTTGCTTTGGGAAATGTTACTTGTTTACCTTGAGCCCCACTTTTACATTTTCCATGCGTAGGAATATTGTTCAACCTGGCAGCAGAAATATCTCACAATACAGGCTCTACTACAGAAGGAAAACACTCTTGCCTAGCAGAGATATTATCTCTGGGAGTCAGAATTCACTAACTAGACACACCTTTGTTCTTGTGCTGCCAGCAATACCACAAACACCCAACACACACCTCTCAGCTCTCCTGTTCTACTTGAGAAATGCCCCTACTACTTCAAGAACGTGAACCTTGGCTCCATCCATGCTAAAGAAAGACCTAGGAATGAAAACTGTGTTGATGAATATGTTGAATTACATAGAATTTCAAGTCTTTCAACACAACATCTCCACCCACTTGGAAATACTACTACAAGGGATCAAAGTTCTCCCTACACATCCATGTAATATTATGGCCATCAAGGAAACATTTTGTTATGTTCATAACTAAAATGAGCAGATTGCTAAAAATTAAAGAGGAGGAAGCTATCAAATATTTTCAACTATTTCAAATTTATCAAATATATTTTGATCCTTTATCAGAATATAATATTCTCAGAGACTTTTTGATCTTTGTCAGATTAAAGATGTAAGATACAAAACCATCCAGAAGCTCATTTAAGAACTCTTACCATGAATTAAAAGATCTTTCCAATATGTCTGAAGGCTCTAGAGGATGACTAGTAGAAATCTCTGCCAGTTTGACCTAATAGCTGAGAAAAAGCCCAGGGCAAACAAGCAGTTGAGTATTGCATCACAATCAGCAGAGTAACAGCTGACTCTTTGAAACCCTGAGGGAAAAAGTCTCAGTTTTCGGCACAAGTTGGTCTGTGGAACTTGGGTGGAAGATGCTGAATGTCGCTGCACAAATGCAATTGGCTTTCAGCCACGCAGTTCCAAGGCAGTCAACACTGAATAGATTAAGTCCAAACATTGGACCTGACCCAGCTCTGGGAGATGATGCAAGGTAGAGAGGGCATGGAGAAGTCTAACCATAACAGATGACTTCAAGGAAAAGGATATTCTGTCCCAAGCCTGAGGTTATTGCCAGGACTTTGCCACCTGCCCTAGAGCATCGAGAGGCTCTGCTCCTATGCATGCTTTCCACACATGGCACAGTTCCTTGGCAGATGGCACTGGAATTCTTTCCTTAGATGAATTTAACACAATGTTACTTCCCACCTAAATTTACTTTAAAAGCAGGTACTATAATCCTAATTTCTGCGTTATGAACTTAATTAACATACAATATAACAATAACACTCCCCTAGCAAAAAGAATGCACGAAAGCACAAAGTTTAGCCTGACATTAAAAGGTTTGAGAAAGAGCAGCATGCTGGTAAACTGTTTGAAGAGTAACATTTTTGTCCCCACTTCTTGATTTAGCCTAAGCCTAATGCTGGGAAAAAGATTTTATGGAAAATCATCATAGAGGGAAAGAAAGAAAGAAAGAAAGATTTTAAGTGCAATTTGCACCAACCTAAACTGATGAATACTTTAGGGAGAGCAAGAACAAGAATGTGATGAGTGATACAACCAAAGCCAACTACAAATGAATCAAACAAGCTCCCTCAACTAAAATATGACAGCAAGACTTGTAGTTTACTAATATGTTCAGAACTTCCATAAGTAACCTTCATTGTAAAATCAACTCGTCTGATATGCACAAAGATTCAGTATGCTTTAAAAACATTCTTCAAAAAAATGTTGACAAGTTAATTGCTGAAATCTAAACTCACATACTTAAACTGACTTACCTTGTATTTATACTTTTCAAAAGCTCAGTGAAAGTAAATGTCACTTCATCCAGATCAATTGCTACAATAAAGATACATACTCCCCATGTTTCCTTTTTCTTTTTGTTACAAGCCTTTTGGAAAAAAGAGAGGAAAGAGTTTTTATTAATCAGTAAAAATGGGTAATGCGTGGAAGGCAATAATTTGTCCAAACATGATTAGAAATGGTTAAACAAAACATCCTCAAACAAACATTTGACTATGACAGCCAATTATTTGATAATGGAAAACCATTCCAAGGTTTTACAATACAGGTAAAAGACCAAGTACTTCAACACTTATTCCCACAGTACAAGATCAATTTTACCCATACAATTCAGCAAAGCTTCAAAATACAAGCTTTAGTTCCATGGAATGTTTATGCAAAACAGAAGTCATGATTCCTTTTTTTTTACTAAATTACCATATTTGACCATAACAAAACACTGAAAGTTAAGGAGTAAAAAGTCAGGCCATAAAAACATAATAGAAACCTCTGCAATGACAGGCAACAAACACTCATAAGTGAGCACAGCTGTGTGAACCACTCATCACTGCAGAACCACAAAGCCATTTCTGCTTAGTAAAATGTGATAGTAACAAACACTTCCAGCCATTTTCCTACTATACATCTACATATAAGGTCTGCCTTCTGCTATTTAAAGGTGCAAGTAATAACCAATCATCCTTCATCAAAAGAAGCCAAACTACAACCACAGATACAGCATCCACATGGAGCAGAGCTCCTGATGATGTTTCACAAGCCACTCACTTGGAGCCAGACAGGCATCACTTAAGATTCCAATACTCTTCCACCAAAACAGCAACTCGGTGGAAAACCCTTGAAGAACAGTGACTTGTAGAAGCATGGGGAAAAAAAACCCTTAAGCAGGTATATCCCAAGTTTTGGAAACAGAGCTATCTTGAAGACAGAACTAGGCATGGTGCAGGCCAAAACTGCAGAAACAACAAACTTATAAAACACTTTTCAGACACCCAGGCCCACAGCAGAGGAGCAGGATCTGAATGCATTCTCCACAGCTCTAGGTCAGACAGGACATCTGTTGGAGGACAGAGGTGAAATGGAGCACCAGGAGCAAGTGAATGGCAACACTGTATTCCTGCTCTTCTCCACTGCTTGGCCTGCCTGGCCACTCCCTGGCCTGCTTTTTTATCCTTTGCCCGGATTGCAAGAGCCTGTTCACTCTAGAAAATGTTCCTCAAAGGCAGTAAGAGTAAGCATCAGACCCAGCTCACTCCATTTCATGGGGACTCCCAAGCCTGCTCCGAAATCCTCTACACTGTCAGCATCCACTCATGCCCTTGCTTAGTCAGCAGTGTAACCATGACCAATAACCCACTGTGCCCATAAACAGTACAATTTCACTAATACTGCCAACATTATTTTTTTTTTTTTTGGCAATTGTTCTGTGTCTTTCTAGGGAACAATATTTATACATCAGGGAAGACTAAGACTGGCTGGGGTCCTTCTCCAAAGAGCAAAAACTTTCACTGGCTTGTGCAATTGCTAAAAGTTATAGAACAGGCTTCAATGCAAAACTAACCAGCCACTCTCAACAATGTGGTAATTGACAATTATTTAAGTCACTATTTTCTTCCTGCATTCCTATTTGAGTGTTTCTACAAAACATGATTCCTTGCACAAGAGAAAATTATTTTGAAATTAGCTATTAACAGACTGAGATGAGTTTGTTGATACATAAAGGGATACAAAAAATTGTGAAGGCTAATGCTAGCTAGTGAAGTACCAAGAAGGATGACTACTCCCAGTGAACACACCCCTGCCCCTGGAGTCAGCTGACCTTGTTTAATAGATAAGTTCTTTTCACTCCATGCTCCTGCAATCTCAGACCATGATGTTGTCCTTGTAGGGCATCTTGTAGGGCAGAAGGACTGAGTGCTACCAAGTGGTGAAATTGTTCCTGCTTTGTTGCCTATCCAAACAAGCCTAGCTTTCCTGGGCAGCCTAGCTCAGCTCTGGCAGGCTGAATGCAAGGCGGCCATAGCAATGGTTTATTTGATAGGAGCAAGGTCTGGTTTTGCAAGAATGACCTTTAAACTCCTTGTCCACTGTGGCTGGGGGTAACAACTCATTTGTTTCTACCATTAAGCAAGAAGACAGTCTCAGAGGCAGCCTAGCAATCTTTGAGATTTAAACCATTACAGCGAGCCAAACTCCAGTATCCCACACCCACTGATGATGGTACAGGATCCTTTGGACACCTTCTCCTCAACACAAGATGTTGGATGACTGCTGGCCTAACAAGAAAAAACCACATGCATCCAAGATAAATAGATTATGGCTTGGGTTTTCCTAGTAACAAAGAAAAGGTGAGCAGACTGGGACTACCACTAGCTACTGTTGGTTAACAACAGCCAAAGACACAGTTAAACTGCAATTTTCTCAGAAAATAAGGCATCTGCCATAGCCATGCATGAAGATTCCAGTGATTTTAATCCATAAATACTGTCATGGTTTAACCCCAGCTAGCAACTAAGTACTATACAGCTGCTTGCTCACTGCCCATCCCTGCAGTGGGGAGGAGTGTCACCACCACAGCTGGAGAAAAGAACAGTTTAATAAATGGAACAAAAGAAAATGCAGCAATAATAACAACAACATTAGTAATAATTGAAATGGAAATGAAAGACAGAGAAAGGCATAAAACCCAACAGTGATGCTTGATAGATTTGCTCACCATACACTGACCAATGCCCAGCCCATTCCTGAGCAGCAATTGGCAACTCTCAGCAAAACTCCAGCAGTTTATATAGTGGGCATTATGTTTTGAGACATGGAATACCCCTCTGGCCAGTTCAGGACACCTGTCCTGGCGATGCTCCCTCCAGATCTTTGTGTGCATGACCACCAGCAGAGCATGGGAACCTGAAAAGTCCTTGACTTAGGGCAAGTACTACTTAGCAACAACTAAAACACCAGTGTTGTCAACATTCTCATACTAAATCCAAAACACAGCACTATACCAGCTACTGGGAACAAAATCAGCTTTATTCCAGTTGAAACCAGAACAAATATAAACATCATGGCGTAGGAGAAAGGGAGAAGAGATAAGGAGATGTCTTCCTGGCAAGTCACGCTCGTAAGTACTCTCCTCTTCACACCCCTTCCATCCCCAAGTTCACTTCTTCCTTGTACAAATAAATGAGTTAAAGTTGACTGCTGAACAAAAAACACAACAGCATCACTCCTTCTAACTATTTTGCTTTGTTTACAGCCAAAGCAGATGATTCATCTCAGATGGACTTGAATGCATGGGAATGAAATGAAGACAAATTCTTAATTTCTGAGGGTTTTCTTCTTCACCTGTCTGACTCAAGATCTTTGTTGATACAGAATCACTACAGAAAATGGGCGAGACAACAGCTTAACATCTGCCCTTGGCTGTCCTTCAGTTTCAGTAAGATGACTTCCAGTGACCTTAATTCAACTCATCATGAAGCAAAGCCTACGTACCAATCACTAGCCTTAAGACTATTTAGCACCTAATAGTCTACATAGACTTCTTTCTCTTATTATCATCTTTTATTTAGGATTCCAAGGAACCAATGCTATAACGTTGGGCAACATAGGTCAGTTCTGTTGAATCAATAGTTTTCTGTAAGAATAGAGCTAGAACTCTTATGAAATCTTTCAAAATGTTTCTCTTTCTGGACTTTACCATTATTTTTTATTCAATCTGATTTTTACCAGATGCCTAGTTTATCTAAATCTAGTGAAAACAACCTGAGAGGAGTCATTGACTTAAAATGTTCATCCAACACTTAACTATTGTAAAATGGGATTCTCGCCTCTCCTCTTTCCAGATGTGGCTGAAAGATGTTAAAGACATTAACAGAAATAAGTTCTGTTCTCTGCCTCCAGAGGTTCTTCAATGCTAAAGCAGTCCCAGGGAGGAGATGGTCACAGGAAGTCTCAGCTCTAGTATGCAGTTAGATGTTTACTCTTCTGCCAACACTGATAACAATTTTGATGACAGCCTACAGAAGTGATCCAGGAATAGAAACCTCAAAAGATGTTGTGTAAAAGAAGGTCAAAGGAAATGTACATGAGAAACATGCAAACACAGATGGATACTTGAATCAAATGGGATATAGGATGTCTCACTGTAAATACCTAGCACCTGATTTTTGAAGAGAAAGATGTGGAACTTGGCTTACTAAAATAAAATCTCATTTACTACATTCCTATCAATATAGAGAACGAGCTTGATGGTACAAGAACTCAGACATTTTTTAGGGAGAGTCCAAAGGAGGCTATAGAGATGATCAGGGGGCTGTAGAGAGTTGTTCAGCCTAGAGAAGAAGAGGCTTCAGGGGGATCTTACAGCATCTTCCAATACCTAAAGAGAACTATAAGAGAGCTGGAGAGGGACTTTTTACAAGGTCATGTAGTGATAGGACAAGGGGAAATGGCTTCAAACTGAGGGAGAGCAGGTTTAGATCAGGTATTAGGAAAAAATGTCTTACTGTGAGGGTGGTGAGATACCAGCACAGACTAAACACAGAAGCTGTGTATGCCCCATCCCTGGCAGTGTTCAAGGCCAAGTTGGATGGGGCTCTGAGCAACCTGGTCTACTGGAAGTTGTCCCTGCCCATGGCAGCAGGGTTGGAATGAGATGACCTTTAAAGGTTCCTTCCAACCCAAACCATTCTGAGTCTACATGTTTATGATTACAGTGAGGAGAAGATGACTGGAGAATAGACCCAAAAAGCTCTCACAATGGAAAACGGCTCAGAATAAAAATCTGCAGGAAAAAAGTCCCAGGGGAAAAAAAAACCCAAAAAACAACAAACCTGTGACCATTAGAACCCCTGTGTACATATAGGAAGTTTTGTGTAAAAACAGATCCTCCATTTTTCAGCAACACCAGTTTTAAATTTTCTATTGAACTCTGAGATGGAAGATTATTATTAGCTCTCAACAGATGAGATCAAATTCAAATGTAATACTAGCTAAAAGTAATGAAGTCATTGGAAAGTACTGAACTAGTAAAAATAGTTCATCCGATATGCAAAGTTCCCCTTACACTTTTGCATGCAGCAAGACTGGAGGGGCCATCAATCTCTCCCCAGGATAGGCAGAAGATGAGTAAAAACCAGAAACTCTATACCAGTTGCCTGAGCTTTTAAAGTGCAAGGGCACATACAAGCAATGCATATGCTGCTAAGATACTGAATATCATCAGCAAGAGGCCATGGTGATGATTTGTTTGTTTTGGGACTTTCAGTAGCTCTTTTTTTTTTTTTTTTTTTAAATTACAGAGATCCTAAAATATCTGTAGTTTTGCTTACCCATCAAAAGCTTCAATGGATTCAGGTTCAGTTCAGCTGCAGTTCTATAAATTAGAGACAAAGTCTAGACACAAGAGACTTTATTACCTCATATGTGTTTCATGCTTTTGCCAAAAGCAAGAGGCCTCTCTTGTCTTTTAACATGAGGATGAGGTGGCTTACCAATTAAAATATTATCTTTTTCATAAGAAACCACAATTGAAAGGAACTGATTTAATTTAAATGTGAAATTTTACAGACGGGGGACACTTGGCCTGCTGAACATGAACTCTTTGGTCTATAAAGACCAACCTTCCATATTTAAGTCGTCTTTATTTCATTTTTCAACTTAAGCTCCAGTTTACCTTGTATATTTTCTTCACTAAGAAAGCAGTTCAACTGCACAAATCAAGTGCTCTGCAGCATCTGCCTACCAGTGTAAGTCACCAACTGGGGAGAATTTCAGGATGCAAGATAAGTAATTAGAGACAAGAAAAAATGCCAAAAACATCTTCATATGCTAGAGACTTTCTGAGGGAAAAGAAAAGGCAGCAATAATACATTTCTCATGGGGCACAGAATTGGCTGGTACAGAATTTTACACCACTGGCTTTAATTATAACAGAAACAAATTAGTACAGTACTTGGGAGAAAAAATACACGGGCAAATAGAGCTAAATTAGGAAAACCTAACTATGCGGACTGCAGATCTTTCAACACGACAATTTTTTAATAGCAGGTTAGACAAATACTTGATAAAAACAGCTCAGGAATTCCTGAGTCTGAACAGCTGAGCTGCAGCAGGAGAACAGTGAGCCACATTTCCCATACAGTGCTATGAACAGCCAACAAAAAAATGGAGCTCCTACCCACGCTCCACGTATTTCAGCCAGCTAAGCCGATGAGCTCGAAGCATACCAGACCCTATGCTTTAAGGTCCTTGGCAGACTCCAAATTCTATCAATTTCCTAAACCACTTCAATTTTCTTTGGAGAAGTTTGGTTCCAATTTAGTCACCATATCATCTGTTCCTCACACAGGTTCCTTCCAATATATGCAGCAAAATTTCACTCAAGCTTTTTTTCCCCCCGCTTATACCACCCCACATTCTGCTTCAGATTCTCATTTTGTTGCTCTCTACCAAAAAACAAACAGTAGCAGAACATAAAAAACGCCCTGAGCTTTTTCACAGCAGTATTAATAGGGTTTCCTGGACTACTTCTAATATCCCTTTACACCAACAATCACATGCTGCTCACCAAAGTACATTAGTAATTCCACAAAATCTATTAATTCCATCTAGAATTTACAAGCACTATTGGTTCATAATACAGATTTCAGGACAGTTACAAAAAATTAAGGAGTAAAGAGAAGCAAGGATCAGAGCCAACGTTAAGCCAACAACAATCAGTGTGTAAAAGTTTTGAAATTAAGACCATAAAAACTACAACTCTAAAAGATTATGTTTATCTAGGTAGCTTGATTTGATAAAGAAATGATAGAACAAAAATATTTGTATGACACTAATGAAAAGCTCTTGTTTAGATAACTTCCATGTTCACAATAAGCTTGTGTAGGAGTTCAACAGATCAAAATAATCTAAAAAGAAACATCCTTCTGATTACACATCAAACATCTTCCTTCACCCCACACACCCCAAGTGTTGATTCAGCACTTGGGGTACTAAGAGATTTCTGAGTTACCATTTTATTATAGAAGCATGTAATTAAACTTGGCTGTCACAGAGGAAAGCTTTAATGTTCTTCTACTATGAAGAAAAACAGCACCATATTTAACAGACAGATTGTGAACAATCCCTCTCTGCAGATATAGTTTTTACAACTACGGGTCAGCCACATTATCCATAGAAGTTGTGTTACCATGTCTCTCGTCACCTTTCTCCTCCTCCATACCTCTCAAAGAGGTTCAGCTGTTCCAAGGACTCACAGCCCATCTGCAATAGGCTGCAGCTGCATATCCTTGACTCACATGCTACAGAAACAGATAACTGGAGAGCACTGCAAGGAAAGCTACAGTGCACGGAAAGAAAGTGCAAGATAAGAAAGCTGAAATTTCAAAGTATCATCACTAGTAGCTCAAATGCTCTAAAGAAAAAATATCAGTGTGGAAAGGTGTGACATCCTGAAGCAAAAAAAGCAGTGGCTCCAGTGGGCATTGGCATTCATTCAGGGAGCAGCAGATAACAAGTTCTCTCCTCCTGGCTGATGCCTGCCTGGCCAGTAAAGTGTCTCACTGAAGCACAGGCACATTTAGGCTGTGTAGGTCACTACATTCTAGCAAATCTGCATGTATATGCCTGCCAAAAATAATTGCTCTACACTTATAAGCCACATGTACCTGCTTTGCAGTCTCTGCACATGCACCCTAAAGCTACTCAAAAAGGACAGTACTACAAGATGTTTTCATTTCAAGTCATTAAATATTCACTGAGCAAGGATACAGCAGATGTTCAGACTACATCCAAACCCACATCTGCACCTTGAGTATCTGCCAGTTACCACAGTACCTAAAGTCTGGGCCATGCTGCTTCCTAGCTACCACTACAAGTGCTCTTCACATCCTCAGAGATTTGGCAGGCACAACTCTAATATCAACCACAAAAAACAAGGCCAGTGAGCCAAGGAAGGCAAGGTTTCAGGTCTTTGTAAATGGCTTGAGAGGGGGATTCTTACATGCCACCTCTATTTCCATCAGCAGCCTTACAATTTAAGCTTCCTCAAAATGAAACAAACTACATTGTTAAACAGAAGTGTCCTGGTAAGTATTTGTCTCAACGGGTGGCCTGCTGTTTAATTTTTTGCTTGAGAACAGAAAGCTGCTACACAGCTTCTGCTGCAGTTCCGAATTGATCAGGTTACTACTGAACCTCACTGATTAAAACACATGCAGCTGGTGCTTGCAGGACAAGCCCTGGGACAGCCCCTCCAACATAATACCTTTACCAGAGGGAAGAAAAGAGCAGCCTTCCCCTGAATCCCTGCAACTCTCTCAACTAGACAGTCATCCTGAGAAGCCAAGCTCACCAGAACAGCGTGACTTGGTAAAAAAAGCAGCAACTAGCCAGGCTGTTAATTTGCTTGACTTCAAAGTGAGCTGAAGCCTGCTCTCAGCTAGAAGTAGCAACTCCAATGCCTTCCAGGTCCCCACGGAGGCAGACATTGACAGCTCACACATTTCAACACCCTGCAGATACACCTGTAAGTTTGAGGAAAAGGCCTTGGATTGAAACGCAATATAATGCAGATTTTTTTCCCTGTACATTGAAAGGCTCTCAATAATCAGTTTTAATTGCAAGACAACAGATATCAGCTATAAGGAAGGTCTGATTGTGAATAGGTAAAGGAATTAATCTTCAGATGATGAAAGGTTTCAACCACAATGTATTTTATCTGGCCACTAAGTAATGATCAGTGAAAACAAAACTTGACCTGTAAATGAAATCTGCAGGATTATAATGAAACATGCCTTGGTTTTTTTTCAGTCAAGGGAACTGACTACTCCTGTTTTCATTCTTATAAGGGAACTTGACTGTGCTTTTAGGTAAATGCTTCCCATGAACATCCATGACCAGAAATTACTGAAAGAGCTGTGCACAGTCTCCCTTCCATACTATTATTACTCTGTGATGTGAATGCATCAAGACCTGGTATATCCACGCTGCAGTTTAAAAAACACAGATAACGAACTATTAGTAGTGAAAGCATAGCTGTGGCAAGGGTAAGCAGAAGTCAGAACATGAACACCAACACAAGTCCACACAGTGGGGGTAACACCCCAGCTAGGTATTACAAAACTGCATCTGGACTCTATAACAAAGCTTCTGCCATAATTTAGCTGTATTACAGCTGTTCTCTGAGACAGCTTGTTGACACGGCAGTCATAACGAGGAGAAGCAAAAGCAAAAATCAAGAAAGGGCCTAACATTTTATTAATCTGTTTACACATGCCCAATGACTAACTTTGAACGGAAATGCCTCATTGATAAGCACAGGTTAACATTATGCAACAGAAAAAAAAAAAAAGCTTAACATAAAGAATTCCTGTCTCTGCAACAGTCATCTTCATACCCTTTCTGCAGTCTCATAAAGTATGCAGAGGGGAAAAAAATACACAGAACCACACAATAAGACTACCTGTATAAAGCTGACTAAGACATATTCGAAATAACTTGCAGTTCGAAGAATTAGCTGATGGCATGGTGCTGTTTTCGACTGTCACTTGTTAGTAATCTAAAAGGACTCCTGAGCTCGTACCTTTATCACAAAATACTAACAAAAGGGCAATCGACAGAAGCCAGTTTACACAGATGCGAACACGGCAACATCCCAAGTTCAGTCTACCTTCACTTGGAAAAAGGTAAGTCACACAGCTTTGCCTGTGGGACCTCGGCCGCCGCTGCAGCCAAGCTAGGGCTCAACATCGGAGCTGGGCCACGGCACAGACACGACCGCCGAGCGATGCTGCCAGCACCAGCTACTCACTAGAGCTCCATCCGCTGCCGACAAGCTCTCGTACTTCTTCCACGCTTTCTCCCTCACGCTCTCCGACACCTTCAGCGCATCACACAGCACGACGAAGTCCGCTTCGCCGACCTCGAGCCTACGAAAAGCATCACACGTCGCTAGCTGGGACATCGGACCGCGGGGCGACCACGGAACCCGCACCACCGCGGGGTGGCACCGCCCCACAGCCCGGACCCCCGGGCGCCGAGAGCCCCAGGCGGCCCGCCCGCCCCCGGCCCGGGCGCCGCTTACCGGGGGGCGGCGGGCGGCGCGGAGCCGCCGTCGGGGCTGGGGCGCTGTGTCCTGGCGGCGCCCGCCCTGCGCGGGGGCTTGGGCGGCATGGCGGGAGCGGCTGCGGGAGCGCCCGCCGCGGGCGGCACTGTCCAAGGGCCGCCGGCTCCCGCTCCCGGCCCCCGCCCGCCGCCCAAACCGCGGGAAAACGCCGTCTCCGCCACCTCCGTCACTTCCGCGCCGGCGGCCGCGCCCCCGCGCCGCCCGCCGCCCCGGGCACGGGGCGGGACCGAGCGAGTGAGGCGGCGCGGCCGCGCACGGCCCGCAGCGCCGCCCGGCCTCACTGGCCCGGCCGCCACAGGGGCGGCAGCACAGGCGTGCCTGGAGCTTCGGTACTCAGCAAGTCCCGCAGCCGATACATCTTTTCCGTGAGACGGGAAGAAACGCAGACCTGTGTGTAAGAATAACTATACAGAATAACTGTACAGGTGCAGAGCAGGGCAGGAATTCCGGATCCTTTAGGAGCGCTGGTTCAGCCACACCAGGTGCCGGGTCCTGCTCTTTGGCCGCAACAACCCCAGGCAGCGCTACAGGCTGGGGGCAGGAAAGGAGAAAGGGCATCAGGAAAGCTGCCCAGCAGCAGGGACCTGGGGGTGCTGGTCAACAGCAGCTGAACAGGAGCCAGCTGTGCCCAGGCGGCCGAGGAGGCCAATGCCATCCTGGCCTGTATCAGCAATAGTGTGGCCAGCAGGACCAGGACAGGGATTGTGCCCCTGTACTCGGCACTGGAGTGGGAGTTACATCTCATCTGTGTCCAGTTCCTCACTACAAGAAAGTCCAGAGAAGGGCAGTGGAGCTGGGGGAGGGTCTGGAGCACAAGTCCTGTGAGGAGCGGCTGAGGGCGCTGGGGGTGTTTAACCCGGGAAAAGGAGGCTTGGGAGCCTTTACTGCTCTCTGCAGCTGCCTGAGCAAAGGCTGTAGTGAGGTGAGGGTTGGCATCTTCTCCCAGGTAATGAATGACAGGACAAGAGGACATGGCCTCAGACTGCACCAGGGGAGGTTTAGGTTGGACATCGAGAGGAGTTTCATCATGGAAAGGGTTGTTAAACATTGGAATGGGCTGCCCCGTGGGCTGCAGTGAAGTCAGCATCCCAGGAGGTGTTCAAGAAACAACTAGATGTGATGACGTTTTGTGCCATGGTCTAGTTGACAAGGTGGTGGGTGACCACTCAAAGGTTGGACTTGATCTCAGAGGTCTTTTCCAACCTCAATGATTCAGTGATGCAGTGACCTCTCGATCTGACATTCATCCAAGTCCTAACTGAAATGTTACTTTTAACCCTGTGCGGTAAAATTACACTTAATATAAGAAGTTCAGGCTGTGGGCATCTCCTAGATTTTAAGTCAGTGAGATTCAAATTGCCAGTGCTCTGATTCAAAGATCTTAAAATTCTGCTTTGTTATCTGCAATTACAGACTCACAATTAGAAGGCCAATCTCTGCTGCAAACAAGCACATTTATTTTCAGACTTTCATGATGACTATTTCTTAAGAAAGGAAAAATATTTGTATGTAAGGATTCTTACTACCTGCACATATCTGTCATTTGCCTGTAAAACAACTATTTTTAGTGAGACTGCTGTCAAAACTCTGGATTTAAGAAAAACCCAAACAAAAATCAGCATGAGCATTAATATGTTATAGAATTAAAATTCACTAGTATTTTTACATTCATACATTCTAGTAATTTGTTCCGGCTTTTCCTTTATATTCATTAACTTAGAACAGGAGAACAGTGTCTGGCTTTCTGCTTTATAATTAGAATTAAACCAATCACAGAAAAGTGAATACAGAACAAATCAAAGCACATAAACCAAATTAAATCTTTGAATTGTAGACTGCAGTGGGATTTGGACATTCCTGATTATGATTCGTGTAAAACTGTGGCAGTAACTTTACCCTGCTTCTAAGCACATTTAAATACTTTTTGTATTCAGATGGTACCAGATGCTGTGGAAGGTTTGGGGTTTAGGACTCTCTGTCATTGACCATTGAACTGCAGACAAGTAGACAGACCAGCTTGGAAAAGTAAGCTGAACCCCTAAAGCACAGCTGAGTCTATTGCCTTCTCCTCACAACTGGCTTTAAGAGCACAAAAGAATTTAAAATGAGAGCAAAGCATCTCAGAAAACTTGGTCACAGCCAGCAGAGACCATGGCAGCTGTCAGAAAGAAGGAAACACCCTCGCGGGTCGCTTCCCTCACAGCTGCTTTACCATGCTGTTAGACCCAGGCCCTGCACCGTCCAGATGGCAGGCAAACAATTTGTCTCATGGCCCTCTGTGCATTGCTCCTTTTGAAGACTTCACAAACCAGCCTCAGTGTAAGTACTAATTTTTTTGAAAATTGTTAGTGCACCTAGCACCTTCCCAAGTCAAATTTTATGCGCTTTTTCATCAAGCAAGGCTCTTAGGGCTCCCCTCCATAAACAGGTGAAACCTAAATATAATCTCAGAATGCTTCGTTACAGCTGGAAGGAGACAAAGGGAGGCAGCAGATGAATCAAGCAACAATAACCTTTAATAATCCGTCCCAAGCCTTGGATATGGTAACTAAATCTAAACTGCAGTAGGAGGAGTTGACCTTGTGTACTTCCAAAGAAAGGCACATCCTTGTCTAAAACCATATTTAAGTTGCTGCACTTTTTTCCCTTCTCCTTTTAAGATGTACTGGTTTGAATGCTTTAATCCTGTATTCTAAAGCATCTTCTGAATGAAGCCTTTAGACTTTTCAATAAAATTACAAAGGAAAGAAAAAAATCAGCTCCTACTGGGAAGAGAAAAAGAAGCAAAGGAAACACTGCAATGTCAAATAAAGTATTAATGATAATTTTTTAATATGACCTGACAAAATTTTTATTCTAAACATCTTGCTACAACTGCTTTTAGAGTATAGGTCATGGACATATGTGAAACATTGTCCAGTCAGGCAGTCCTGACTCATTGTTTCCAGCTGCTACACAACCTTAGGTAATTTTATTATTCTAATTTTTTCTCTTAAAACTGTTGCTGTAGTTTCATGGTAATTGCCAGTGGGAATAAAAGCCATGATTTCAATTACAGTAAAATCAGTTTTCTGAAGTTGCGTTTACCAATGGAGCATTTAAAAATACACTAAATTGAGAGCTTCTGGATATTAGTCCAAATACTAAATATTGGCGGAATTTCTGCTTTAATAAAGCCCGTAGGCTGCAAACACCAAGGATTATGAAGATGTCTGCATGTATCACACCCATTTTCCTGCACGTAACAGGCAGAATTAACCAGAGAGGGGCCACAGCCTCTCCTGGGCAGCCTTTACTGTGCATTCACATTCCTTGCACTGTGTAGCAGCCCCCAGCCCCCTGCCATCACCTGGAGTCCAGCTGTCCCTCTCAAGCCGCAGCACAAGTGCCAACAGGAGCAAGGGGGTGACAGACCTGCAGGCCAGCTTTTCACCAGCTGCTGCCCTGCAGGCCCCAGGCCTTAAGAAGAGCCTCGCTGGAGAAGCACCTGGTGCAGCAGGCAGACCCAAGTGACAGCCTTGCTGCAGGAGAGCCTCAGGGACACTCGGGCTGTGGCTCCAACAGGCCCTTTGCACGCCCCAGCATCGCCCCCGGGAACGCTGTGATTGCCTTGGCATCGGCTCTGCCTTTGAAGCTGGGAAGGGTTTACTGCGGTGATGGGGTGAAACTGACTGGTTGTGCCTCTCCGTGGTGGTGAGGCTGACCCCTATATCACACAAACACAGAGCTTGAGATATGAAGAATAAAAACCATTTCTGTAGGTTAATATTTCTACAGTGATGTCAAATCCATAGGGACCATAACAAACATCTACCTGTTTCTCTTTAAGATGGGATGTTATCTGCCAACTGTTGCCTCTTCTAACAGTTCAAAGCCTCTCTCTATACATTGACATTACTAATAAAAAGAATATTTTTCACTCCACAGTTATAAATGTGTATCTGTGGCTTGTTCTTCTCAGAGCACTACACAGGGCACTGCTGGACTCTCAGGGCTGCAGTGATGAGTTTCAGGCAGGAATCTCTATCAATGAAGCATTTGACCAAACTGCCAGTGGGATCTGAAAGGACACCACTGTTGTTACTGGATGGGAAAATGGCTGCATGTAAATGATGCCTATGTGCAAAACCCCAACCCTTCACAGATGCTTCTAGTTATTTTGCTTGGACATCAGAGAGGTTTTGCATTGATCAAAGCTTTTAGACTTGAGTGTCACTTTTTTCTCTTTTTACTCAGCTGTATTTATCTGTTTATAGAAGAACCGTAACTACTCATATGATTCTTCCTTCCACATTTCTTGTTCTCTGTGAGAATGGCTGTCAGAGCTGTGTCTGTTTTAACAGATTTGCACTAGTGCTGAGAACCAGGCTACTAAAAAATAAAATCCCTGACTGATACAATTTATCAGATTAAGCCCTGGTGACAGTGCAATTGCATCAGACAAAAATGATCATTCCTGGTATGGCTTTCCTTGCTTACAAAGGTTTCTGGATATCAGTATAAATCATGCCCTTGCACGCACAGCTGCATCACACCCTGTGCTTTGTCACAGTGTTACCACCCTGTGTCCTCAGCAGGCAAAGTGCTTCAAACCCTGGGTACATTCTGCCCTGGGAGGGTGCAGGGATGGCATCCTGCATCCCCTCTGCAGGGCAGTTCATTTCAGCTGGTACTGCCAGCTGCTAATGAAATAGAGATCAGCAAGCAAACCACAGCCCTCTTGTTGCTTGCAATTACACAGCCACATTAAGGACCCTGCTGCAATCTCTGCCTTCCCGTCCTTCAAAGTCCCAAGTTCTGCTTCCTCTGACCACGTGAGAAAGCGTGCTCTGGCACAGGCAACACCCTGTCCTGCTGCTGGCCATCTCCCCAGCGAGGATGTTTCCCATGCCTCCACTTCCAGGACTTCCTAAGCCCTCAAGAAGCAGAATGCACTCTCCTGGAAGTAGTTCTTACGAATCAAATGAATCTTAACCAACAACCTGAAAACCAATTGAAAATTAGCAACCATAGCCTGTAGTGAGTAGCCTGTAGGCATTTCTCTGAACTAAACCAAGCCATGATCTTGTTTCTTTCTTTTTGCTTCGAGCGGGTCTAAGAGAAAGAGACCCTTTACTAATCCGTGGCAGTGAAACACGCTAAACAGGTGAAAACATCCTTGTGTGGCAACAGTGCTGTAGGCTCTCCTATGTTGCTTCCTCTGTAGCAGTAAAATCCTCTCCTACCCTGGAACAAGCAATGTCAGTGAGAGTGCAGCTCTGCTGATGTCTCTAAACCACAAGCTTTTGCTAACACTGATGTGTCAGATCTCCATCCTCCCACCCAACCCATATGAACAAACGCATGTACCCACCTTGACAGGCATCAGGCAGCCTAACTCTTGCATTTTCAGTCTTGCAGGCCCAAAGGATTTCCTTCGTGCCAAAACTTGCTCTGTGCCTCTTTACTAAAGCTGCAAGACTTCAGCTGGAGCAGAGAGACCTTGGAGTTTTTATTGTGCTTTTCAAGCCCAGATTACATCAGTCACATTTGACTGGTCACAACAACTTTTCTCATGCAAAGACCACTGAACATCAGAGGCTCTTTGGGACCCATGAGAGCAACACAGCCCCTTCCACCAACTAAACATGGTGGCACAGGATACTGACTTTGCTGCTCCAGTAAGAAAGTATGTCTCAGCATTAGGACTGATCTTGTTTTTTATGAGGAGTTTTAAAACTATTTGCAAAGATAATTGTCCAATGAGGTCATTTTTACACTAACCCTTTTCTGGAATTCGCTGGGCTAGAAATGTGGTTTCTTCAGTGCAGCACAGCTATCTTTGTTTATGAGGCTCTTAACTATCATTATACTTATTATACTTTTATTATTTAAAAAGTATAATAAGTATAATTTAAAATTCATCGACTTGGTCTAAGAGGACAAATGTTCCAATATGAGCTTTCACTGCACGCCGGGTGTTTTAGGCTGTCTTCCTACACAAACTGCCTGGCATTTAATAGGACACGAGCACATGCTGGGAGCTTTTCCTCAGTGCACATGAGTTTCTCCCTCTTCCCCACACTTATCTTCACACTGCTGATCAAAGCAAATTTCCTTCCAACAGGCTCAAAAGCTATTAGGGACAGGCATACAGCATGATCATGGAAACTTCCCGTTTCTCCCCCTGCTCCACCACCCCTTCAGCAGCCTCATTGCTGGCGTCTCTGTTAAAGGACACACCACAGATCACCAAGTTGGGCTACTCAGTTTTGTTTTGCAAACAAGTTAAAGACCGTACAAAGCTTGCTTACAAATTAACAAGTTTCATGTTTAACTCAGGGAAATCAGGAACAGAATGCTCCTGAAAAGGTAGGAAACATCCTTAGAAGTACTTCAGCGTGACTCTTGCGTCATACAGGGCTGCAAAGAACGCACCAGCAAGCTTGTGCTGACATATACTTGACCTCTGTTGCAAGCACACAATTGCAACATCCCGAATGTCTGTAGCTAAAGTTTTCCCAGCAGGTTTTCCAGCTTGCTTGCACATACAGTGAAGCGCAGCTATGTAAATATAATTTATACATTAACACCTAGCACCTGTGTGCAGGTGAGGCCTTATTTGATGTTCATGATTGCTATGCACCATCAAAAATGGATCTAAAAAGTCCAGCTTTGGAATACAGCAGTTATACTTTTCATTTTAATTATTATGCACTTACACCAGGACCAATCTGTAAATTAAGCCACATGCAGATGAAGAAAAAAAAAGTATTGTGTATTTAGGAAACTTCCTTTAAAACAAATTATTTTATCTCAGTCCAAACATTCACAATAGCAGGAAACTGGATCATAGCATGTTTACAATTGTATAATAGCTCCAAAAACAGTAAAGCATCCTCCCACTGTATTAAGAAAAGATCCTTTAAAAGATGAAAAATAAGATTAGTACAAAGTCTCTTGACTGAATTAACCTAAGACAAACGATTTGGACACCTATGGTGTATATTATTTAAAAACAGGTTTAAACAGGGGTTTTTTGTATTTTTCAAATATGGAATTATTCTATAAACATTCCTACTTTTCTGATGAATCAATGCTCAAAATTTGGCCAGAAGACAAGTCAGTTCCCATGTCATGGAAGCTCTCAAGTGGATCTAGAGGGAGATTTCCAGACTTGTTTTTTCAATGTTACTCCCTTTTTTTCTGTCCAGTATTTTTTCTTGCAAACAGCTTCAAAACAGCAAGTACATCTTATTCATCTTATACATCTTATTCTGCACTCTCCCCTAGAAAAGCTGGCATTACAAGGATCCAAATTGTATCAGAAAAAAATAAATTCAATCTTTCTTTAAGAATAGCAGTTTTAAGTGTAAATGGCATGATACAGAATGGTATTGGTGATATTTGAGCAAGCCTTGGATTACCTGGCAAAGCTCAGTGGCACAGGCTGACAGGAACATCACGACAGGGAATAAAGGGAAGAATAAAAGTCCTGGAGGTAGTGAACACTCCTGGCTCCCAGCTGGGTCAGCCTGACTCACAGCACACACTGGATGATGCCCATGATTTGAAAAATATTCAGGACAAGGATTTCAGACATTAACAACATATTAGATCAGCTTTGGGTCTCCACTCTGATCATACATATTGTGGAAATATTCAACCAGAATTTCAGCAAGCAGCACAGTATTGCCCTTAATTGAAAAGGGACAGAGAAGCATGCTTCTCTGTTCATATTTCATTTTTCAGCCATCTATTCTATCTTTAGAAACAGCACTTCAAGTAAAATGGATTAATTTTAACTTGTAGCCTCCTCTTCTTAAAAATAATCCAGTAGTAGCAGAAGAAAACACAAGACTTTTAGTCAAACAGGTTTATAAGGTTTATTTTCCATTGCACATACATAGATTATATACAAGTTAGTAACAGAAGTTACTTCTTAATTTCCTAAAAGACTGTTACAGCAAACACTTGCCATTGTAAAACATGAAATCAGGAATCAATCCCAAAAAGGTAACTATGACAATATTTTAAAAACAAAACAAATTGCACTTGGTTAGGAGAGTCAAATACGGGTTTGTCTATATGCTGTAACAAACTATATAGCAGTTAATATTACAGTTAGAAGTAGCTCTTGCAGTCCATTTGTACATTACTAATTTTTTTCAATTTTACTTATTTAAAAACTGGTGGATATTTCAAAGATTCTTCTTCTTTCTAGCATTTGAGATTCACATGAAATGCACTAGCAACTAAGTCTTTATACAATTGCTATTCAAATATAAGAAGAACACCACACCTGAAAATAAGGAGAAAACTAAAACGTATTGATTTTACATGTGTCATGAGATGAGAAGTATGGAAGGTGTTCAGCAAGAAAGCCCTGTCCACTACTTACATAAAAGAAGATCTTAAAAAATAATCACTGCACACAATACAAAGGGTGGGGTCATACTGTACTTTTTAAGTCTCCTGTAACAGTACTATTCCTCATTACTGTTCACAGATGAGTGTTTCCATGGCAAACTTGTTCTCAAAGTGTCGAATCTTTCGGCAGTTGATGGCTTCACGCTTCTGAATTCCTGTTGTATTGGTAAAGAACAACAGAGTGTCAAGAGAAGAAGGGCTGAGGTACATCAGAGACAGAAGTTTTACGTAAGATGTCACCAGAAATCAGAACTACTGCTCTCCAACCCTCCCCTCCAACACAAAACACACAGGCACACGATCAGACATAGAAAATCAATTAGCAGGGAATGATCCTAGAAGTATGGTGAACTAAATCCCAGTACTGGTTTAGTGAAAACCAACCTGCCAAACCCCCCCACTGGCTAGTTTTTAACTCAGATCAGTTCCCAATCTCCTTCTCTGTGCATCTGTAAAAATGCTTGTGGGGATGCGAGAGAGAGAACAGAAACAGAAAAAATTGTTTTATGCAAAAAAAGAGCAGATTTGTAGTATTTAAACATTATCTTGGAATCAGAGAAAGACAGAATTCAACCAAATTGTAGGAAAACATGCTCACTGCCAACCTGTGCTCACCATTTATTACTACAGGATAAACACACTGAATTTTTAATTGGATTTTGCTATTAAAGCCTTTTAATTTTCAAACATCAATCTAAATTGCTTTTATAAAACGTATTTCTTCTCTTTGTTTCCCCAAGCAGTCAGGTCTCACAATGACAGAAGCAATTAAACTGCTTTGGTGTGCACTTGCACACCACATGCAGATTATACAACAGCAAGAAATCAAACAATCAGAAAGCAAAAAGACCAAACTACCAAAAAGCAAATCCGAGTAACATCTGAATGCAAATTTTACAGCAGTATTTAATAGCTTTTCAAGACTCTTCCAAATGATGTTTTTCGACCATTTTTCCATAAAAAAGTAGCAAGCACTACAATTTTCCTGTGAACACAGCTCTTATTCTCACTTCACTGACAAAAATAGGAAGATGTAACAATGTATAGATGGCTTCAATGACAAGAAGAACCTGCAATAGTGTACTTGGACTACAAGGCTAAAGCTCCTCCTATATTAAAGATATGGTTTGGGGGGGTGGTTTAGGGTTCAGGATTGAAGAGGAGCATCATTGAAAGCCTGAGCTCCAGAAAACACACCCATGCAGATACACACACACACAAACACACAGACATTCTGCCACTGCTAGGTCACTGGGGCCTTGAGCACTTTTGCACCATGACATGACTTATTTCCACACCCACACAAGAAGATACCAGACTCACTGAGGCCCACAGAGCCGGTCAGTGCAACAAGCAAGCCTTGCTTCAATTAGTCTTGTCTCTGAACACACTCAGGCATCACTGAAGCTTTTGCCAAGACACAAGACTGCGGGAGGAGCGTTTACCTTTCATGGCCTCTTTGCGCTGTAGTTTATAGGTTTCCTTGCCACGGCAGAGGCGGTAAATGAAGAATCCCAGCTGATCCACATTTTCAATGCGATCAGTAACAATCATCTGCTCATGAATCAAATAGGACTGAGGCAAGTATGTTCCAGCCTGTTGAACAAAAATGTAACAGCTCTGTCAAAAGCCATCTCTTCATGGTCTGAGCACACAAGAAACATTTTGCAATGTTTTCCTTCAATATATCTTTGAATTATTTCAAAATATGTATTATCCACAGACTTTCATTCTAGATGTGCAAACTTCACTACAGTACAGAAACATGTAACAATTATATTCAAAAATGTCACAGAACTTCCACTGATGCTAACACCCACTGCCCTCCTGCTACAGTAACATCAGCCTTCAGCAAGTTTTTTTTCTAGAGGTACCCACTGTCACGGGTCAGTTCTGCACTTATCATCCAAAGTTTTCACTTAATTAATAACAGCCCACCAGACCTCAGTGGGAACAACTCCCAAGCAGGAGTTGGCAGAAACATGATTTACATGGAGATGCTCCTGCTGATGAAGCAGGCCAGCTGCAGTATAGTCCAGGTGCAGTTCATGGCGTTGGGAAGCCTTGAACTTATTCACAGCATGGGTCACTGCTCTCGAACCAAAGCCAAGCCAAGACCAACTATCCCTGTAAGTTATTATGGTGACTCCCACAATTATCTGTGTGGAAAGGTATTACAAAGCCGAAGTGGGACATCAGGTGTTTCTAGGCAATACGCTGAAATGGGGGAGCCACGATGACATGCAAAGGCTTCCCAAGCCCTCTCCAGTCCCTCCAGTATTATTCTGCCACAGATGAAATGAATCTGGCTCTGTGTACACCTCACTGTACATGGCTGAAGATGCACAGACTTAGCTGCCAGCCAGTTTTCTAATATCACCACTATTAA
The DNA here is from genome assembly GCA_027886175.1 of Phylloscopus collybita. NCBI lineage: Eukaryota > Metazoa > Chordata > Aves > Passeriformes > Phylloscopidae > Phylloscopus > Phylloscopus collybita. Next base: position 17,937,134 of record JAJNNQ010000007.1, read on the forward strand.
ATAATCATCCATTTTTAAAAATACTAAGAAATCCTGTTAAGAGTGGTTCTAATTTATAGCACTATAGGTGTTCCTTGCTTTTAAAAATAAAATGATCACTTATTGATGATAAATAAAATGATCAGCTTCTGTTGTGAAAGATCTCTGTATTTTTTATGACAATAAACAACTTGAAATTTCCACTGTGAAACAAGATCATCTTTTCAGCTCCAGTGACATGCTGAGAAGCTGATTAAATGCGATTCTTCCCAGTAAAGAAAGACAGGATTGTGTAACATTCACTTTAAATTTTGCATGAATAAACTATGAATATTTTCTTCAATATATACTATGAGGAAAACAACAGCAACTTTTTTTTTCTTTAAGTAACAGCTTAGCAAACATCAGTCTCCCAAATTATCCCACTCATTATTTCTTAATTAAATCTCTGTAAATTACTGTATCTTAACTCCTGGTCTCTCAAATCTCAGAAGAGAGCCCCGAGGGAGTGCCACAGCACAGCAGCAGTGCAGGGCACTGGCAGGGTGGGCAGCAGTACTGAGGACCTGTTGGGCAGCCTGCGAAGACACTCCTGGGCTCATGCCCTCCAAACCACGGGACCTCCCAGCCCACTCCCAGACCCAGCCTTCTCAGTTCTCCCTGGGTGGCACAGGAGGAGAGGAAATTCAGTGCAGGAATCTCCTCTGTCCAGTTGATGCAGGAGCAATTATCCAGTGCTGGGATCCAGCATAGCCACAAATATCATCATTTTTGAGACATCCTGTGCACCGAGTTAAAATTAGCCAGTTGGCTCAGCAGCGGGAACAAGGTGGATGAGCAAATATATTTTGGTTTCGGTTTTGTTTCCCAAAGAAACAAAAGAGGTCTTTCATGTCTGCACATTGAAGCAAACTGTATCAATATATAGAAATGTGGATCTTTAGGCTAAAATTATGGCGTTTCTTAAACACCAGAACAGCCCAGAGCTCCTCCATTTTCATAAAATGCCCACTGCATGTATTCTGAGTTCATTTTAAAGAAACTAGCACATCAGCTTCATAGTTTTTTTTGCTAGTGCAACCAGTGTGACTGCAGGACAGTATTTACTCGCTTTGTGTATCTGCAGCATAGTTTTCCAAATTCCAGTTACAAATGTTTAGCCTGATTTTCTGCGACATCAAATGCCCACAGCTTTTTGTTAATACAATGAGAATTAAACAGATGTCTCATAAAATTAGGGCACCCACTGTTGGGGACAATGATCAAAACTGTTTGCTTTTGCACAGATTTTCAGTTAAATGCGTGATGCCTGATTATCCTCTTACTTATAAACCAAGCATATTTGATTCAGTACGAATGACAAACTAGGAAATTAACAGATTTCAATAGTGAAATTTGCGTGATCTAAAAATGGAAAGAAAACAGCACAGACAAAGCTAAAAAAAATGGGGTCACTGAGTTTTACAGACACCACATCATCCTTATGTACAGGAAATGAAAGTGTGGTTAAATAGTCAGTCTCAAAATAGGAAGCAAAAAAGCAGCAAAGGACTTACTTGTGGTAACTTTTCACATGAAATTTATTTATACATACAAACCACTCAGAAATGGCTAAAATGGTTCCTGGAGTCCTAATTCCAAAGCCTTTTTTGAAAGATGCAAACCCAAAGATGATGTAACTCTTTTAAAGTTACAAAATCCCAGTAAAACATTAAAACATTCTCCCCAAATCTTAGACACATTTCATCAGCTCTCTTCCCCACTGGACTGTTTTGCCGTTCTGTGAAGAAACCAGAAGGCCAGGACCCAAGGTAAATGCTATTTAAATCTGCAATTGAAAGCATAAATTACGTGGAGTGCACAGCAGACCCAGCACACCTCATGTGCATCACCCTCGAGCCACTGGATCGAAGTGGGAGCCAACCCCAGGGATCAACGCTTTAAACAACACCCCTGTTACAAGGATTTCCCAGTCTTATCTACTTCATGCCTCTCAGCTTACCAGCTTTAGTCCAGTGTACACATGCTTCATAGAAACTTTAATTTCTATATTTATAAATTTTAATTTATAATGCATTATAGATTAAAAGCACACAGACTACTATCAAGGAGTCCAGCTACACCACCTTTACATGGTTTTGTCAGCCAAATTTATAGCACTGAAGAAAATCAGATTTTTTTTGCCTTCCTCTGAATTAATGATTCCTTCACGATTGTAGATCATTGTCTAAGTAGGTTACAGACTTCTTTTCTCTTTGCAAAGACCTCTAGCAATCATGTGCCTTGTATGAATGTCAGAGTTCTGCAGAAAGGAAAAAAAAATACTTCTACTTGTTCCTGTCTTAAGAACAATTTACTTGTGATTCATGCATACCTTGATATTGATGAGCAGCTCCAGGAAATTTTTTGGTGGCATAACAACTGAAGTGTTCAGAGGAATCACATAGCACTTATCCAGGCTAAGGTCAAGATAGGCAGTGAGTCTCTGTTGAGAAAACATTTATTTTAATCAAAATAACAAGATCAGAAAACTGTCAGAGGTTGCTGAACTGCTATTGCCTTGTGCTGTTCTTCAGATTACTCTTTAGTTCACTGTAAAGTCTGTCCAACGAACTCCAGTCTTAGAGCAAGTAAATGCACAAAGGGCAGCCTTGGTGAGAGTCCATATTTTCAACAGGGACTTGGGCAAGGCAGCAGGCAATGAGGAGCTCAAATGCACTAAGCAAGGAAACTCCAAAGATGTACCTGAGCTGTTATGGAAATAAGGACAGTGTTCATTTATGCCTAGTGCCTTCATTGTGAAATGACACGGCAAAAATCTGGCTCTAATCTTCATGCTTTTGTATTTTACTATAGTCTAAAGAGGAAATGCTGCTGTAAGAACAAAACACAGGAGGAAAAAAATACTGCTACAGATAATGCAACACAAATAGTTTGAGGTTCAAAAATACTACTGACTTGCAAGGTTAATGATTATTCATATTTGCATTATTATCTTTATACAGTACCTGAACTGCAGTATTTGCCATCATTTGATAAAAAGCTCAGGGAATTACCCTGATGAATCCTGTAGCTCTGTTCACTGAGCTGTGTTTTACTGCACCTGTCCTTGCTAAAGAAGACATTATCTCTAGCTGCTGAGAGCTCTGAGACTGTGCATGTATATAAAATACTGAGCACCAGGAGTCCAGCAGTCAAAATAATGCCAGGACAGCAATCACCAGTGCAGCTAATCTCATTACATGGAGCAAGTGCTGTACGTATGGCAAATGACCCTTGCACTGACTTTTAGAGCAAAGCCTTTAACTTATTAAATCAAAAAGTAAATTTCTAATATTACATCGTTCATACTTGCTTCTTAGATGCTGCTTTTTTTTTTCATTTTCTAGTTTTCCCTCTTCAGAGTCTTTATTCTAACGCTTAACAGAAGCTCCCTAAATATATTCTGAAAAATTATTTAAATTACATAGCTTGAGCAAGCAATGTTTTCCTCCAAATCTGGCTATGAATATTTGATAGATAGCACTTTAAACTCTGAAGTTTGCATAAAAAATAGGACACTTCCCTATTCTTTTTCAGCTTAGCTTAAAAAAAGCTGTTCAGCGAAGTCTTCAAATGTTCACAGAGATTTAGCTTCCTGAAAACCAGCTGTACAACATTTCATCACCATCAGACAGCTCCAACCATGCTGATACAGAAAAGGAAGGCTTCTAATTGTTTTACAGCTGCTCTTAACACTGAGAGCTGTAGGCCTGTCAACTGCCTTAACAGAAATTTATTACCATGATTCCTATCAATCAAGGTTATTTCTCCAAAAAAAGAAAGACAGCTTTGAAACCCTAGTTCAGTGCCTCTAGGAATTGTAGCAGCCTGTGGTGCACGAAGACATTAGACTTTGGCTTCCTGTGGCATCTGGAAAATGAGCTGTCTTCCATGGTCCTTCCCCTTCTGCTGCTGCTTTGGGGGTTTCAGCCATGCTAGGAGAGCACCTCAGGGAGTGCTTGAACACACCCAGTGACATCAGATGCAATCAGCCCCTCCAAGCTGATGTCAAAGCTACCTCAGCCCTTTCCAAAATTTCCCTCAGCACCACAGCAGTTGGTCAAATTCTGGCCCAGTGGACTCAGCAGAGCAAGAACAATATTCTCTTTAGTTTCTCATGCTAAGGAGAGCAAACAGATCCAAGATTTTTCCCTTTCTAAAAACAGAACTGCAAATGGTGGTTTACACACTACCTGATGATGACTGTATCGTGCTGTATTTTATGCCCGGCTAATAACTGCTTGCAGCCTGCTGCTGATGAAAACATTTCTGCTGCCTCCTCCACCCCTCTGCTTCACCCAACATAATAAATAAGAAGCATATTTATCAGGATGACCAAGGGAGAACATTTTTCAAGTTTTAAATGCTTTCAACTTCTTCAGACATACTTCTTACCCGGTGGAAGTCGTGGACGATATCGGCAGGATCGCTATCAGCAAATTCAGGGACTGGCACACTGATAAACTCAACATCTTCCTCCTCCAGGATCTGAATATTTTCCTCAATTGTGTGGTAGCGCGCACTCTGAGCCTCTGCCCCAGGCTCTGGTAAACTTAAGCCATCTTCAATGTACTTTATTCCACAGAAATACACGCCACCCTGCTAAAAATAGTAAACAGCCCAGCAACAAAAAGATCAGTAATGCAAAAGTTTAAAAATAATACTCTCAGAGCAGTGAAGAGAAGAAAAACTTGTTGGACTAAAATGAAATTTTTTGCCTCTAATTTGATTCGTACACCAAAGCAGGAGCCAGTTGCTATCTACAACAAGACCATGGCTAAAACCTCAATTACACTCAGCCCAGAGGGAGTTCTTCCCTTGAATTCAAGGAAAACAGGATCCCATAAGCAAGTTCTTAAAATCCAGTCTTCCATGTATTTTCAGAAAGACAGTGAAGTTCCTACATCTATATGCATGCATATTATTATTATTATTATTATTATTATTAAATTATGATCTAACTGTAGTCAAAATTATGATTAAAACCATTAAAACTAGTCATCCGAATCACCTTTAAAAAGCAAGTCTAACTCCAAATTTGGTCCTGCTTGCAGGAGAGGGTTGGACTAGATTACGTCAAGACTTTCCTTCCAACCTCAATTATTCTGTGAAGTTGCCTGGTTTCACAAGACTTCAAGCGTTGGGAAAGTCAGTTTCTAAAATAATTTTTGAACAGTTTTAAGAGACAAAAAGGTAAGAAGAGAAATTAAAGTAACTAATTTGTGTCCTTTTGCCACAGTACACATGGCAGGCTTCCTAAATGAAGTGTAAAGTACAGCTCTGAGTCAGAGGGAGTCATGTACCAAATTCACACTCCAGATAGTTTTAGAAATATAGAACTCTGCATATGCACATGCCAATTTAAAGTTTTACACTGAAAACGTCTTCAGTGCAATGTCAGCTCAATTCCTGAATGTTTCCTTTAACGAAGATCTGACTCATAAACAAGTAGCACAGGTTTGAATTAAATGATCCTTTCAGTTTCATCCCACTGGGAGGTGAAAGGTGGAGCACCCAGTGCTAAGCACGGGTGAAATGTGCATTAGAAATGCAACCCGCAGCGGCCTTCAGCTCCTCAGCTCGTTAATCCACCCACCGGGATAAACTGTGCTGTTTAAGCATCATCCTTTGCAACACTACTGCTCCCCTGTAAATTTGGTTAATGTGATAGCCAAATAGACTACAAACTGCAAGTTCAGCTAGAATTTCTCAAGTTTAATCACTTGGCTTTCCACATTAGCAGCTACTAAAATGGGGGAAAAGCAACAGTCCCGCCATCAGGAACAAGAACATGAATTTTTACCTTATAATTAGGTGCACTAACCAGTGGGCTAGAGACATTCATGTTTTGCTTACCCTCTCCCTTTCCAGCTCTGTGATCTTGCAACCCCAGCAGTTTCTGAAGCAGGGAGGGTGTGCTCGCACCACTTGGGCAACAGCCCAGCACATCCAGCACTGCCCAGTGACAACTCCCCCCAAGGGAGACAATATTTAACTCACATCTCCCATGTTTCAGGTAAATGCTCCATTTCCTTGGCACTGCTGCACTCACAGAGCTCCTCTTGCAGCAGTGCCATTTGTTAAAAGACTGAAAATACATTTTGTTAGAGGTCTAATCTTGTCAGCGTGGATTAGATTTGACAGGGCATGTTTAAACCACACTGACTGTGCTTTTCCCGAGTCCCCTGCAGGGCCCATATTTCTTATCCATGTGGAGGCTAGGGAAGGGGAGAGTCGCCGTGTTGCTTTCACAAGCAGTCCCTTTCCTGTACATTAGCAGTGCCTCATGTGTTAGGAAACCTGGGATCAAACAAGGAGGCTTTCAAGGGGTTAATCCACCTCCAGTATTTGGCACTGCAAAAGAGAAAAGAGAGCAGATAAAAATCTAGGACACCACTGGGGTTCCTAAACCCAAGTCCTATTTAGATAGACTCTTTTCTCTGCAAAATGAGGTTTTCAAAAGTGTTCCTCTCTTCTATTTGCCAGCTTCACTTCTTCCTCTGCTGATAGGTTAACTTCAGAGAAGGCAAAACTCTGGCCTTTAGAAAACATGAAGTCTTGGAAAGAAAACACAGTTTACTTTCTTTGGTTTAGTTTGTTCTTCCTCCTCTAAATGTAACACAAAAAGAACAGTCTGTTGCTCCTCTTCCCACAGAGAAAAACAGCCCTCTCAAAACGAGTCTGTGACTTACCTGGAATGCAAAATATTTGTACAGATAGGCACCACCCAGGAACACACCAGCCAGCATAAAGGCCAATCCAAAGCACATGCACCAGCACCAGGCCCTTCTCTGTCCAACAGGCACAGCATCCTCAGGGTCCTGCAAGGCATCAGAGAGGGACCCTCAGCACACTGCTCCCAGGGCAGGTAAAAGAGCAGATGCTTCAGATCCAGCAAATACAAACGTTGCATCCACCAGAAAAGGCTGTATGCACTTTAGCACAAGTGCTTAGAAACCTCCCTTATTTGGTAAAATTTAAAACAAGTCTACTTAAGTTGAGGTTTAGTAAAACTTGTACTTTTAAGGTCATTATCACTGACTAAATCAGCAGACTTAAAAGAATATAACAAAACCTCCTGAGATATCTAATAACACACAGTGAGCCACTTCCCAGGTTGCAGACAGAAAAACATGCGTTCTCAGGCAACCTCCATGCAACAGCAGCAGAGCAAGGAAGTCAACTCAGAAATGTCAGATTTTTTTTTACCTTAGTATATGCAGTAACTGTGAACCTGAAGAACCAACAGAAGATCAAAGGTAGTAAGAGCAGCAAAATATATCCTTTCCTATGTTGTTCTATCAGAACAAAACAGCCTTAACCACAACTTGGCTGGCAGAATACTGAGGGTGGGAATGAAAAAAATATGAAGATGCTTTGTAAGTTGTTAAGGAAGCTTTCTGCTCTAAGACAGCATTTGTCATGCCTCTATCTGCTGTTCATGTAATACTGAAGGAATGACAGGATGTTTCCCCTTTAGGGCACTAGTTTGCATAACCATCCAGTCCCCACAGGCATCCTAAGCAATAAACTGCTGCTTGCAAAATCTTTCCTCTATCAGCCACATTACAATGCTCTTTCCTCCCCCAAGTGTTTGCATAACTCATATACAAAGTAAAAAAGAAAAAAATAATAAAAAAAATACGACTTTGAGCTACCCTGTTCCAAGGCAGGATAATCCTGGGAAAACATCTGAATTCAAATAAATACAAAGAAATTCATTACCCCTTTGCAACCACAGAACAATAACATAGAATGATGACCAGGGCAAAATCATTATGACTGAAAGAACAAAAAAACACCAAACCAGAAAACTGAGGAAATGCAGGGCTGAAGCACTAGAGAAGGCTTTGACAGCTATAGCTGTTAGTGAGTGTTCTGCCTGATGATTGGGTCCTTTTGCTGCATTTGCTAACTAAGATGATACCCCACTTGAACAAAGGTGTGGGTATAGTACCCAGCTGCCTTGGCCCAGTTGGGAAGGAATTCCCCTTATCTGGCTGAAGCAAGTTTGACACCAAATGGAAAGGGAAGCCTCCCTGTAAACGGTGGGAGAAAGTGGCACTTCCTGAGAATGACTCAGCCATCCCAGAGAAGGATAAGGGGCATTTTGGAGGGACTTACTTCTTCTCACTGATTATAGAGGGGAATTCCTCGGTTAACAAAGTAGGTACCTAATTCATATGCAGCTACAGTTAAGTGATGTGAAACCCACCTTTACAGTACACTGCAATTACCTTTCATACAGAAGTGGCAATGCAGCTTCTTTGCCAGGCAACGGCTGACAAAATCTGATTCAGAAATATTTAGTCAAACTGAAGATATTTCAAACATTTTATTTTACTTTACCTTGCTAAATACCACAGTAAATCAGATTGTGAAATCTCCATCTTTGGAGGTTTTCAAGACTCAACTAGAGAAAGCCATGGCTAATCATGCTTTGGCAACCATCCTGTTTCTAAAGGGAGGCTGCAGCAGATGACTTCCAGAGGCCCCTTCAAACCAACATTTCTGGGATACATTACACGGCAAAGTGCAGTCAGCAAAATAACATTTGCTGTGGACTGAAAAGACACAATATAAAGAGAAGAAAAAACTTTTAAACACTTTTGGAATACCAATTATTTAAGGAATTCAGGGTAAAAAATGACAGGATTACTAGCTGCCTGATTTTTAACCCGGCTCTTTGCAAAGACTGAGAATAGGACATAATACCCATGCTAATCTAATTAACTCTCAGGTCAGGTTGAGAGTCACTGTAGATTCTCCTATAAATCATCTCAATTATAAATCTAAACCAGGTAAACCAAGGATTTTTATGTTGCCCTGTATCATTAGGTAACTATTTCCCTAGATATTTCAAAGCATACAGGACACCTGATAGAAACTTTCTATAACAGTTGTCACTTAAACTGCTTCAAGTTAAGGCCAGAAAAAGGGATAGCAAACTGCCTTTGGGATACAATATCAAAATATTCCCTAGTGAAGAATATAAAGAGTATCTTTATTCTTTCCTAGTGCTGCATTCACCTCCCACACCTTTTTAACTTCAACCAGAATTATCCATTACCGGAATAACTGCCTCCTCCATTTTTTTTCATTATTCTGTTAAGTCCAGAAAGATTAAGAAAACATGCATCTGGGAAATGGTGAGGAAGGCAAACGGAGTATGAACACCTACCTGGAAATGTGGGTTAATGTCAGATCAACTTTCCACAAGCCACAAAAATAATCAGAAAAAAAAAAGAAACTAACTTTTACACTTTTACCATGCTAGGAGGAACCTGAAGGACAAGTTTATCAGTATTCCACCTTGAATAATTTTGCTTTGATATTTAAGATGACAGATGTAAACAACAGGCTTAATACAACTCTTTTATCCTTTACCATCAGCTAAAGGCTATCATTATTATTTCTGCAGGTGTCCCTTGTGGTGGTACAAGGTATTTTGTGTTTGCAGTTGCCTACCATTGATTTGTCCCCGGCCTACCAATAACAGCCCACCAAACTGAGGGCAAGAGTTCAAGCCCAGTTTAGGCTCCTGCTTAGGAGAATGAATGAAAGCACAGCACCTCAGCATAGGCAGAATCTGAAACTGGTAACACTGAAAGAGAACAAAGAGTTGACTTCCTAGCCTGAAAACAAAGTATATTATCAAGCAGTTTAAAACCAGCTTAAATTAAAATATTTAAAATAACTTACGGAAGCCAAATTATATATGTAGCTGACCCATGGCTAAGTTCTCTAAGCTTTTGTATTGTTGCCATGACAGCTTAGTTTGGGCTGTATTGACCCAAAAGAATAATTTGTCCCTTGCTATATAAATCTGACCCTCTGCACTGCAAGAGAACAAAGTGCAGGGGATGCTCACTGTCCTTCCAGGTGACTCATGTTCTGAAAAAAACCCCATTAAGTGAAAGCAGATCCCCACTAAGAGGGACAGTGCTGAATTAGCGCTTCTCTCCTCACAGTTACAATTACACTTTGTTCCCCAGCAGCAGCAGCGCGGACTTCTGAAGCCAGAGCACGACATGAGACTGCAGCCTCAATGACTAATTTTTCTCTAGGCCAGCTTTCCACTGCCAGAGGTATCTCACAAAAGAAAGCATCATGTACTTGAGGTGAAGATGGACCTCTAAAAATACGCCTCTCTACTTCTGTAATAAATAATCATTACTGTCCTGGTCCCTTCCTTTCCTCTTCTGCTTCATCCCTGCCCCATGTACTCTCAAATCCCTTGTGAATCTTCTGTCTTAAGATGATGCCACAAAATTCATCTCTGATGCAAAATGCCTTAGGAGGAACTGGACGCAGGCCCAAAACTGGCTTGTTTCCCTTGATGAGCTGATTGTTCTAATTGGAAAACATTTGATTAGCCAATTTCCCATGGATAAGACATGAAACAGAAGCATCTCTCTGCCACTTGTACACTAAATCCTACAGTGTTGAAATTAAATGGTTCAGAACTTCCCAACCTTGAATAACTTCAAGCTCTGCAGTAACAATTTTCCTTTCAGATAGAAAACAAGTATTAAATTCTCTATTATTTGAGACTAGCAAGATTCAAATCTAGAGTCTTCTCACAAAGAAGTGACAAGATGACTACAGTTTTCAGAACAGGTCCCTTCATTGGTGACCACAGCAGTGAACGTAAAGCTGCTCTCTGCCCTCTTACTAAAACCATGGAACACTTCTGAGAGGGGCACATGATACCAGAAACTATTTACCAGAACACCTCTGAACTACAGAGAGATCTTCACAAGAACATCTTTATGACAATCAGCATTAACTGTTCTGCAGTTAAAAAAAAGAAGTTAATAACCCCTGCAAACGCTAGCAGTTACTAATGGCTAGCGGCTATATATTCTCTTGCTCTTTTCAGTTCAATTTTAATGATACCTTTTTCTTTCTATTTTTTTTTTTTTTTTTTAATAAACGCTGAATTTTAGAATGGCCAAATTCACGTTTGGGATAACATCACAAATGTACTCTAAGAAGCTCCAATACTAAGCCACAAATGTGTATAATTAGACTTGATAATTACTTAGATTTTTCCCCTTGTGGCTTTTTGTACATAGTGGAATATAATTGCTTTAACATTATAAAAGTAAAGCAGTCTATAAACTCACAAGGCATATATCTAATTCATATTAAAATGAGTGAGAAGATTATCAGCCCTTGTTCCTTTGCAGAAATTAAGGGCACATCTATCTAAACCAGATATGACAGACAACATGTTGTGATAATTCCAGAATACTGTATGACTGCTGGACAGCTATGCAAAAGATAACATCCCAAATTTAAAAATAGATACGATAGCAATAAAAATAATTTTGGGAGGGGAAAATGTCTTTTGGAATGAACAGTCTTTGATCCACAGAGAAACCAGATGCAGAGCATTACTGAGTATTACAAACATTACTAAAAATGTCTGCAGCATAATACACAACATGTCCCTAATTATGCATGTGAGAATAACAACTAATACATATACACAAACACATATAAAAAAGCTTACAGTTAATGGGGGTAGAACTGGCTGGAAGCTGTTCAGAACAGTTTTTCCTCCAAGGTCCTCTGTGTGCCACTTAGCTCACATGGATGGACAGAACACAGTGGGACAGACTGAGTCTCCTGAAGGCAAATATTGACCAACTGCAGCTTTAATTAGTGGAACGGGAAGAAGGGAAGTTAATGACTCCCTAGAAGTGTTTTTTAATGAGAGAGGCTAAAAAGTCTTTAAATAAAATACTGACCAATGGCTGTATAAACTGAATTCTGTTGTCAGGCTCGCCTGCTCTGACTTGTAAATCTGACATCTGTAGAAAATCCTCACAAAAGGAAGTCAATTTAAAACGAACTTAATTTAGAAAGAGCTCTGCATTCCTTCGATGGTATTCCTGCCTGAAGACTGCTCCAAGCCTGGTATTCTATTTATTACTTGTTGCAGATGGGAAATACAGGCAGGCTTTTGCAAGACTCCTCACTTGGCAGATGCTGCAAATCTGGAAAGCGATCATACTGATCTGCCTCTAAAACAGCAATTTTATGCCTACTAATAAAATTAAATTTTAAGTACAATCATCTTTTAACTTGCTAGTTGGAAAAAAACCACTCTATATACAATAGGTACTTCAGAGGGTTCTCGCTTGTCTGGAAAACAAGCTATGCCTGTTTATATGCAGTTTATATCTGAACACTGCAACCCTCCCATGTCAGCACTGCCAGTTCTTCTGTCACGACAGACAGGGACTTATCCATCTGACCAAAGGCTCTCTGCCTAAAGAGCAACATGGAAACACAACCTTAGTTGTGCTGCTGTTCACTGTAGTCATGTAGCCTGAATAACAAAGAAGACTAATCAATAAGAACTATCTGTTAGGCAGTTGGTTAACCTCTTCTTGTGTTTCTCGTATCTGTATATGGTCTTTGAAATAGTATTGTAAATACAAAATCTTTTTGACAGCACTAGGAAATCAGAAGTAAGATGAAACTAAATTCCAAGAGCTTTACAAGTTCAAAGTCCAAGGTTGTTTTAATTGGTTGAATGTTATCTTTGATGAAATAATGGGAGTTTTATTAAAACATAAGGTGTCTGTCAAATGACTCATTTCATTGTTCAAACATTGTAACTATAACAGAATAAAAAAACATCAGTATAAGCAGCCAGCTCAAGATGATCTTAAACGGGGAATGAGTACTAGTGGGTAGGAAGGTATCTGTAGCTGCATGTATTGGGAGAGATAGAGGCAAAGAAATAACAAAAACTGGAAAACAGGCAAGAGTAGAGGAGCAGGAAATAAAACTCAGAAACATGTTGTAACATGAAGGGTTCAAATTTTCTGCAGGAAGTAAAGGAAAATTACAACTGTAAAGTGAATGTTAAGGAAAGGAATCAGCAGTTCATCCACAGCTATGTGATAGAGGGACAACAAAAGACTGGACAAAAAAAAAGAGCAAAAGATGCATGTCCTGTAGAGTAATCCAGCAACTCCTAACCAACATGAGTAATCCTGATTTACCTAAACACTGCCTTCATTTCTGAGATAAGAGACTTCAAAACCTGCTGGCAGACTACAATTAAAGAGAACGGGTAAAGAAGGAAAAAGCCTTTAACTATTCAAATTGCTGTTTTGGTTAAATTTTGGAGTAGCACTAAGATGAGTCATTGTTAGCTTTGGTCTTACATGGACTAGAAAGTGACAGGGTACTTAAATGGCCTGAAAGTAGGTTTTTTAGACCAGGCAAAGACTTTTTTCAGGTGATTCACCTGCACTTTTGGCTAAAACCTCATCCCAGACTGTCTACAGCAAGTGTACAACTAACCACACACTGTATTTAACTATTGTCTTCAAACTTCAGACTTCCCCAGATTGCTTCTCTTCTCTGTCCAGTTTCAAGATCTACAAGCTTTCTTCTCTGGCCACTTATCCTATGTCTACACCCCTTGTATCTTTCCCTACCCAAAGCAGAGTTCTCCGGTATCTGCCACGTGCAGAGTAACTGGGCACACCTTATTTCCATTTCCTCCCTTCACCGTTGCCCCAAGATAAACCACTCATCACCAGGCTCTGGTGAAGAGGAGCTGGGCTATGGCCACAGAACTGCTCTGGACTTTGGCCTGCCACATCAACCAGCACAGCACTCCTGTGCCTCCTGGCCTGTGCTTGCACTGCAAGCGCTCAGGGCAAGGACTGCCCTCCTGGGTCTTTTTCTGTACAGATAGTAGCACCACAGGATCTTCATACCATCTTATACTCCTACTGAACACGAGGAAACACTTCTATTACTGCATGACCCCAAACACTGGCACAGCTTGCCCTGGGAGGTTGTGGAGTCTTCCATCCTTGGAGATACTCAGAAGTTGACTGGAGGTGGTCCCAAGCAGCCAGCTGCAGGTGGTCCTGCTAGAGCAGGGGGTTTGGTTCAGATGACCTCCAATGCCAGCCATTCTGTGATACACATCTACAGGTTTTTGGTAACATTAATACTATACAGGGTGAGGATTAACAAACAACTCTAATCACTTGCTTCATTAAAGGAAAAAAAAATGAAAAACAAACAAAAAATAAACCAAACTTCAGGTGTGCTGGGTCTGTGCTAGACAAGTAATAAAGCTCCATATATCCTTCACTTCCTTTGGAGTTTTACGATTCTTCTGCCTTTTCCCCACTCCCCGCCATGGAAACTTCAACAAAACCTACAACATTTGGAAAATGCCTTGCCTCTAAATGTCTGGATGCTCAGGGTGGAAATCAGGCTTATTTAGAAAATATATTAATGTTGCTGAATTTATCTATACATTTTCATAAACTGGAATGATGGAAATTTGTTCTGCATTCCACACTTAGTTTTCTCACATATTTAAAGAAAAGAGAAGTTTTCTAGTGCAAGTTTGCAAATCGTAGACCAAAACACGCAGGTGGAAAAGCTTGCACAGATATCTGGCAAAAGGGATTAATTTTTTAAACAAAACCCCTCAAACCTAAGAAGTCATATGGGACATTCTTCAGAATGCATTTTGCTTTCAGAAGACAAAATCACCACACCGTTTATAGATACAGCATGCTAAACATGGCACTTCATTAAACTGTCCAATTTTGAAAAATGCTTAATTTTTAAACATTGCCAAAATAAACCCTTTACCCACCTGCATTTTTTGACTTACAACTGACTTACATTCTACCATACTTACAAAAACTACACTAAATCAATCTATAACTTTAATGAAGTATTTCTTTCATCTTTATCCTGAATTAGATCAGTGTTTGAAAACAGGAACTTAGAAGATTCCTATTCCACTTAAAATGAATCAATACTAAATTATCCCTTTGACCTTGGTTGTTTCAGTCCCTGTTTCTCTCTTTCCCTGCTCACTTCTTATATCTGAAATTTCTTTTTTTCCTATGACTGCCTGATTCTCAGACATCAGTATGATGGAACGCTATGTGAATTTAACCTAGATTTCTCTCAAGGCTATTTTCCCAAGTGGCGTTGGCTCTTTCACCCAAGAGATCTCATTAGCATGCACATATGCACCACTGAGCCTCGGAATTTAATAACTCTATTCCCAGTTCAGCCACAGATGGCATGTCATCTCAAGCAAGTTACAAAGGCTGTGTCTCAGTTTCTCGCAAAAGTAGAATCCAGCATCACAAAACCCACTTGTGAGGTCCGTAGTCCTCCTTCAAAGGAGGGTAGACTCTGAAGCCCGCCTAGGTTGCTCAGGGCTCTTGACCAGTCAAGGTTTGAAAACCGCTAAGACTGACACTTCAAAGCTTCACCGGGTAATTTCCTCAGCAGCATTCAGCTCTCCTCAAGACTGAAAAGTATTTTGCTTCTATCAGTTAGAAGCTCTCCTTTTTAAATTTATGACACCAGGCTCTGGGAGGCTGCTGTGAAGTCCTCCCCACAGCAGTTTCATCTCTGGGTTGAACAAGCCCCAGTCCCTTGGCCACTCCTCACAGGGCATAACTTCCAGCCTCTGACCATTGTGGTGGCCTCTGCTGGACTCACACCAGTTTATTGCTGTCTTTTTTTGGATCAGAGAGCTCTCAGCCTTCAGTGATGCCAGTGACTAGTCTCTAGCTGACTGTCCACCAGAAGCCCTGGGTCTTTTTCAAGCAGAGCGGCTTCCCAGCCAGGTGGTGCCCTGCGGATCCTGATGGCTGGGATGAGTCTGCTCCTGGTGTAAGATTTGGCATTTGCTATTTCTGAAACTCATGAGATTTTGGTCAGCCCATTACTGTAGCCTGTTGAGGCTCTTGTGAATGGCAGCCCTGTCCTCAAACACATACACTCTGCTAATACATGTATTAGTGAATTAGAATGCATAGTACCTGTAGAGCAAGCACAGTTCTCTAAGTGAAAACCATTCTATATGCAAATACAGAATAGCATTTAATTGTAGCAGTTACGAATATCAGCACAGGAGAGCTGACCCTGGAAGGCTGATGTTTAATTACGCCCTCTTTACAGACAACACTGTTGTCACAAACTAAAGGGCTTCAGTGCAATTAGACTACTCAAAGTCTGAAGTGGAGCACATACCCCAGGGCCCAGCACCTGGTGGCATCACACCCTGCAGGATCACAGACCTGGCCAGTGCTCAAACACCTCACCAAGAGCTTCCTAAAACTGCAAACCTTAGGCAAGACAACTCACTGCACTGTGCAGCAGCCTCCAAGAGCCATGTCTGGCCTCACACCCTGCAAAGGCTGCTGCATTTTCAAATGTGTAAATGCAAGGGTTTTCTATTTCTGTGTAGGCTTTATCTTTTAAAATAAATAAATAAATAAACAAATAGGCCTTAGTGATTCAGCAACTATGTGAGATCCACCCCAGAGATCACTGACCCCTCCCAGTTATGATCTCCCCAGCCTGCTCTTTTTTCACAGTCGTTCCACCATCTCCTCCTACCCACAAAAGAGCAGAAAGCTGCCACCAAAGCATGAGTTTGCTGAACCCTAGGACTAAGACAACCATAAATTAACCAAGGACTTGCATTCAAGGAACTCTACTCTTAAAATGCCTGTGGGTTTTATTTTTATGTGTGTATATATATATATATATGAAATTATATGTATTGCATACTTAATAATATATAAACTTTAGAAAAATTTGGAAAAATATTTGTGTATACACACATACACACAAAGACACTACATGGAAAGGACAAACAAGATACCAATTTATTTTTTTCCAGGATCTCTGTAATAACTGTTGGGCAAATATGACTTTGACATTCTGTCATGATGAATTTTATACAGCTGTTGCACAGAAGACCCTTGCTTGTAATCAACACATGGATCACTCAGGAAGGACCTAGTGCTTTCCTGTACATCCATTGTGGCCCAGAGTCTACCTAGGTCACATGTCTGCCACAAAACCATTTCTGACTTCATTGCAGAGCTCAATCTTATTAATTATCTCATTCCTTTGGTTTACCACAACTGTAAAATTAGGACAGATATCCGAATTTTATAAATTAGCATGCTTTTCATCTGTAGATTCAAAGTAATTTCCACTGAGGATAAAAAGCAGTACATAAATAGTAAGAAAATTAATGTTGTATTATTCATACAGATCGGGAGACTAAAAGCAGATAATGCTAACCTTTGTCAATCACAGCATAAGGGGAGGATGGGGAGAAAAAAAATAGGGAAAAAATGTTCAGTAAGTAACAAAACACATCATTTGTTATCTTAGCCATAGTTATGTTTTATAAATGTTATAATGTTTTTGGAAGTACAGAATAAAGAATATTTAAAATTACTAGGACTTAAAAATCTAGTATTTGCTTTTGAAGGTATTACCTGAGAGTCACAGAGAGGACTATTTTCTTTTTATGAAGAGCTGTCTGATGCCTGTCGCTACTGGCTACTGGATAGAAAATACATATAAAGCTGACAAATATTCAAAAATCACAACTGCAGAACAGTTAACTGAAAACATGACTGGAGGTAAGTATGCTTACCATTCTCCCATACCCCCCCACAAAGACTATTAGCATCAACATTTACTAAAATGCTGATAAGAAAAAGAAAAAAAAGGAAAAAACCTCCACAAATAACAAAGAAAATAGATTTGATAATAGAAAATAGTCTATAAAAACACAACTGATAGGTTACATTTGCAACTGCAAACATTTCATTAAAATACCTAACAGAAGAAAAACCTATATACACATTATATTTTGAAATGAAACTTTTCTTAAATAGATGTTCACATGTTGGATTAAATATTCATTATAATGGAATGAGTGGAAACCATTTCCCTTGAAAATACTGCTGATTCCAAGAAAATTTTCTTTCAAATGATTTTCACAGGAAAGCTCAGCATTTCATTTTGATCCACATCTTCAGAAATTAACTATTTTAACTTGATCTTTCCCATTGAACAGAACTTTCATTTCAACAGCCTCTGTTTAAGTGGTGTTCTTCATACTACTATGCAATGTTAATATCTAAACCAGTTTCTTGAAGCTTATCAAAAAGAGTGTTTCAGCACAGAAAGACACAAGTGAACATTAGAGAAGTAGTTCTGGCATTTACTATAAAGATACATTACAGTGCAGGATAGTTTTTCTAGATACTGCACTAAATAAATTATTATCCAATTATAAGCTTTTCCATATGATGATATTAAGGGGAAAATACATTTTTAGGGCAAGGGAAATGCCCTAAAATGAAAGTTTGGGAAACTGGAGAGAAACTATTTAGAACTGCAGAAAGTATTCACATTGTGTCTCTAGTCATCCCTGCACTGAGTTCACCCAAGCTGTATGGTACAGCCACCAGCTCTTGCTCAGTCAGCCAAAAACGTGAATGATACAAACAACTGACGAAGCAGTTATCACAAAGGTCTGGCAGAATACATCCTGTTTGAAATATTAAATATCGTTCTTCTGGGAAATGGCTGTATTTCTCAACCAAACCTTTGTATTTGTTATTTAGGTCAGGAAGTTATGAGAGACAGAAAAGGAAGTCAGATATGGAGCACTGACAGAACTCCTCTGTCCCACAGGCTCGTGTCCATTGCTGGGGGATGACACAAGCTCCTCCAGATTGCATTTTGAACTTTATAATTCCTAATCCCTAAACTCACGTAAAAATAGCAAGAGACTGTCAGAGGAGCACCCCCAACTTTTAGAGATCATGGTTTTTTAGTATTCTCTCAGTTGCTGGCAGGCTTTGAGGAATAGCTTTAGGAGCCAAAATTCTCAAGACCGCAGTTACCTTATTTTCAGGAAGCTGCACTACTTAACCAGTAGCTCAAATTCATAATGTAAAAGCATGCAGGGGAAGATATCAGCCACAAGGCTTCTTTTCTTAAAAGAAGTCCCTCATTAACAACACAAATTTTGTTCAATAAAACTCAATTTACCCTAATTTATATTTTTGGGTACCCATAAAATCAAAAAAAGTAACAGAACGAACCCTGAGTACTCTTTGTGCCTGAAACTGGAGGGTGTTCATCTATGGTTTGGTTGATTTTCATTAAAATTTTAGCAACATCTGGGAGAAGGGAGAGAGAATTCACTTTGTTAGGATTTTTTACTTCTGGTCCTCTTTTAAATAATCATGTCTTAATCTCCACAATGCTTTGACAGATAGCAGAAGCTGGTCGGTTTAATGACCTAGTTGCTTCACAGAAAATAGAGGAAAATACAAAGACTGCTCTTTCCCCAATGGCATCTGGTGTAAGGCCTATAGAAATTTGGCTGGAGAAAGCCTATAAAGGAAATATGGAAACTCCTGAAAGAAAAAAAAAAAAAAGACATAAAAAACAAACAAAACATTCCTAAACCTACCACCTACAGAGACATTCCATAAAGTGGGAAAGCCTGCTTTCCTGACAGCAAAATAATAAGCAAATGACTATTTGTTAGTGGATACAGTAACTTTTATATGTGTGTGTATAAATATATATATATATATATATACACCTGCAAAGTTGACATCTTTATTTCAAAAACGTTTAACACCAATTACACAAAATCTGAGGGATTTTCTACACAGCAAAATAGTGCTCACTAGTTGTTGCTCAACAGTATTTCCTAGGTAGATCCCTTCACTCTGCATCAAAAACATCTATGTCAGTATTCTTTAGGCAAGATAAGGTTAAAGTGAAAAGAAGGTTAATTTTAAAGGTCAGAGCAATAATGTTCTTATAAGGAATAAATATAAAACGCTGCTGCTTTTAGAATTCTAAACATTTACACTTTGACATTGAACTCTGCAGTTATCCAATGGTCAGCCACAATACATCTGTCTGAATCCACAGCTTCCATGCACAAAGCTGGATGTGGTAAAGATGCAACGTGCTGAGCACCCCAAAAAGAAAAAAATAGTTTTAAAAGGTTTCCCCTGAACCTGGCAGAAGGGAACAACAGCCCCAGTCACTGAGGGCACAAAGATTTTTGGGAGGGCTTAATCTACTGAATGGCCTTTATAAAATGTCTGAAAACTTCAGCTATACTGAGAACCATCTTTGGCTCTCCAAAGATCTATTGTAGGGAGAAATGCTAAAATACCACACATTGTTTGTTTGTTGTGAAACTGGGTCATAAAACACCCTATTGTAAAGGCAATGAGCAAAATGGAAAACGAAATGTGGCCCAAGACCCTTCACTGGGAGTATTCTGTATTTTGGCCAAGAATTATGGCATAGAAGTACCATCCCAACAACAGAAACAGAGTTGTAATGGCTGCCTATAGTAATTATGGAGACACTTTCACTGCATGCCATAATACTGAGCAGTGATTTATGCAGAGACAGGATTAGCACTCTAGATTTTTCAACTCCTTTTTAAGTAACATACTCCAAAGCATAAGACCACTGCCTTCTGCAAAACCTTTTTTTTAAAGACGTTGTTTCCATGACACATCCCCTACTCTTCTTGCCTCTTCCTGCCTTACCTTCCCTGAATAATTTCCGATTAATATCTGCATCAGAGGTTGCTGGGCAAATTTTGGCAAGATCAGAGTATTTCTATGCTGTATCATCAGCATATTTTAGCTGCAAATGCTCTTTGCTAAGTCCCTGGAAGATTATGTATTTGAGAGTAATCCTGCAATGGCAGAGTGGCAGTCTTCAAGGCACTGTGCTGCGAAAAGCAGCAGAACGAGACTGTCAAAGAATTAGCCCAAAAGCTCCTTCCATGAATTTTTATTTTCTCGACATTTCAGAGTATTTGGCTTTATTCGTCAATCTCAAATAGTTTACTAATATCTCTAGCTCAAATATTTTTAAGTTCTTGGTAATAAAATTGTGATAGTGTAATTCTTCTCTTGATCCGCTTCTTAGGGTCTTCCCCTTACTTCAGTCAAGAATGCCTCCCAGGACTTTGTTCATAAAAGAAAGCTTGATAAAATGTAATATTTTTCATGTTTACACTTGTGATCCAGATCTATTTATTTTCCTACAGAAACAAAGCAGGAGAAGGGGAATGTCTCATATATGCTGTTTTGGAGATGTAACCTTTTTCAGTCTACCAGAACTCTTTCTTCCAATATACATTCACACACTGCCTCACTTGAAGCTAAGGGTTTTCCAGCAACGACGTGATATGAATAATGCATTTGTCAGATGTGGTTTATTTTGTCCCCTTTCCTCCAAAGTACTGCATAGGCAATTGAAGTTGTATACAGGTGGGGTAAGATCTGTTTCTAATGCAGTTGTATTCGAGAAGGTAAAGTTCAAAGAGTGGATCCTGCACTTGTTTCAAAGGTATCAAGTTTTACAAGGACCCTCAATTCCTTTCCACCTGCCCCCCCTCACCCCAAGATCTGAGAATAAGCTCCCTGACTTGAAGAATCACAATACCTCTAGAGCTACATGGCATAGTTTGCTTCACAACTGTTAATCCTGCATGGATTGCACAGCGTGTTTTACAAAAACTACAGACAACAGTACTGTACCAGATCTGCTTTTACTGATGCTTTAAAACACAAAAGCTCAAAAAAAGCTTACTCAAGAGACTTTTGCACATTGTTAGGTGCAGGTCTGCAGTTCTGCAGACAAAAGATAGAAATGTGTCAAGGAGAATGTCAAAGACTCTTCCCTCAAGAGCACTCGATTGTTTTTGGAATTTTCATCTGTACTGAGCATCCCCTCCTAGCAAGCTATTTTAGGAGTGTTTCAAGCTTCATTCAGGCGTGTTCATCCCCTGACAGCAGTGCAAGAACTTTTAAGTAGCTACTGTGAGATCAGACGGCCTTTTGACCTGGTTAATAAGTGTTTACAAGTTTCAATTCTAGGCAAGGAAAGCAAAGTTAAGGCAGATCTTGTATGTCATCCTCAGCTGCTAGAATTTACAGCTCCACATTAAGGAAATCATAGTCAAATGACATGCTTCCGTCAGTATCTGGACAGGGTCAGGAGGATTTGTTCCCCAGTGTACAATTAGCCAGATGTATTTTGTTTGTTTAGCAGCAGAAAAACAAGCTCAATTTGGTGGACTATCTGGAAACAAACATCATCCAGGGCAGCCCTGGATTCCAAGGTAATAAGAAAAACCCATTTTCTGGAACATGTAGCGTGTGTCTTGCTTATGTGCTTGGTGTCAAACTGACCACCAAACCTGGGGTCAGGAAGGAATTCTACAGCTTAATTTGGGCTCCGGGAAGCCACTACTTCCTAGAGAATAGCACTCCTCTAGGAACACGGAGCACCTAATGGATTTCCCATAATTGCAGGCAATCTGAGTAACAATACTGTCTCATCTGTTGTGGCACACTGTTCTAGAGACTTAAATACTCTGGTCAGAGTTTTACCTGAAAGCTCAGTATGCTTAGTAGAAGCGTGAAATTTAACCACTTTCACTGGAAGATGTCACTGGAAGCACCTTTCTGGTTCCCCTCGGCTGTGAAATGACAGTGGATTCTGTAGGTGAAGAACCTGGCCCCATCAAAATCACAGCAAAAGCTGCACCAGGGCACAACTTCACACTACAAACTGAACAGATACTGTCCTCCTAGGTGGAAATTCATGACAAAGATTTAGAAAATTAATAAACACTATCACTTTTGAAAAGCCAATCTGGTAATTCAGAGGCCTGATGCACAAGACTGTGAAAGCAAATGAAAACAGCAAGATACTGTTTATGTGCAGCTGGCCGTTTTTCAAGTTTTCATCCCCTTTTGAAAGAGCTTAGAGCAAATTATATTATACTCCGAATTAAAAACTGGTTTTGATTACGGGAGTATCGAAATTGCAACCAAAACCCTTTATGCTCTTAGGCAGTTTTGCACTTCAAAAACTTTAAAAGCCGCTGGTGCTGCTGTTTGTAGAGGGGAGGCGACAGCAGTGCCTGGAGTTCGGGTGCTGTTTTGGGGCGGGGGGGGGGGGAGGCAGCCCTTTGTTCCTTTATTTAAGCCAGCCCAAGTTCCGAGGCGAAGTTATCCGTACCACACAGGCTCTGCGAACACGCTGCGATACAAGCGCGGCCGAACCCCCAACCTCACCCTCCAAGCGCTCCCATGCCCTGGAGCATCCGGGGTCCGGGAGCTCGCCAGCAGCCGGCCGGGCCCCGCCGGGCGGCCGGGGGGATGGCAGCGGGGGGAGCAGCAGGCACGACCCGCCCTCTCCACACAAACCAGCTCCCACCGCCGGCCCAACACAGCCAGCGCGCTGCGGGAGCGGGCGCACAGCCGGCCCTGAAAGCCGAGGTGGCCGCGGTCCACGCGCTGTAGCGGCTAACGAAAAGGAAAAAAAACAAAAACCAACCAAACAAAAAACCCCCATAAACAAAACCCCAATAAAAACCCAACAAACAGAAAAAAGGAACCACCACAGAGATCCCCGGAGTCGGGCGAAGCGGAGCCGAGAAGCTCGTTCCCTGTCAGCCATTTTAGAAGCGTGAGCCGATGGGGCGGCGGGGCGCACCGCTGCGCAGCCTTCCCCCGGCCCGCCCGCGGGCCATCGCCGCGGGCAAGGGGCGTACAAGGCACGGCAGCGTCCGCGCCGCGCTCCCCTACCGGGGCAGCCCCGCCGAGCGCAGCGGAGCGGAGCAGAGCGGAGCGCCCGGCACCGCCGGGCCAGCCCCGGAGGGTCGGTCCCCCCGCCGCCCTCACCTTGGCGTCCGGCGGCAGGATCAGCACCTGGCTGTTCTCCTCCTCCTTCTTCGCCGCCTCCTTCTGCGCCAACGCGGAGTTGAACGACACCTTCACCATGGCCGGTCCTCAGCGTCCCGCACGCAGGAGAACGAGGAAGAGAAGCAGCCCGGACCGGCGGAGCTTCGCGGGCTGTCCTCTACCTTGCCACCCCCCGCTGCTGCCTCGCCGCGGCTGCCGCCCCCGTCCCCTTGTCAGGCGGCTGAGGAGGAGGAGGAGGAGGAGGCGGTGCCTGACAGGGCGGGCGGAAAGAGGGGAGGTGGTGGCAGCCGGGCCTCGCCCTCCGCCCACTGCCCGGCGCGGCACGGCGCGGCTGGGCGGGGGGCTCCGGCCGGGCGGGTCCCAGCTCTGGGCTCGGTAGCGGAGGGGCCGCCGCTCAGTCGGTGCCTGGCCGGGCCCGGGCGGTATTGCACAGACCTCGGGGTAGGGACCCTCGGGGTTCGTTCCCCCCAGCCCCGGGCTTGGCTCCTGTGCGTGGAGGAGCTCCGGGCTGACGCGCTGCTGGCGCTGCGCTCCCCGGGGGCACGGCTGGCACAAGCGGTTCGGCTCCCCCGTGCAGTGCCAGCTTTTCCCTGGTTGCCATTTTAATTTGGGGTGTTTTGCGAAAAGGAAATGTTTGGGCCTTATGTTCGTGAAGAAAGTCCCCAAAATGCTATATAGGCAGCGTGGAGGTGAAATCCACCAGCTGGTAAACCCCTGGGGAAGGATACAAGGAGCACCGTGGAAAGAGGAGGTGTGACCTTCCCCCTTCCTCTCCGCTGCACTGGGGTAAGAACTCAGTGAACTCAGCACACCATCCCAGTGGGGTGCTCTCCAGTAAAACTGGAGTGATGCATGTATTCGAATTCACGCTGGGGATACGGTTGTAGTTTGCTCCAAGAAGTTAATTTTGGTGACTCATCTGGGTAGAGTTGATTTCCTGGTAAGAGCTTGGCAGAGTAGTGCTTCTGTCACTCTGTGAGACACCAGGCAAGCAAAATGCAGTCCTTCAATTCAGTGGGTGCTCTGCTGCTGACTTAGTCAAAATCTGGTCTTTCTCCCTAGACCATTAGATGGCACCGGGTCTGAATTGTCCTTACTCTTTGTACTTCATCATCAGCGTCCTTTAAAATTGGTGACCTAAAATGACAAACAGAAAAGCTAACTTAGCCTATTTCATCCTATCATCCTAAAGTATTTAAAGATAATTTAAGGATTTTTTTCAAATGAAGATATAAAATTCACAAAGCAAACCATAGTGATTCTATCTCTCAAGATGGCACAGCTTGCACCCAAGTCTGTAAATTGCCCAGATATTCCAAGAATTCGATCTAACTGCCTTAAAATTCAACAGAGGTTGACTGAATTATTTGCAGATATTTCACTGAAGTAGAAAACATCATGGACTCTAAGCAAGGCAAAATACAGAGATTTCCCTAGGCAATTTCTGACCATATTTGGTATGACCCTGGAGGTTTTACTTTAGTAGGAACTTCCATTAAAATTATTTGAACATTCTTCATGAAAATGATAAAGCTACAGTTTCATAAAGTACAGTTTCCCAGGCTACTACTATGGATTTTTAATTTTTTTTTCATACAAGTGGGACTTTATTGTCTTACTCCCAGATTGAGAAAAGCACCAGGTGACACCTCTGCTCCCATTTCAAAGGGAATCTGTGCAGGCGCACTGTGTATTCAGGACAATATTTAGCATGCAAAGGCTGTAGTTCAGAGTTTTGCTTTGCTTTGTTCTCCTTAATGACATCTTCACATATTCCTCACAGGGAGATGGGTATGCAAAAGACAGTCAAGGCTAAGGCACGGCATCTTATTATCTGTGTCAAAGTACATCTACCTCTTTCCCCAGGCAGCATACACTCTTATCTTTCCAGATCAAATATACTCTGTCTGCCTCTTGAATCATGTTTACAAACCTTGGCAGCTGACTGCAGCTGGATTAAGAGCAGCACCCTTATGTCTTGCCAATTCTGACCTTTTTATTAGTAAGAATTTAGGATTATTAGGATTATTTCTGTTGGAGACCAAAGTAAGGATAAAGCATGAGGAGAACCTCCTTATTTACTTCCTGACTGTGCTTTGCTTCTATGTGCTTTCAGGCTGTGGTTTTGCAGGCAGCTGAGCTGTAAGATGGCTTCATTCCTCCAAACAGAAATATTGCCTCATCTGTTCCTTCTCTTGTCCCTCGTCATCTACCTCACGTCCTTCTTCATACATCCCTCCTTTCACCAGCAGTTCCACCCCGTGCCTGTGCTAGATGTATGACCCATGCATATCTACGTTTTTCTGCTTTAGTTTTCTGCTGGGTTGGTGAGTTATGTCAGTTCAGAGAGATACAAGGACCAGCGCCAGCATGAACAGGGGGCCTGTGAGACTAAGAACAAGGAGGAAAGGGGAAGGTGGGGAGGAAGGCCTTCCCACTTCTGAATAGATCCAAGAAGTGAATCAGCCTATCACACCTCTCAAAACTACAGCGTTGTTCTTTCTCAGACAAGTAGGTTTGTATCCAGATGACTTTCTCATTCTCTCTCATGTTTCTTCCCCTTTTCTTTCACATACAAGTCTTCACTCTTCCAGTCCCCTGCCTCATTCATGTGTTGGATATCAGGACCTCTCCCAGGAACAGATGACCTACACTGTTTAGATCTGTGTCCTTGGGCACATGTTTTCATTGTTTCAGCTGACACTAAAAAGGGGGCAACTCATTGATTCCTTGTTTACCCTGAGTGGAAAATGGCTATTACATCCATCAGGACTGGAAGCTGCTTTCTCTTTCTGATGTCCCTCATAAAATGTCGCAATGCTTCAAGTGGTACCTCTGCTTACCCATCTACAATTCAAAATCAGCCTACTTGCTGTCTCTTACACCAGTATTTATTTCTAATGCCTATATTAGATATCTGTAGATTCAAACATGTAAAAAAAAAAAAAAAAAACAAACCTGGGGGTGGGGGTTGGGATGGTAAATATTGGTATTGCCTGCCAACAAAGGACACTCTTTTGAGGTGAAGAGAATGTAGTTGTTTAAAGTTTCTTTTATAAAGTTTTTAAATGCAACAAAGTGGAAAGTTCCATATTGTGTCATGGTATTTTTTTAATTGTTTCTGCTACTCTTTGTTTCTTGTTAACAGCATGACATTGTGATTTGGTGTGTCTTACTTTTCCCTCAACCACTCTTCCCAATTTTGTATCTCTCTCTATATATATCCATTTACCTATCTCTGCCTAAATATGCATATCATTCTCATTTCTTGGGGGAGGGAGGAGACAAGCAGAAGTTGGTCCTGTGACAGACATTTATTCAGCTTGCTTTCTTAGCCAGAAGTCCAAATCCATTTGCACTGTTTCAAAGCTTTTCACACTGTGGCTGGCTCTTCCTCTCTGCCTTATTCTCCCTTCCACCTCCCCATCTTCTCTGCACAGCCCCCTCAGCTTCATCTGGGGGAAGTATCATCTACCAGATTCTTACCCAAATGGCCCACAACAAACATGCTGCCACAGTGTCCCTTTTGTGCAATCTCTGAATTAATTCACAAGGACTTGCACTTAATCCTAGATACATTAGAACACAGGTAACACTACTAGTTTTATTTGTATAATTCCTGGGACAAAATGGAAATGTCATTTTTATCAGCAAAAGGAATAGTTCGGTGGGTTTTCTCATTTCCTAATGTGTTGATACGGGAACTCTTTTCCAGATTGTTTTTGTTAGATGGGGGAATATGGCCACGGCAGCATTTTTTAGCTTTGTCATGAGGTAAATCTGCTACCACCCACAAGTCTACCTTTTCTTTAACAACTCAAAACAAAAAGAACAACCTAAATTCCTGAAGGCTAAAGCAGAAAGGAAAAGATGGCACTTACTATTTTAAACAGAATAGGATAAGAGAACATATCAAAAGCCACATGAGCAAATCTGTTTCTCAGCCTCTATATTCTTCTAAATATGCCAGAGCCTGCTGAAGTTGGCAAACCAAATGGTGCATAAATCTTTGCCATTCTTTAGCTTGCAGATGACTGGGATTGCAGATTGTTGGTGTTTTCACAGAATTTTGTACCTGACATTTACAGCCAAATCTCCAATTTTTATTAATCTCTAGGCAATACTGTAATCTGAATCTTAGAAATAACATAATTTTCACAATCTATCTAAAATGCAGCCACCACAACAAAGCATGAAATAAGCCTGACAAATCTATTTCAATTTGGCTTGTGCCTCCCGGCACCTCAATCATCCCTGCTGTGAATAAAGCCCTTTAGAGTGAGTAAGCTGTACCACAGCAATGAATTATGCCTTAATCCAGCAAGCTGCTTTGCATGGCCAGCTTCTGCACCCACGTGGAGCCCTGGGGTCCACCAAGATGCAGCAGCTTGCCTGACTGTGTCTGCAGTTTGTCTGGTGTGAAATTGCCATATGCAATATGCAGAAATATCCCTGTGTGTACAGTATCCAACTGCATGCTCTTAATTTCAAAGGTTTGCAACGTGAACCAGAACCGCCCTTGTTTGAAGGCAATGGAAGGGCTCTCATACTCTTCCCCTGAAGCTGATCCTGTCAGTCTTAACTGGTGTCATCTATTAGATGCCAGACTGCAGACAAGAACCTTTGTATGAATTTATCAACACTTTATTTGCTCATTAAGCATCATGATTTGGCCAGTACTGAAAAAGACTCAAATTAAAGACCACTGATGCCCTAGGGACTTTATAATCTAAATCAGATACAGGAAGAAAAAATTCTCAGGGAAGCTAAGGACATGGAATAACTTTGAAGGCTTCACTCTCTTTTCCCTTAAGCTCTTTTCCTTCTCTCATTTCCGTTCACAGAAATAAAAATTGTGTGCAAGCTCTTGTCCTCTAGTATTCTGGCAGCTGCTTCCTTCTCCTAGCCCAGCAAATGCTATTTCCCCTTTTTTAATACATTAAATACATGCTGCAAATATGTTTTGTCTTTTAGGCTTTACTGAGCTGATCCTATTGCTCCTTTTCGCTTTGTCTATTAGCACCCAAGACTTCCAGAACTGCTGGAATCACAGTTTACCTCTAGCACATCACTAATTTACCCTAGGACACCAGCTTTAGGAAATTAAAGACAAATCCATCTTGGGCCATTACAGTATATCCTAGAAGACAATGTCATAGTCTCAAATTTCTGTTTAGGCCTTGGGGATTTTTTTGTAGCTGTCTTTTTGTCTCCTTTTCTGCTGCATCAAATGCAAACTTCCTCACTTGGCCTTCCAGGCCTTCCCTGGCTGGCACGTGGCCCTGTTCATATTGGCTGTTAGTTCTAGTGGCAGGTCCTACACTTCGCTA
The DNA here is from genome assembly GCA_027886175.1 of Phylloscopus collybita. Taxonomy (NCBI): domain Eukaryota; kingdom Metazoa; phylum Chordata; class Aves; order Passeriformes; family Phylloscopidae; genus Phylloscopus; species Phylloscopus collybita. Next base: position 17,966,082 of record JAJNNQ010000007.1, read on the forward strand.
CTGGTGCAAACCTTTCTTTCCTTTGACCTTGGCTCACCCATACAAGGAAGGAGTTGTCCTGTCCATCAAAGCCGATAGCCCTGCTAAAAGTGTGTGTTCAGAGCCCAACAGAGGAGCCACATCTGTGGCAGCTGGGTTACCACACATTTGTAAAAATGCCCTTGTCTCATACTTCCCAGCCAGATCACCAGGATCTCACATACTTGCATTTAAGGCTATACAGCATTGCTCTCCCTTGGGCAAACAGTAGCTTTACAGGTGAGGAGAGGGAGCTACACCCGAAGCCTCAAGTCCGCTGGATGGACTCACACACTATGAGACCCTACTACTACTGTTGCTCTGCAGTCCCAGGACTCAGGATACAGCCTCCTGTGCATGGATGTGCAGGTAAAATGACAGCCCTGCTGAGGTGAAGTAACAGGCTGCTCACCTGACTAGTCTGATCCTATCATTACTCTGCACTCTTGCTTTCATCCCTTTCTCCACAATTGCTGTATATCACTACGTTCCCCTGGCTTTTCTGGACCTGTGGTTGTCTTTTCATAGACACTGTGGAAGTGTGAGCACACACACAGTGCTTTCTGACACCAGCTAACTTGCCCTAGGCACTCCTGTAATAAACCATTCTGATAGCATTCTTGCTATTCATTTAAAGTAAGCAAGGGGGTGGAATGTCAGTGGTGTGGGGTTGGAACAAAATTCTCGTTTACCAATTTTGTCAAAATTTCTATTAGCCAAAGTATTTTTTTAATTGGTTTTCGGATTTTGTTGTTGTTTTTTTGGTTTGGTTTGGGTTTTTCTGTTCCCTTCAGCTTTTGTTTGCCTTGATGTTTTTCAAATCTCTTCTGTGTTTGCCAGCATTCCACAAGGAAGGGAAGAACTGACTTTTCCAGCCTGATGATGTAAGACTAATTCTACCTTGCAACTGGTGGTTTTTAGGATAAACTTCTGCAAAGTTGCGTAAGTTGCACACTGCAAAGCATGAACAACTCTGTCCTGTTTAAACAGGTTTTGATGTGGTTGGCTCTTGATGCCGCTCAGAGAGCAGTAAACCATGGCTTGTGTTGGAGGGTTAATTTCTCTGCTGGCTGCTCTGCCACATCTCAGACAAACCTTCCCAAATAGCAGGAGTCATAGGCTGCACTCAGATGTGCCTGCTTAAAACATCACCTGGTATCTTCAGAGAAGTTTCATGTTACACCAGATTTTGGACAACTGCATCTATCTGCTACAGTGACAGCCACATTGCTTCCTATGAGTTGGGCCCTGGTGTGATCAGAGCTAAACTAGATCCAAGAGCAAAATGCTGCTTTTATCATTACTGCCCTTGCTTGGTGGATGAGCTCTCACTGGATCAGCTCTGAGCCTCTCACTGCTCAGCTGCACCATCCCTGGAGTTGCCTCTCGGGAAGCAGCCAGAGCTGCCTCGTGGGGGAGGAAGGGGAAGGAGCAGTGGAAGGGCTCCTGGCAGGCAGCAGCAACAGTCACTTCACTTTGGATATAATACAAAACCTCATTCTTATTGCAACTGACATCCTCAGTCTGGCAATGAAGATGCTGGGGGCGTGTGTGTGTGTGTGTGTGTGTGTGTGCATGCGTGCAAAAATGGCCCTGATGCTGGTATCTCTGTGTACAGCAGTTTGGGGGGTTTGTTTTTGGTTTTTTTTCTGGCAAGACAGAAGGAGCAGCAACATCAATTATGAAAAGCTGCAGGAGAATACTGTTAACAGAGGATGGGACCCACCACTTGTCCTGTGGCAGTAATCAGAGGTATCTTTACTTCTGCATTTGAGATAAGTTTTTAAGATGTTTGGACATTACCTTTCTGCTCAGTTTACAAACTTGTAAAATACCCTACTCAATTTTATATATATTTTAGAAGCAACTGTAAGTTTGATAAGGTCACTTGGCTTAATATGACCAAGGAAAGATTTCCCCAGGAATGCTCAGCATGAGGGAGGTTTCCTTTACGATATTGTAATTCTAGTAAAGCAGAGCAATAAGCATACATCCCCCAACTACAACTCATTCACATCATGCAGCCTCAAGAAGATAAAAAAAAAGAAGGGAGAAAGGAGAAAGGAGAAAGGAGAAAGGAGAAAGGAGAAAGGAGAAAGGAGAAAGGAGAAAGGAGAAAGGAGAAAGGAGAAAGGAGAAAGGAGAAAGGAGAAGAGAAGAGAAGAGAAGAGAAGAGAAGAGAAGAGAAGAGAAGAGAAGAGAAGAAAAAAAAAATTAAAACCATGGGTTATAATGACAGCAGAATTTGGAGTAGGCTGTAGCATACTGCCTGTTAACTGTTGTCCCTGGGCCAAAGAGAGATATCTGTCAATAATTTAAAACTGTTTTAAAATTTCCTTCAGGACCTTCTCAAATCCCAAATGGATTTGAGAAAATATGTTTACTCCCCAGAAAGCCTCAACGTTTGTCTTATTATAGAGACAAAAAATTAAATAACATGCAATCTCTGTCCAACATTTTTCTCTTCAGGATTATTTAAAACTGTAGAGCTAACAAATCAAGTTTCCTTTATATTTTTGAGGCTGATTAGTGGGTAGTGATATGATTACAAGGATGAGAACTGAAAGAAATGAAAGATATTTCTTAGTTTCTCAGGAAAATCTCCGCTATCTGCCATAACACAGCATTGATGGCACCAGCAGAGGGTAGAACAAGCTGTGGCAAGGTGACTACCTACCTGTTCAGGGTGGCTCAGACTCTGCCCTGGGGAGATAAATTGTGCAGGAAAGATAAAGGCAAGAGTAATTTGTAAGGAAAAATCAAGACTCAAAGAGAAAACTGTAGTCTCAATCTAAGAATTCTCAACTATCTTCTCTGGGGAGGCTTAGACAAAAAAAAAAAAAAAAAAGAAAAAAAAAGAAAAAAATCTGCAGCCTGTGACTTTGTTCTGTAGTTAGTGAAGTCAAGAGCACTATTCCCATTGACTGAAGATGTGCAATTATGAGTCTTGACTGCCTTAGAGGTAAATCATCCATCTTCACTCTGCTAAAAAAGGAGTTTAAAATCCCCTTTCAGGATTAATAAAATGTAGATACCAAGAAACATCTGGCCCCTTCCGAAAGCAACAATGAAGAATAGAGTTTTTTGCAGAAATCATATCACTCAAATAACTGACAAGAAGACATCATCAGTCAAAGTTTTTACACAAAAATATGTAAAATTTGTAAAAAACATATGTACCTTGCCAACATATGTATCTTGCCAATTAATTTTCAGTCTTCAATAATGCATAGTACAAGAATCGTATTCCTAAATAATACTGCCCCTTCTGAATAGAAAGCATTTAAAAATAGGTTTCAACTAGTATAGTTTATGAACAATAGTTTATTTACATAGATTATTAATGGAAACATAATATTTAACCAGTCATTTGTGGTGAAAGCTGAGACTACTTGTATACTGCTGAATATCCCACTCTCATGCAGCTTGTCACAGAAGCCACCACAATCCTAATATGAAAACCATGGGTCATTCTAATGCCTTTCCCCAAGTAAGATTGCCATTTTCTTTCAATAAATAATTGTCTGAGCAAAGACAATAGAAAGCAAGTCTTGTATTTGAAAAATAAGAACAAACACAGCTAAATTTGAACCAGGAATGACAGAAGAGTCAAAAATAAATATCCAGAGAAAAAAGAGCAAGAGGAATAGACAGTTTAATGAGACTGGGAGTGTGGAGATTAAGACAATTTTCATGCTAGTTTTAAACCCAAATTAAGAAGAAGTTGATAAGTATTTTATAAAAAAATTGTGTAGGCAAGTTTTGGTATATCATTCTTTTCTCAGTATGTATGGGGGCTATCAGCTTGTTTTAGTTTAGGAGACCTAAAAAGATGTGAAAATGTGAAATGTGAAAACATTTTTGAATAAGTCACATTATCATATTTTCTAGACTGTGTTTTCTCCTCTGTTTTGTACAAGTCACAGGCTGAGTTTGTGAGCACTACACTCAAGTAAGTCAGGTGCCCATGTCTTCTCTAAAGCAACAACTTCTGAACACAGTTTCCACTTATTTCTCAAGTTTCAGGGTGTGTTTTTGGCCCAAGTAGGCAGAACTCTCTTGATTTTAGTAAACATTTAATAATGAAGGAGGAACAAAAAATTAAGAGGATAGAAGACTTTTTCCTTATGTTTATCAGAGCTACAGTCCCAGACACTTTTCTAAATATATAGTGAACTAAAAATCCATTAACACCTTCCTAGACAACAGTGCCCATCCATCCTCTTTGTTTGTTCTGTCAACACAGCTGGGTTGTGGGACAATCCACACTTTGAATAATTTCTCTCTCAGACAGAAATAAAACCTCGTAATAGTGGTGGGTGAATGAGTTTGAACCCAGCCATTGAATTACAGGGAGGGAAGGGAGTGGGGAGAGCCTGAATTGTAAAGAAAAAACAGCATCAAGTCCTCAGCACAGATAGAAAGGGCATAAAGTCCTTAGCATAAGGAAACTGGGGTCAACTAACCTTAAGACTGGGACAAATAAGAGGAAGACAAAATCCGTGCACTGGATAGCAGGGTGGGTGGCAAGGGAAAATTATATGGGCAGAGAGCATTTGGCATGTGAAAAGAATTGAGATCCTGGCAGAAAAATTGGGGTATGCTGGTGAGCATATCTCAGGGTGGGAGTGTTTACAGTGTATCTTCAGTGGGGTGCAGGTGAAGAGGGACACTGAGCCACCAGTAGAGTAGTAAAATATTGACCACATGGTGCCTTAGGTATGAAACAGAGGCTTGAGGGAACCCTGAAACAGGAGGTGTCACACAGGCAGCTGTTCTGTAGACACTATAAAAGGCAACTTTAAAAGGAAAAAATCTGAAGATTCACAGAGTGAGGCAAGACAAATGAGGATTCCAGTTAAGCTGGGTGTTCAGGAATCAGTTCCTCTGGAGCCCCTTTGCATAAATTCCCCCACATTGCCTTAAGGAGACTGGAGACAGGAACCTGCTGTCCTCAAAGGACTCTTCAGCCACTGGGGTGGAAAGAGTTGCCAGGCAGGCTCTTATGTGGGAATGTTAACCCTTGACACTTCTACAGCCACACAAAAAGGTATACTTGCCTCCTGGCTGTCCATCTCCTCTGGGGAGCCATGTGTCACTTTGGAGAGGGGTGACTGAGGATATGCTGTGCTAGGGCAGCACAACCTCATGGCCTGCACAGCAATTTTTTAATGAGTGATGGCAAGTTGTATTTAGTCTGTCCAGCACTTTGGGAGTGCCTTCATGCTACAACAGAATGAACAGATGCTGAAGAGGCAGTTTACAGGGAGCAATTTCTCATTTCTGCACAAAACTGTGACCCTGCACATATGGCCTGTCCACCCATACCCCATATATGTCCCGTTTTTCTCTCTCTGGAAACATGGAGGCATTAGTATCTTCCCAAGATTCTTTTGCGTGATTGTTACATAACAGTTTGTATCTTTTTCTAATCTGACACTTTCAGTTTGGGTATATACTTGCATTCTTACTAAAACACATCCAGAACTGCACAGCTTCAGACAGCTTTCTTTCCACCACAGAGCTGCTACCAAATAGCAGCACAGGCTCTTTTTTTAACACTGTGGTTATAGTTGACTTCATCTGACAGGTTCATGTCTGCCTCGGGAAGCACCAGCACTGGAGCAAGACTATGCTCTCAGTACTTTCGCAAGCTGTCTATCTTGTGTTTGGGAACAGGTACAGGAAAAGCAGACCTGGCTGGGAACTTCTACTGCCAGTATGTGCTACAGACAGAGGCTGCCCATTTTGGGGTGAAGGAGCAGAAATCCTTGGGAGTGGTAAGAGTGAGTGGCAAGTGTGAGTGGCCTGTTACAGTGTGGGTACAGCACTTTGGGAGACCTAGGGCACTAAAGTCCTCTGTAGGAGCCCTTGAGAAAACACACTGTAGTCCCCAAAATTAATTAGAAGTGAAGGAAATAGTTTTTTGTTCTCCATCCCTGCAGATTTTGCTGCCCTGAGTATAATTTCATACTCAGGCAGGGAGAGTAGGATTACACAAAATATGATAAACCATTAGAAATGGAGAAGAGCAATTAGGATCAATCAGTGCATCCATTTTTAGAAACCTGAAACAATGGACTCAGGACACCATAGTGCTGTGTGCTGTACAGACACAGGACAGAAGGTCTCTACCTCTCAGGACTGAGCAGTTAAGTTTAAAATCAGACAACAGACCAAAACAGACAAATCAAGACAAAACAACAACTCAGGCACCTTGACAGACCTGCATGGCAGCTCCTCACTGTTGTCAGCTCTTCTCCAAAAAGGGCAGCTTTGAAAAGTGTAATGAAGTACTTGAGGGACAGTGTATAGTGACAAGCTTACTGATGTTTATGGAGAAAGTCTTCCTGTGAGAGAGATGTGAGGGGTGGGAAGTTTGGGGATCTCTAACTGAGATTACATTAGCAGATTCAGTGCATACGTTTGACATGGCTGTATAGAACACTTGAACTGGCTTTTTGTTGGCCTAATCTGTCCAAATGATCAAAAAAGTCATCGGATAGAGAGAAGAGAGAGGAAAGAGAAAGAAGAAAAGCCACATCCTCTATGTAATGAGAGCCATGCCATAGGCTGGGTGGAAATGTGGCAGCATTTCAAGCACATGCTACTCCCCACTTTGATGCAATCCTGTTTTCTAAATCTCTGTCTGAGATGAAGGCTGGATGGGAAGAGAGAAGTGGACTTTTCCAGAAATGCAATGTTTCAATATTTTGCCTGTCTTGTGACCAGGCACACATGTAGCTCTGAATCTGTCAGTCAATAAAGTAGGATGTCTCAGTAGGATGTGTCAGTAAATTCCTTGCTGGGACTGCTTTGTTCAATCCACTTCAAGTTTACCATGGTGTCCTTGACTTGATGCTGAGTGCCTCAGTGGTAAATGAAGTATTTTGCATGTCCAGCTTGGGGCCTGGCAGGTAATAAACAGGTTTTCTACTTAGAAAAAGACTGACCTTGTTCAGGAAGGAAGGGCATTCTGAGCAGTCCTTTTGCAAGGCAAAGAAGGGACCCATTTTTGTCCCTTAGCACTTTTTCCTTCAGAGCTGTAAGGCAGCCTTGGCCCATGGCAGTCCCCTTTAGTCTCCAGCTGTTAAGTTTGTGTAGGCTTTTCCTTCCCTATTTTCTTGTATTACACAATTGGCAATCACAAATTTATTGCCCACTCACAAGGGAAAAGGCAAAGACTGGTCATGGAGGTGAGATGCTTGTGAGCCAGAAGTTATGTGTTAAAGTAGAAAATATGTCTACAAAGCAAATACAGAGCATGCACACTTTTTCACGGTTCCAGATAGATCACCTTGAAGCAATTTTCCTGATGTAAATTAGCTTCCCTTGAAACATCCCAGAAAAAATGCCAGTCTGCTGCAGAGAAACTGAAATATTTCTCATAAAGGAAGATTAATAATGAACATACAATCTGAAAAAGAAATCATCTATAGGTGAGTATCAGGTACAGTGAAAATGTGGCTGTAGGGAGAGGTTACAGATGAACTGATCATAGGAAAGAAATTTGTTGGTTTCTCACATTTAATATCACAAGGTGCTTTCTAAAAATGAAAGCTGAAATTACACAGAGTATTATTTTGCAACTGTAATATAAATATGTAGTATCATAGTATCCAGAGTGGTTCTGTAGCAGCAATCAAACAGTAATGAGGGAAAGAATGATGCTGGAGTAAGACCATAACACTGAATAAAAAAAGAAAAATTCCCTAGTCCCATAATTGCAAGCAAATTCCTTTATCTAGACCTCAGTGCTAATGGAAGTTTTTCACTCTGGATACCTACTGTCACTCGAAAGAGACAATGTGCAAGGTTTTAGAGTGTGTCTCTTCTCTGTCCTTCCCTATCCCTGTCCTTGCTGCTGTTGTGATCCTGCACCTGTTCAGACAGAGGCCAACTGGAGCACACTGTGGATCCTTCTTTTCCCATACACCTGAATTTTCTTCCAGTGAAAAACAGGATGCAGGAAGAGGGAGAAAATGGTACACCTGAACCTTATCCTCATATGAATTTAAAATGGGGCCAGGATACATTTTGGGAACTGATGTCTCTGGTCCCACAATTTTAGACTCACCTGGAAGGTACAAATTGCCTGCTATCAGATTTCAAAAATTGAGGATTAAACTGTGTTTCTTACTGCCTTCCACTATAAAAGAGCAATAATATTTTACAGCAAAGCAAAGAATGCTGACAAAGTCAGCTTCTCTTTTTTTCATAATCAGATAACTGCACCAGGAGAATAATTATTTGTCTATTAGCACTTTATTTGTGTGTGGCTTCAAAATTATCCATGAAAGATGCTGTTAATATATATATTCTGAATGTCTGAATGTGAAATGGCTGCTGTGAAATTAAAAAAAAAACTATGGAAAATTGATAGGGAAAGCTCTGTGTGAGATTTTAGTTAATTAAAACATGTAATTTATTAAAACAACAGAACACAGTAACTGATTCAAGACCATCTGTCCAGGATAATCCTCAGTATATAGTCACAGTTTTGCATCATTTGAGTAATAACCATAGTTGAGCAAACATTTTGAAAGAAAGATAAATCCATTAAGCATAAGATCTCTGTGTGAGCCCAATGAGGACCCTACTCCTCAGTCAGGACTGGGCCTCTAGTCCTTGACAATATAACAAATGCAACAAGGAAAGGGAGTGAAAAATAATTGATGACTAAATAGCAAATTTTAACATGTTTAAAACTGTTGATTAATATATCAATTGACTAATAAAAAACATATTTTGACTTTCTAATTACTCAAGTTTTGCCCCATTTGAACAGTATTTTGAGACTTCCTCCACAGATTTTTATCAGAAGCAGAATGAACAGCAATCAAAATATGCACTAGAATGTTTTCCTCTCAAAAAAAACAAAACAAAACAAAACAAAACAAAACAAAAAAAAACAACCATATTCCTCCTATGACGGTGTTTGAATTTTAATGTAAAATGTAAAATGCATTCTGAGATAATCCTCACTTACAGAGGCTTGTACTTGCACTGAAGGATGACAAGCCCTTAAATCTGCCAAAGATGAGTTCAGAATTTTCTTTCTGGCACTGCATTGCTTCTCCTGTACTTGGTGACACCACTGCTGCGTATGCTGGGAGCATAAGGAGTCTACCTTAATTTAAGGGTGAGCTGTAGAAATGAGAAATGCTGACAGCTGGGCCTCAAAGGTGAAGAAGGAACTGACATTAAAATCATCTTTCAAAGAACAAAATGGATAAGCAAGGGGAGCAAATATCCAGGCTTTAAAAGAAATTCTTTCTATACTCACTAATTTACATTAGCTGTATCCATTTTATCAATTGAAGGATGTTGAGGTTATGCCTATGCTAGCAAATTAAATATGCTTATGATCCCACTGAGGGCCACTGTGACTACCCATTTTGTTAAACTCTCTTATCTCCCCAAACAGGGTGGCTGCATCCAAACTGCACATTGCGAATGGTCCGTGACTGATTGCCACACAGCATCCAGGGGCTGTCTGGGGAAGGGCTGCACACCCTGGCACAAGTGTCAGGAGACCCTTCTCACAGGAGCTCTTGCTGGGATCCTTTTTCCAGCTTAAATAGTCTGGATGCTCAAATTCTAGTTCCAAGGGACATTTACCATCTTCTTCCGCAGTACAGGGAGAGCAGTGCATTTGGCTACTAACATCAATAAATGTGCTGAAGTCATCAGAGTAACTCATACTGATGAAGGCAGAGATCTAGTATGTTGTACCATTGATGTAAAACTACAATATGATTAGGAATTATTACAACAGCAGTCTCTGCATAGTCATACGCATTTATTCTGTGAAGCCACAGACTTCTGAAGATCTGGCTGGCTGTTTATATGCCCAGAGTTACTTGCATACTTCAGGGTCTGACACACTGTGTTCGAGACTCAGATTGACAGTAAAACCCACTGGGAATGCACTTTACAACACTCAGTTTATTTATTTTGACAACTGAAATCTATATTATACTTCTGTTAGTTCTTCACTATGTCTTGATTCAGAAAATCGGTATTGTAAATGATTTGATTTGGGGAAGGTAAGGCCCTCACCACAAGACAGGAGATGTATGAATAATTGAAAGTAGCTAGAATCCTACCAGAATTTCAAAGCTAGCAGAATTTTATTGTGTTTTTCTCCAAGAGAGCCTTTGGATTCACCTACAGGAAATAATATGTGGATAATATATTTTATAGTTTCGGCAAAGGACATACCAAACATGCAGTGACTTGCTCAGACCTAACCAGTGTAGGATAAAAGATGAGATGTACAAGACCATGGGAAGTAAAATACTCCTTGTTCAAATTTATAAGCTTCATGCACACTCTCTTAAAATTAAGCCTTGTATGCATAGTTATCAACCCCCACTTCCTGGTCACACAGGATCTGGTTCTAGATTACAGGCCTGCAGCAAAAGAAGCAAAGCAACAGAGCAGGAAAGAGTGGAAGACAAAAATAGTATTTATTTTTTACTCACCTAAGTAATCAAGTATTTCCACATGCCATGCAGCAATTGAAACTTGGTTTCCAACTCATTTTCATCTGTTGTAGATCTTCCACCATCTGATAATGGTGCAACCTCTGATTAAAACTCTTTATGAGGATGGGATATATAATATTGCTCTCTTGAGTAGATTCCTTTTACCTAGGATGGTTTGGGTTGATGATATACTTTTCTTACATATAAAGCAGTAGGCTTTCCCTCTGCTATCTTCAGCTGCTCTCCTGATATATCTATGGACTAGTAGGTTTGAAACTGCTGTCTCTGAATAAAGCTGGGCTCAGAGTGGCCAGAAGCTGTTTGCAGAGGGAGGACAGACAGACACACAAAAGCACACATATGCTCAGAGCAAGACTGCATCATCACAATTTCCATAGAAGTTAAAAAGAAATAAACACAGAAGTCTGATTTTGCTGCACAATGTCTTTCTTAATTGTCAAAGTTCAGCTGGGCTAGAAACCGAGTTAACCACATTTTAATGCTAAGCATATCTGAAGACTCATGCTGCAAGCCTAAGGCAAGTGTGTTCTCAGAAAGTAGGCTCCACACCAGGCATTGAATGCAGCCACAACAAATCATCTTCCTTTGCACATCTAGATCCTGAAACAGGGTGTAAAAGACCATGCCCACTGCGGCATAAGTGTGGGAAGAAGAAAATAAAACCACCCTCACAAATGAAAATATGGGAGCTCTGCTGCACCACCGGTGACTCAGACCTGCTTCTTTCACCCCTGCCAAGGAATTCAGGACACATTCTCTTCAGAAATCCCTGGCCATATTACTGAAATACCTGCACTTTCCAAATTCTGTCAGAAAATGCACACATCCTCTTTCCAGATCTTGGCAGCATAAATCGAATGATTCTGTGAGGAACAATCTGGGGTCTCAGGTTCCTATGGCTCCGTTACATACTCCACAATAGCTCAGCAACAGATGCTGTTGGTAGGAACTCGGTGTATGTACTGCACAGACAAATTTTCACTGAAGCAAATCGACTTTGCTGTGAAGGATGTTGGAAGGCTCATGTGTGGGAGGAGAAGAAAGGTTCCTATGCCTCCACGACCGCTTCCAAAAATCCCAGTGGGTCTCAGCTGCTCTGAGTGGATACAATTAACTGGGTGTCTGGGGTTCAGTGACAGAGTTAGTTGTTTTTTTCTCAAAAGAATGTGTGTGACTTTGTAGATTATAATTACTCAAACTGCATCCTGCTGCTCCTCAGGGGCGAAGGAGCTCTCCCCTCTGCTTGACTATTGGCCAACTGAAATCACTTTGGTTTGGTGAACAGGAAAAGGCCAGAGATGTGACCTATGCAACAGATCTGTGAATCCCTTGGTTAAATCCCAGCAGAGAGAGGCTGGCCTCCTTAAGACAGCTGCCTGTAAAATCTGTGACCTGACAGTGAACAAAATGTCAAGTCCTCTTAACAAAGGAATCACTAGACTGCTGCTCAAAGAGAGGAAGTTCTCAAGTAGGTATTTTGTCATTTAAGTGACACTCTTCCCTACTGAATGCAGGCTTCATCGCAGCATTTCCTACTATTGTTGCCTAGCATCTGGATTCCTGCTGCTCCCCTCCAGGGGCTGGTGGTACTTCTCCAGAAGTTTCAAGCACATAATTAGATTGCTCCCTCAGTAAGCAGAATTTCCTGGAGGGGAAACACATTGCAGCACTGTTCCACAACTTGCCTAAGCTGCCAGTAAGAGCCAAGGAAGAGGCTGGTTCTTGAATCCACAAGGATCTGCATACTCAGCTGGCCCAGACTGCATAGCAATAAAAGTTTGGCAGGGCTCTGACATAGGAGTTGCATGTATTTAATAAGAAGTTTTGGATAGAAGAGCCCAAGAAGAGCTGGGCTGCAATTTGGCAGGAAACTGGACCAACCTAACAGCTTGGTGTTGCCAACAGGCTGTGATCCTATTCCCATCTTTCCCCTCACCCTTCTACTCCCATCAGAGCCTCCCGCTCCTTCCACAGAGTTGCTTGGTGTGGAACTCAGCTGAACATGCCAGGTGACCAAGAAAGCTGACTCAGCTCCTAAGCTCAGGGGACCACTCACATTTTTGCTGGCTTTGTTTTCTGATGCAAATAGTGAGATAAACTGACCCACTCTTAAAGCTAAGTTCAAGATGAATGCTGGCATTGGTGCAAGGCAAGCATTAATGGCATGTGCCTGTGTGGGAGGAAATGCAGGACAAAAAAAGATGAGCAGCCCCCTTCCAGCAGAAGTAAACTGTTAAATTGCATTCAGTATCACATGAACCCCCACCTTTGGGCCTTGCTCATTGCCAAGTCTTTTCTATTTTAATTCCAAAACCCTACAGTGGGTGATATCTAATTTATTTTGGGACTGAGTGTGCATTTCAAACAGATTTATTTTATAGGAGGTATGGATGATGGCAACCCACTGGGCCAATAACAGGCCAAATTGTACTTTGGAGTATGATTCCAGCACAGCAGAAACTGCTCTAAATTTGGGCTACTGCTGCCTGACTCCCCTCCCTACTTACTCACACAATTCTTTTTTTCCTACATGTTTTGGTCTTATGTTTTCCATAGCATTGGTGCCAGTGGAACCAGAAGATGAGCTATGCTCAGGGAGCTGACCTAACTAAAATCTAACCTGAGAAATTTTCCCTTGGGAATCTGCGTTCTGAATCAGACCACTGCACAAGTTCATCTCATCAAAGAGATGGGGTACAAACATTTGGCTGATGGTGTAAACAAAGGAAGAAAGTTACTTTGCATTTTTAACAGCCTGTTAGTTTTTTAATATGCATGGTAAGTGAGTTTTCAAACTTAGGCACTAAGAACAAATGGGGAAGATTCACAAGGGACTAAAGATGGAGTATTTTATCTCTAGGCAGGTATTCAAAGACTTTAGTTCATGAGATTGATTTAGGCATCTGTCTTCCCTTCCCAGAACTGAGGAAGTTAGGTAATGCATCCTTTGTCTACCAACAAAATCTCTGAACATGGGAGAGCAGCATCTTTTGAAACCAGCTAGAGGGAAAGACAAGGCAGAGAAGAGCTGAGCTTCCTCTTCTCATATTTAGACTTCTCTGTGTGTAAGACTGGAACATTTTTTGATGTCTCCTTCCTTTCATTTGTTTCTAGATTTAGAAACAAATCTAGAAACTAGCTCTGCCCTCAGAAATAAATGTGGCCTGCTGAAAAGCAGCCTCCAAGGGAAAACAGACAATGGTTTTTGTGGGTTGACACTGGCTGGATGCTGCTCACTTACTGCCCTCTGCAGCTGGATAGAGGGGAGAAAATTTAACCAAGGGTTCATGAGTTGAGATAAGGACTGGGAGAGGTCTCTCATCAAACACCATCAGGGGCAAAACAGGCTTGACTTAGAGATACAAGATGAATTTGTTACTAATAAAATCAGAGCAGGATAATGAGAGGCAAAATAAGCTCTTAAAAAAACAACTGTCCCAACCCTTCCCTCTTCCCCACCAACTGTGCAGGGAGATAGGGAATGGGGGTTTGGTCAGTTCACCACCTGTGTTTTTTCTCTCACTGCTCAGGGAGAGGAGTTGTTCCCCTGCTGCATCGTAGAGTCCCTCCCACAGGAGAGAGTTCTCCATGAACTTCTCTGACGTGACTCCATCTCATGAGCAGCAGCTCCCTGTGACCTGCTGCAATGTGAGTCCTTCCCATGGGCAACAGTCTCCCTCAAACTGCTGTGGTGTGGGTCACCCTTCCAGGGGGTGCAGTCCTCCAAGGACAGGCTGCTGCAGCATGGGAGCTGGATGTTTCTCTCTATGGGTCTCCCACTGGACCACAGCCTTCTCCCAGGCATCCAACCTCTCTGGCATGGACTCCTCCAAAGGCTGCAGGTGGATCTCTGTGTCCCCCCATGGATTCGCCAAGGGCCACAGGGCCACAGCTGCCTCACCATGGGCTGCACCAGGGGATGCAGCAGGGAAATCGCTGCTCCGGCACCCGGAGCACCTCCTGCCTCTCCTTCACTGACATTGGTGTCTGCAGAGTTGTCCTCTCACAAGTTGCTACTCTCTCTCTTCTCTAGTCACAACTAGAACTGTGCAACTACCTTTGTTTCGATTTCTTCTTAAATATGTTATCACAGAGGTCTTACTGCCATTTCTAATTGGCCCCGATTTGAACACAAGCACATCCATCTTTGGAGCCAGCAGTGTTTGGCTCTGCAGGACATGCTTAGAGCTTCTAGCAGCTTCTCACAAAAGTCCCCTATGTGGCCCCTCAATACCAAAAAACATGCCATGCAAAACCAATACAAATAACATTAAATGAAATATCGAACATGGAAAATTCTGAAGTAAAGTCAAAACAACAAAATGGAATTGAAGAGAAAGGAAGACAATCAAATTGAGCTGAAACTTCAAGAAATGATTGTCAAAGAAACCTCGAGATTTCATTTCCATTCAGAACTTTTGCACTTTCCAACTTCATTTCATGTTGTTATATCACCTTTCCTGTCTTTTATTTTCCATTCATTCCTTGATTTCTCATTTTCTTTCATGAAATCAAATCTCAAGGTTTCATTGAAAACCATGTAATGAAGTTTTCGCTCACTTTTATGCACTTCCGGTCTTCCCATTGCTTTTCATGGTTTCACTTCATTTCAGGATTTTCTGTTTTTCCAATTTAATTTCATATCATTACATTTCCTTCCCTGTATCTCCATTTCACTTCATTTCTCTGATTTCAAGACTTCATTTAAAATAAATTAATAAAATACCGTGATGCCAATGAGGATCAATTCAGCAATTTTGCAGCCATTTCACCACAGTTAATGTCATCCCTAAAAAGTTTTCACTTTCATTCAGAATTGTTTTGGTTTTTAGTTTTCATTTCATCAATTTCTTCTCCAGTCTCTTCATTTCACCTTGTTCTCTGATTTCAAGATTTCAGTCTGTCTAATTTTGGCAAGGTTCTGTCCTTTTCACTGCGCCTCATTTCACCCCAATCCATTTTGTTGTATTCACTCAGTTTCCAAAATTTCTTCTTATTTTTGCTTGCTTTTGATTTCATTATATACCCTTTCCAGTTTGCTTGTTTCACTTTCTTCTCAAGATTTTATTTCCTTGCATGAAATGAAATTCTTCATTTCATGAAAGGAAATCATGGAAGGAAGTGTAATGGAAAGACAGGGAAGGAAGTATAATGACAGGAAATGAAATTGGAAAAGTCAAAAATTCTGAAATGAAGTGAAACTAATGAAAAGGAATGAAAAAAAAAGCTAAACTAATGAAAAAGAATTGAAAGAAAGGAAGTGCATCGAAATGAGAGGAAACTTCATAACATGATTTTCACTGAAACATTGAGATTTCATTTCCTTTCATGAAAAGAAAAAAAATTTGTGAAAGGAAATCAAACCAGACATGAAAAATGAAGGTAAATTAATAAATAGGAAAGGAAATATAATAACGTAGTGTTTAGATCTTGGCTGGGTGGCATGTATCCACTAAACTGCCCTACCACTCCCCTTCCTAGTAAGGCAGATGAAAGAAAAGGATGGAAAACATCTCATAGTTGAGATAAGGCAATTTACTAAAGCAAAGGAAAACCAAACAGGTGAAAGTTTTTTGCCTCAGCACACATACTGGTTTCTCTGGATGGTAAACATTCTGGACTAATAAATGGACCCACTTCTTCCTCTCTCCCTTAGCTTTTTTTTATCTGAGTTGATGCCATATGGTGTGGAATATCCCTTTGATTAATTTGGGTCACCAGGCCTGGTTGTGTCCCCTCCCAGGATCTTTCCCACTCCCAGCCCCTTGATGGGGGAAGAAATGTTAGAGGGAGAGCACAGCTCAGCAGTAGCCAAAACACTGGTGTGGTATCAACATCCTTCCAGATACCAATGCAAACCACAGCACTGTGAAGTCTGCTGAGGAAAAAAAAATGAACTCTACCTCAGTCAGACCCAATAACCCATTCAAAGAAAAAAGAGGATTTTCTTCAGAGGGACACTGTTCAAACCTGCAGTTCCCTTTCTAAATGGAGACCTTCTGAAGCCAAAGCCAGGAGGCTAAGGTGCATGACCATCCTCACCTACAGCAGAGACTTCTAGACAAACAAAACCCAATGAAGAATTGCAAAGCCAGGAAAAGCACAAGCAATGACAGGAAGCCTGACTCTGTACCTTAATTATAGAGCTGCTCACCTGAGAAATGGAGGACTTGGGTACCAGTCCTTGCTTTCAGCATAGATACAGTTTTTTAATCCAGTGACTCCTTAAAGCAAACCACATAATTCCAGGGGCAGAGCTATAGGCAAGGTATTAATTCTCCTTACTTTCTAAATTCTTTGATTTTTTAAAGCACAAGACATTTGTACAGTTGTTAATAACACACTGCAAATGCCCAACAGCTCCAAGCAGGAGAGAGAATGAATGCTTTGTTATTCTAGGAAAATAGATGTGTATTTTTACTGTAGTCATAACAAAGGAAGCTTCAAGCATTTCTCTACATGCCAGTTGGGTTGTTTTTCTCATCACAGATATTCATCTGCCTGCAGACTGTAATGTCTTTCTATGTTCATATGTGATGCATTCTGACAGCTTTTCTACAGTTAAAATCTGATATTTCAAGAAATCCATTCACAGTCTGGCTTTGAATATAGCACGTGCAGTTACTTTAGCTTCCGCATCACTTTCCATTTTATTTTCAGGAAACTTTGGTTAGCATATTCTTCTACATGTGTGAAATTTCAAATTGGAAAGGACTTGTTTCTCCTTCTTTTAATGGAAGCTTGTCATTTCACCAGAAGATAGTGGAAATGGGGTGTGACTGAGAGTTAGATTCTCTTCCTACATACTGTTACTTCTGGAAAATTAGTGCCCATCAGCTGCTTGGAAGTGAACACATGAGGTTGTTCCAGCAGGAGCCAGGATTGCCAGAGGTCAGTCTGAAACTAGGGACAGTGCATGGCTTCTCCAGCTAACCTACTGCTGGTGTTCAGATGTTGAAACAAACCATAGCATTTTGTTTTTATAAAAACAAGCCCTGATGTAATAGGGCACATGAGATTAACAGCAAACACTTGTAATAAGGACTGCAACGAAGAGACATGAAAATCATAGTAAAAAAAAGGCAAAGCTACAGTCTCTTCAAGAAATTTAAGGTTTAAGATTTTTAAGTTTTAATGGCAGAATTTATCAAACTCTGTAACCTTTTTTAACTGCTTGTGTCTGAACAGAATTTCAATATAATTTCCTTGCATAAACAATCTTAAAAATCTGTGTTGAGTCTTCCTCTTGTTCACAAAGTTCTGTAGCATTAGGCTACTATTTATTTCATCATTTCTTTCTTTTTTCTCGGCACCTATGTTCACGCCAGGAAGAGGAGCTTGGTGAAAAGGGAGGATTATGGATTTAGGATTTTATCTCTGCAGAGTCTGGCATGGTCTTTTGTTTTGAGACTGCACCTTAGTACCTGGATTGTCTGTTTTGGTGAGAGAGTTTGTTTAGAAAGACGACAGTACCCATGGCACAGCTTTGTGAGGGTCTCTCATAGCAAGGGACAATTTTGCAGGCATCTGATAACCTGAGAGAAGTAGAAATCCTGCAGAGATAGGATAGCCTTTTCACAGAGACAAAAGCAAGCCTGTTTATGAAATATCTACTTCCTGAAAAATAAATTTTAGAACTCGTATTATATATATATATAAAATATATATAAAATATATATAAAGACAAGTGCTGTGTTTACAGAGAAAGAAGGCCTAAGGTCCCTAAACCAACACAAGACATGTGACTACATGCAGAAGGCATGTCTGGAATACTAACATTATGTCCTTTGCTTGGGGGTCTGGAGGAATGTGTCATGGTTGTCTTTTGGCCTAAGTGCATTTCCCATGAATCAAAGGTGCAAAGCAGTGGGTGAGGCAAGAGGACAGACTGGGGCACACCCAAGGCTCACCCTGACATAGCAGATGTATGTTTGGACTTGGGACTGCTGCAGAGGCACTCCTGTGTTCTGGTGTTTACCCCATGAGATTGTTTGATTTTGCTGGCACGTAACAGAAGGGTGCAGCTAGTGCTGTGAGGAAAAGCACAGCACAGTGCCATCTCCAGCACTAACTTGTCACCTACACTGGCCAGGTAGGGAACTGGAGGTGTTGGGTGACTGTGGAAGGATACTCTAAGGTGCCAGTGGAATGGTTGTATCAGAAGCAACCCAAATAGTTCATACAACAGCCGACAATTCTATAAACATCCTGCCTGCATCCATGCTGAATGCACTTCCATTCTTGTGAAAATGCTCAAGGAACAGTAGAACTACACTGTGTTTTAAAGGACAAAATGTCACAGCTTGGAAGGCAGAAGCACTTGGCAGAGTTATCAGCATCTAGAATAAATGTACTTGAGCAGTCCTAGCACAAATGTGTTCTCAGATACTCTGTCCTGCAAAATAGAGGAATCTGCCAGGTACTGTATACTCAGGCCATAATCTACTAAACAGCTTAAATACATTCTTAATTGCAAGCAATGAGCCCAAAGCCCAGAGTTAAACACAGAGAGAGCCATGCTATTGAACTGAGGGAAAAAGACCCTCAGCACCTCACAAGGTCAACCTTTAGCAAAATTGGACCTTAATTTCTTGAAGTACCATAATTGCTCATATGTCTTTGGGCCTTGAATTTGGAAATGAGGGCGACTGTTATTTCGAGGTGTATGACTCAGGCCCTGAGTAACCAGAACAAAATCAGAGACAAGAATTAGAAGCACAAGGGATACTGTGAGGGAAGAAGCAAACGACTAAGTAAGAGGGTTCCTTCCCTGAGGTGAACTCCTTGCCACACTACCTGCAAATGCTTATAACTCACTCCTATGGCATTCTTTTCATTGCCAATTTTATTACCAGATAACCTAAGTGTCATTTATGAAGCACCTGGGGGCAAGAAATACGTGCGATCCCAGCCTGGCCACATTCCCTCCTCCTGTAGTGCCTATGCAGCTCTTACTGGGAGGGGGGCAGGGCAAGGTGGGCGTTATGAAACTAATCCAGTGAGGTTAAGAGAAAAGAAAACATGTCAATTATTCTCCTGTCATGACACTTTTCAAGGTCTGCAAAGATGTGACAGATTGTACTGGTTGCTTTTCATATTCTGTATTCCAATGTGCGTTTAGCATATATGCCTTATGTGCTCAAGTTCATGCCTACAAAGCAGCTTTTAATGAAGCGTTTTCCAATGCTGGCATTGTCATGTGCATAACATATGAAATTTTGACAGGCAGCGTGGAGCTGAGCAAGGTTCTGTGCCTTTACAAGGCACAAGAAACAAGTCCTAGCACAAGAAGTTTATATTAAACAGGTAAAAACCCCAGAATAATTTCAAAAATACTCTAGATATCAGGGATACATTTATCTTAATATTGTAGGAAGTCTTCTCGGATTACTTTCATTGACTGCCACCTATCTCACACAAGGTGGCATGGTAAGAATGCATGGCTTTTGATGATTTTATGTCAGTATTATGTTGCAGTTTGAGCTAATGTGGTATGAGTAAACATGAACTGTAGTTAGGATTTTTGCACTGGAGGGGAGTTTGGTGTGAATTTAACATAGAAATCATCTTAGAAATCAGAATGGTTGGGTTGGTCAGGGCCTAAGAAACCATCCCATTCCAACCCCCTGCCATAGGCAGGGATACCTTCAACTGGGTCATGTGGCTCAGGGTCCCACCCAACCTGGCCTTTGAGACATGGTCTCTGACTCTTCAATGCCAATGCTGCTGAGTGGCTTCATCCTTTCAAGAAGCAGATAAGGCAACTCTCTGAAGAGCTCTGCTGGCTACTTGAGAGCATCCACCAGTCACTACTGAAGAATGTCTCTTCAATGGGCTTTCAATAGCTATGCTGGTGGGTGATCAAAACTACAGAAGCAGCTCTTCACTCGGCCTACCACTAACCCTTGAACAACTCATCTACAGACACAATAACTCTGCCAGCACTTAAATGGCAGCAGAGTTTCTTTCTGCATGATATTTAATATCCAAATAAATGGCAGAGCCCTGGAGAAGAGATCCACGCAAGGCCTGCTTCACAAAGAAGAGACCACTACTGATTGTATTCTTTCCCAGGCTTAATAGCTATGGACTCTCGCCCCAATGCACATGGAACCAGCACTGTTAGTAGTTCGTTGGATTTCAGAATGTCCCGTGGGATCCTATTTGGCTGCTGAGTATAAGCAATTCTGTAATTGCTTTTGGAATAATGTATCATACTGTTTTCTCAGCTGCCAGTGAAAACTTTCCTCAGTTCTCCCAAGACTTTTCTTTCATAAGAGGGTTTACCTCTGCCCATCTCCAACTGCTAGAAGAGAAACCACTTTTTTCATTTTTGCTCATGTAGGTTTCTAAATAAATCTTCCATTTTATCTTTACTCTAGAACTCAGTTCTCACAACTAATTTAAGCCAGGTACCTCTATTTCTGGCGTGTGTTCTGCTCTTCCTGAATCTTAGGAGAGAAGCTGATGCTGATGTCAGCTGCAGGTATTTGAAAACCTGTCTGGAAGTTGCATTAAGCAGGTGAAAATCTAAGTAGCATCTTGGAGATTAGAAGATGAACTCATCCAGTTAAAAGACAGGTGACCTAGTCTAAATGGGAAGAGATAACAGCTTTATCTTTAGCAGGCAATGGGGCACAATAAAAGCATGAGGGAGATTTGGGGAGAGATTAATTCTACATAAATTACAACTCCTAGCAGACTAGCTGGAATTCAGCATGTGGGAGAGCAGGGACTGCAGCTGTCATCATTGCCCTTGGATTTTTTGTGAGAGGAAGTAAACAACTCTAAATTTCAGCCTGGTTTCTACAGAAGCTTGTGTGGGTGTCCCAGTAGTTTTTGTAAACAGTTTACAGCAGGAGCCACCAGGAAAATGATTTTTTTCCCCAAATAAACAAATTTAACTTAATGAAGGCTCAAAATTACTATGTGTTGGGGGGTTACCCCAGGAGTCTCATTATCTCTAATTGGATGTTTTATTTCATGAAGTAGTCAGCATTAACTTTTAGCTTGGTGAGGAAAAAAATCTCATATTTAATTGCCTCCAAATTTTCCTTTATTCCTGGGAAGACTTGGCAGGATTGTGAGTATCTCTAGTGGCCAAGCTGTCAAACAAGCTTTTCCTTTTCAAAGGACATTCTTCTTTACTTATTTCTTTATTTTCCCTCTCCTTACTATCCAGGGCCAATTTTGGTTCTCTTTCCCACTCAACACCTCCTACTTCATAGGCAGCACTGGTCCCCACGAGTCCTCCAGCAGCCTGAAAGTAAGGACTGCTTTCTGCCTGGGTGACTTCCTGTCTTAAGGGCTCTGTGCCCAAATTTACACCAGAAGAAATCAGTGTAACTCAAGTTTAATATAGCTCAAAGCAGAGCTAATTCTGTGCTGAAACAGTCTGGAATGGCATACCAAACTCTGGTTTTGACCATATGTACTAGTGTTTCACAGTCCTTCCCCCCAAAAAATAAGTTTTGGCTCATAGTATTATCTATTTTTATCTCATCTATTCTAAAATTACACCAGTTAAGCAAAGCCACCTTTTTTATTTCCTTTCTTATCTCGTTGGTCTAAAATCACTATCCAACATAAGTGAGCAGGGAGACATAGATTTCTTTTTAAATAGCAATAAGAAATGGATGATTTATCAGACACATTTCAAAATATTAATGGTGTAAAGACATCTTGATAAATGAGGGATGATTATTCTCATCTTCACAGACCAAAGTACAGCTGTGAAATCTTTCCAAACAGTGCTCAAGATGTTTGATTTCTATTTTAGTTGATATTTGACAGAAAGGATTTTATTTTTATGTTATCTAGGGGAAGTGGAAATGAGTATTTGTTTTGTCCTTTTTCCTTCTTGCTCTCCTTGCTTATCCTTCCACCTTTTTATTTGTAGTGATTGCAATGCTTTATTATACGTGGTCCTGAGAGCCTTCAGGAGTTATGTATCTTCTGTAGTCAGTATTTTTTCTTATTATTTTAAGGTGTGGTAAACTTAGCTGTTGCCAACTGAACACTTGATGTCTAGTGTCTGGAATGTATAAATTAGAAGACACTGAAAAGTACTGTAGCCCAGAAAAAACAGATTTTGACTGAAGCACAGGCCTACTTTGGGCTTCTTAGGTGTGATTCTCTACAGTTCAGCTTCCACATTCTAAAGTGATGCTCTAGTTCATGAAAAGAAAGATAGGAATACCCAAAGTTAAGGAATCACAATGTTATGTTGGAAGAAAAGGTTTTGCACTAGAGGAATCCTAGGCCTGAACTGCACTGAATTATGAATAAGAGAAGGGGAAGACTTCACTTTCCAGCACTAGCCCACAGTCCCATGAAATTTGTTGTAACTAAAGTCATGCTCTGAAGGCATGGTTCCATATGATGAGGTTAGAGTTCACTCTCTAACGCAGAAGGAAATGAACACCCTTTCCCAAATTAAATATTCTTCAGTCTGGTTATTCAGTTGAAGTGGCTCATGGACCATATGGCAAACACCAAGGAGGAGCTAAGGGTGGGTGAAAATCTGCAGTTGGGACATGAGAAGTTAGCAACATCTCAGCTTCTTGGCCTTGGTGAACTATTAGATCAGATCAGCTGCTCCTAGACCTGTCTAGGAGGAATTGGTTTGCGCTGCAGATCATCACTTCAAGGCCCACTCTGGAAGAGACAAGACTCAACTGAACAAGATAAAATAAGCTAGTGCTAGCAGGTTCTTAACAATACATTCAGTATGCCATTGAATAGACAATCTGAAATGATAGAGCTCTTAAATGTCTAATAAATTTACTGTGCAAAGATCCATGTATGGCCACACAAATTAAAATGTTCTCAGACCACTGGGAAAAATTGGGAACAATGCTTAGTTATTCAGGAGGGGCATGTCTAGCTCAAAGAAGCATGTCTGGCTCAAAACCAACACAACCATGAAAAAAGTTTACCCCAGGGGAAAGAAAACGAAAACCACTGAAGAACTGGGGTAACAGAGAAACCAGCACTGGGGGAACAGAGGCTCTGTTGTTTTTACAGGCAAAAGTTTCAGAAGTCTATTCAGCAAATTATTCACTCAGTCTTAAAGTAATCAGCCCATGGGACAAGTTTGGGGCACGAGTCCATTTCACCCAGCCTTTCCCTTTGTCCTGAAGGAGATGACCCCTCTGACATGGTCTGAATGACTTTCTGTGTCTTGGCACAGGCAACCATTCCCTTATACCTCTGGTCTCACCCTGTCCTCTCACACAGAGGCACAATTAAGTCTCTGCCTACTCCACTGCACTCTCCAGCCATGGCTGCATTGCCAGGGCAAGGAGAAGGAAAGGACTGGGCAGTAGAAAGCAGACAGTTGTCCATGTTGCCTGGAAGAGGGACAGAAATTTGAGAAGTAGGGAGACAAGGGTGGCTGCTCCACTGAAAGATGGGTGGTATTGGCTTGGTTGGGTGGGAGTAGTACTGCTCTCAAAATGAAGGGAGGGAAAAAGCTCCTGGGCACAAGGAGAATGAAAGATTAGGCTACAGAAATCTCCTATAAGCAATATTCACACCTGTCAACTCTGGGTGTCCTATTAATGCTGCAAGCTTTCAGCTCAAGTGAAACCAACATTATTGCCCTGAAATATTGCAGAAGTACTTCAAGTCTAAATAATTCGGATGTCAAAATGAGTATGAGGAAGAAAATGATTTAGTGGAAGGACTGCTTTGTTTCCGAGGTCGCCATTTCTTTCTATTTATGCACCCATACAGACACTAACAAATCAGTGAACTGGATGCACAATCAGACACCATCACTGATTACATCTTTCCCTGAACAAAAGCAAGGAAATAAAGGAGGGGGGAAAAAAAAGGCAAGAAAAAGTTATTTAAAAGGCAGAACTGTTTGATGAGATTTTATCTGCTATACAGTTTAAACAGACTTCCCAAACTATTTACAATCAGAATGTTGAGGGTTGTTGGGCATTGCAAAGGAATTTTAAATAACTCCTGTTGGCAAATTTTTTCTCAGAGTTCCCAAATCTCATTGCTTTATCACAAATCTCAGAATTGCTTAGTTGAACTAACTAAGTTGAATTGCTTATTTAAATCACAGTTCAAAGAATTACTGACTAATGAGTTTCTCAACTTTTTTTTCTTCTCTAAATAAATGCAAATTTCTCAGGAACATACTTACTGCAGAAGGTAAGAGATAATCAGAGTAAATACCAGATCAGTCAGGGATGTATTGTTCATGTAGACCTTTCCCTAATCAGGGGAGAAGAAAATCGCTGTTTACTGACAGCTGCCTGCTGACAGCAGAAGGACATGGGGTCTGGGGCTCCCTGTTGTTCTGTGGCACTGCTTGCCCTGGTTAATAAACCCTGAGTACAGCTCTCACTTTGTACTCCCTCATCTTCTCTCCACCCTGGCCTCTCAGGGTCTTTCAACATTACTGAAACTTTCATTAATATAAAAAACTCCACTGGTTTCACTGTGACTCCACCCAGAAGGAAAGGCCTGTTTCACCAACCCATACAGAGCAGCATTAAAAAAACCCCACAACGCAGCAGTACTTTTTAATGATAGCTCGACTGCTGGCAGGGTTGGGGGCAGGATTTGCACCTATTACCTGCCCTGAACATTGTGTGTAGAGGTCTATGATGGACACCAAGCTGCCTTCAGCCTTCTTGGACACACAGGTCTGCAGAGGCAGTGTCAGGAGGTCAGTGTTGCCTCTGGTCATGTATGGGACAGCCAGCCCAGGAAAAACCCTGGTCTTGATCCGCTTTAAAGCTCATGTTTTTGTTATGCTTTCAGTATCAGACACTTAACCTTCTCTGGTTGTCAGTAAAGCACCATATATAAATGCCTAAAGGGGAGGTATCAGAGGATGGAGCTTGGTGCTTCCCAGTGGTTTCAAGCAATAGGACAAGAGGCAATAGGCAGAATCTGATGCACAGGAAGCTCCACCTGAACATGAGGAAGAACTTCTTCACTGTGTGGGTGACCATGCACTAGAACAGATTGCCTAGAGAGGTTATGGAGTCTTCCTCACTAGAGATATCAAGAACCCACTGGATGCAGTCCTGTCCAGTGTGCTCTAGGACAACCCTGCTTGAGCAGGGAGGTTGGACCAGATGACCCTGTGTGGCCCCAACCTGACCCTCTCTGTCATTCTTTGATTTCATCCTCCATCTGATCAAAGGCCCCTGAGGAATTTTTGGAGACCAAGACTCTCAAAAATTGAGTTAACCCCCCGAAGATGTAATTCAGTTGCACACACTTCACCTGCAGCCTTTTTAATATCCAGTGTCTTTAGCACACATCAATGTCTTCTGGAAGCTCTTTGTGGAGACCCGGGGACTCCACAAATGCATTCCAGTTGGAAAGGCTGTAGCCAGGTGGGGGCTGACCTCTTCTCCCTGACGACTACCAATAGGAGGACGAGAAGTCACAGTTTTCAGCAGCGCCAGGCGAGGTTTAAGTTGCGCATCAGGAAGATTTTCTTCACAGAAGGGGTGGTTAACCATTGGAATGGACAGCCCAGGGAGGAGGTGGAGTCCCCGTCCCTGGAGGTGCTTAAGGAAAGACTGGACGCGGCCCTCAGTGCCGTGGCCTAGATGACATGGTGCTGTTCAGACTCCATGAAACCAGAGGTCTTTTCCAACCTCAGTGATTCTGTGATTCAAAGAGCACCGAGCGCAAAAAGGGCACCGGGGCGCCGCTGGCCTCGATCGAGGAAGGCGGGAGCTCCATCCCCCTCACGGCCAGGCCGCTGGGCCGAGCCCCGCCGGCCCCGCCGCCCCCTGGAGCCGGCGGGAAGGGATCCGCCCCTCCGCCCCGCGCACGCGCGCGCCGCCCTGCCCCGCGCCTGCTGCTCGCCCCTCCGCCGGCGGGGGGCGCTGCCGCGAGCCCGCCGCGCCTCCCGGGGGCGGTTCCCGCTCGGGTCCGCGCCCGGATGGCGATGGCGGCGGCGGCGGGAGCCGGGGCCGGAGCCGGAGCCGGAGCTGGAGCCGGGGCTGGGGCAGCGGCAGCGGCGGGCGGGGGAGGCGGGGAGCGGAGCAGCACGCGGGACCGGCTCCTGGCGGCGCTGGAGGATCTCGAGCTCTTGGCAAGGTACCGCTCTCGGCTCCCCGTCGGCCCCGGCCGGCGGCGGGGCACCGGGGGCGGGGTAAGGGCTCCCGGCGCGGTGCGTGCGCGGGGCCGGCGGGCGGAGCGGGAGCCCCTGAGGCTGGGATGGGAGGGGCCCGGCCCGAGCGGACCGCTGGCCCGACCTGGCTCGGGTACACGTTTTCCTGCCCTCTCGCCGTCCTCAGGCCGGCTCTGCGGGAGAGGGGCTGGTGCTGCGCCGGGGTTCGGCCCGGCCCTGCCCAGTGCTTCCCGGCGCTCATCCCGCTCGGTGGGAAAGCATCGGTCGTGCCTCGCCTCCCATTTGCGCTTCCTTTTTCTCCCACTTGCCTTTCTCACTTGGTTGACATCTGCGTTTCCTTGAAGTGCACACTCACACGCCGATTTTAGGCATTTTATTAGTCACTAAAATTTATGCTTAAGTCAGAAATATGTAGATGGTGTTGCATGACATAAGCTGTTCTGGCCATTGCCTGTACTGGTGCCACATTCACTCCAAGAAGGCTGTAGAGCTCGTCTTCAGAGAGATAGAAATGCTCACATACTTAGTCCACGATCTTGAGTCCAGGCTGGTAATCCTCATCCAAGTTGTCAACCATGTCGTGGAGGCACAGCTGGCAGTGGAGTTCAGATGCTTCCTAATTATTTTCCACACCTCAGGAAAAGAGTAGGAGCTTAGGAAAGCATTTTCAGAGGGAATAACCTGTGCTATCCATGTCACTCGCTCACTCACTCAATGATTACCAAGAGTAGGATAAGCTATTGGTGAGTTGCTCTTCTTGTGTCTCGTTAAGTTTTATTCTCAGTCACAGATTTTATTGTGACATAAGGGTTGCTGGAGCACGTGTGTTTATGGAAAAACAAAAGCAAACTTGTTCTTTATCTAAATACTATATTTCTTTGGATGCTGGAACTAGCATTCTACCACAATGAACCCAGAGTAATGCTCAGCAGCATTTAGTGAATCTTCCTGTTGATCAGCAAAGTGTTGCAGCACCCTGGGGCTAGGCCTTTCTCAGTCACAATACTGGTTTGGTAGTAGGGGCAAAAATTAAGGCACATGTCTGATCTGTAGCCTTTCTATAGTTTTGAATCTACATCTGTGCATTTTCTGGCTGACGCAGGGTAGAATTACAGCACTTCATGACATCACTCTTGATGGTAGTAGCTGACCTGGATTTATTTGCTACTGCTCAGTGTTGGTCAGGTAGAATAAAGCTTTAGTGACAGTGACAAGTTTCTTTATTCTCTAATTGTTTGAAATCATAATAGTGTTCAAGAGTGACCAAGAGACATTGACCAAGATTAGAGCTTTACTGGGTTTTGTTTTTAGACGTTTCTGGCCCCACTGCTGTATTATTCACACATCCCACAGATCTGCTTACACTGGACCAAGCAAAGAATCAGTACTTCCAAGGACAGTGTCTCCAGATAGGCGTGCATAGGGTTGAACTGCCATTCGTAGCCTTAGAAGCCAAATAGCTTTGCTGAATTTACAGAAAATGCCTTTGTGCATCATGGTATCCAGAGGTTCTTGCTGGCTTTTCAGAACTTTGGCAAAGTATCTGGATATCTGGAAGAGTGATCAAGAGGTCTGTTTGAGAAGCACTTCTAACCTAGCACCAGAATATTACCAGGGTTTTGTTTTTGGGGTTTTTTGTGTGCTTGATGCACAGCTAATACACCATTGTGGAAATATTGTTGTAAAAGTAGTTCTATAACAAACTCTGTAGGTATTTAGAAGTATAGACTTAATTGCTCTGAACTACAAGTATATTGGGGAAAAATGGAGAAAAGTAGAGAAGTAAAACAGGGAAGACCCTCTTGCAACAAATAAAGGTAGTAGAAGAAAGGTATGAGTGTACTTTATTATGCTGTTTCTTCTCTCAGTTTCTGCTTATGTCTTTTATGGTTTAATGGGAACTTAGCACATTGCTTGAGTTCAAATACATGAGGCTTCATGAGCTCAAATAACAAAGAAAAACATGTGCAAAGAAAAACATGGGCTTTCTTGGTTGAAAAATCCCTGCCCACACTGTAGTATAAAATATAAAATATGCAGGTCCATAAATACTTCTGTAATGCTACCAGTACTCTGGTAATTTTGGATGGCTTGATGTGATAATGCCTTAGAAAATTTTGCAAACTGAGTTCTCCTTTCAGGGAACTGATTGAAATTTTGGCAATTTCAAGAAACCAAAAGCTTCCACAACCAGGAGAGGAGAGCCAGGTAAGCTGACTTTGAATTATGTTTCAAAGAATTATGTTTCTTTGGGTAAGCATAATGCTTTTTTCCATTCTTTTGTTTGTTCTTGCTTTCTCCCTTTGTCCTTGCCTATATTCAAGCTAATGGTCATGATGGGGCTTTGGCCCTGCTACAAAGGCATTATTGGTTCTCCTGTTGTTTATTCATTTTTTATGTGTTTCATAGGCTGTTTCTGCAAACAGGAAGAAATTTTGTTTCATTTTTCATTCAAACAAAGATACTGTGGATGCCATTTGCTCTTCTTTGTAGCATGACTGAGGGTGTGTTGTTACTCCAGCCAAATTAAAAGTTCTACAAAACTGTTGTTCAATAGATCCTGGAACTGCTGATTCAGAGAGATGGAGAGTTTCAAGAGCTAATGAAGTTGGCCGTTGATCAGGGAAAAATCCATCATGAAATGCAGCTTTTAGAAAAGGTAGTAGAAAAGCGGGATAATGATATTCAGCAGCTGCAGAAACAGCTAAAAGAAGCAGAGCACATACTGGTAAGTTCATAATGATGTGTTTGCTTTTGAGCATCTTCTTGTAGAATAGATGGTTCTGGGCAAAGTGGTGTTGTTTAAAGATTTAAATATTTAAAACTTCATAAGAGCTTAGTGGTTTGGGTTTGGGTTTTTTTCTCAGTAGTCAAACACTGTTTAGTTATCATGGTATTAAGTTGGTTTTGTTTTTTTGGAATGATAATTTTCTTCTAAACCTACTTTATTTCTGTGTATTTTGAAAATGTTCACGGAAGTTGCTCTTTTAAAATGCAATTAAATGGAAGGGTTTGTTCACAGAGCTGTCTTTATGTAGATGTTTATGAATTAAAGATGCATTGAAGGTTTGGTTTACTTTGTGGGTTTTTATTTTTTATGACTAGGCAACAGCTGTTTATCAAGCAAAGGAAAAACTGAAATCAATTGAAAAAGCACGAAAAGGTGAGTATCCATGATTGTACATACTATGTAAATGCAATTCTAAAGAAGATTGTTAGTGAGCTCAAATTGGGCCTTTTATTTTTTTAATTCTGCTGTCACAGGTTTCAGACAATTTGTGTGTAAACAAATTTCCATTTCATTATGAAACTGTAACTGCTTCATCAGAATAATGGCAGGACTGAAATTTTTTTTGATGGTAAACATATTTTAATATGAAAGTGTCTCAGCAGTCTTCTTGGGCTGATAATAATATATCTGATTACCTAAGTGCCTTACCAAATTGCCTCAGAAGGTTTGCGAAGGAAAGGAAGAGAATGTTTGTGTGTATATGCAGTGTATGCACTGTATTTCAAAGACTGACTAGCTGCTGATGCTAGATTGTAATTGTAGCAATTCCTGCCATTCTGTGGCACTTACCAAGCTAAACTAACTTTTTTTTTGCGGTGGTGGGGGGAAGGCACCTCTTCAGGTTTTTTTGTGGGTTTTTGTTGGTTGTTTTTCTTTTTACAGTGTCTTTTATCATTTTGGTATGCCTCTTTCACCTAGAAAATCAATTAATTTAATAAAGATTCTATTAATCGAGTGTGGGAACATATTTGGAAAGACTCCTCTGGATACGGTCTATAATTACTAAATGAACAAAAAAAAACCTTTGCTACAGAAAATTCTATATAAAACAGGAGCTGAAGTTTTAGAAATTTTTTTTGTGCTTGTCAAGTACTTTTGATTAAGAGAGTGTGTTTTCCGTGAGGTTGGAGAACCATTGATATGGAAGGTGTTTTGTACTTGTGTGTGTAAAATCAGTTCACTGCACAGCTCATATTTGCATAGTCTGACAATCTTCTAAACAGTCATTGCATTTGAACCAGACTCTTAATGTTTGGCAAAATCACATTCCCAGTCTTTTAGGTGGCCAATATTCTGAAAAGATTAAATGATGCAATCTCTTGAGAATGTAGCAACATTTTTTTCCATTCTTCCAGGTGCCATTTCCTCTGAAGAAATAATTAAATATGCCCATAGAATCAGTGCTAGCAATGCTGTTTGTGCCCCTCTGACATGGGTACCAGGTAACTATTGTGTTTATGACAGTAGATTTTTTTTAATAATAAATCATGGTTAATATCTGGTCTTACAATGTTTTTATATGACAATAACCACTGGGGTTTATTAGATTAATATTGTTTTCTGCTGTTATATCTAACATTTCAACAAAAATGGATATCCAAAGTCCTGTGGACTTCACATATATCTCCACAAGGTTATGAAACTGTCTGCTTTTATTAACAGACTGGCCTCCTCTGTTCTCCTTTGTTTGCCTTTTTCCCCTGAATGTTTACCCCGATTGTCAGTCAAAGCCAAGTATGCTAAAGGCTTTTTAATGTGTTTGGTTGTGTTCCCTCTTGCCCCTTACAATATTCTCTCAGAGAATGCTAATAGAGTATAGTTAGAAGCAGAACTTTTACTGTGACATGTTTCAATTTTGGGTACTACCCTCTTTGTCCAAAATGAAAATGTGTTTGCTTCAGTTCCTGTCCTTGTTGTTTAGCTGTGAAATAGCAGGAACAGCAAAAATATCTTTGAAACAGGATGGGTTTTTTGATTTTAGTTGCTTTGGGTTGTTTGGTTTTTTTTTTTTTTAATATGCTTTTTCTGCGAAGTTTGAATGAACAAAGTCTAAGTGAAAGACAAACTTGGATTTTAATGAAACGGGTGTGATGCTCATTGCTCATCCAAGCAACTGAAGTATGGGGTTTTTTGGTCATTAAACTAGGTTCTGAAGCTAAAGCTAATGTCTGCAAGACAATTGTTAAATATTTCAAAGCATTCTTTTTCTTTTTTTTTCTTAAAGGGGACCCACGTAGGCCATATCCTACAGATCTGGAAATGAGAAGTGGTCTCTTGGGTCAGATGAACAACCCATCCACCAATGGAGTCAATGGACACTTACCAGGGGATGCACTTGCAGCAGGCAGACTGCCAGGTAAGTGAAACTCGGTTTTGTTTTGTTTTTCCTTACTGCTTATAGATTCACAGCAGTTATACATTTCCCTTAGCAAAGGCAAATCAGAGGTAAAGCAATGAAAACTGTGGTTCATGTTGTTCTCTAGCAGTGATGATCTAGTAAAGAAAAGTAATTAGAAATTGCATATTCTTTTTTATTTTGTGCCAAACTGCAGACACTACAGCTAAGTCAATTCAAACAAAACTCAGTTTTATTAATTTAAAATAAATAATTAAGTGATTTCCAGACATATTAGAAAGAAACACTTTCAGAACAGCTTTTGGTTAGTGGTGATGACAAAGCATAGAATTGAAAGCTGTATTTGGAAGGTGGTTTATTGTCATTCCTTACCTTTCTTTGAGTCTGTGCTTAGAAGTTCTGTATTTAAAAGACATTGCAGGGGACAACTGCTGAGACACATTGAGTGTAGGAATCAAGCTTTAGTCCCTTAATTGCTTTCTGAAATGAGCACTTCCATTGGCTTCAGTGGGATTCATTCCTTCATGCAAAAATTTAATTTAGCAGTAAATTACAGTAATTGAATCAAGAGTTCAGTTGCTCTGTACCTGTGCAACATTGATCAACCATGATTAGACTAAATGGTAGAAAAAGTCTTAGTTTGGCTTCATAGGAGATCTAGAACAGTTCTTACAAATCTGTTAAGCCGCTGTCAGGCATTATGGGAAGCTTATTTTCAAAAATCATGCTGACTTTGTTAAAAAAAAAACCCTCTTACAACTCCATTGGAGAAATAGTAAATTTGGATTTTGTATTCCCAATCATCTGTCTGATCCTGTTGTCACCTCCTAGGAAGTGACTTGAAAGTCTGTATCATCTCACTTTATGGGTCATTATCTCACTGAATGGGAGTAGGACCCTGACATCTCTCCATAGCATCGCACCAGGGAAATGATGAGGATTGTCCCATGTAACTTTTCTGTTCTTTTGAAATATGGTCAGAGGAAATGCTATGGTTGTGACTTCCTAATTGAGTTTGAGCATTTATTTATGTATCTTTTGGTAGAGCCTGTTCTGGCTGGCTTCTTTGCCTTAGAGGATGCAGACTTGATTCATTTACTTTTGAGTGCTGTCTCTATAAGAACTGAAAGGAATTCTCAGTAATTTTAGGAAGTTTCCTTGAGAAGCTGGAAAATGTGGCATTTAAACTCCTCCAGTGAAGTTTTTAATTGAATCTTGGGCTCCACTGTCAGGTTAAACCCTCATATAACTAGACTGTCAAGGAAAGAGGGAAACGTTGATCTACAAGAAAGCTGAAGCTGCCTGAGCATTTTGTGCAGGGATGCTCAATCTGTTGGTGTGTGGAGGCATGTCCTGAGAATGCTAATTATGGGATCTAGTCCTTTTGGGGGCTCCTGCAGAGAAGTCCAGTTACTGAGTTCTTAGTGAATGTGCAGACCAGTTACTGGACTGCTTGGTAACCTCCAAACTTTGAGGCTGCTTAGCAAACCCTCTCAGCCTGGTTTAATAGCAGACTGGTTCTAGCACTGAAGCATGACCACACAGTGTAAAACACTGGCTTCCATTCGGAGCTTGTTCAGATAAAGGCTTTCCAGGCATATTGGGATAAAGCCTTTTTCTCTGAATTTTTATGGTCTGCCTGATTTTTTTTTAATCTAATATTTTAATCTATTTTTGCATACTGACAGACTGTGATAATTTTATTACTCCCAGTAGTTGTGAATGCTAAATCAGTTCAAAATGTGCTTTGAAGATGAAAAGCTCTGTCCTGGTTTAGGGCAAAACTGGGAGGAAACCTCCAAAGGGGGTTCTTCTGGAAAGCAAACCCAAATGGCCCCCTCCCCACAGCCGGTCTGGGAAAAAACTTCCTCAGAGAAAAGTGGAAAAAACTATTTCTTTAACAAACAAGATGCCCACAAGCACAAAGAATGAATAATATGAAACAATAAAACCTCTGGCCGCTCTGCAGAGAGATGGCAAACAGAGACAGTCCCTGCCGTGGGTGCAGCTCAGCTCCCTCAGTCTCTCACCAGCCCCGCTCCCTCCGCAGGGCCAGGCCCGGCGGCCGCAGGTGCCAGCCCTCGCTGCTCCTCTGGGTTTGTCAGTCCAGAGCAGATTTAAACAGTCCCAAGGAAAAGGAAAAAAACAGTCCAGGGAACTTCTCTGCCCTAGCTAGCTAAACTAACTAAAGCACAGGAGATCTCT
Organism: Phylloscopus collybita; assembly: GCA_027886175.1. NCBI lineage: Eukaryota > Metazoa > Chordata > Aves > Passeriformes > Phylloscopidae > Phylloscopus > Phylloscopus collybita. The sequence continues at coordinate 18,000,080 of JAJNNQ010000007.1, forward strand.
GTCCCACCGCTGTCCGTGCTTCAGACAAAAGCTGGAGCCAGGCCATGTGGGAGTCAGGCCGTTTCTCAAAACAAACTGCGCGCTGCTGCTTTCTCCCCCTTCCCTCCCAGAACCATTTTAAAGGTACAGAACTGAATATACAGCACAAACAGAGCAGACAATTGGGAATGCAAGCATCATAAAGTCACCCTAGGACATGAGTGTATGAGTTATCAAGAGCCATTTACATAAATGGGCCTCTTTGGTAGAGCAGACTTCTACAATTACAGAATTGCTCCATCATGAGCTGTTTTCCAGCTGTTACTGGAGGGTTTAATCTGTCCAAAATTCAGAAATTATTTCAAGATTTGTTTTGATTTTATACTGAAGTTCTGGTTGAGCTTTGTTGAATTTGTCAACATACAAAACTGAAAGTTTTCTTGATTATGCCTCTTTTGTTCCAGATGTGCTTGCTCCTCAATATCCTTGGCAGTCAAGTGATATGTCAATGAACATGCTACCTCCTAATCATAGTAATGACTTCATGCTGGAGCCTCCAGGACACAATAAAGAGAATGAAGATGATGTAGAAGTTATGTCAACAGACTCCTCAAGCAGCAGCAGTGACTCAGACTAGGTACGAGGGGGTATCCCTAGTAGACCTTTCCTGTGGTGAAGGTAGGTTAGATGCTGTTTGTCACAAACTGCAATATCCTTTTGTTACACCAGCAGCCCTCTGTAGGGAGAAGATAACAGCTGGCTCAGAAATAGGGTGATTAATTTAAAACCATGGACTACAGACTTGTTTTTTTTCCCTGGTAGATGTTCTGGGAACTGGGAGAAATGTCTGAGAGCTGTCTGCTGGGGGAGAGATGTCAGATTTTCAGTGATTGTGTAAATGTATGTTTGCAAGAAATGTGTAAAAATATATTTATATATATGTATTTACTATACATTAGATGACATAAGTTCCTGGGAAAAAAGGTGTAAGGGGAATCCCCTTGTATGTTTGCTAGTAACTTGACTTTTTTGATGATAGCCTTTTCTATGCCACAGAAATGAAACATGACATTTGTAATTTTAGTATCTTTTTTGTTACTGCCCAAATCCATGTTCTTGTTCATCTGTGTATCAAGAACAAAAATACGGCAATAAGGTGTAATAAAAGAGTTTGTAATTATTGTAATATATAATGAATGATTTGTCATAAATAAACTCAACTTTGATCTAACTTCAGTTTTCCAAACTTGAATCTTAGATGAGTTGCCATGTAACTTCAATACTCAGCACATTTTATCCCAATATGTGGTTGAATTCTGATTGAGTTTCAGAAGTTTGTACTCCATTTTCCCCTATGCAAAATGCTCAGTCAGCATTGAAAACAGCTGAGGAGGAGTCAGAAGTGGAAAGCCTGTCCTTCCTTTTCAGGTGAGCCCTTCCAGGTACACACAAAGCTGGGCAGACCCTGAGGCAGTGAGTGCTCACCCACAAGGCTGCCCCAAATACTTGGTTAAGTGTCCTGGGACCCTGGAGGTGACACCCTTTGGGGCATGCTGCAGGTTTAGCTCCTTTCAGATCAAAGTGCTCAATGATTTTTTTGTTCTTGTCATCTATAATTTTTTCAATTCTTTGAACCTGCTAATTTGTTTACTTCAGCAGTTGCATTTCCTGCATTAGTTGCAATGTTATTTTGTCTTTCCAAAGGCACTTCCCTTGGCTTTATTTTCCTTGCTTTGCTTAAGGAGTCATTTTATGACAGCTGCTTTTCTCTTACGTAACCCTCTGATAAAACTTCAAAACTCATGTGAAGTGTTGCTCCTAGCAGTTACAGGTTTCTGTCCTGCAGCACAGCTTTGTGCAGCATAGATCACAATTATCTTCCCTTTTCCATTTTGTGGATTCCTCACAGGAAATATCTGATGCATCAAGTAATTCCTCCTTTGCACAAGTAATCTTTCAAACATTGCTGCCAGCAATGCTGCCACCTGTGACTGACATGTACAAATCCCATAAGGATGTAGAAAGGAGAAGGGCTTCAGTCACATTCAATCACATAATATGGGGCAGTGGATTTTGTTTTCAGAGAAATGGGGAATTGGGTTTTGTCTCAGCTGTTCCTTTTAGAAGTATTTTCAGTTATTAAACTGTCACCTCTTTCACAGACTAAAGTTATTCATATACATACATATTGTAACCTTTATTCAGTATCATGTTTTCCTCTTGGGTGCCTATCTCCAATGTCTTTCTTCTTCAATTCACATTAATCCCAGTACATGTGCCCTGTCTCAGTCATCCTAGTTAACCTTGCCTACCCCTTTTTTGGCTCACATGAGATTTTGTCTTAAAACATGTGTGATCAGAATTCTGTACAATATTGCAAAATGGAGTTTCTTAATGCTTTGTGTAACAGGATTGATTCTTTCTTTCTAAATGCTCCTCTCTGAAACACATCACAAAGATACAGTTCATCAGTCTCTTTTTTTTGTCTTCTAACTTACAAGGACATTCTTGAAACAAAATACAAAAATATATAATTAATATTCATGTGAACTGTAGTGTTACAGTCTACCCAAAACTCTTCTATGGCTATGTCATGTTATTCACCAGCTGAAATACTGTGGAAGTGGGTGATTGTTTTCAGACATAAGAGGGAACTGAAGCAATGACCATTTCTTTTTCTGGGTTGCTAGTTACTTTATTAAAGGATTAAATGGGACCAATGTATTATATCTAAGAAATAAGTAAGGCAACAGCTCTGCCCATTGTTCACGTAGCATAAGATCAAACTCTGGTTATTAGATGCATCCTAATCAGTTTCCTTGCATGAGTGCTCTGAACTATGTACAGTTCAGGAGTATATTTCTCAATGCTGGCTAACTGTAATGCCATTTTAGGTGAATTCTGTCAGTTACAAGCAGTTTGGTGAACCATGATATGGTAACAGCGTTCTCTTATTCAGTGGTTTAGATATGTACATAAAAGATTTTCCTCTTTAGCAAAAGTACCAAAAATCAAAATAAAGACTTAGTTGAAAGGACTGAGTCTTGGCAGCTAAAATCGCCTGAGAACCATATTTTCTGGAAGGGTGGAAAATATAAATGTGTGATACATACAGACAAAGTTTTTTAAGTTGGGGATTGCTGACAGCTGGTTGCAGTAATGCACTGTAGTCTTTTAATCGGTCCATTTAGAAAGCATACAGAAATGCTGACATATGGAGATACTGTTTGTGTCCTCATTTCGGTGTCTACTTGTGCATTTACAAGAGATAGAATGAATATAACCATTAACAAAATATGCCAAGAAAGTATTTATTGCATGACAGACCATTTTATAGCAGTCCCTGTTCTCTCATCAGGACCTAGATATTTTCTAAAATCTAAAATTGTACTAAATAATATTTTTTCTTCATTATTCTTGGTGACAGATGGGCAGGACATCTGTCAACTCTTCCTAAAGCTTCTTTGTTGACTGCTGAACAGAATAATTTCAGTGTACATAAGGTTGCTTTCAGGAAGCAAATCTCCACTTTTGAATAGAAAAATAAGCTTTTTACAAAGGTACAGTAGCAAAGGAATTTTTGGTGATATTTCCCGTTTCAAGACCGCTGTGTAACGTTACTTCTTTCTTTACTTCAGAGAACAGGTGTCTCTCCTAAGGGAAGTTGCACATAATTAATACTTCAAACTCTAAGCAGGAGGATTGCCGGGGCAGTAGCATCCTTATGCCTCATCAATCTGTTTCTCAGCAAGAGGAGCCATCTCCATTTAAAAAAATGTATGTACAAAGTAAGGAAGAACTTTAAACCCCTCAAGCTGATTTCTTTTAAGAACTGAGAAGTCAATTCATAATTTCAAGTGATTTTAATCTTTCTGCATTGTGCCTGTGTTTTATTCAAAAGAAATTAAAGATATCTTACAACATTTTTGTACGAGTATATGTAAAGAAAATAGACAATAGAAGTGCTATAAAAGAACCCTGGCAAGAAAAAAAATTAGCCAATTAGTGATTTCTTTAAAAGTTATATCCTAAAATTAATTGCTGATATCTTAGTGACTACAGCTGGAAAAGAATCAAACTTGGTTACAGATTCTAGAAAAATTAAAAATATGAACTCCTTGGTTTTGTATATACTATTGGGTACTGTTATTTCATTCACTAACAACTTGGTCATTTTATCAGTCAAACTGAAAATTCACAATTTTACCAAATCTTAGTAGCCAGCCATACAGAATTACACTCATCTCTCTCTTTAATACCGACAACTCTTTTTAGCCACAAAGTATGATTTTTGCTATGGAGCTACACCTATAAATGAGATTTGTGTCAGCCTAGTAAAGTAGGCACCTCTCCATTCCAAGAGTTCAGTAACAAGTTCAGATCAATTGCAGAGATCTGAGACATTTCTGCAGATAAATTATATGTAACTGAGGTTCTAAACAGAACTCTGTTATGAAAACAACTAGCAAGAAGGGTCAGAGAATTTTAATTCCCTGCAATAATTCATTACAATCTTTTCGTATTTATAATACTTTTGATTTTCAAGTATATACTGCTGTCTGCACGAAAAAAAGGCATCGTCTATTAAATGTAACTTTTGTTCATGACAGTAGCTTCACAACTGAAGCTGAGAGACAAGGCTGTTTTAAAATTTGTCAAATAATTACAAGAAAGCCTGTTTAAATGAGTAAGTTTTGCTGCAACTGCTATTAAGTGAGTAAGCTTCCTTAGCTAGTGCTGCCTTCCAAATGGCTGTTCGTCAATATAAAGATTAACTAGATCAAACACTGAGTTTCCTGTAAAAGCAAATGTTAATTGTTAACTGCTAAACCTGGAAATGGATCTGGAATGAGCGACAACTGTCATATGAAATATGAGAAAGTTAGCATGTTCTTCTTTGGGAAAGATAGTATTTTCACTTTATATCGTTTTTTCTTCTACACCAAAAAAAGCAGGTCTGTCCTTTAGTTTGTTACATAACATACAACTTGTTTTTACTCTAATTGGTGACTTCCCGTGTACCCCTTCAGATGATCCAGCTCTTCTGTAAAGGGATTGTAACCTTGCTCTCTTAAACAGCGTAAGGCCCAGAACAGTTGATCTGCTGGAGGAAATTCATCCCATTTGACCCATTCCCAGCCTGTAGGGGGAAAAAAAAATAAATTGGAGTTAAGACAGGACCCAAGGAAACAGCATGAAGCTGTGGCAGGGGAGGTTTAGGCTGGATGTTAGGAAAAGGTGGTGAGGCACTGGAATAGCCTCCATAGTGCAGCCTGACAGAGCTTCAAGGAGTGTTTGGACAACCTTCTCAGGCACAAGATGGGATTGCTGGGGTTGCTCCGTGCAGGGCCAGGAATGGGTTTTAATGATGCTTGGGGGTCCCTTCCAACTCAGGATGTTCTTTGTTTCTGTGATACAACAGTTCTTCCTCTGCAAGTCTAGATGGATCATATAGAAACTACCAATACAAAGGCAAGTTTTCTGTTGCATACAGAGTAATTTTGTCTGAGCAGCTTTTTAGCTTCCCAGAGAAGCTGTGGATGCCCCATCCCTGGGATTGTTCAAGGCCAGCCTGGATGGAGCTCGGAGCCACCTGATCTAGTGGGAGGTGTCCCTGCCCGTGGCTTGGAACTCGATCACCACTCACCCTCGTTCTTGTCGGGCTCCTGGTTGCGCGGCTCGGCGCCCGGCTCGGCCTCGCCCTTCATGAGCACGGTGACATAGTGGTAGCGCTGGGCCGCGCACACCGCGTTCACGGCCGACGCGAACCGCACGTGGCGCAGCGGCAGCGCCGCCTCCTCCAGCGTCTCCCGCGCCGCGCACTCCGCCAGGCTCTCACTGCGGGCGGGGAAGGGAAGGCACGGCCGCCTCAGGGCACGGCGGGGCAAGGGAAGGGCAGGGCGGGGAGGAGGGCGCGGGGCTCCTACCCGAACTCCAGGTGGCCTCCGGGGAGCTGGTAGGTGCCGGCGCCCAGCGCGCCCTTCCGCTTGCCCAGGAGGACGCAGTTGGGGTGCGCGGCGCTGGTGACCACCACCCCCACGCCGACCCCGGGCCGCCGGGGCTGAGCCGCCTCCTCGCCCATGGCAGCCCCGGGCGCTCCGGCGAGGCTCCGTGCCGCGGGCGGGGGCGGACCCGCCAATCAGGGCCTGGGATCCCGGCTTTGGGGAGGCCCTTGGCCGGGGGATGTGCCCGGGGCGCGCAACCTGTGCGTGGTAGTGACGTCGCTGGTGAGGAAGGTGGCGAGGTTCCGAGGCCGAGGAGGTGCCCTGTCCTGCTGTTTGCCTGGGATTCCTCGCCTCTGAATGCGCAGGGACTTGGCAGGTCACCGGGAACAAAAAAGGCGTTTGTGCAAATCAGGGGCAGCTGAAAACAGGAAAGATACCACTCGGTTTTTCAAGGTCAGGAAGCCAGTCGGTCTCTGACTGCAGATTTGTTCAGAATTTACAAAGTGGCCCTTCTTTGGTTAGCCCACCGTTTCTGGTCTGTGAAGTCTGACTCTGAAGCGTCACGTTGGAATTATTTAAAAAGGAAACTACAAGCTTAGCTGAGCAGAGCTCCACAGGCAGAATAACAGCTCCTGACAAAGAAATAAAAGTTTCTGCTGGCAAATATTTACCTTCATTCTCACATTTTTATAAATTACAGAGATATGTAGAATACAAGATACAAGCTTTCATTTCCTTTATAAACAACTGTAAAGTTTGTCAGATTTTCCCCTTCAGCTTATTGAGCACAACAGAGAAAGGAGTTTTTTATTTGCAGACCATTCAGTTTGGTTTTGGGTTTTTGTTTGGTTGGTTTGGGGGATTTTTTTTTTTGGAAAAGTTTTAAAATGCCTATGTACAAATGGTTTTATTTACATATGAAGGTCACACTGGCTGAAGCTTAATCACATTTTCTGGGATCAGTTTTCTGGGGTTTACCTGCCTGAAGTGGCTCAATAGAGCATCAGATGGGTCCCGGTGTTGGCATGAAGGGCATGCCAGGAGCGAAGGGCTGGGCGTGCTAGAAGCAAGGTTGCCCTTTGACAGTGTTTGGCCGTGCTGCTTAACTGTGGTGTCAGCCCATACTCTGAATTACTGACGTTAGTAAATACTGGCAATAATAACAATAATTATAGTAAATAATCTTGGGCAAATTGCCAAGCTAACAAGATTTTTCATAAACCAAGCTTGTTCATTTGTATCTGTCTCCCCAGTACAGCTGGAGTATCCTAATCTCCAGATGAAACACCAGACATATCAGTTATATCACTCCTGTATTTACATTTTAAGAAGACAATGATCTTAAAAAAGCCATATCAAAGACTCCTCTTCACCCACGAGGCTCATTTTGGTCCAATACATTAAAACACCAATAAATCTTACTTGGACAATGAAAATATTCTACTTTCTATATACCCCATTTTCCTGTACCTTTTGCCAAACAGCATTTAGTAACAAGTCTTGAGCGTGAGCCACTCTCATTCTACTGACTTATTTTTAAATACAGAAAAAATGTTCATATGGTCATATTGTTTACTATATTAGCAGGATACAATTCAGTGAAGATATTATATGAAGATAATTATATACAGTATAAAAAGTATGTTTTTACAAACAATATATTTTTATTTTGTCAGTATGCTAAGATTTTCCCTTCCTCTCTACCATCCTCTTGATCACAACAAAGATAAGAAGTATTACCCTTTTATAAAACTTTAAAATGGCTGATTTTTTGTTAAGGTTTTGAAATCTGGTTGTATACAGATGTTTAGATTTGTTTCAAATTTTTCACCTTACATTTGTGCTCATTAATATAAAGGATACTGTATGAAAGTAAGCATTTTGTTGACTGAATCTGTTCTAATTGGTTTCATTCTAGGATTTATTTAGGACATGCCTATGCAGCCGGGTTTTGCAGATCATGGAGTAAATATAGGCTGGTTTTCTGCGTTTGATGGTGAACAGACATCCACAGAAGAAAGATATGGGAATAAACCAAGAATGAGAAAGTAGCAAAATCCTCTGCCACAGTAATGTGTTGAAAAACTTGCAAGATTATGATTTATGTGCACATGTAAATTAATAATATTAGTTTAGAAGTAAATTCATAAGTATTATTAATCCTAATATTCAAATACCAATAATTTAATTAAATATTAAATAGTAATGATTATTAAATGATAATATTTAATAACTTAAACAGTTATTTAAATGCTATTTAATATTATACAAAATTATGTATTATAAAATAATATTATTAGCAATTATTATATTAAATAATAGTTATATTAATTAGCAAATACAAATATTAATAAACAAGTTCTTGTGAACTTGTTTATTAATATTTTATGTACTTCTGTGAAACAAACCAGCAAAACAAAGTGTATTTAAACCAGCACATTTCCAGCAGCTACTTGAAAAGAGGCAGCTATTTTTCAGGCCCAATCCCTTGTTCCTTATGCCAACACTGTTATTGATTGAAGCGTTATTGAATGGCACTTTTATTGAATGAACTGTATGTCTGAGATGATCTGGATTAAAAAAAGACACCTTTTTTTTCATTAATCTGATTTCTAGCATGCTGTGGGTGGCACAGGGACAGGATGGGACAGAGTTCAATCAGATTAAACACAGCACAAAGCCAAACCTGACTCAGCAAACTGGGAGAGAGATTACTTACTTTGCCAAGCAAGCTGTGTTCCCTGATGTAATTTACAACTCAGGTACATAAGTGAGGGAGACAGTGAGTCAGAGCAGCTGGGTACAAGAATGGTGGGACTAACCATGTTAGAGACAGGCCAGATTTATGTCAGATTTAAATAACTACACAGCTGTTCCCTAAGAAAAGCACACATAGGGAAAGCAGGTTAGAAAAGCACAGAGTGTATAACAGTTTATTGAAAAGCAGCTACACAAGCAGAAAACATCCATCTTTCTGAGAATTTAATACACATGGATCCCTGGCTGTGGAATTTACAATATACTTGCATTTGCTTAGCAGAAGTATGAACTGGAAGATGTAGGGGTTATATTTAAATATTTTACATTACAAAGCTGGCATTCAGAAGCTAGGTGGAATGTGACAGCAGTGCATGACACCAAGTCCTGCCAGCAACCTGGCTGAAACTTGAACTTGAAAGATTTTTCTTCTCTTGCGTTCAAGCAGCTGATTGTTATCCTGAACACTGTTACTGAAAATGTAACATTGTTAACTGTTTCCTTGCTTTTATTTTAGCACAATTATTTCCATAAATCCACATGCTTCCATTAAATGGCTATCTATTGCCATAAATCATTGCTTGCTATAATATTATGGCTTCATAAGCATTATTAGTGGAAATTAGGCAAAGTGTGATACGTAGTTTTTATGTTGAAATGTAAATAACCTCTGATCCCATTTACATGTGGAGAGAATAATGGTGTGTACAAGAGTAATAGGCCAAATTAGAGCTGTACTACAGGTGTGCTGTCTTCATTGCTTGTTAATTATTTCTTTGCTGTGTACAGACAGGACTGAGTCATTGGAATGAGTGAAGGTGCTGAGACAATTCTCTTTTATTTGTAGCTTTGTCCTTAACACTTGAAGTGACCTTGGGCAACACATGGCTGGGTGAAGATGGATTGTACTTCAGCTTTGAGGAAACTTCTGGGTGTAATCACTCCCAGGGGACGCTGAATCAGAAGAATATGAAAATGTCTGTTTCTTACCCATCTAGGATAGTACCTGGAGGTCCAGAATGGATGTCTGGAATACAATAGGCAAGAAATCATGACAGGGTTTTTGACTACTATTCTACAGCCATCTGTGGCTCAGTGACTTCTCAAGGCAGAGGTGGCTTCTGTGTATTTAGTAACCCTCTTTGTGTTTCTCTCCTTTAACCTACAAAGACTCCTCTTGAGCCCATGTAAATTTTCACCATTTGCAGCATCTGTGGCAAGGTGCTCCACAGCTTAGCTATGTGAAAAGATCATTTTTGCAAAGCAAATACTTTTGCTTTCATTGAGCCTTTCACCTACCAGCCTTCCCTGGTTGGGAAGAGATGGTGAGTTAGTGATTAATGTTCATACTGTATTCTGTGGAAAACTTCACCCATCCAGACCTGAGAGTGCACACACTAAATGCCTGTTTGCTAGGACAGATGTCAGAATCCTTGCAGGAGGTACACCAGAGCACCTTCAGAGAAGGGCCCTGGATTGTTTTTTCTGTATGACTGGGAGAAGAGATGGAATAACCTGTTCATATTGCAGATGGGTGCAGTGTTAGATATGCCTGATGGTCCGTCCCCTTAGCAACCTACGGTTTGTCCAGAGACGACCATGATGGTACTCCTACAGACAGTGATGCAGAGAGAATTCACCATCTGTAAGACGTGCTATGTAAGGCAACATAGACACCACTGAAAGATTATTTTCACTTTGCTTCAAAGTCAGTTTTTTTGCTCTGACCTTGGCTGATTCTTCAGGTAAATCTGTTTACTCATCTACCATACCAAAAACATGGGCTCTTCTCTCCTGTCTTCAACTAAAAGTATTCTGGAAAGCTCACGGTGATTTTCTTCACAAGTACTGGGATGCTTTTTAAGCACCTGATAAATCTCTTCTTGGAAACTTCCTACTCTCTGAGCTCATGGCCTTGGCAGTGTCTTTCACTTTCTCACTCTGATGTTCTTGGCAAGACCCTCTCTCCTGATGTTCTTCAACGATAAACTATCAAGCAGTGGAGCTTACAAGATCTGGGAAATAAATCAGATTGCACCACTGTCACTATGTGAATATGATAAATTCATAAGAGAGCAAACTCATGTCTATTCATAATGCCTGAGCCTACCAGGATGCTTTATTTGGGCTCAGACAGGATGTTTTATTTGTCCTGCTTGTCTGTTAAAACTTCTTGGCTCCTTCTATCTCATATGTAACTTATCTTTCCCCCACTTCTTTATAGTTTTAAATACAGCTTTTCCGAGAGGTCCTCGATCCTGTATTAAAAATCTTATTCTGACTTTAGCAAGAAATCTCACCATTTTAAACTTTGAATAGGATGGAATCTATTTCTGGAGATACAGCAAAACTTCTGGATATCTGCTGAACTCCTACAATGCATTCCTTGTGCAGTCTCTGCAATTGTAGGTCAGATATTGAACAAGGCTGAACCTATACAAACCTGAGCGAGTTTATATGGGACTCACTAGGCATTTGTCTGGTTGTAGTGAAGAGTGTTATCTTTTCTGTTGTGTCTAACAAAGAAAAGAAAATGTGAGTGTGTAATTTCCAAGAACTGTTGTTTTAAGGTTTTGAGTTGGGCTTAAAACCATGTTGTGCTGACAGTCAGAGCCAGGTGGTAGCACTGGTGATCAGACAGAAATCCAGGCGTTTTTACCATTGGTCCCATTTAGATTTCACAGCCAAGAGGAAATCAGACAATAACACATTCAGATAATTAAAGTTCTCCATACAGCTGTGTATCAGACTCTAGATAAACGGCAGCAGCTGCCTCAATCTTTCTAGAAGTCCTTCAATATTGTCAGCCATGTGACATTTCTGTTTTTGATGTATAAGGTAAAAACCATCTTCATCTTGAAACTGGAAGAGTAAGTCACTTCTAGTGAGAAGAAGATACAGTAGTAGTTGTAATCTGAATGTCTTACAACCATTTGCTAAGGCAAGAATTAATTATAAGCCCAGAGAGAGTTGTCCAACTTTACTTCCAGTAGCAAGCAACTGAGTCAGGATGTAAGTCTGTTTCCTGACCTGCAGCCAGTACTTATCTCTGAACAGGAGCTTTGGGCTTAAGTTTTGCCAAGATCCATTACATCCTCTTGTAAATGTTGTTGCAAATCCTTTCCAGGGCAGAGGTCACTTTGGGGAGTCTCGTCGAGTTAAGAGAATTCTTTGTATGTGGAAATGGCATCCATGTACTGTCCTGTGAGGGAACTGCAGCAGGTCCTGTGACTAGTGAAGAGCCACTGTGTATATGGAGGGCAGAAGGAGCACAGAGTTCAAGTGCTTTTTCTTCCCTTCCACTTGGCCAGAAGACATATTTTATCAACTGTGGTGGGATGGTCTATCAAAATTGGCAGCTGCTTACAGGTTCAGTGGCACATATTCCTACCTTGTGTGTCTTAACACAGAGGTGCAGAGCTAAGCACTCTGCAGAGCTCACTGCAGTGCTAACAGGTGACAATAATACTAGGTCAGCTGAGAGCCAGGAGCAAAACAACTGAGCCAGAAAGACTCCCATCTTTTGCAATAGTCACCCAAGGAGAAATTATGATAATGCATTTTCAGTTTTAAAACAGAAAGAGGCAACTCATGCAATTATTTATTGGATAATTCAAGCTACAAGACTCAAGAAGAATCACAGCTCTGACATGGTTTTTCTTCACATCAGATCTTGCTTTGATGTTCATACTGTCTGAAAGTAACTGCATTTTCCCTTATTATTATATGGTAGAGGACATTCTTGTTCCAGTTTCCCAGGCCAATGCTATTTTCCTAATTACCATTTTGTTTTAAAAGAAAAAGCTTTGCCTCCTTGTGAGTTACAAGGTCTGGTCACAAGTTTCTGTAGGGACACCTGACCCCTGCTTCAGTTCCTGGGTGACCTGAGTCAAGGCCACCAGAGTGAAAGTACAGACACTGAATTGCAGAGCGGGAGGCGCAGTGTGGAGCTGTGGGAGGCAGATATGGGGGCTGTGGCATGGGGACGTGGCCTGGCATGAGTGGGGGAAGGAGCTGCAAAACACCTAGAAATTCGAGTCCTCAGTTCAGTCATAGAATCAGTGAATGGTTTGGGTTGGAAAGGACATTAAAGATTATCTAATTCCAACCCTCCTGCAATGGGCAGGGACACCTTCCACGAGATCAGGTTGCTCAAAGCCCCATCCAGCCCGGCCTTGAACACTTTCAGGGATGGGACATACACAGCTTCTCTGAGAAACCTGTTCCACTGCCTCCCACCCTCACAACAGAGAATTTCTTCCTTATATCTAATCTGAACCTGCCCTCTTTCACTTTAAAACCATTCCCTCGTCTTATGCAAGAATGGGTGTGTTTGCGTTGTTGCACAGAAACGCCCTGAAATACGAGACCAAAAAAAGTAATCCTCAAGGGTGAAAATACTGAAAGTTCTTCCATTCTGAAGCTGAACCGGAAGGGAGTGTGGGCGTGGTGTAAGGGAGCTGTGCCCCTTTTTTCCCCGTCAACACAGGTGATGCCAACAGAGGCCGACGTGGTCGGAAGCTTGTGGGCGGACTACAACCCATTTAGGATCCTTGCGAAGCAAAAATAACCTTTATTAAAACCAAAGCGGTCGAAAGAACGCGAGGCCGGGAAGAGCCCCTCAGGGCCGCTCCTCCCGGGCGTCACCGCGGGGGCGGGGCCGCACCAGGCGCTTCCTGCCCCCGCCCCGGCGCGAGAGCGGCGCCTGCGCGCTGCCAGGGGCACCCGAGGGCGAAGGGGCTCGGCCATGGCGGCCTCCATGATCTGCAGCCGGGTGGCGGCCGGGCTGAGGGGCAGCGGCCTCCGCGCCTCGCTGGGTTCCACCGCGGGGAAGGTAGCGGCCGCTCGGGAGCGGGGGTGGGTGGGTTGAGCTGGGCCGGGCCGGGGCTGAAGCTGGGCCGGGCCGGCTGGGGTGGTGGTCATGGTCGCTCCCTGAGAAGCGTTCGTCTCAGCACAGTCCCGCCGCTGTCCCTGCTCTGCGGCGGGGCTGGCAGCCCTGCGCTCTCACCTTTGGTGTACGGTCCCCCGCAGCTGCTGTTCTTGCTTGTGACAGGTCTTCCCTGCTTGGTTTCTTTTCCCTTCCTTTTTAGCGCCTCTGTCCCCTGTCTTGTTTGGAAATCCCCGTGTTTGCATCTCCGCCGCCGTCACCTTGCTCCTAGGAGGGGTCGGACTGTGCCAGCTAAACTCTTCTTCCAGCTCGCAGCTCGGCAGCCTCTGCTCTTGGTTCCTGTGGATGCCACTCGGGGGTGCGGGCTTGTTTTTGGCTGCAGCACCCCTGGGAAGCGGTGACACGAAGGAGGCTGCAGGGTGTTGACACGGCGTGTGGCGCTCGCTGCCGCTTTCTCCTCCTGCCGCGTACGGGGGAAAGTCGCCGTGAGTGCCCCTCTCGGGTTACACGCAGCCTCCCGGGAGCGCCGGGTGGCTCAGCGCCTCTCCCTTGGGGTCGTGCCAAGGAAAGGACGTCCTGCTTGGAGAAGGAGTCCTTCGGAGGCTACGCAGGCCCTGTCCATTCGCTAGCTTGGAATGCTGTAGTAAAGTTCATGTGTCGTCTGCTTGTTTCCTTTATTTTGAAGTGAAATGAAGCCTTCAAAATCCAGCTTGTCAGAAACTTCCTAATACAGGCTGATTTTTGCAGTGCTTGTGCCAATGGTACATACTAAAAAAATAAAAACAAATGCAAAGGTTTGTTTTGTATGTAAGTTTCATTTGTAATCTTACCATGAGTCTTTTGGTGCATTTCTGTGTTGATGGATTAGCTGAATTCCATACAATTTCTGCTTTGTGTGTGTATAAAATTAAAGTCTTGTTTGCATATATTGAAATACAAAAAATGCAGCAAATGATTTTGCATTTGTTGTTGTTAATTTTTGTGTTCCTTGTCAGTGCTAGCGGCTTCACCAACTCATTCCCTCTGCCCAATAAAACCTCATAAAATCAAATACCAAATCTGATATGAATGACTAATGTGGAAGTGCAAGATTAAATGTTCAGGTGTTTGCACTGGCACACCAAAGTGGCCTTGTTTAATATGTAGATTTTTTTTTTCAACCTGAAAAAAGGGGAGTTTTTCACAACAGTCACATCTTTTTTTTGTTTTCTTTTCTTTTTTAATTCTTTTCCTTCAGGTGCTTTCTGGAAGTCCAGGAATACTCAATAACCATGGATTTCAAGTGCAACAACAGCAACAGAGGAGTCTTTCACTCCATGAATACCTGAGCATGGGACTGTTGAAGGAGGCTGGCATTTCTGTTCCACATGGAGTGGTTGCCAATACGCCAGATGAAGCTTACAAAATAGCAAAAGAAATAGGTATAATGTTAAAGAGAAAATGTACAAATAGGCATGGGATTGTATCAAGGTGTACCTGCTTTTTCTGTCTTTCTTGGTAAGATGTTGCTTGGAGTTCTGAATATACCTTCTCTTTAAGAGAGCCTTCCTTGTGAAGTAACCTTCTTGTTAAGAAGGAGTAGGTCAGGTGTACATTCTTTTAGCTTAGACTAATATAACTACTTAAACTTCTTTGAGATGAGTAGTAGACTCTGTGCAAATCCGGAATTTCTTTCTACTTTCAGCAAGGTTAGAGGAAGTCTTGTATAAAGAGTTTCAGTGGTGGTGACAAGATCTCATATAGAACAGAAGATGCAAACAATACTTCTCTTTAGGCTACAAAAGAAGTGTAGAATCCTATTCCTTTGTGAGTGCGCTTTTCTGGCAGAATGCAGCTACTTCATACAGGAGGGGAGGACTTTGGTGGCTTGTTGTTTTATGCTAAATTCCTGGCTTGTTGATGAAGAAATATCCAATCTCATTTGCCAGGTGCTTAAATAATTAATTTAGAATTGAGCTTTAATTTTGGACTTGACCTTGCCTATTAATTTTCCACTTTACCTACGATGTGTCCTAGTAAAATCTTGTTCAATTTGGATTTAATATGGAAGTCAGCTTCTATTGTGTCAGGCATTGGAAGGCGGGTTTTTTTTTGGTTGGTCGATTTGTTTGTTTGGGAGCTTTTCTTAGTTTAAAGTCTGGGACTTTTTTTTTTTCCTCCCTGGAAAAACATTTTAGGCTTGTCACAAAGTTTTAGTGAAGGACATTGGTTGTCATATTCCTTTCTTCTATGCAAATGCTCCAATCTCTATTCACCTCCAAATGGACACATTCATAGTGATTCCTGAGGTTGTAGGTTTTGTTGGATTCATTTCAGTTTCATATGTAGATTTAATGAGAAATAAGATCTGAAAAAAATGGTAATTTTTCTTCTAGAGCAAGTTATGCTGCTTTGTAATGTAGAAAAGAATTGAAAAGCTGCTTTTCCTTCAGACATGATGTCCCAGAAATTCAGGTATTGCCAGATACCTTCTTTATCTTGTTTCCGTTAGAGAGTAAGTGATACGAAATTATAATAATTTCGTTAATAAGAAAGGAAATTGTTAAAATACTTCTGATAATGGTTTAAATTTCAGAACCTTACCTTCTGTTAAGGGTGAATTTATAGCATGATCAAAACTTCCCAAATCAGGCATACCCCTTTTTTTACTTTAATATCTGCACAGATATTGCTGGAGGAAAATGCAAGAACCTTTGTCTATGGCTCATTAATCAACAGCCCAGAAACTCGTAGGTCAGGATTCCTTTGTTTTGTTTTTGCTCAGAGAGGGCTCCTACAGCAATGTGGGTATGCCTGGCTGCTGGTTTATAGCTCTGTGTTATCCCTGTAACATCATAGGTATGCCTCTTATCTGAAGTATGGGACTCTGGGCAATTTCTTGGGAATCAAAAGGATAAAGGAGTGAAGTGTGTGAGTTGGCATCCTTTAGTAAAGGAATTCAGGGCTTCTGATTGTCAGCCAAATACTTCGTTGGAGTCAGTGTGTAGTCAATGCTCTGGCTTTCTGTGGTACTTGAAATGAGGAAGGGAAAAATTCCCCAAGAGGAGAACCTGAGGTTTGAGGTATTGCTCAAACATGTCCAGAGCTCATTCTGAGTGGTGACATATTATTCTTTGCTCCAGTGGTTTGGATTTCTTTGTCTTTGTAGGCATTTAGCTGCTAGCTTTCATTTAGTACTTAAAAAAGAATCAGCAAAACACAAACCAAACCGAACAAATTTCTGTCAGAATGAAAAGTTCACTTTTTTGGTCCACCCATTTGTTGATTTTTGTTCAGTGAGTAGTTGCCAGTAGATATGAAAGGATGTTGTGTTTCTTTTTATATGCTAAACTACTTTATTAAATGTTTGTCTAGACCATTACAAAGACAGTTGGTAGTACTCTTTGCTAGTTTCCCTAGTGCTGATCTGTATGCTCCTGGTAAATTTACACAGAGCAGACTTTCTGACTAAAGGTTGAGCATTGGATTTCCTTCCCTTTTGCAAATACTTCACTTAGAAATGGGTAAATTTTTATCCCAACATATAGCAAATGCAAACTTCTCGTTAACAGAGAATCTCATAGGTTAGCTGTGGCTGTAGCTAAATCAGTGTTACATAAGCATCTCGCTTAAATTTTGAAAAAAAAAAAAAGAGCTGAGTAAGTTCTGTTCCAAAGCTTTGGTAAGAGGCTGCAGCATGACTTGATTGCCTTCAAGTTTATGGTTTGCTCTTAGCCATGTGTGCATTCCAGCTAGCACTGTGACCAGTTCTGATTGAGAAGCTGATATGTGTGTGTTATCAAGAACATGAATAATGAACCTAAAGAATGTTTAGTGAACAGGTGCTTGATCAGGGTAATGGCAGATAGCTCAGCAGAACACACTGATTGAAATGAACATTGCTGTTTGTTAGGAGACACTTCCATAGGTGCAATGTATTGTTGTAACTCAAGTTTTGATGCTTCCTAATACCTTGCTCTGGTAACAGTTGAGTGGGAAGGCAGTGACATGTTGTGTGCTTGTCTGGGTTTGTTTATTTTTATAGGATATATTTCTATTCATGATTATTTGAGAAGTATTACTTTTTAAGACATTAATATCTTGAAGCTGCTTTTGTCTGCTGGTTTTGTTGGGTTTTCAGGTAATGGATCCCACAGCTTTATGTGCATGGCAGACTGTCAAATTTTAGTGAGGTATAAAGCTGTATAAAATAGGAGGTGTTGAGAGAGTGAATGCAAAACATTTCACCTTTCTACATCAAAGTTGTTGAAAGGAGACAGAAAGCTCCTGGAATCAAGTCTGCTGCTTTTGCTGTTGCAGTTAAAGAGAATGGCTCCAGTAATTGGTTTGGCTGTATTCCTGTTGTCAGTTATGTGATTAATAGATTTTTTTCAGACCTTTTAGATTTTTTTCAATGCTACTGAAATCTTTTAAGTACTTTTCAGTGTTATTTATTTTTCTGTCTGTTGCTTAAACATACAGCTTGTATCTGTTAAAAAACCTTTAAAAAGTAATGTGTAAACCTGAGTAGATTTGTAAATAGAATTTTTGATCCCAGGCTTGATTTGGTCAGGAATCAAAGCTTAGTACCATGTGGGCAATTACATTCTAGATGAAGTGCTAGCTTTTTCTTTATTAGCTCTTCAAACCACATATTCCAGGCACTGTGGCAAAAAAGCTGGGATGGTTTTCTCCTTAGTGTATGCCACACCCACCTTGGCTGTCTGATTAAGTTTTTGGGGTTTTCTAGTCTATGTCATAGTGAAAACTCATGTCTGTCATACTTTCATTTATAGTATTTTTTTGGTTGTTTTGCCATTAACAGTTTTCCTTGTTGGTCAGTTATCTATGTTCCTGATGTTTTTTAGGTTGTCTGGAACTCTGGAGTGTTTATTCCGTTGCTCTAGGACATAGATGATGATCTAAGGTGGCGAACTTAAGCAGAAATGCCCCAGGTGTTAAAAAAATCATGCAATTATGTTCCTACTTACCTGGTCAAAATCTCTAGATAAACAACAGTAGTAGTTTAGAAACCAAACATTTACTTACATTCTAGCAAATGTTATTTTCTTTGGCATCTGAATCTTACATTTTGCTTCAGCCTTTGCTTTCTTCTGTAGCACTTCACTCCTTAGAAGTTAAAATATCCAAACATATTGTTGATGATAATTCACTAATTAAAATAAACTTGTATAACCAGCACATTCAAATTTTGACCTCTGTATTTTAATTGCTTGACTTAAGCTGTTGCCAAAACCAAACCTGTCTTGTGAGCTGATGACGAACTTGATGCAGTTGATTAATGTCAGGAAGTATTTGTGTAGAAGATATTTCGTAATAGCAAATCATCTTGTTCAGTCTCCTGACTGGTATGGTCCTTTCAGCAAGAGTGTAATGATTCCTGGCACATAATTATTTCAATAGTTATGCTTTTGATTTGCATGCAGTGAGTCCTCTAACACTCAAAAATTTCAAATGCTGAAAAAAACATGATTTTGAAGATAAAATTCCCAATAGCTATACTTAACTAATGAAATGCAGACAGTGTACTCTGAAGAGATTCTCTGCTCTGTTGACAGAATTAGGGTCAGCATATTATTTATGTTGACACTCCTGTTAGTTACAAACCTATCTTTTCCTAATGACAGTAAATACACCTGTATTGTTTAAACTTAAATTTTTTTTAGTCTGTGTAACAAGAAAAAATTGGTTTGTGTTTTAAATAGAGGGTTACTTTTTCTGGTACAAGAACTTTGAAATACAGACTGAAGCAAAAGTTAGAGGTCTCTGTCTCTCCCAGGATAAGATTGCAGTTGAATGGTAGTTGAGAACTTGGTTTACATTTGTGTTACTAACCTATCACTGTTCTTTACTGTTGTCTGTCTCGTTGGAGTAGATGAGGCTTGCATGGTTGTTCAGAAGGGGTCGGTAATATATGGAAAGCAGCACCTCTGCTACAGATAGTGTTGGGCAGAGAAGTGGCAATTAATGTGATTTGACAAAAGTCAAAATGGGAACTTGTAAAGCAGAACATTTTAATCATGCCTGTCTGCTGTAATCATTGGACTTTCCACTTGCACAGAAAACTTCAGAGATACAGTGGAACTATGACCCTTCTTACCTCTTAATAAGCTTATTAGAAGCTTATTATTTACATGGATGTCTTTCTGCTTGCCTGTGTGCATTGATGTTTCTCTCAGTTTGAAAGCTTAGGTTATAGAATCAGAACTTACTCCTTCCAAAAAATAGATACTAGTATTCATAGAAGTGAAGATGGTTTTGCTTGCTGACTGTGTGACTCCCTCACTGTCTGGTTAATAAATGATTGTTGAAGGTGAAACCTGTGGTGTTAGTAAATGTATAGGTTTTTGTTGTCCGGAACAGATAAATGCTAAGTCAGTGTTCCGATTTCAGACACCTGTTCTCATTGGTATCTACTCTTAATTTTCTAAGCATTTCCTAGTTTTTTCAGACTGTTGTACTTATAAGTGTTTATAGGGCTGACTGCCATTAACATGGAATTGTGATGCTTACCAAATGCTTGTTCTGAGATTTGTGCATTGGTCTTTAGCTTGCTTGCCTACATGAGTTGTACTGGTGTTCTAGTGCTCTGTGTTAAAGCTTTACAATTTGTTTCTGCTGCTGAAAGCTGAAATTTGCTCACTGAAGTTCCTGTGTGCATGTGCCTGTCACATGGTGCACAAGTCTGCAGAAGCACTGTCTGTCTACTGGATGAGCTTTTGCCTTCAGGGAATCACTGTTCTGGTATGCTTCAAGGCATGACAGCCCAAGTGCTTCTACTGGCACAAGAAACAAGGCTGGAGTGAAAAGCTGAGGGCTAGAGGCAGGGTGGGACTTCTGTGGTGGTGTGTTTGCTGGCATCAAGTGTGTGTGGGTATCTGCTCTAGGGCAGAAACTGCTGTTTTTCATTGAAACACAAGTCTAGCAGTATTTCAAAGCCACGTAAGCAAAAAACAAGGCCACAACTGATACTGAGTAGACAGCTATGGTAGCTGCTGGTTTCCATTTTTTTTCTTGGGTTATTGTGTATCAGCAGTTCTTTGTTCTGTCAGATTGTGTGACAGTGCTGCTACTGGAACACTGCTGATGAGGTGTGTAACCAAACACTTCCTCTTGTTTTAGAGTCATTTTCAATAGGAGCTGTGGGGAAAAAAATACTTATTGAACAATGAACTTTCTGCATGATGGGTTATGGTTTTCTTGGGATATACTATCTTAAATTTGTTTCAGTTACATCTGTGCAGCTTAATTGCTTGTAAGCATAGCTGCTCAAATAAACCTTGAACTTGTTTATACAATCAAGGAGCTAGTTTGCAGTGCTAGAGGAAAACAATTCACAGATCATTAGTCATCTGCTCATTTAATGACTCAGTTGTTGCATAAGGGTTAGTCCAATGATACTACGGCCAAAACTGATTGTGAAAAATTAAAAGTTGTTTTTCTCACACTCTTTTGGATGTCTATATGTTGACAAAATATTATAATGCATAATAATAACAACATTTTAAAGAAATATTTTCTAGGATCAGGGCAGTGTCGCATTTAGCCCACTACTCTGCCTAAGAATATAAGAACATACTATTTAGGGCAATTCTTAGCTTGCCTATTTTCTGCAGTCCATTACTCCTCATTTCCCCTCAGCATTCATAGTTTTTGTCTTAAGAATATCAGAGAGAATACCTCTTCCCAGTTCCTTTTGACTCTTCTATTCTTCCTTCATATCTCTTGGCAGGCTTCCTTATGTTTCGTGTACAGGAGGGTCTTTTTTCTTTCACTTTTTAAAAACGGACTTCCTTGGTAGATAGCCTTTGTTTTTGGCTGGTGTAGAGCAGAAACCAGAATGAGTGATATATGTGTAGTTGTGTGTTCTTGCTCTGTCCATCACAGGTATGGAAGACCATAATCATGTTCTTGCTTTCTTCTCCTTTGATCGGTTTAAGGATGTGCTAAGCTCATTTCTTGTAAGGGAATCTCTTAATTTCAGTGATCATCTTAGTTACCAATTTATTTTTATGCCCTAATTATGTTCCAGCTGAGATCTTACTAGAGCTTTAGTTGGGATCTTATTTGACTTGTTCAGGTTCTGCTGTTTGTTGCTAGGTGGAATAATTTCTACCAAGAACGTGCCTGTGGGTGAACTTCATGGCTTTTCTGAAAACTTCTCTGTAGTTGCAGCTTTTTATTATCTGGAGTTAGTGTATGGAAAAGAAGGTTTGTACTTAAAGTAATTGCATAAAAGTTGTCTTGTGTAACTTCTATAAAGTATGTTGACTTGATTTCCAGTAAAAAAATAGTTATCTTCAGGAACTGCATTAAATATTAGGATTGTAGATGGTAGTAAATTAATATATGTGTGTGTTTATAACCTTCATGCCTCTTTTGCAAAAGAGCTTTAAAATCATGTGTGAATTCGAGATCTCTTGTTAGGTAGACATTCAAGAAGTAAAATCAACAGATAGCTAATTGAAAGGAGTGACTTGAGTCTTCTGCTTACAGCCCCTGTAGCTTGTGATATGGTTTGAGTTTAGTTTTACCTCTCCAGGCAGGACACAGGTCTGTCTGTCGTCACCTTCCTCAGTTTAGGCAGTGGCTAGTTTTGCTTGCATACTGTAATTTTTCTTAAGCATTTCCATGATTCCCTTTTAACATCCAAAGAAACAGCAAATTCTTTTTTGGCTTGGAAAGATCAGAGTGGCTCAGCTGATGATGGCATTAGAAAAAATGGGATATGCTGGACAAATGTCAATGGGGCAGTTCTTAACATGTTGCAGTGTAGGTGCTGTCTGTATTCTGTCTAAGTGAACTTGAATAATAACTCAGAACTTCAGTTTTTTTCTTTTATCACCCTAAAATGACTCGATGAACTCTTTTTCTGTGCTTTTTTTGTCTTTCAATGACAATTTAGAATATTCCAGTTGTTTTTTGTAATATTCTCACACTTTTTAAACTCAAATGCCCAGTTTCCCATACCTAGAAGAATATCTTCTAAAGGATTTTTAAACAGTTAAAGCCAACTAAAGGGCTTACTTTGCCTACTCTGGGAAGAATAGTGGGTTTGTCTAGGCCTCTGACTTCTGCAAAGCACTCAAGTTTATGCATTAGTGCTCTGCTGGATGGAAGCCAGAGTGGACCTGTCGAGCTGGCCTGGGTAAGTGCTGTAGTTACATATCATTGCTGGAAAGGTAATGGTTTAGAGGTACAGAGGATTTGTAATTGTTTGAGGAAAACCTTGCATATGGTGGGTCAGATACTCAGTTTCATCTTGTGAGGTGCTATTTCGTATGGGGTGCTTAATCACTCCAACACGTATTAAAGATGATCAGAACACCAGCATTTTTGGATACTAACTTACCAAAGTTTGTTCACAGAACTGTCTGAAGCTGCAAATTGTGGATTATTTGAGATTCTTGGAACAGTCTACGTGAATTACAATATAGTCTTTGATTCACATGTGTGTGTTTTGAATGGTGGGTGGGGAGAAGGGGGGATAAAATTAAAGCAGCCTTTGTTATTCTACCTGAAGCCATTTGTTTTAGTAGTCACAGATGACAAGTTTTTGGGTTTTCTTTTGTTCTAGGTTCAAAGGATCTTGTGGTAAAAGCACAGGTTTTAGCTGGTGGTAGAGGAAAAGGAACATTTGAAGGTGGCCTCAAAGGAGGAGTGAAAATAGTCTTTTCGTAAGTTCTTTCTAAATTATCCAACCACGTGGAAAAACTCCAGCATTTCACATTATGGATTGAACCTACTGCTTTCTTTAAAACCAGTGTTTTAATTATTAACCTTAAAATAACAAAAAATAGATAAGACATTTTTAATGCTACTTCTGTTTTTACAGCAGTTTCTTTGTCACATTCTGAGCTTCTTTTATTCTAGTCCAGAAGAAGCAAAAGATATCTCCTCCCAAATGATTGGAAAGAAGTTGTTTACCAAGCAGACAGGAGAGAAGGGCAGGATATGCAATCAAGTATTTATCTGTGAGCGCAGATATCCCAGGAGAGAATACTATTTTGCAATAACAATGGAAAGATCTTTTCAAGTGAGTAATACTAGAAATAGAAGTAAGCTAATTAACTTGTTACAGCTGAATTAAAAAAAAAAAACAATGAAACTTTTCATTGTGCTGTTCACTTGCTTTTGCAAATCAGAAGTATACAAGCTAAATTTTGTTTTCTAGTATATCTGACTATATGATTGACTTTGTTTCTAAGTGCTGTAAAGATGTAATGTTACTATTTGAATTTACAGAATAATAAATGAGTATTGGTAGCCCCAAATGAATTTCTTAGTCACATAGCCAAAGGGGAGGTTGGTAGAGTAAGGGAGAAATTTTCATTTTGGTTTAATTTGCATTTGCCTATCAGATTATGCAATTTAGTTTAAAAACACAGCATGTAAATATACACTCTATTTTTGAGTGTCAGAAAGAAGATAAGTGTGACAGTGTTGTGGAAGAGCAAATGGTCCTGTGTAATCCAACATCCTTTTTCTCCAGTGTGTGATGGTTCCTAGAGGTACACTGGCGTGTCCCTTGATTTTGAGAGTTCTAGTAGCTTTCTTATCCTAATACTGTCCAGGACATGGGGAGAAAGATTTGGGCCTAGAGGTCTGTCTTCAGAGCTTTCAGGGGAATGAAAGCCAGTCTTTTGTGCATTTATGGGCTGTATGTGTGGGTATGTAGTTTTTTAGGTTACAATTCAAATGTGGTTAGTGAAACGTGTCAGTGTTTTCTGACAGACAAGTGTTCTATTTGGAGCATAGAACATGAATTGCTAAGTAAATTAATGAAGCCAGGATTTGGAACAGATCTTGGATCTTTATTTGCTGAAGTTCAGAAAACTGGTCTGTTCAGATGCTTAAGAATTTGCAGAGGCACTGGTTTTGGTGATTAGAGGATATTTAAGTATGAATGAAATTGTTTTCTGTGGAGGAATGAGAAAACTAGTCTTACTTTTTTTTTTTTTTTTTTTTTTTTTTTTTTTTTTTTTTTTTTTTTTTTTTTTTTCCTTTGGTAGCCGTATGAGGAATTAAATATTTGTTCTTTTTTCTTCCTCAGTAATGTTCTTTGTGATAGGAAAGTGTCAGTTGTGTTGAATTATGACTTGGGCACCTCCATTGTGAGCTGGAATAGAGCAGGGAAGAGTCAAATGTTACCATCGCACCACAAGGTGGCGTTAAATGGCTGAAAATGAGCAGATTTTAGACTCTTAAAATTGTGTAAGCAATAAGCAAGGATGCTTATGGAAATAAAACTTAACCGTAACTGATGGAAGCAAATTGAAGGGAAACATGTTTTCATGATTCGTTCTCACTTTTGTGTAAAAGATAAATCTTATTAGCATGTATTGATCATACTGTGTGGGTTGTTGCCTTTTGATAGGGATGTGCTTTGTATTTCCTGCTGACTTTATAAGTCGTGTTTTTAGAAGTGCTTGTAATTATTGTAACTTGTATAGGATGCTTAGGATGAGGAAATGCCTTTCAAAAGAAGGAAGTGTGAATGTTGAATAGCACACAGTGTTTATTCTTGATGTTGCAAACCTCTTCCTTTAAGGAGGGGAAAATGATTAAAATAGTCAGCTGAAACGGGAACTTTATGATTTGGATATTATTTGCCAGCAGGGGTTTGTGTTTTAAGCAAAGCTGTTCACTTTGGTCAATTCTGTGGAATGATGAGTTATTTTATGATCAGTTTGTAGCTTACTGACAGTTCAAGATAAGAATATTCAAAAATGTTCATGGAGTTAACCCTTGCTACTAGATGCAGGATAATTTACCAGCTATGTATTTCCATTTGGAAGGATGGCAGTGGGAGGGGAGTGGTGTGGTTATTAAGCATGTTCTCTGAACCAGGGTCACATTTTCTGTAATTTGTTGTCAACAGTTACAAGGCTGTTTAATCTTTTGAGTTCTGCTGATAGGAAATGCTGCCTTAGTACACTCATGGCCATAATCCGTGCATGGGTGGTGATAAGGGAAGGTTGGTTGAAGGGATCCAAGTGTGTCCTTACTGTGAACTGCAGGAGAGATTTTTAGGTTCCATGGTAGTGAGTCCTTCATGTTTTTGTTGAGATTTGGCTTTTTTAAAAATAAACTCAGCTGCAACTGTTGTCTATTCTGGTTTCTTAATTTCTTTTATTAATGAATAATTGGGTGCAGTTTTGTTTTGCTCTGAGTTACTTTCAGTGAAGGCTTTAGTTATTGAACGTTGTGATCCTATTGAACAGGTATGGCTTGCAGTAATTTATCACTAAGTTCTGCAGACCTCCATTTGTCCTTGGAGTTGGAGCATGGCAGAATGAATAAATGAGTGCTTGGCATTCGATCTGTGTTTGTGTAGGAGTGAGTGGAGAAGGTAGAGGTGAGAAGGTAGTGACACTTTCTCTGGTGACACCTAAAAGATAAAGTGTGTGTGATTATGAAGTTGAATCTTTCTATCAAAAATTAAAAATAGTGTGTGTTAATTGTTTTGCTGCTGCTTTACAGAGGAAATTTTTCCTTGTTAAAAGAAAGTGGACCTGACATACACTTTAATGTTTAGAAAGTATTATTAAAAGGTTTTATATGGAGGTATTGAATAGATAGTAACACTTCCTTCAGAGCATACAAGAAAAATGCCCAAATAAAAAATTCTCCAACAAAAAAGGTTTTATTGCTGTGAAGTATCTTATGGGAAGAACTAAGTTTCAGTTGTGTGGTATAAGAGTACTTATGCTTTTTTTTTTCCTTTTTGTTCTAGGGTCCTGTGCTGATAGGCAGTTCTCAGGGTGGTGTTAATATTGAAGATGTTGCTGCAGAGAATCCTGAGGCAATAATTAAGGAACCCATCGATATAGTAGAAGGCATAAAAAAGGAGCAAGCTGTTAGGGTAATTGTTAACGTGGGAGGGTACACATTCCTGAGGATGGGAGGGTTGCTTCTAATTTTTGTGAAGAGTGTGTGCATTCACCTGCTGAGTTGTCCTAAACCCTTGTTTAAAACAGATTTGAACTGAATACTCAAGTATTTTCAGGTAAATCAGTGTAAATCCAACTGCATGGCAGTACTTTAATAAGCTTTTCTACAACTGTGCAAAGGCATATCGTGATAAATTTTTATAAGCTCTTTTTTAGTGCAGCATTCTGTATGGAAAATAATCTGTTCAAACCAAAGAGTGACTTTGTTTTTTTCCCCTAGTAGACAGGGCAGGTTCTACATCTACAAATTCAAATGACATTGAAATAGTAGCTAAACTGAGACACCCTGACATGAGTTAACAAAAACCATTCTTTTACTTTCAGCTTGCCCAGAAAATGGGATTTCCTCCTAATCTGGTGGATGAAGCAGCTGAAAATATGATCAAATTATATAATCTCTTTCTGAAATATGATGCTACCATGATAGAAATAAATCCTATGGTGGAAGATGCATCAGGAGTTGGTAATATTTCTTATTCATACTCTTCATGTAACACCTTGACATTTTTTTAAGTCTTGGCTGCTTTGCACTGATAAAACTTCAGCTGTATACAGCAAGAGGAGTTAGTATTAACATGATATGTTGAAAACCAAGTTTAATAAAGCTGATAAATTTAAGAACCTAAATACAGTAGAAACTTGCTCTTAATTGCTAAGTATGATCTTATGTGTAAGAAACTTCCTTTTTTTATTTTTTAATTTTTTTAATAAAGAGCACATCTGCCCAGGATAAGGCATTCCTGGAAGTCAAGTCTTTTCAAAATTCATAAACTGAAACTTGAGCCATCTCATGTGTCCAAAATTGGTACTGTGACAGTAACCAAAATAGTAGCAACAACGAGAAGTCTCCTGCCTTTATGACTCAGGCATTAGGATAACTGGTGGAGTTTGATGTATTGAAGGACTAGGGGTTTAAGTAATATCTTGATGTTTATCAGGTTTTTAGCATATTCAGTTGCAGAATAGTTATTTAATGTTCAATCACAGCCAACTCCACTCTACAAAAAATAAGCTTGTTGAGAGTATTTGTACTTGAACTCAGATACAACAGTTTGAAATTTAAATATGAATGTAGCTCTTTCATCAAAGTGTGTAATTACTGTTACTGTTTTTGTGGTTTTTTTTTTTAATGATGCTGAAGTGATCAGTATAGGGCAGTCTTTTCCACCTGTTTCTTGTGCCTTGTTATTTTTATATTATTTTTACTGAGGGATAGAAATGAAGTGATACACTTGCACAGACAGAAACTTACTTCCAATGTAAAGAATACTGTAGGTTTTCTGCTTGCTACATGGTAAGTAAATTTTCTTCTGTGTGTTTTTTTCTAACACTTTTTCTTCCAACTCAGACACTTTTCCATTGTGTTTCTGTGTGCTTATAGTCATGCACACATTATATATGTTTATTCTAAAAGCAAAAACTAAGATGGATTAAAAAACCTCAAATCAGAGACCTTCTGTAAGGATTAGTTTTATGCTGATTACTTGTGGTGATACATCCCCCCTCCTTCTTTTCCATGCTACAGTGTGATCTGAGAAAACATAATTTGCCCAGATTTATCAAACAGCTTGTTGTAAGCTTTTTTGGGTTTAGAGTGTCTCAAGAAATAGTTATCTTTCCTTTTTGTGCATAACTGATTATATGGGGAAACTGGAGAAGACCTTGTATTTTATTGACAGTGGTACGTGTGTCTTTTTAGCAAAACTTTGTGTTTGGACTGCATGACCTAGCTGCCAGGTTTGACTTAACATACTTTAACACATTCATGTAGCAGTTGAGTTGTTATTCTGTTAAATGGTGGTTGATAATGGGGTTTTTTTTCCCTTCCAGTGATGTGTATGGATGCCAAGATAAACTTTGACAGCAATTCAGCCTATCGTCAGAAGAAGATCTTTGATATGCAGGATTGGACACAGGAAGACCAAAGAGACAAGGATGCTGCAAAAGCAGATCTCAACTATATCGGGTTGGATGGAAACATAGGCTGCTTAGGTATGTACTATTTAAAGAATTTTAAAGGACCTAATGGATTTATAAGCTGAATTCTTAAATGTTATCTTTATTCTCATATAGTCAATGGTGCTGGTTTAGCTATGGCCACAATGGATATAATTAAACTTCACGGCGGAACTCCAGCAAACTTCCTTGATGTTGGTGGTGGTGCTACAGTGCAGCAAGTGACAGAAGCCTTTAAGCTTATTACTTCTGATAAAAAGGTGAGGGAAGAGTTGGCATACCAAGGTCCTACACAGTGGTAAAACAGGCTGTGATTCGGAAGACAATGCTTAGTGCATGTTCTCCAGAAAACATGTTTTTTATAAGCACAGAGCTAGAAAGAAAGAAGATGGGAATCTTAGCTTAATCTTGATGCAGACAAAGAAGGCCTAATATTCTTACTGATTTTTTTTTTTTTACCTTTTTAAATAATAGGGCTTTTGACTGTGTACTGAGTAGACAGTTTTGTGTCTTCTGGTTGAAGTTACAGGTGTATTTGAATCTTTCCAGAAATCTTGGAGTCAGAAGCTCCCACTGTCTGCTGTTTAAACAGAAAGCAGTATTCAGTTGGTTTTCCTTTTTTTTTTTTTTTTTTTTTTTTTTGACCAGTTTTGCAGCTGGGTCTGTGTTTTCTATAGAGTTGTAGAGATTTAATATTTGCTGTGCTGTGCACAAACAAGTTTATAAGGTACCGATTATATGTAATGTAAGATAAAATAACTTTGTAAGGGGCTTGGAAGGGCTTTAATGTTTATCCTATTAAAATTTTATCAGAAGTGCTTGAATATTTTTAAAATGGTAAATTGGTTGAAACTAGAGGAAGAGCTTTTCCACAAAAATAATGTGAAGGCTGGATAGATGGTCTGCGTAGAGATGCTTATCCCAGGTATAACTTGGCAGTTTGGGGCTTTTTAAAAATAAAGGAAATTATTTTAAAAGGGGTAACTGTAAAAGGTGGGAATGATTTGTGAGACCTGCTAATGGTATGCTGCTTTTGCATCACAAATTTGTGTACCACTTACTCATCTTTGGAAAGGGCCAGAAACAAATAGTGAGTGATATTCCAGAGGAATTTCTTATTGGAAACACTTATTATGAAATGTTTGGTCTGTAACACGCTCCAGGAGTGTTACAGAATCATTTAATCATTTAGATTGGAAAAGACCTTTAAAATTGAGTCCAACCAT
The DNA here is from genome assembly GCA_027886175.1 of Phylloscopus collybita. Lineage (NCBI taxonomy): Eukaryota > Metazoa > Chordata > Aves > Passeriformes > Phylloscopidae > Phylloscopus > Phylloscopus collybita. The sequence continues at coordinate 18,029,784 of JAJNNQ010000007.1, forward strand.
AAATCTAACACTGCCCAGTCCTACACTAAATCGTATCTCTGAGTACCACATCTGCAAGTCTTAAATACCTTCAGGATTGTTGACTCAACCACTTTCTTGGCAGCCTGTGCCAATGATTAACAACCCTTCTGGGGAAGAAATTTTTCCCAATATCCAATCTAAAACTCCCCTGATGCAACTTAAAGCCATTTCATCTTACTGCTTGTTACTTGGGAGGAGAGAGAAGCCCATTTTGGAACATGATTTCAGACAGTTTTAGAGAGTGATAAGGTTTCCCCTGAGCCTCCTTTTCTCCAGCCTAAATACCCCCAGCTCCCTCAGCCCATCCTCATAAGACTTGTTCTTTCTTCACGAAAATTGAGGGAACAATGAAGGACACAGTTACAGAACACCTGAATTACAGAGAGAAGAGAAGAAACAAGGAAGAATCTGAGGGTTGCGGATTTGGGAAATGTTTTTGCAGTGCAAATTCTCTGCTGATATAGGAGCAGAGGGTGTCCAAACAGACTTCTTAAGACAACTTTTCCTTTCTGCTTTCTTTCAGTTGCTCACTATTTTATCAAAAAACAATGACTATAGCTGGAAATCCTGGTGCTGAAACTCAAAGAGCAGTGCAGCCCACTGGTGTCATGGACTGCACTCAGGATTCAGTTCAGGGCTTGTTTGGAACAGCCTTCTGAGGTGCTAGTCTAAGTTGCCCATTAGTAGCAGGAGCAAGGACAATGCCACACAGATGAGCTAATGTGATTGCAAGATAATGGGAACCAAGTTACTCTTTAGAAACCAGTTGCACAGGAATGTTTTGTCTTGCGCAGTTTGTTTCCTCATCTAAGGCCATCTACCCATTTTGATTCCTGCTTTGTTTCATCTTTCACCTCTGACCATGGTTCTTTTTAGTCTTCCCTTCTACCAGCTGAGTTACCTTATCTGCTGTCTTGATCCTCCTGCATAAAATGTATTTCAAATAGCTTTCCTTTAAGCATGGTGGTTTTTAAGTAAACTGTGTAAACAGGGTCTTGTGTATGAGTTTTTAAAATTTCCTGTTTTCAGTATGTGAAGTTACTGGTGTGGGGGTACCTCTGCTGGAGTACTGTTAGCAATAGAAAGATAAATAGTTGACAAATTGTTTCCTGAAGTAACTGCTCTGCTGTATGTGACTCTGTAGAACTGTACTTTGCTGATGTTCTATGGAACAGATATGTTCCATCTTTTGCAGAGTCCCTTAATACAATTAAAGAGCTGAAATTATCCTTAGGCTGAAGGTTGTGTGCTGCTTTCATCTGATGTGTCTCTGGCCATTTTTAATGTGAATATTGTCATTGATTCTGTAGGTACTGGCTATTCTGGTAAATATTTTTGGTGGCATTATGAGATGTGATGTTATAGCACAAGGCATCGTTATGGCAGTAAAGGATTTGGAGCTGAAAATCCCTATTGTGGTACGGTTGCAAGGTGAGTGTGCTTCCTATATATTTGAATATATTTCTGTCTAATTGACTGGTCTTACTGAGCTTGTGTACTGTGTAGCAAGCTGCCTGCGAATTGAAGTCAATGAAGAAATAAAGGAAACCTTGAATTTAGATGGTGAGGATCGGCAAGTTAATAAAAAGAGACTTCCTGCTTTTTAACTACTAATGTTTGTTTTCTAGATTTATTCACTAACTTTTGGAACAGGCTTCCAAAAATATGAGTCTCTTAAGTAGTAGTAGTAGTAATCTCCTGTTCAATAAGAGTGGCATTCTGTCTGTTTCTGAAGGTACACGAGTTGATGATGCCAAAGCTTTAATAACAGCTAGTGGCCTCAAAATCCTTGCGTGTGATGACTTGGATGAAGCTGCGAAAATGGTAAGATAGCTGGTTATGAATATTCTTTTCAGAACATAGTGTCTGTTGCAGAGTATTGAGAAGTGAAAACTTCATTCAGTCAGGTAGCTACAAACTACAGGTAGCTTAGGATAAATCCCAGTGCCAGTTGCTACCAATGCCTGAAGTGAATATTTTACAAGTTAGTAAGTGCATAATGTGTCAGGGGAGCAACTATGCAGTCAGAAGCTATTAAACCCCACAAACCTAAACCAGATCAATGATCAGATCAGCCACTCCCCTTGGTGGGAGAATGGCTAAGAGCTTAGCTTTATTAATTCAGAGAAAGTACGGAAATTGAGGTGGCTGATAAATGCAATGTAACACTTCCTTTTATCAACCTCTGTATTTCAATGTGCATGATTAAAACTATGGTTGATCATCCTGTGGCCTCATAAGAGAATTAGATATTCAGATGTTCAGATACACTGATTTGTGTGTGTGTGTTGCTTTGCTTTGTTTGTGGAGAAGAAAGTTGTTCTAGAAATGTATAGCAAAAAAATTGGAAGATACCTGGTGGATTTTGTGTCATGGGGAAACTTAAGAATTTTTTTTTCCCAAAGAACCACTTACTCAGTTATAACATTTCATTCTAAGCAGAAAATAATTCAGAGAGATTTAGAGTCGTTGTGCAGGAGAAGATGAGGCTCCTTAAGGTATCAAAATAAGATCCAGAAATGCTTGCAACAAAAACTCAGAGGAGAAATAGCTTCTAGATACATAGAATTTCTTGTGAGTGGCCACCTCAACACCTCACAAAATAACAGGGTGGCACATAAAATTTTAAACTTAGCATTTTATCAAGATACTTTGTTATAAATGAGAAGCAGATCTTTTTTAACTCCATGAGATGTTTTCTAGAGGATTTGATTATCTTTCATTTAAAAGTGATTAAGAAGTACTTGAGCTAAATAGTAACCCCACTCCTAATCCCCTCTAATACCGTACTGATGATTTTGTGGTATTAATTTTACTTAAAAAGATTGATCTAGCTCAGTCAAGTTAGGATTGCTTTGCAATTAAGTTATTATTTTCTGTTTTTCAGGTGGTGAAGCTGTCTGAGATAGTAAACTTAGCAAAGCAAGCTCATGTGGATGTTAAATTTCAGTTGCCAATCTGATCTGGGAAATGTCATGCCAGTGTCTAACAAGTTCTCTGAAATACTGTGTTCTGTGGGAAATTTTTAATTTTTCTTTTGTGTGGAGGTTTTGATTGACAGGCGCACAAACTGAAGCATCTGGTCTTTAATGTTAACATGCAGGATGGTCAGAATTCTTGTAAAAGTGTGTATTGCTGATATTTAGTCTTTCTTAGTTGTTATTCTCAAGCCTCCAGCTTCTGCTGCAGAATGTCACTTGCAATATACTTTTGCGTTGTCCAAAGTAAAGCTTCTGGTTGAAAAGATAATTATTCTGAATAAATTTTGAAGTTGCTTTACTTGTAAATTTGTATTAGCCTTGGTTAAAGGTAAATATGACTGGATTATCTAGTTGTCCATGTGGAAAAATGTATTGAAACGGTATTTTATGTTGGAGACACTTGTTCTTAGCAGTATAATGGACATGAGCAAACCAATCGTTATTTATGAACAGATGCATTTGAACTTGCTCAGAAATATTTTTACAAGTCCTTCATTGAAGCGGCTGGTAACTCTTCTGGACAACGTGTTCAATCACTACAAAATATACTGTAGCACTTAGATTTTCACCATTTCTTGTCCTCATGAAAAGAGCATTGTGTAGTTTTATATACAAACAAGCATCTACCGAGCTTCAAGGAGACAGGATAAATAGAGAATTAAAATGTCTATTGTACATCGCTAAAAAAATTGTACATTAATAAAATATCTCCCAAAACTTTTACTGTCTTTCTTTTATATGTTACCATTTTGATAAATTGCATATAGTCAGGGATTAAGCCATAACTGAGGACAGCAAACGAAAACCTTTTTAGGAGTAAAGTTGTAGTGCCACATATGTTAATGTTTTTCCTCCCTGAAATGCGCTGTTTGATTAAAACCACGTGAACTCTTGTTGAAAAATCTTAGACAGATATCATCTGTCGAAGCATATAACATCTTGCTAAAGTATAACTAATCTCTGGACAGATAAATATGCAGGAAATTGTTGCTTCTTGGGGAAATACTGCTTCTACTGACAAATAGCGATTATTTTTGTCACTTTACTTGATTTTCACATTACACTGAAGTTGGAACTTGGATGATGATCCATTTACTGTTTAGTTTCCAAATGAGCACTAATTTTTTGTTTGTATTTTGTAGGCTTTTTTGTTTGAAATGTTATTTTCTTTGCTAATGATAGTGTAGTTTTCTGAAAATAATGTAGTGTAGTGATCTGAAAATAACGAAGCCACCCCTGTGGTGAGAATTCAGAATAGGAAATCATATGAACTAAGGACTTAAAGGATTATATGAAATGGGAGAAACTCAATAGTGTGCTTATGAAGAAGTGGAATATTGAATGAAAAAACTTTATACTAGCATAGCGTATTTCAGTAATCTTCTTGGCAGTAATAAAGAAAATCAGCAGAAGTTAAACTCTCTCCAAATTTAAACTGGATTATTTTTGATCCTAGCTATTCTCTCACAACTGAATACTGTGTGCTGTTGATTCAGCATGCTAAGTTGAGTTTGTGGATGTGCTTGGAATTGCTTTTATTCAGTAGCCTTGAATTGAATTGCAGAGATGACTAGTTTGAATACATCTGTTAAGCATTGAATAATTTAGAGAATATAATTAATTTTAGCGTGTGTTTGCTTCTAGCTTTTTTTTTCTATTTACTTTGAAATCTTTGTGAATTGCTAATGTTAAATGGGAATGGTCTTTTTACACAAATCTGTAGTGGAATGGAGGCAAGACTAGATCCTGCTGTTGATGCAGAATTTGCTTATACCCTCTTTGAATTGTTAAATGTAGTTGAGTAGGGGAGAGGGAGCCAAGGCCAAGTCATATCTATCCTTGAGAAGAATGTAAAATATGTAAAATACTTACTTTCTCCGTAATGGATTTACAAGTAGCAGACTTGTGAAAGCAGTATTTTGCAATTAGGGTATTTCTAAAGCCTGTAGTATTCCTTTAACAACGCAGGTGGAATAGGTGTGAAATACTTCCTAACTGGAAAAAGTGGGATTTGCCTTTGGAATTGGTCATAAGGGGCTGCAGATGGTGTTACAGACAGGATGGGAGACATGGGAAGCGTGTGACCAGTAATGGCAAGACACTGACCAGGAGAACGTATATGGTGTGTGTAGGTCTCAGGCATGGCCCTTTTCAATGATGGGTCTGCAAACATTCTTTTTTATTTCACATAGTGAATAAACAGCGTTAGGGATTCACTGATTTGTGGTAACTATCTTCGAACTAACCAGGCATATGGAGATTGCTTAAGTTATAAGAGTGCTACGGGACCTTTTAATTCCATGTATGTTTTAAACATTCCTCACACTGTTTTGCCTAAAAACATATTGCAACCAAGGAATGTTAGTTCATTTGGTATTTAGTTGATAATTTAAAGGCCCAAAGCTGATATATCAGAATCTGTTAAAAGCCTTATAGACAATCCCCTTACCCATACTGTATCACAATGTTAGTAATCAAAAGGTGTGTAGGAACTGAGACTTGCTAAAAATAGTCTGTACAGCCAGAAGCAAAATTCCTAATAATGTAATCAAAACATGAAAAATGTGTGAACAACTTCTTACAGATGAGAGCTTCAGAGGAGCAGGAATTTTAATGACAGGAGTTTATATTAAATGATTTGGTGACTTTTGATGCAGTTGTTACCAGTGCAGACTTTTGTAACTGTTTTTGAAATATCATGAAAGCAAATGTCTTTTCATAAGAGTAATGTAACCACTACCAGTCTTGAAATTCAGAAATCAGCTGGCCTCATGTTCCACAGCAATCCCAAGTGTGGGACTCAGGGCACTTCGTGGCCAGTGTGCTCTGGTGAAAGTTAAGGATCAAACTTACTTCCTAAATATTAAGTATTAAATTACTTCCTAAAGTATTAAGTATTTATTTTAATGTGTTGTCTACTCCACCAATTTCTATTTGCTGTATTAATCCACTTTCTACCGTGATACTTTGGTGAAATAGTTGACCTTCCTGGAAAAACGCAGTAAAACTTTAAGTAATGGTAGTATAAATTGTTGCATGGTAGGACAAACTGCTGGGACATGTAGTCAAATTTGGTTAAAAGAATTCTTATGCTAGATTCCACTGTTGAACAGCTGTGAAGAAAAGTATAAAAAATGGAAGCTCTGGAGGAGTTGAGAAAAAAACTGTTTCAGACTGCTAATGGGTCTAATGCATTTAATGTGGGGGAAGGTTGTATATTAACACCTTGAAAAAAGTTCCTCGCAGCCAGGAGGAAAACTCTGATTTCATGGAGGTGAAACTGCTAAACTTCAATTAGCTAGCTGGCTTCTTACCATGTGCAGATGAAAGAGTAGCCCTGGATTTAATGGAGGCTTAATTGCAACCTAGGACTACTCTATTGAAAAATAAATGCTTAAATTCAAATGTCAAGCTGATACAAAGAAAGGAGAAAGTCAGTGTAGGATGTGCATGAAGCAGCAGCTCACCTTTGAGCTGTACGGGGGCTGCAGGCAGGAGGTGGTGAATTGCTGCTATTTTGTAGTGAGGAACCTGTGCCTCAGTCTACCAAGGCTTGCTTCTAAAGCCTGATTTCAGTCTGCTTCTTTGCCTAACAGAGGCTGTCACTGCAGGTGGTGTCTTCAACTGCTGTACCCCAACAGAGGGAAGCTGCAGCATAAGAAAACGTCTGCACTGGCCGGTGTTTTGAGAAAGATGTGTTACACGGTTTTCATCTTGTGAGGGCAGATAGGCAAGAGGAAAAGGTGCAGCTCGACCTCCCTAGTGAACAGAGGCCGAGGAGGAGGAGACACCAGTTGTTCTCCCCAGCAAGTTGCCTGGCAGTTGAAATACCAAACACCTGAGAAAGGAAGAGTTCATCACTAGATTTGAACCCTGGCTGTTCCAGCCTGTCTGGATAGACATTGGCAGCCTTGGTGCATACTGGCTGCAAAACTTAAAATGAATTGTAAATATCACTGAAATTCAGTTATTGCTGTTCTGCATCGCAGGGCCTGACTTCAAGGGTCAGGTGAAGTGCTGGCATAGTAGGGAATGCCTCAGAAAGGTGTTAGATCTAGATAAGTAAAAATGATGCAAACAAATACATTCTCCTGTTAGCAGTGATTTGGGGTTTGGAGTATTGTTAGTCAGAGGTAGGCACAAATGAGGCAAAACCCACTCAAAACTAGCAGTAGCTGCACCCTGGAGTTTCTGTTCTGCAAGTGAGCTTTAGCACATCAGGCACATTTATTTGCATTTCAGGTGAATAGCTGAAACACCCTGCAAACCAAATTACTTTTTTAAAAGACAGTTGGGATGATTAATTTTGTAAGATAAGGTATGTCATAATTAAGCAATTCTTAAAATGTAGTGAAAGATTTTCTTCAAGCATGTGTTGAAGTGAAGGGCTCATGCACATAGTTCTGTTGGTTGATTTGTGACTTTTTTTTCCCCTCTTCCATTTACAACTGACCAACTTATTTTCATGAGCAGGAAATCCTGAGGCAGTTGTGTTTTTTACCATAAGGAACAGAGGAATAAAGTTGCTCAGTTGTAGTGGCTGATATGAAGCGAGTAAAAAATTTTACTCAGGAGAATAGAATCTAAAGGATAGAACTTAGTGAGAATTGATTTTTTGGCAGAGGGGTTTTTGGTTTAATTGGTTTTACCTGACTCCAAATTTCACGTGTTAAAATACAAGAAACTTTACAGCTGTCTAGGAGACAGAGCAAGTGTGCAAGCAATAGATACACAGCAATGGGGATAGTTTTTCCCTGACAAAGAGTTGTGGTCTTACGTGTCTGCAGGGCAGATTATTTCAGGTTGGTGTCTTGGGTTTCACAGGCAGTAATTAGCTCCTTGGCGCTAGGAAAACAGAAATTCAGAGTGCAGGAAGAGAGCCTAAGGCACTGTGCGCTGGACGTTCCAACATTTCTGATAGTTCAGTTTCCTTAAGGGAAATTCACAGTGTTGGATTTTTTTTTTGTTTGTTTTGGGATTTTTTTTCAAGGTCTTTTTTTCCCCTCTTACTCTCACTTTCTTCTGCACTTGTATCATGCTCTGGATTTAAATGATCTTGTTTGGTCTCCATCTGCACCCAAGTTCAAAAACACTGAGGGCCCTTATCTATGTTCCTGCTTGCCTGCAGTTTCTCTCCTGCTGTAGCTTCTGCTGCTGCTGATTAAAATCTTCACCAGTCTGTCCTTTTCTTTGCAATGTTGGCCAATTTCTGCAACATTCAAGGGAAATGAGAAGTGATCTGAGTAGGTACAGCCTGAATAAAAGACTTCACTGCAAATAACATGCAAGTGCTGTTTGCATTTGTACAGTTCTTTCTACACCCAGATTCTGAGAGTGAGAACATGCCATTAGTGTCGTAACTGTGTGTGTCTGTGTGCATATATGTATGCAAATGTGTCTATGCGTGTGTATGTATAAACCTGCTGAGATTAATACATATGCATTCGTGAACACTTTATCAATTTGCATGCTGCATCTCTCTGCTCCTACTAACTTTGTTATCCAATTAAGTGCTGCTTGCAGCAGGTGTGGGTTGGCAGAGCTGTTGGTAGCTTCGAGTGTGCTCAGCACTTGGGAAGTTCAGGCTTCCAGAGAATGGAGTTCACTGGAAAATAATATAATTCGTGAAAGACAAAGCCAGACTTGGGGGTCCTCAGTCCCATGAGTTAGCAGTAAGAGAGCCCTCCTCTTCTTTTTTCTACACTTTTGACCCTTGCTGAAGTAGGCAACATAAAATCTTTTCACGAAAAGGAGTCATACCAGGTGTGGGGTGTGACCTGATTGCTTGGCTTGGCTGGATCTACCCACTATGGCTGGGGAGGTGGGCAGCATTCATGGTCCTTGCAAAGTTGGAAGGCCTAAAGCTCCTTCCTGGCTGGCAAACTCCAGCAGCGACTTCCAGTATTTACTAGCTGCTTATCCCTTTTCTCTGAATGTAACAATCATGTAACTTGTTCAGGAAAATAGCACTTATAATTCCTTATTCCCTTTAATTTACCATGACCCCAAAAATAAGTGAGCTGCAGGGTTGTCCTTGCAACAGAAGCAAGAAAATTAAGAAAAAAAACTACAAGAAAAGGAGTTAAATCTAGTGGAACATGCAGCTGTGGGATACTGGATGGTGCCCTCATTACTGTCACAGGACTGATGTACCCTTTGCCCTCCTGGTTTCTCTGGCATGACCTCAACCTGTCATTGTCATGACAGGTCCATGGCAGTTTGGAGCAGCCCCATGAGCAGTGTCTGCAGATCACACATGATTACCTCTGACACCTGCCACTTCCTTTCCTCCAAGAGAATTGCAGCCATGACCTCTAATCACACTGGGTCCTTAAAACAAAATCACTTGGAGCAAATCCATTTCAAAGAAAATGGATTTAAAGCAGCTCCTGTTCTTGGTGCTCCTGTAAGGAAACTAATACCAGTATAGCTCAGCTCTGTCAGACACTGTGACAGCTTGATACTATTCTACTTTAAAAAACAGGAAAAACCTCTCTTCCCCCACCCCCTCCCATATTATTGTCTTCTGGTGTTAGTTCCTTGCATTTATAGAAGCTCCACTGCATGTTCTGTGTGTTTAAAGCACACTGCTCTCCTTTGCTTGTCCTTTTACTTTGACTTCCCCTCTGCTTTCTGGCAGCTTGCCTCTATGTGTCCTCTGTGTTGCTTTGTCGATTGATTGTTTTCCCCCACATATGTCTGTCAGGATTCTGTCTTCCAAGCTGACTGTTGTTCCATGACTGGGCATCAGTCTGCTTGTGGGAGGTGGTGAGCGACTGCCTTTGCAGCACTTATTAAACTGTCTCTATGTTGACTCATGAAATCTTCTGCTTTTGTTCACCCAGCTCATTCTTCCCTCCCACTGGGGACGGGGCCTGAGTGGCTGTGTGGATGCTTGTGTAGCTGTGGAAAGATCCTGCTTGAAACGTGTTGCTCTACCCATCAGAAAGACTGTAAGATCACTTAGAATAGGTATATTGTGAAGATGCATTTAAGTTAAAAAAGGCTTTTTCCTAAATATGTACAGCTGTGCCTTAAAGTAAAGGTTCCTAGTTTGGCTTTTTGGTGGTGGTGGTGTTTTTTTGGTTGTTTTTTTTTTTTTTTTTTAAGTTGTTAGGTTACACAGCAGTTGTTGGTGCGACCCTCAGGTCAAAAGAAAGATGCCTGTTTCCCACCTAGCTTTCTGTAAGTGGTTAAGCCAGACACTAGTGCTGTCTATTTGTTTTGAAGTCACAGTCTGTGTTTCAAGGGAAAATGATTGCTTAACTCCCCTGACCTAAGACTTGGCACAGACAGGGCCATTGAGATCTGAATTGCTTATTTTTATAGCAATTGACCCACACTTGAACATGACCTGTCCCTCTCAGTGTGTGCTTGAGTTTTGTGCTAGATGGTGTGGTGTCAGGAGTGTTTTCTCTCTTCTTTTTCGTATGCTTGACCTCACCATCACTTATTCATTTCTTTCATATCTTTGTGATGAAGTTGCTTGGGTGTCCTAGTTGGAATCAGGGCTCTGTATTACTTCACCATAGCACACAGATGGGAATACATAGTTCCTGCTCATTTATTTCCAATTCAACTAGAATAAAGGAGGAGCAAAAGATACATATGCCATGGAGTGATGGGAGACAATAATAGGAACATGGTGCCTTCTTCCCAGCACCTTTCATTTAGCTGTTCCTACTGTCTTCAGATTTCATTGCAGATGACTTTTCTTCAATTTTTAACATTCATCTTCACAAGTCAAGGCATCTCCCAGCCACCCTCTGTTTGTTTATCAACCACTTCCTTGTCCTTTCCTAAAAGTAAAGCTAAAGCCAGGTCACTCACCTTTCTGAAGTCTCACCCAAAATCCCACCTGGCCTCCCTTGCTGGTGGGTAACTGCTCCAAGTAGTTGTGATGTGTATTCTCTTTACAGAAGACATCCTGCTGAAGAGGGAGCAAGGTCATGCTCTGCTCTGTCCTGGGTCTAACTTAAGCTACATTTGTGAAGAGAGGATGTTCACATTAAAAATGGATGTATAGTGTAAGTATAGATGGCATAAAGCTGGGGGTGGGGGGGCACTTGTGCACTTGAAGATGAGAGAAAGATTCAAAATTAATTTTAAGGGTGAAATTTGAGAGACAAAACGAGCTGTTTCAGCTGAGCAGTGATAACAAACACCAGGAAACCAGCGGCCAGATGGCCGTTGCAGAAAAGGAGGAGAGCTAGACAGCTGAGGTGTATTATTGTGGAAAAGGAATGCATTTTAAAGGGATGAATAAAGAGAATATTGCTCTACTCAGTGAGGTAACATAGGCAATTTCCAACTTATCTGGAAAGACATAGCTCAGTGGGAGAGAGTGAAGAGGAGGCCAACATGAGTGATCTAAGGCCTGGCAAACCTGACCTGGGAGGAGAGGGAGAAGAACACTGGAATTGTTAAGGCTAGGGAAGTGTCTGAGAGCAAAGTTTATGAAGGCTGTTAGAAAGAGGGTTAAGGAATAATCTGTCCTCTGTGTTTGTGTAGACAGCATGAGGAGTGCCAGCCTTAAAGCCTAACCTCTCAGGTTGTGAGTAGATACTGGAAAGAGCTTTTCCTGATAAGGACAGCTTGACTGGGACACTGCTGGGTGTTTCCTGTAGAGACTTATAGAAACAAGTATAGGGGAGGTGGATTAGACCTTGCCAAGTTTCCTTTAAGCCTGTTTTTCTGTGTTTAACTGCAGTGAGGTACTGTTTCCTTTCTGGTGCTGACAAGACAGCTGTCCCTTACCTCTTTTTTTTATGGGATGTATGTCGGGGTGGATTTGTCTCCATCCTCCAGATGAGGCTGTAGCTCAGGGCTGAGATGTTCTGAGGAGCCTCCTCATGAAACTGCATTTATTTCATCCTAGACTACCTTTGTTTTCCAGAATGGGCATCGCTGAAGACAGCTTGGCCTCCATGTTTATGTCTATGCTTATTATTAAAAGTCAGGGATAGTTTTGCACTGACCCTTCTTAGGGCTACTTTCCTCCAGAGCAGACACATCTTGAAGAAACCTGGTCAGAGCAGCCCAAAACAGAAAGGCAGCAATCTAAAAAGTAATCAGGGTGGGCAATGAGTGGTCCTCAACTTGATTTGGTTTAACAGAGCAATTATACGTTAGATCTTGCTTCTCCCCTGGCACACATCTCTCTTTTTTCAAAAATGATTCTGCTTCCTTTTTTTCTAGCACAAAGGAAATCTCATTTTCTCCCTCAAATTTTCAGCATCTTTGACAGCTGAAATGAAATTCCTTCAAGTCCCTTGAGACTGCTACTCTTAAAAACCCAGTCTGCATTCCCTAATCGCAAAGGATTAAAGGGGGAGAGAACCACTGTGATGTAAAAAGAAAATAATGCAGAAAAAATTGAGATGAGCAGGCTGGAACTACAGCTGGATGACCCTTGGGTTTAACTGCATCATATTCAGGTTGTGTTATCCAAATGTTTTACTCAAGTTTTTCCCTGCTTTCCCAGCTCATCTTGTCCTTCAGTGTGGGAACCTGTGACTGTGTCTGAGGGTAGCTGGCTCTTCCTGAGGGCTCTGCCTCTGCCCCCTGTTCTCTCTGTCCACACAGCCCTCTGCACAGAGCAGCTGCTGGGCTCAGGTTTCCCTTGTTCCTGTAGCATGCCTGGCAGCAGGGTTGGGGGTGCACGAGGAGCTGGCAGGGGACACAGTCTGGACAGTTGATCCCAACTGACCACAGGGGTATCCCATCATACTCAGCACATAAAGCTGGGGAAAGATGTGAAGGGGGGACATTTGGAATCATGGTGTTTGTCTTCCAAAGTCACCATTACACATGATGGAGCCCTGCTTTCCTGGAAAAACAGCTATCACCTGCTGGCCCTTGGGAAGTGGTGAATGGATTCCTTGTTTTGCTTTGCTTGCATGCATGGCTCTTGCTTTAGCTATTAAACTGCCTTGATCTCAACCCATGAATTTTCTCACTTTTACTTTTCCAGTTCTTTCCCCCATCCTGACATGGGGGGAGTGAGTGAGCAGCTGTGTGGTGCTTTGTTGCCAGCTGGGGTGAAACCATGAGAGCTGTCAAGAGAGAGACTGACCCCAAGACAGGAGTTGGGCTGACATGATGCTGTGTGACTCAAAACACAACACTGCTCAGATGAATTTTTAATCGGTTTGCAAATATAAGTGTTCAAACTGACTAAGGTCAGAAAGAAATTTTGACACTTGCCTCCTTTGCATTTTTTGTCTTGTTCAAACAACTGAAATCCTGACTGAATTCAAGACTGTGCTTCTGATCCCATTCCAGTCAGATTTTTGTCAGCAGCTGCCTTTTCTTGGTATTATACCAAGTCTGATCCATAGAGACATTCGCATGCACACGCCAAGCAAATGGAGTAAATTTGGGAGTGATAATGAAAATAAACCAAAAGCCCCAAGTTCACACAGCAGCTAGGCAGCAATTGAAAAAGCAGAGACATACCTTGTCTCCTTATTTAGGGTATCTGAACAGCACAGCGCTGTGCCTGCTCCAGGAAAACTCCCCTACAGCACACCTTAATCTCTGTGGCTCCATACACATCAGTCAGTCAAGGAAATAAGCATGGCACCTCTCTCTGGCTCTGACTTGAGCTGGTATGGGACTGCCTGTGCCCATACTTTTATATTTCTTACACTCCAAAGTCTGCTGCTGAAACAAAACTGGGAGGAGCAGTCAGTAAATGAGGTGGCTGTGCTGCCATCCAGGAGGATCTCTGTGGGCTGGAGAAATGGGCTGAAAGGAACCTCTGGAAGTTCAGTGGTAAGAAATGCAAAGTCCCGCACCTGTGGAAGAGCCCCAATCTCCAGCACACACTGGGGGATGAATGACTGGAAATCAGCTCTGCAGAAAAGGCTTTGGGCTTCCTGTTGGGTGACAGATTGGCCATGAACTAGCACTGTGCCCTTGCAACAGACACTAACAGCCTCCAGGGCTGCAACAGGCAGGGGGTCACCAGCAGGTTCAGGGAGCTGATCCCTCCCCTCTCTTCAGCACTGCTGAGGCACATCTGGAGAGCTGGGTTTAGTGCTGGGCTCTCCAGTACAGGAGAGACATGGACATCCTGGAACAAGGCCAGTGCAGGGCCACAAAGTTGAAAAAGGGACTGGAACATCTCTGATTTAAGAAGAGGTTTGGAGAGTTGGTACATCATCCTGGAGAAGAGAAGGCTCAAGGGGTCGTATCCATATGGATGAACACCTGATTGGAGGAATAAAGAAGAAAGAGTCAGGCTGTTCTAATTAGTGCTTAGGTAAAGAACAAGAGACAATGGACACAAAATCTATTTAAAACACAGCAAAATCTGTTTAAACAGAAGAGTTTTTTTGCTGTGAGAATGGTCAAACATTGTCACAAATTGCCCAGAGAGGTTCAGTCTTGGAGGTATTAAAAACCTGCCCATATATGCTGGATATATGCTGAGCAACCTCTGAAGTTGCTGCATGAAAGGAATCTTTGTATAAAAAAGTTATTGACACCTTGGTAAATTCATCTTGAAATGAAGATTACTTTTCCAATGAGAAAAATGGCTTTTTAAAAATTAATATTTTTTTTAGTATTTGTTATTTGTCATATCTATTTTACCAGTATTTCTTACTGAACCAAAACGTTTAGCCTAAATTGTGGGATTTGCACATCACTTATGTCTGTAATGTCACTTTCACAAGATGAAAGCTTGCAAAATGAGATAGAGAAAAATTACTTGCAGTGAAAAAAATTATTTAAAATATTACCCTAGTGGTTTGTTTTCAGGTTTTTTTGCCTACTTGGGGCCAACTCTCCTTCTTCAAAATTCCAGTTTTTTAGATGAGCATTTCCCCCATTTTTATTGCAGGTAAACAGGAGAGAAAGAAAGTCTGCAGCTTGGATGGTAATTGCTCTCCTGGGCTATGTTTTCGATTCATATTCTGTCTGATGCAGTATAAGAAGCAGTTTGAATTGCAGAACAGAGAGAAGGATTCCCAAGGAAAGTGTCAGCTCTAGTTTTCCATCAGATGAGGGACTGAATGGAGCACTTGAGGGAGCTATTCACCTTCCTGTGGAAGTGGTGAGGAGAAGGAATACCCACCAGCTTCATGAAAGAGGAACTAAATGAAAATTATAAATTTTAAAAGAAGTAGCAATCATTAGTTTTAGGGAAAGCCATTGCTATTGTAACCCTGTAAACAGAATGGCTTGAAATACATAAAACAAAGCACTGCTTTGGGTAGATCTCCTCTGGAAAGAACCTGCTTACACTGGAATTAGTATTAGAGTGACCCTTAATGATGAGGGTCAATTTAAGTTATAGAGTTAAAACAAGTTCATTACAGATTTTGAAAGTTTGCTTTCAAGTTTTGAGGGCTGTTTGCACAGAGCAGCTGTAGGCACATAGCTCTGTACCTGCAAGGTGCCATACTGGGATGAGGAAGAGACAAAAAACTAAATTCAGCAGCAGGAGGCCAGTGCCTGGTTCTGTTGATAATCAGCAGGTAAATTTGAGCTTGGTCAAGGGGAGCAGCAGTCTTGTTTTGGAGTTTTCCAAAAGGCTCAAAGTTCTCAATCTGTGCTTAAGAGGAGCCTGACTCTATTGATGATATAAGAGGCTGTCAGCATTAGACTTTGTGCTTCTCTTTATTTCAGCAACCATCAGTGCCTGGCAAATTATTTGCTAAGTCTCTTTAACAGGGAGGCCCTCTGCTCTTTTTTGGTTTTACCATGAACTCTACCCATTTACTGAAGACATCTCTGGTACTTACTGGGAGTAGGGAACACCAAATACCTGGAGCAAGTGGAGAGGCCGGGTGGAGACATAATGTGGTGCCCTTGGATGTCTGGGAGAGACCTCAGGAGCTTTGCATGAACAGTCTCAAAATGTCAATCCCTCTGCTGGTGGAAAATGAAATTCCCTAAAAGTGAAGCCAGGTTATAGTTAAAGCAAATAAAAGTATTTAGTTCATGGACCTAACCTAGAAAAATCTGTCATATGGGTTTATAAAAGTACATTTAAAACAGGAGAAAACTAAATTTTGCTGGTTTATTCCAAAACCATGTCTCCTTCTTGCTCTGCACTTGGCCACACTTGCTTGTCTAGCTCACATTTCACATTCCAAATCAGATTAAATAGGTTAGTATTCAAATTCCTCTTCAAGGTCTTTGTGGGATCCCCTTTGGATTTTAATCTTCCCCAGGTCCCTCTTTCACCTGGGGAGGATTAAAATGGGGAAAGTCATACCTTGTCCGTATGGGAAATGCTCACACTGCTGTGGCAGATCTCTTAGGTTCTTGATGAGATCACAAACATTTCATTAATCCACAGAGAGCTGAAAAGTTCTTCTGTCCCTGAGAAGGCAGAGTGGAAATAGCAAA
This sequence comes from Phylloscopus collybita, assembly GCA_027886175.1. Lineage (NCBI taxonomy): Eukaryota > Metazoa > Chordata > Aves > Passeriformes > Phylloscopidae > Phylloscopus > Phylloscopus collybita. Next base: position 18,046,148 of record JAJNNQ010000007.1, read on the forward strand.
ATGAAACTTTTTTAAGCTCTTCACCTTGTATTTCCTATTACTGTACAAAGCTATAATCCATATGTGATACAAGGAATTCATATGAGAGGTTTTTCACTATTTTCTGGCTGAGAGCAGGCATGTTAATTTTCCCCTTGCTCATGGAAGTAGCAACCAGGCCATGTCTGTCTCAGAGGGATACATACCATGAGAGGGACAGGGAGACAACTGTGGTAGCTTTTCTCCCTCACAGTATAACTCCAGTTCCAGGGAGGGCCTGGAAGAGAGAGAGACCCACCAATTAGCCAAAGATGGGGACCAAGCATTTGATGTGATGCTGGAAGGATGAAAGCTGGGAATCAAAACCTAGCAAGACAGACATACATGAGAACACTGGAATTATGCTCCACTGGCTTGGAAAACCAGGGCAAAAACCTTCAAAAAGCCAAGTATACTGTTTTCTAGGCAAAAGTAATTTCTTGGCTGTCAGTGACAGTTCATTTTTAGGAGGATCCTGTTTTGTAACTGTGAACTTGGCAGCCAGCCAGACAGCCAGCTACTTAATTTACCAATGAAAACTTTGAAGAAATGGGGGAAGTTTGCTAGAAAGCAGGTCTGCAATACAGCAGGCTGTGATTCTCCTTGCAACAGAAAATCTGAGAAAGATTTGAAGGATTGCATAAATATATTTTGTGTACACGGATTTACGGAATCATATAAAATTTAGTGGCTAGAATAGAGTATGCAGAGTAACTCTGCATTTACCTTGGTCCCTTCTTTTGTGAATGCCAGCTCTTGGACCACCTTGGGCCTCCTTGGATTTAAGGCAGTCAGCCTATTGCCCTTTGTGTAAGGGTAGACTGGTTCTAGCCTGACATAGCTGGAGCTCTACCAAACAAACATAGAGATAAAAAGTAATTTTCTGTATGTTCCTTCCTGGGATGCATCTCAATGCCTAGAGAACAAGTGAAAAAGTCTTCCCCACAGCAGACCTTTAGTGCCTGGATGTATGTTCCCAAAGACACCAGTGTGAGCTGCAGGAGGACAATTTCAGTCCTGTGAGTAAATCCTCTGGGGAATAAAACCTGTCAGCACTGCTGAGAGCTCAGTGCTACAGCAGCAGGACACTCACATCCAAGCAACTGGGAACAGACCATTTTATTAATGAGAGTCCCTGCTGCTAGAGCATACTTCCTTTTGGAGATTCTCCTCATAATAAAGGTTCTACATGCTGCCTGCTGACACCTGTCATCTTTATGGGGTTCATGATGAGTTGGCCACCGAACTGGGGTCAGAAATGTAAATTTTCCTTGGAACATTAATACTCATATGACTCCAAAAACATACATGTCAGTTGGCAACCCTCCTTAAGCATAGGCTCACAAGGCACTCCACATCCTCCTAGTCTACCTCAGCTTGCTGCAGTTGGACTAAGAAATAAATTCTGTGGTGTGCATCCCCCTGCCTTCCCAACATTAGCCTTGCATTTTGTTTAATTACTGGTGATTTTGGAAGACCCAGGTACCAACGCTTGTGCTCTACTTTCCTGCATATTTACCCATACCTTACATCCCCAGCAACTCCAGCTGTCCTCTTTTCACTCTCACCAATACTCAGTATTTTCTCTAAAACTTCTGCAAAGCCCTTTGGCATTTCCAGCTTGAGATTCTGCAGCAGAAGGAAAATTAAAATTTAGGGCAGCATTAAGTTAATTAAACTCACCATCAAATTAATAACACAAGAAATACTGTGCAGACTACATTATTCATTGTCATGTTTTATTCAGTAAAAACTCAATTTTTAATGCTTTTAGTATTAGTGAAGGATTTCTACTCTGCTATGCTCGAGTTACATGGCACACTGGGTTTCTCAGATTCTGTATATAAAGTCAATGTAATTTTCATCAAGTCTTAAAAATCCCAAATCAGTAAAAGAAATGAGAAGTCCCACACCTCTTTTTTCTTGGAAAAAAGAAAATCGTCAAACATGGAGGATTATATTCCTGTATATTTAAATGAATTAATTTTGATTCATTACCTTTCCTCTTGTTTTCTTGCACTTCTACTATTCTCCCCTCTATAAGTTTTGTCCATCAGCAAAGTTCCAGTTCACCTATTAAAGGATTTTCTAAAGGTTTTGGTGCTGAAGCCTCATGGTTCCACCGTGGCACATCCCAGCATTATCTGTACAGCTCTGCCCCTGACCACACTGCAGGAGGTTGTTATTTATGAATAATGCAGTGAAGCACTACGTGAGATATGAGGTTAGGACTGAGAGGCTGTGTGCTCCTTCAGGCTTTTTTTTTTTTTTTTTTTTTTTTTTTTTTTTTTTTTTTTTTTTTCATTTAAGTGCAGCCAAGCAAGAGCTAAATAACATGGTTCAAAGAGTCCTTCCATTCCAAGGGGACTGTGGATCACAGTCCGAAAGAACTAGTGCAAAATGGAATTATGGGCACAATAACCTAATGCATGCTTTGAAAAGAGGCAGTGGGAATGTAACTTCCCTTGGAGAAAGGAAGGAAATTAATGAAAACTGAAACCATGGCACAGAGACAACATTACTAAGAACGAAGACATGAGGGAGGCATCATCAGGAAATGTGCAGCAATTGCTGTGACACAACACAAGGGAAAAAGGGAGCTCATATAAGCATATTAGAAGTTCTCTTGCTTAATTTCTGTGTTTATTAGAGGTTATTCTTGATACAAAGATTATTGTTGATTCTTCCCTCTTCTACCTCTTTTGGCCACCTGCCCTGTTTTTGTCTGGCAAAGTCTTAGCATTTACAATATTAGTTTCCTGGTAGCTGGAAATAATGTTTAAAATGTTCATTTTTCAAAAAAATGCGGCAAGAACCTATTCACCCAGAGGAGCTCAGGGTATTCCTCTAGACCAGCTTCTTTATTTCCTTTAAAGCAGTTTTTTTATATTTCTCAGCCACTTCATGAATTTTTATATTCTATTCTGGTGTCTCTCTAGCATGAAGGTTGGTAGACCTTGCCAACGTGCTTCAAGCCAGAAGACTTTACAGCATCTTTAGCATCAAAAATAAAAATCTCTTCCTGTGGCTCTCTGCAGAAAGGTGTGAAAAGCAGACTTTCATGGTGTGATAATCAAGTGCTGCAGTGCCCAGAACAGAACTGGTGTCTCCAGGAGGGGAATTCATGAGGCTGGGTGGCAGTGAAGGAAGGAGAGCTGGGTGCCTCAAAGTGGGATTAGCATCCTTCATCAGTCTGAGTGGGGAAACGAAAAAAAAAATGAAGCTATTCCTGAAATAATGCTCTACCTGCTACTGTGTTATTTATACCTGCTCTTTGATGTGCATAAACTGGGGCCTTCTTCTCAGCTCTTTAGAAGAGAGGGTGTGAGAAAAGATTATATTATTAAAGTTTATTTGAGTTCTTGGCCAGGAAATAAGAGACATGTTTTCTACATCCTCTTCAACCTGTAAAGACTTGAACCTATACTGCCCCTTTCTAATTTTTGCTAAAGCTTTCAGACAACAATAACTGAAAAAGCATCCACTCGCAGTTATCCATTTACCCCATGGAAAAGCTGGCCCCAAGGGCTGCACTTTGATACTGTTGCACCTATATAAAGAGATTTCAAGAGATGAAATTTGTGACAGCAGGAGACAGAAGCTGCCTTCAGGAGATCTGTGTTGTCCAAGAGCAGACTTTCTTCAACATCTACATCCATTAGGATATTTAACCCAAAACCTGACAGCTCTCAGTTCTAAGGGGCTTCAGCAGGATGACTAAGCCACAAAATAGGATACAGGGTGCACTGCTGGAATGAGGGCTTGGCTCGGGAGCTGCCATGGGCCTGAGCAGGAGCTGTTGCCTTGACTGACTGTAGGCTTGGCTGACTGTAGACACTTCCAGAGAAGGAAGATGCTGCTGACAGCTTCTTGGAAGCATTGATTCTGATCAGATGCCTGGTGGGGTCAGGAAAAAGGAGCTGGGAGGTTCTCCTACATTTGCAGCTCCTGTGGCCTTTGCTGGTTGCTCAAGGCTCCCATGAATATCCTGTGGCAAGGATATTTGACTGAAAAGCAGCAACCTGGCTTTGGGCAATACAGGGAATAAGTGCTACATCATGCAGTCATACCCTGGTCTGATTTTCACAGGCAGAAAACTTAACATTGGAAGGTGAGTGTAGTTCATGACTCACTTCTGTAGTGAGGATGGCTTACCGGCATCCTCTGCCTGACCATCGAAGTTCGCATGGATGTTGCAGCAGCCCTCTTGTAAGAGGGCAGAAACAAGCCAAGACGCAGTCTTGTTGTTTATCACAGCTCCTTACAGCTTAGCCATCCTGACTCCAACTATTCACTGACTGCCTGCAGCAAGCTCCTACTGTAGGTTTCCCTTGCAACCTCTGACTGCTGGCTATTTCCTGTTAAACTGTGGCTGCACGTATTGGTTTGCAGACTCTGAATGCAGGCTTTCACCTGGCTAGACTGTGACTGCAGGTTCCAACAACAGGCTCTAACTGCAGACCCAGACTGACCTCCCCAGAATCCTTCTTCTTCATGATTCCCCCATTCATGATCCTCCCCTCACCAGCTAACCGCTCCCCTTTATCACACTTATCATTTTTGGATATAGCTGTGACTCATCAGGGGCAAGGCTGAATTGGGTAATAAACACAGCTGTTACTAGTCAGGGGCAAGGTCACCTGTATTCCCTTCTCCTACACATGCTGATTAAGGTTTGCATGACCAAACTTTCCTGACAGAGACATAAGATACAATTGCAATTGAAAAGGATTATGAGCCTATGAAGTTTAGTTTACAGCACGCCGTGTGGGCTCACTGACCCATTAATCAGAGTGACATTTTTGATTTACTGGTCATGTAGCATGACTTGATTTACAACATGCAACTTTGGATACCAACTATGCCAAAGAATACAATCAATGCGGAGTAGTTAGGAAAACAACACGACCAGGAAGTGGGTCTTCTTTATAAAGACCCATGGTGCAGTGGCTCATCGAAGGAACAGAGCACTCCCAGCTCCATTGTGCTCATTCCTTTGTGGGAGGGTGAGGGGGATCAGCACCCTCTTCATCCAGTCTGGAGATGAGTTTTTGCAACTCAAAGCAACTACTTTGCCTTTTTCATTGTTGTCTGAGCTGTCCTCTTCCTCAGGAGAAAATTCCAAATGGAGACAGCTCATGGCCATGCATTATACAGTTCTCTGCTTTCACATTAGGACTTTAAAGCAGCAGTGGAAATCCAAGGCTGACAGTTCAAAGCAACTCTCCTGTGTCTTGTTGCAAACACTGGAAGAGAGGACTTGCTATGTGCTCAAGTGGGCTGTTGGACTGAATAATTAATTAGATGAGTTTGGATGCAAAGTTCATGCAATGGCAGTTGAGGATGCTATTCAGTAGTTAATTCAGTGAATAAAAAGGCATCACTGAAAGCATTCCAAAGTCTACATAATAACTTTGGATTTGGGCTTGGAGAGAGACTAGCAGCAATAATACATGTCAGCACTCTCTTGAGGAGGCTGGCAGTGGAGGAGTGCCAACTGATCAGCTTTGGTTTTGTTTTTGCACTGTTTATCCTGTTTGTTTGGTTGTCAGGCTGAAGTTCAAGAATCTATCAGCAAGATACAATGGACGTATTTTCATTATGGCACAAGGAGCCTCAAATGTCCTTCATTCATGTATTATTCACACAAATGGATGAACAAAGAAGCCATCTACTACAGCACACAAATCCTGGGATATCTGCGCAACTTAAAAATACAACAAGGTCCAGACAAAGCCTCCAGTCTCCTGCAGTTGCAAAGGCAAGCATAAAATTTTGGGTTATTGCAGAGGTGTGATCACCTGCCATTTTTCTTTTAAAGCACTGGTAGATGCTGGAATCAGAGGTGCCAAATAATTGTTTGCTGAGAGGCTTTTGAAGTGTCTTCAGGATGGACATTAGGATCCTCTCCATCTCTAAACAGGGGACATCATCTCATGGTGAGAACAGAGCAGTAACCACTGAAAGACTGAAGATGTTTATATTTGTCTGCCCCAGAAAAAAATACAGATGGCATGCTAAAACCACTTGTGTGTGTAACAGTGGTAGAAACTAATGCTCTGTGAGAGACCCAGGTAGAATTATTCAAAGTTATTCCCATATTCTCCAAGTATTATGAGAAGTGTTTCCCCATTTTCATTTTATCTGTCCGTTAAGGGTTTAATTCTACCAGGGAACTCGATATTTGCATTCACTGAAAGTCAGCAGGGAATGGTTTATACATACTTTCTAGGATTTCTCATATAAAACCTTGAAGAACAAATCTCTGCAATACTTTCTGAAAAGCCCATAAGGTTGGAATTATAGACTGTATTTTGTGAGAAATGTTGGCTGGTGTGCAACTGGCAAAACAGGGAGCATGCAGCAACAGTCCCAATGCTTCCTCGGAGAGCTGTATCCTGGCCCTATTTCTGCTATAGATGAAATATGTGAATGTTTTCCTATTTTAGCTGGTAGTGGGGTCCGCTGCTTGGGACCCAGAGAGCCACAACCACCCCCAAAAGATGTCTCGCTAAAGACAGCTTCTTGGGGGGTCAGGGTGCTCCTCAGCTGGCAGAGGGGCTTCTCAGCAAGAGGGCAGAGCAGTGATTTTTCAGCTCAGTGATTTCAGTCAGTGTTCTCAGCTCCTGCCCTCGTGAGTTTGCCCCTCTTTTAGCAGGCTGTGATGAGAGAGAGAGAGTTCTCGTATAGAATTTCCACAAGTGGTAACTTTATTGGAAAGGTACCAGCGAAAGGGGTCCAGGGACGAGGTACCCGCTCCCAACCAGGGGAAACCCAGGGGTTTTTATGGGACACCAGGGTGAGAGGGAAAGAGTACAAAACCAATCGATTGTAACAGATCTACATAAGATCCCGAGGGGACTTGTGAGTCCTCAGACAAGTCGCTGTAACTAGAAAGTTTGTCTTTTGTCTTAGGAGCTCTGGGTGAGGTTGCGAAATTCTTTAACTCCTCAGCATAGCTCTCTCCAGAGCAAGGCAACTAGGGCTCCGCCCACCCCCACATTTTCCAGTCAAGGTTTCCCTGTTCTTATGCTCTTTATTTTCTAGACAGCTGAAGTGTGGGTCAGAACCAGCATACTAAGAGCCAAAACTTTGGTTAGGGGGGAGGGGTTTTTCCAGACTGTGCATGTAAATTGCTATTTAATACCAACTGCTCAAAGGTGTGACTTTAGGTCTCTCAGTATGAGGACTTGAAATTTGCAAATGTCCCTTGGTGTCATGTCTTGTGGCCTTTCCTCCCATCTTTGAAATGGGAAAATGCTCCCTTGACACAAAGGGGCTTTGTGTGAAAAAATGAATGTGATAATGATGGATCCATACAAATATCTTGGTGGCCACAGCACAAATATCTTGTGTTGGGGGCTGAGCTCTGCCCAAGAGGAAGAGATCAACATGTTGACTTGCTATTCATAAGCTGAGCACCTTCCAGTGTGTGTGGTGAGGGTGGTGAGTGTCCTAAGGTGAAAAAAACCCATAAAATTTAGTGATTAAATAGTAACATGACAAAGGCAAACAGGAAGGGTAAAATGCAACCTGCACCTTCCTCCATTATCTGCTACATCTTTCCCAAGATGCTGCTGTGTGTTCCCTAGCTGTTCTCCCTTAGGGCAGCAGCACATGCTAGAGGAAGTGAAGTGTGTCCTGAAGTTAGTTTATGGCTTTATTTACTTTGTGTTGACTTCATCTGGGTTCTTATGGCTACAAGCAGACTGGCACATGGCTGTATATTTGTCTTGTGGGTTTTTTTCAACTATCTACATCTGAAGTGTTTTTCCCCATAAAACTGTTCAGAAGGGTTTGTTTGGTGGGTTTTGTTTGTTTCTTTCTTTATTTTTAATAAAAACACTTTATATGTCTTCACCTTGGTGAATTTTACTACTCTTTCATTTTCCCAGTCACCCTGATGGCACAAGACTACTTTCTTCTGGATTATTGTTTTCTTTGTATTTTAAGCAAGACTCTTGATTCTCCAAATAAGGATATTAAATGGGCAAGAAGCTCATGGTTTCCATCTGTTGTAAACTTCTCACTGAAATTGCTGTCCTATAAAGCTGCACTATGCTGCAATTTGCTCTGAGACACTGCTGAAGAGAGCAGAAGGAAATTAACTTCTTTTGCAGAGTGTCTTTAGCAAAAGTTGAAAAAAAGGATATTGTTGCAGTTATAAAGGTTTCTCCCTGAATAGAATTGGAGTGGAAGAGTCCACAAGGCCCTATGCTCTGCACTTACAGAGTCCTATAATTTTAAAATAATGCTCCACAGTACATGCTGACATAGTTTGACTAGTTTAGAAATTACAAGTTTTCTTTCTACTTTTAGTGCTTTTTTCAAATATTACTAGAGTATTCAGAATAGTGAAATCTACTGCTAATGACAAAGGAACATTTTAGGAATATGTTTCTATTTGTTCTAGGAAAGAAACAAGCTGGCTCTAAGCAATCATGTTTCACTGGTAAGTGGAGGGATGAGAATTTGAGTCATCCTTGACATCACCAGCAGATCGGGACAGGTCACTACCAGTGCCTGACCTGTCAGGCACACACTGGAACCCCAGGTGCCATTCCAAAATCAACATCTTCTCAGAAAGAGGCTGGAAGAAGGTATCAGTCTCTTCATGGGGTGTCCACTTCACTAGTAGCAGGTGAACTCTGATTGCTGCCAGACCGATTTAAGGGCAGATTGGACTGTCTAGGCAACCCACACTTAAATTGGACTTTCCTAACATAACTCTAATAATAACCCAGAAGAAGAACAGTAATCAAGGCAGCTGAAAAAATGCAAGACCTAAACTTTTTTCCACAGCACAAATATCTTGTGTTGGGGGCTGAGCTCTGCCCAAGAGGAAGAGATCAACATGTTGACTTGCTGTTCATAAGCTGAGCACCTTCCAGTGTGTGTGGTGAGGGTGGTGAGTGTCCTAAGGTGAAAAAAACCCATAAAATTTCGTGATTAAATAGTAACATGACAAAGGCAAACAGGAAGGGTAAAATGCAACCTGCACCTTCCTCCATTATCTGCTACATCTTTCCCAAGATGCTGCTGTGTGTTCCCTAGCTGTTCTCCCTTAGGGCAGCAGCACATGCTAGAGGAAGTGAAGTGTGTCCTGAAGTTAGTTTATGGCTTTATTTACTTTGTGTTGACTTCATTTGGGTTCTTATGGCTACAAGCAGACTGGCACATGGCTGTATATTTGTCTTGTGGGTTTTTTTCAACTATCTACATCTGAAGTGTTTTTCCCCATAAAACTGTTCAGAAGGGTTTGTTTGGTGGGTTTTGTTTCTTTCTTTCTTTATTTTTAATAAAAACACTTTATATGTCTTCACCTTGGTGAATTTTACTACTCTTTCATTTTCCCAGTCACCCTGATGGCACAAGACTACTTTCTTCTGGATTATTGTTTTCTTTGTATTTTAAGCAAGACTCTTGATTCTCCAAATAAGGATATTAAATGGGCAAGAAGCTCATGGTTTCCATCTGTTGTAAACTTCTCACTGAAATTGCTGTCCTATAAAGCTGCACTATGCTGCAATTTGCTCTGAGACACTGCTGAAGAGAGCAGAAGGAAATTAACTTCTTTTGCAGAGTGTCTTTAGCAAAAGTTGAAAAAAAGGATATTGTTGCAGTTATAAAGGTTTCTCCCTGAATAGAATTGGAGTGGAAGAGTCCACAAGGCCCTATGCTCTGCACTTACAGAGTCCTATAATTTTAAAATAATGCTCCACAGTACATGCTGACATAGTTTGACTAGTTTAGAAATTACAAGTTTTCTTTCTACTTTTAGTGCTTTTTTCAAATATTACTAGAGTATTCAGAATAGTGAAATCTACTGCTAATGACAAAGGAACACTTTAGGAATATGTTTCTATTTGTTCTAGGAAAGAAACAAGCTGGCTCTAAGCAATCATGTTTCACTGGTAAGTGGAGGGATGAGAATTTGAGTCATCCTTGACATCACCAGCAGATCGGGACAGGTCACTACCAGTGCCTGACCTGTCAGGCACACACTGGAACCCCAGGTGCCATTCCAAAATCAACATCTTCTCAGAAAGAGGCTGGAAGAAGGTATCAGTCTCTTCATGGGGTGTCCACTTCACTAGTAGCAGGTGAACTCTGATTGCTGCCAGACCGATTTAAGGGCAGATTGGACTGTCTAGGCAACCCACACTTAAATTGGACTTTCCTAACATAACTCTAATAATAACCCAGAAGAAGAACAGTAATCAAGGCAGCTGAAAAAATGCAAGACCTAAACTTTTTTCCAACTTTCTCTCTGTTGCTGTGGTGACAAAGCATGTAGGTTGATGCATTCATCACTACTTCTAAGTGTGCATCCAAATGAGTTTGATGGTCCAAACTAGTATTCCTTAAACATTTTGCAAGTGTAACATGCTTTCCACTGCAGCTGTGTTCTTGAGATAACCCTTTAATGTACACCTTTAACTTTTAGTTGTCGGCAGCTGCTCAGTTTCTCGAGTGAGGTGGGACTGGGAAGAGAATTACCAAAAAAAAAAAGAGAAATCCAACATGCATATATTTTTATGACGCCTCAGTTTTTCTTGAATTTTTTCTAATCTTCTGTCCTGCCCTTTTAACATATTTTTGTGAAGGCTTACAGAATTGCATATCAGTTCCTCCCTTTGCAGACACATGGCACCTGCATTGCTTGGTGGGCCCCAGCCTGGGGTGTTTGTTTTCATTCTTCCTGAAACCTGCTTCCTGTGTCCTTTCTGCATTTCCTGGCATACCAGAGCATAAAGCATCTGTCTCTTACAGGCACAGGCACAAAGATGGATTTACTAAAATAAGAGAAGTAAATAAAGTTTTGATTTTTTTAAAAGCTATTCTACCTCCAATAGAAATATTTCCAAGCAAAGAATACAACAGTTTTTCTCGGGCTACCTCTGACATACGTAAGCAAGACCAGCTGGATTATTATCCTGGTTTGGGATCAGCCAGAATCAATTTTCTTCTTAGGACTTGCTGCAGTGCTGTGATTTTGATTCAGTATGAGAATAATGTTAATAACACACTGATGTTTTGGCTGTTGCTAAGTAGTGCTTATCCTAAGTCGAGGACTTTTCAGTGTCTCATGCTCTGCCAGTGAGGAACTCCAAAGAAACTGGGAGGGAACATGGCCAGGATAGGTGACCTGAGCTGACAAAAGGCTTATTCCACACCACAGAACATCATGTCCAGTATACAAATCAGGAGCGTTTTGAGTGCTGTTTGGGGCCAGGCTCAGTTTGGGGCATTGGTCAGTGGGTGGTGAGCAATTGTCTTGTGCATTACTTGTTTTGCTTCTGTTGCTCTCTCTCTTTCTCCTCCTCATTACAAGTATTATTATAATTATTATATTTTGTTTCAGTTATTACACTGTTCTCATCACAACCCATGGGGTTTACCTTTTCTTTCAGATTCTCCTCTCCACCAGAGGGAAGGGTACAGAGGGAATGACGAGCAGCTGCTTGGTTCTTAATTGCCAGACAGGATTAAATTACAACAATTATTTTCAGTTATTTCATTTTAGAAGCTTTCCCAACAACAGTATTCACAGAGGTGTTCATCTTTCTCCAGATTGCCTGGAACCAAGTCAGAAGCTACTTTGTTATTTAAGAATTATTACTTTCCACCTCACTTAAAACACACATTTGCTCTCCAGTGGATCAAACTTTAACAAGTATAACAGAGCTTGAAGTAGAAGAGCGGCATGAAAGTAAAGCCATACCAATTTTGTGGAATCGTCTTTTTGTTTTGTTCAGGAAGATGATTTGTGTTCAAATAAAGGCAGCTTTATTATTTTCTCTCTTGTAGGCTAGTTGTAGCTGAAATGCAACTCCCTCTTCGGCGAGGTCAGCACTGCAGATCACTAAGCAGTGCCAAATTAAGACAAAGCACCTGCCTTCAGTAGGAAACCTAGAGGTGTGTGTTACAGTTTAACACTAACCAGTGTTAGAGTTTGAAGCACTAGAGCAGTCTTGAAGTCTAGGGCAGTCTTTCTTCTGTCTCTCCCTTGACCCTTTTGCCAGTCAGGGGACTCATGCTGCGAGCTGACCTAACCCTTGGAAATGTGTTCCAAGTGATGTAAGCTCCAGGTCCTTTCCCATAGCTTGGCTTAATCAGCCTCATCCATTTCCCTCCAGTTCTCCATTTGCTTTGGAAAACCCTGTACCTAACAAGAGCTGTTGTTCTGAGCTGATTTGAGGTGAATTTCCTTGATTTTTTTTCTGGTATCCATGAGAGCTGAACAGAGGTATCACTAGGAGCTTTGCACAGGATCGTGAATGATGCAAGCTGGAGAGGACCTCTGGAGTTCTTCAGTGCAACCTACTTCTCAAAGCAAGGTCAACGCTTTCATATCAGACACAATTTAGCTTGTTCTTGATTTTCTCCCCTCACTGACTATTTTTCAAAAGGAATTTTTTGTTAGGGTCAAGACTAGTCATCTCCCCTGCATAAGTGTGAGCAAGCACATGGGAGAGCAGCAGTTGCCGTCCAGCAGCTCTTTCCCTTGAGTGAATTAGACTTTCTGTCTGCAACCCACTGGAGGGGCTGAATTCTAAGGGAAAATGTTTGCATCAGAGTTGTAAGAAATACCTGAAGCTGGCCTCAAAGAGCTGAGATAGCCATGACAATCACATGCTCTTGAAAGTTTTGCACCTCTCTACAGTAAAACTCCTCTGAGTTACTAGAGGAAAAATGCTGCAGGCTGTGTCAGATCTTTTACTTGTTTTACTTCCACACAGAGTGTTCAGAAGGTGGAAGGTAAATGGAGGGAAAACTGTGCTTACAGGTAAAGGTATAGATGGTACCTGTTTCAAGAACAGCTCATCTAATTCTGGATCCCTAATGCTTTGCAAACAATACATCTGAAGTGGAGGATTCTTGTATATCTGGTGAGGAGAGGCAGCTTTGATTATACATAGTCATCAGCAGTGCCCAGTAAAAAAGCAGCTTTGAAGCGTTATGTGGTTTATAGCAAGGAATCTATTTCTTATCATAACTCTTAGACATTTATGTAATGAGGTCATGTCCAAATATATGACCCTAACAATTCTGCAGATATCTGACAACATCCTTTGCACAGTTCTATATTCCATTCAGTAGGAAGCATTCCTGGTTTGATTAACTTGAGAGGCAAGCACTGTTATATCTGGGACTCTTGTGCTAGTCTGTATTAGGAATTTTTCATTATAGGTAGTAGATAATTTTAAAAATAGATATTCTAAGCAAAAGAAAAGGGTTATCTCTCTCCCTCTTTCCTATATTCTTTTCAGAGAGCAAAATTACATCCCTAACTATGCAATTCCTTGCACCAAATCATTGCCAAGAGAGTTTTTTCCTAAGGAGGTTCTTTTTAGAACAAAAAAGAATGCAAGAAACTCCATGTCAGACAATTCCACACTTTTTACCAATCAGCTTTGAAAAAGAAAACCTCCCAACACTCAATTTACCCTTTTCTCACCACTCACCCAATGAACCTCATCTGCTGAGGTTCATTGACTCACACAGAGATGGATCCATTTCAAGTGCTCATGGTATCTGGGGTGTTTTCAGTGACATTAATCATCTTCACAATTATACCTGAGGACAAACACAATGACTTTGTGAGTAGATGAGTAAATCTTCTCTGAAGCTGAGTGCAGCTGTTGATGCTGATTTTCAGCCTCTGGGTTGACCTTGCTGTTCAGAACAGATTTTCTGGATTTGCATTTAGCTGCTGTCCTGTCATGATGGCCAGGTCCTTTTTGCTTCTGAAAATATGTCTGGTCAAAACTCTTGCAGGAAAGCCATGGTGGTTTTACAGCAGTTTTTTTAAACTGAGGTGTTTTGGGCAAAATCACACAGGTATGAGTTCCCATTGTGATCCCAGGTACAATCTCTTTTAACTCCAGTGACTTACTGCATCTGCATGCATGTTTGCTACCAAGAGATTTTAGAAAGTGACACTTCACGATGCATACATAAATATTAATTAATCTTTTTCTGCATCTGGCTTTGTATCTGTTTTTATGCTAGTAGATAGCCATGTTTTGCTGCCATTTTACCTGGGCACCATGCAGCAGCTCAAATACCCCTTGTTCTGCCATCTTTGGCCATTTGAGAACTCTCTTCATTTTCTACTTGTCACACAACCACCTTACCTCTAACCACAACAGCCCTTTACCAGTTTTCTGTGAGGAACTCTGCAGGTCCTTTTATTGGTACCTAACCTTGTCTGCTTTGGAATATCCCCAGTGCCACTGTGTACATGTGCATCCTCCCTGGCTTGCTGCCTGAAGGACAGGCCACAAGCCCTCTTCTCTCAGGTGCTACCTAATAAGTCCCTCCATCAGGTTCCAAACCTTCTCCGAGAAAACTCCAGGCTGTCCCTGCTTAGTCAGGACCCCACAAAACTTCCTACATGAGCACTGCTCCCAGATTTCCTTCATTTGAAGCTTCATGTGCAATGCTATTGAGTCTTATGTTATTTTTCATCACTGATGCTTTGCAGTATGGTTGAGAGAATAAGGGTGAAGAATAGCTGAAGGGTCTTGCTGTCAGACCAGTTAGTCCTGGAGTTGGGGAGATGAGGGCAGTGCTGGGGAGATGAGGTGGATTTCTTGCTTACCAATCTGAAAAGCCAGAAGTTCAGGGAAAGTGGAGAAAACCAAAAGCAAGAAGGAACAGGGGCAGTCCTGATTGGCTTGCTGTCTGGGTGCACCATATCCACATGTAGTGTCTTTATATAGTAAAATATGAGAGAAAAGCATTGCTGGATTTTCCCTTTTCTTTTCTCATTAGCATATGGCTAGACCTATTGAGAACAAGTATATATATATGTATATATATATATGTATGTATAAAATTCTTTAGGAGGAAACTTCCCACACAAATTCACAATATTGCAATGGCTGGAGAAAGACACAGAGTATTTCAGAGCTCAACTGCTTTGCTGGCAAGTGGCATTCTTTGTTAGCTGGTTAATAAGACTGACAAACAACAAGATTTCATGCAACTTTCCTTCTGATAAATGCATGGGAAAAGTGTCAGTAGTTGATGTGCTGTGGAGAATGTATTTGTCTTCTTCATAAGCTGCCAGTTTTTTTTCACACCCAGCTTTCAAGAACAGATTTGATTAAGTTATCCAAAAAGATCAAATCAGTACCTTAGTTTATTTTCCATGAACTTTACTGAAGTCCCCCTGCTAAGGAATAAACACAAATAATCAACGTGCTTTTTGAAAGACATAAATGACAAGGGCCAAATGAATGTCATTGGACTACAAAAATAAATGCAAAATATGAAAAGATGCAATTTATCACAGACATTGTAACCAGACTCCTTGGACAGGCCCTCTTCAGCTTTCATTCTGAAGAGTTTTGTTCTAACCAGTGACAGTAATTTTTCTACATTTAATCTATGTTTTTTCTTTTTTTGTCCCTCCCCTTTCCCCCCTGAGAACAGAACAGCCAGAAAGCACATTTATTTTCTATTTAAAGTTTTTCATGTTCCCGCTGGTGGGAATCTGTTAAAAGTGAACTGAAGGTTTCTGTAAAAGTTCAGGTTCAGGACGTCATCACTTGCTTTGTATAGATGTCTTTGTAGGATTCCTGGCTCCATTGCACAAGGTTCTATGCAAAATAGTTTTATTAGTTTACAGCCCTCCTCCCTCCCCAGTGAATAGCTCATAAAACAGTCTGGGTTTTGGGCACCTTGTACACATATTACCTTTGCTGGAATTATATTCCTCTAAATAGGACCCTTCCTCTTCTCTTCTCATGGATAATTTCTGGATGATTTATAGTATTTTGTGGTAAATATGGTAAAGGAGGCAGGAACAG
Source organism: Phylloscopus collybita (assembly GCA_027886175.1). NCBI lineage: Eukaryota > Metazoa > Chordata > Aves > Passeriformes > Phylloscopidae > Phylloscopus > Phylloscopus collybita. The sequence goes on from JAJNNQ010000007.1 coordinate 18,061,987, forward strand.
CCTTTTTGGGCAGGCTGCTTTTGCTGAGACACTGCTCTCTGCTGAGTAGAGTTGATAGCAGAGTACTCTTGTAAAGTGATTGGGGAAGCCCCAAAGGTCAAATAATATTTTAATTTGAGGATCTCCAGAGGGATATTAGCTCTGCCTGGTGTCAGTGATAAGACAGACACGTGCAGGCGGAATCCTCCTCCTCTGAAGAGCTTTGAGGACAGCGTGTCTCTGATCCGTGCCTCTCTGTGCTCTGGGCAGGGAGCTCTGGCATCTCTTCTGGGGGGTTGGCTCAAGCACCTGCAACTCAGATGTGGAATGGTTCATCCCATTGTTTTTGTATTGCTGTATTTTACAGCCAAGGGCAGTAGGAATGAAGGAGCTGAGTCACAGCCTGGCAATTTGAACTCTGCTTCTACCTGGCAGGCCGTCTTGTTATTTTGAAGCAGGTCAGATCCTCCTGGAAGCTTTTATATGGCACCAGTCATGACACAATTCTGCAATTGAAGGCTCGCAGGAAGCACTGTGATATTTCAAATACTGCGGGGGGTTTCAGCTCATGTCAAATATAAAATATACAACTATTTAAACAAGCTGATAGTTTCTCAATTAAATGTGTGACCAATCTTTGTAAACCGTGTATTCTACAACTCTGTGCTTTGATTTAATTTCTGTGCCTCGTTAAGGATTTCAGGCTTCACTTCTAATAAAAGTTGTTTGTTGTTCTTTGAAATTATGTGAGAAAATATTTAGCTCTTGATGAGAAATTAGGAAAGAAAATAAACCATTTTCCTGTTTTCCTAGTTTGAATAGATATTTAATTAAAGTGACATGCCTTGGGCAAAACCTAATTAATACATCACCTCTCTGTAACTAAAATTAATGGAAGACTTATGACTGCTGAGCTGCAGGAGGGACTGAAAATTTCTGTCTTCCTACTAGTTTTTCATCTGATCCTCCATCATTATTTTCTCATTGGAAGAGAGAAGCTTTTTTGCCGACATTAATTTTTAATGTGTACTGATAGATGATTCTCTGCTAGCTCCACCAACTTTTCTGTTTTGATAATTTCCATGATGACTTTTAGGCCTCAGCAAGTACTATGGTAAGGCTTTGCAGTGGAGGCAGCAAGGACCCAGTTCAGCCAGTGTTTCCTCAGATTAACAGTTTTCCTTGCTGAAGGCACATCCATGGGTGTGCTGCGTCCGTGTGGGAAGTGCTGCCTCCTGTCCTCTGCTTTCTGCTGGAGTCTACCTCCTTGGATTAGGGAGTTTCCTGAGGAACATAGGGCACAAAACTGCTGGGAACTACAGGGTCTCTTGGTGAGTACATGGACATTGACAGGAGAGGTTTTGTGCTCTTTTCCTGAGATGGGCTAGTTATGAGCTGGGAAGGCAGAGAAGGCAGGAATGTGGATCCATCTGGCAAACACAGTGGCTCTCTTGTTGTGAGGCAAGTGAAAATGGTCATCTTTCCCCCACAAAGCACCAGCCCTCATCTCTTCTCTCTGTTGCACTGGAAGCAGTAGCACCTGGGTGGGTAGTAATTAATGTGTCAGAAGGTCACACCACTCTCTGCAAGGTGAGGCAGGAACTATTAACACAAACACACAGTGGTGTTGTGGATGGACCCTTTTTCCTGTGCGATAGACCTAGTCTAGAATTCCTCTTCCTTGCAGACCTTCTTGAAAGCCATAATTTTGAGAGCTTCACCACCAGTATGCCTGTCTCTATCTTCTCCATCCTCTTCCTATTCCTCCTAACTCCTGTCATTTTTACCATTGACGTGACCAGTCTTTCTGCCTTTCTTCTCTTAATTCTCTGTGGCGTGGTCTCATCTGTTTACAATGGTGAGAGCACTGTCCAGTCTCAGTTCCTTTGGTGTGATCTCCCTTCTGCCAGGATGCCCCTGTATGTATCAAAACCCACTTATTGAAATGAGAAATGTTGTTTTCCATAGCACGGCTGCAGCGTCGCTCAGAGGCTTTGCTTCAGTTTCAGCTTCTTGGTCTGTAAATTCCTCAGGCTGAAGACCTTTCCCATTTGATTTATAGGCCAGTTTTACAGGTCACAGAGAAACAGGGGCTGATGGTATTGACACAAGCCCAAGGCCTGCCAGAATGATGCTATCCTCACAGAGTGGCCAGGTGTTGGAGATGAGTAGTAGAGCTGGATTCATTGTGGTACTCTCTATGGATCCTGCATAAATGCATGCCTGTAATGCCATGGCAGGATGTCTGTGAGCGTGATGGTCTGAGTAGGAAGATGAGAAAAGTGGTACATGAATGAGAGAAAGATGTAGAAGCTGACTCATCCTGCACTATGAAGGGCTCACGCTTGAAGTGACTGGCAGTGGGTGGATAGGACAATGGCCCCTGCTGCTGCCCATGAGGAGGGCTGTTGGTTTCAACACTATGACAGGAACGTGGGAAAAAAAATCCAAAGAGTCTTGGCCCCTATCTTGGACCTCATGGGAAGACAGAAAAATTGAATTTATCTGGATTTCTTTTGATACTCTCTGTGTAGGTTCCTCATTCTTTTGAAAAGAGCTGTTGTGGAGATCAGCTCTGAAATATCTGCACATTAGGGGCAATGGCTGTGCATAAAAATTCTCTCACCTCTCATCCTGCTGCTCTACCTGTGACTCCTACTTCTTCTCCATGGAAGGCTCTATGAAAGGGGACTGTGTATTCTCTAGTGCACATTTCCACAAACTGCTCCTGTTAAGGAAGAGGTGCACCAGACCAGGCTGAGACCCTCAGCTTTCACAGCAAAAGGAAAAAGGAGGGGAAGAGAGAGGAGTGTATGAGAACATGAGAAATTGGAGAGGCATCTGGTGACAGAAATAAAGGAGTGTCAGCAAGGAGGGGAAGAGGGCGAGGGAAAGAAGAGCAACTTAGAATACAAAATAAAGTCAGAAAGTGGGGATGTAAGAAGTAAACATGAACATGTTATTGTAGCTTTTCTTATTATTACATTTCTATTGCATTCTGACAATTCTTGGTCAATTTTTTAGATGATTTTCAGACAGTAGCTCCTAATCTGTTGCAGGAGTTTTTATGAAAGCTTGTTCTATTTCTGCTCCTCTAGGGACTGCAGTTCACTTCAGTGGAGGTCTGAATTGCCCTCTACAGAGCCTCATGCCTTTCCATTAGCCTCCTGATTGAGAAGACTTAGGCTTGCTGGAATGAATTTGCACCTTGCACTCTCACTAAAATAAGGAAAATAAGATTGAAGTTGGTAAATCCTGTGACTTAGGATCTAGGATGTTTTGCAACATGGAATCCAGTTCAGCTGCAATGTTTGATGCTGGAATGAAGCATCAGGTTGGGTGTTTCAGGCAATTTTGTTCACTGGATACTGTAAAGTATTATTGCATCCTCCTCCAGAAAGTCATGTAACTTGCAATTAAATTTAGCTTCGCTGCCCTGTAGGGCACACTGGCTCACATTGTGCCATGTGGGACTTCGGAAAGTTTAATGTTAATTTCATATTTCCTTCCTGGCTCCCACAACAGTCAAAGTAGGGCACTTTTGTGCTCTGGCTTCTGTGGCATGCCAGCTTTTTTTGGGTGAAACTTTATCTGTGTGTAACATTTCTTAGTTCCTGGATCCCAGAATGGGTGTGAAACATTCAGCATATGGAGAAAGAGAATTATTAACACAGCAAAAGTGAGAGAGAGGCTTGTTACTCTTCGAAGCTTGTGGGATTAGGCAATGGGTGAAGGGAATACTGATCAGCTCCAGGGTTGGGTTTCTGGCATCCAGAAGGCTACAGACGTAAAGGATGGGGTTGCAGCCCTGACGATTGTCTTTGCTGCTGTTCTCAACCTTCCAGGATCACAGATGTGGTATCCTAAGAGGCACTTCACACCCGTGGTAACACATAGATCTGGCCCCAGGGAAGTACTTGTGCTGAGCCTAACTCTTTCTTCCTACAGGTGTGATCAGGCAGCAAACTAGAACTGGTCTGAGAGAGCCAGCGGCAGCGAGATGGAGAAGAGATGGTGAGACAACGTGTGAAATGTGAGTGGGAGCATGTGGAGGGCTGGAGCAGGGAGAGGAAGAAAATTCTGTCTTCAGCATCCCATGGAGAAGGGATTTTCCTAGCCCTGTATGCAGAGAGACAAGGTAGGAATTTGGCTTTCCACAAACAGAGCTGTACTGCAGGACTGAGCTCCTTGTGGGTATGGCTTTGTGAATCTGCCTTCAACACAGCCCTCAGGTTTATTTATCAGCCTTTGGCAGGAGAAGCAGGACACTGAATAAGACCTTTTTGCCGAAGATAATATTCAACATTCATAACTGTATTTCCAGTACAGCAGCAAACCTCCCCTCTCCCTGTCCTACCCTACAGCTTGAGCACATATTTCTCAGTTTGCAGCAGCTAGAGCTGTGCTCCTGTATACAGCTGGCAATAAATAGCATGGCCAGGAAGAGCAGAACATTCAGCTGGGGAAACAGTCAGGTACTTACTGACAAGTAAAGACCAGAGTTGGCTGGCCAGCTCTATATAAGGGTCAGGCAGCTGCATTCTACCAGGTCTCTCAGTCTCCTCCATGATCCAAGGCAGGGATGAGCAGATTCAGAGAGAAGACATCCCACCTGTCTTGGGATATGAGATGAGAACCTGCTGTCTAGAAAAATGTAGATGACTGAATGCCTGCTTTCTAGATGGATAAAGATGTGGAGACATGGATGGACTTGGCAGTGTTAGGTTAACTTGATGTTCTTAAAGGCCTTTTCCAACCCAAATTATGCTATGATTCTATGCTGCAGTGTGGTGGAAATCATTCCAATGTCTTAGTCATTCAAGGTACTGCCGGATCACTGGAACAATTGTCCGGACAAAGGGACTGGAACATTAGATTCAAATGCATAAACATGAATTCCCCAGTGAAATGAAACAAAGGTGAGCTTGTCTAAGATTTGATGATCTTGTTCCCTGTTTCCCAGCCTTTTCTGTGTTGCAGAGACAGACATGGTGCCATGTCATTTTTGAATTCTGCAAAATCAACCGCTTCTCAGACCCAGATATCTAGCTGATCACCAAGGTGTGGCCTTTAGTACTATCAGAGAAACAAGGACTTGGATAACAGCTTGTTGTTACACATCCACACAAAAAGGAAGCTTTCAAGGTCCTTTTGGAATGTGAATCATCCAGTGCCTTTTCTGTTCAGGCTGTCATCACTCACAGTCTAATGCAGTACCACAGGCTTTGCTATGAAGAGGAATGGGCACCAGTGCTTCTTTGTGCTTATAGATGTGCAAAGCTGGGCCCCTCCTTCCTCTCCCACCTGACTTCCAGCTTCTCTGGAAAATCAGTGATATGGAAGTAAAAAGGGTCATTTGTAAAGGCATGAGACATACACAACTGAAGGCAGTTCAAGCAGTATTTAAGGTATTTGGTTTACATTCCACCCCCACACATTCATAACCAGTGCAAGCTCAGCCTGCACTGAGATGGGAAAGGTGTTGTCTGGCACCAGTGCCCTGAAACACTAGGGAAAAAAACCCCAGCTATCCCAAACAGTGCCAGAGGTGGGGTGCTATAACAGCAGTGGCCCTCTCTTTATGATACTATTTCACAGACAACCAAATCTTATTTGTTTTTGGCAAAGATACCACTGGTCAGGCAGGCTTCAGCCTCTTCCTAACCCTGGGTCTGAGCTACGTGTGGAAATGACTGTGGCATGAAACTGGTTATTTTGGGGGCATTTCTGCTACACCATTCTAGAGTAATATTCTAGAGGAAAAAAATCACAGTGTGATTTGATCTGGAAACAGATACTTAGCAGAATTATTATGTTCTGTACCCCCACACAGCAATTCCTCCACTCGTTGTTATGAGAGACATCATGTTCAAGGCTGAGCCACAACAGAGTGGGCTGTGTTTCTATGGGCTGAAATGTCAGGAAAGGGATCTTATTCCACTTTTGCAATGTTGAGAAGAAGGAGAAAAGTGACACAATGCCTTCTTGCTTTCAAACATAAGCTTGGCAATTACTGCTGCACAAATACTTACTCCTAGGATTGGCCACCTCTGGGGGTGGTGGTGTCATACCTGTCCAGAGAAACTTGCACTGACATAACACCTGGCTGAAAGTCACACATCTGAGCACCTGGCATTTTTCTCTTCACCTGCACAGTGTGATTCTCAGGTTGTTTCCCAGGTGGGGAGCTGTGTATGGATGGAGTGATGTGGCTGTACATAGTCACCAAGCATAACTCCATGGTTATTTGCAGCCTGATGTTTTCATTGCTGATGTTTCAGGTTTTTTCAAATGAAAAACACCTTTTGATGATGACCCTTTGTTCCTCAGATTGTGTCTGTAGTCCTGCAGAGCTCCCAATAGGTAAATACTTTCCTGGCTAAGTGTAGCGAATGTCAGTAATTACTTCTTCTCAACTTACCACTGTTCTCAGGATTAAGATTAATAAAACACTGACTATCAGCAAAGAAGCTTAAATAAAGGATATGTTCTTCAAGTTCAACCTGCTATATTGATTAGATAGCTCCATTTATTTCTTCCTGCTCACTGGAATAGTTTGGAGCTGTTGCATATCACAGGCAAGTAATGACAGCTGTACTTGAGATGAAGTGGTTTTGACTCAAATGCTATTGAGAATAAATTTAAAGTAGTATTATCTAGACATCACAGAAGTGACTAAAATCTAAGCCCTAAAGTAATACAGACAGAGAGCTGCTGAACATGGGGCGAAGTAGAAGGGCTGACTCTAATGAAGCACATTGGACTATTGTGCAGTCTCACCCCATGCCACCATGGGCTGGAGCAAGGCAGCCGGAAGCAGGAAGAAAATGCAAGTGAGAGGACTGCTAAAATCATCAGAAGTGAGAAACAAGCACTGATGCCCAGGTAGACATGGCAGAGTCTCTGACCAGATGAAAGAAATGCATTCTGCAAAGCTATTAAGAGCTTGTAAGGGGAAATGAGAAGGACAGGACAGCAGAGAAGATGACTCAGCAATATGCAGTGTCTGAAATAGCACAAGGATCTGACCTCCTCTGAAGTGACACTTTTTTATTGGCACAAACAGATTCTACATGGTTGTTTGTCCTACTGTCTAATCAGCAGTAACTGCAAATGCATTTTTATCATCTTACCCATTTCTGTCTCAGGGTTTGGGAAGCAACTGAGCTTGTTGCTCTGCTTCTCTGGCCTTTTTTGACCTTCAAACTTTTATTTAGAGTATTTGTTTACTTTGCAAATTTCAGTGGCATTCATGTTCAGAAGACATCTAGTGCACACCTTGCAAGATTTATATCGTATATTTTCCTGATATCTCATGTCATCAACTCACAAATGAAATGGCTTAGGTGAAAGTATGCAAGTACAAGGCATGACATTACTCAGAGTAACTCTTAAAATGTCCCTTGCTCTGTGGTGTAGTTTAAACCAACTGCTAAAAACCTGCCAGAAAATATTTGCTGACATTTCTGTGAAAGACCATTCTGTGGACTGGGACCTAATAGCATTTTATTTCAAGTTTACTCACTCAATAAATAGCATGAATTGCTCTGCCCTGCCAAGGGTTCATCTTTGAGCACTTCTTTTAATAAACAATCCTAATCCCATCCCATCTGTTTTGCCATCTCCTAAGCTTTTCAGAGGTACTAAAACTGTAGGTTATTCCCTGGGGACTTTAAAGGGGAAAGCAGTAACACCATGGCATTGTATATGCCATGCTGAAACCACAAAGAATAGTGGTTCCTCCAGGAGGAGTAGAGGAGTGAAGGAATTTAATACAACTGGATACCCAGTACTTTGTGTTTTCACCCGAAGTTTATAACTACTTTTGTGTTGTGAACAGTTGAATTTGTCTATAAACATGTAAATATGTGTGTGGGGAAAGTTTTTAGACTGCAAAAGGTTGTTTGTTTGTTTGTTTTTTAAGGTTTACATCCCTACAGAAGAGGATAATTTGGTTTTGAGTAAACAGAACATAATATATGTTGTACTTTAAAACCTCTCATAGCCCTATGGCCTCTCCAAGGGTACAAGAAGAGCTCCCTGTCTTTGGACAATTTTTGTGTCTTAGCACTGCAGAAGTGCAGAGCCTGTGGGTGCTGCTGGAGATGACACCCTGAAGAATGAGGGGAAGGTTTTGGTGCTCCTGTCATGATTTCACCCTGGCTGGCAGCTAAGCACTGTGCTACCACACGCCTGGAAACCTGCAGGTTGAAATAAAGGCAGCTTAACAGGTAAAGCAAAATCCACGAGTGCAAGCAAGGCAGAACAAGGAATTTATTCACCGCTTCCCATGGGCAGGCAGGTGTTCTGCCATTTCTAGGAAAGCAGAGCTCCATCATGTGTAACAGCGACTTGGGAAAATAACATGCCACCAATCCAAACATCCTCCCTCAGGAGAAATCCTTCTTCCTCCAGATTTGTATGCTGACTATGATGATATCCCTTTGTTGGTTGGGGTCAGCTGTTCCAGCTGTGTCCCCTCCCAGCTCCTTGCGGACCCTCAGCCCCCTCCCTGTTGGGGTGGGGCAAGAGGCAGAAAGGGCTCTGACCCTGTGTCAGCCCTGCTTAGCTGTAACAAACACATCCCTCTGCTATCACAAATTCAAAACCCAATCCCGTACCATTTACTAGTAGGAAAATTAACTCTACCCCAGCCAAAAGCAGCACACGCTGAACTCATGAATTATGATCAGTCTGTATCAATTAACTGATCTCGTTTTGTATCACAAAATAATTGTGAATCTCCTAATCAGGAGAAATTCTGAACTGTCAGGGTAGGAGCAGATGTCAAGGCTGCATCTCATGCAGAGGTTGTTTAGTGACACAAATAGTGATGGTTGCTGTCAATTTACTCTCCCCTCTTTCTTGTACCTACAGCAGGAAAGCAATTTACTGGCTTGCTTCCCATCTGATATTTTTGCAGAGTTGGATGATAAGAAAAGCAGCAGAATAGTATTTGAACCTTTCTGCTTTTGAAATCGTGGGTTCCTCTGCCATCATCTACAGCCAAGGGCACAACTAAGGCAGGGAGGGCAGAGGGTCTGATGAACTTTCCCTTTTTCTCACATTGGGGGTTTCCAACACAACAACACTTTTCATTTAAGGTTTCAAGTGTGGGTTTGAAAGAACACTGGCACATCAGAAAAGAAACAGTATGCACAAAAGACTTGAAAGCCTGCCAGTCCACTGTTTCAAGGGTCCATGGAATTTTCCAAGTTGTACAAGAGCTCAGTGCAGGAACCATCAGGTGCATGCTCTTTCTAACATGCACAGTCCCTCAGCTCCCCCCATTCCAGCTCCTGCTGGTGTTTTTTGCAGCTGAATGACAGATGATGTCTGTCGGCAGGAGGACACAAGAGCTGTATCACATTCCTCACAGTGCTGCCTACATACATTACAAAACACCTCTCTCTCTGCCTTAGGACAGCTGTGCCAAAGCATGCTGGGCATTGCACTGTATAAAGATTTAGAGTAGGGACAAATGTGGAGAGACAGGGAAGACAAAGATGAGGGAACAGTATGAGTTTAACAGGAGAGCCTGGGCCTGTGAATGGAGTGCAAAGCACCAGCTGGCAGGATGGTGCTTTCTACCATAAACCATGCAGCCCAGCCAAGAGTTATTAAAAAGGACTGAGACCAGACATGAGGGACACGTATCATCTTGTTTCCCATCTCATTATGTGCTGTGACATCTGCATTGTTATTTTATTGTGAACAATTTGAGAGGAAAGTGCTTTGCTTCATCAGAAAGTTTATGTCTGAGCTTGGTCTCGAATTTTTCATGAAGACCAAAAAGCATAAAAGGAAAGCACCATGGATGAAATGTAATTGTGCTATAACAAAAAGGATTTAAACCAGAGGTTAACTGGGTTGGAAAAGATTTCATAACAGTCCCACTTTGGACATTATATGTTATGTTTCTTGACACAGGTTTAGCACAAATACTTGCAAGTTGCTCCAGCTGTCCAATGTTGTCTTCTTCCCAGGTCTTCTTAATGCAGATCTGCTTTGAATGAGCACCTCTCTGCATGTAATTGATCCAACAAAAAGGTATATCTGAAATGCAGTTCTGTCACTGGCTTCAGCAAGGCCAGCACTAACCCAAAGCTCTGACATGGCCATTCCATAGGCAGGATGAAGTTCACCTTCCCAGCTCTGTACCATGTCCCTCTCTTCATCCATCCTTATTGCATTATTGAACAGGTACTTGTTCTAGTCTGTCCTTAAGTGCTGTTGAACTGTTTCCTTGTGCTCCAAAATACATGCTTTGCTATAATGATCAAACCAGAAATGAACCTTCACCGAATTATCCTGTTACAATTTGCTTTCTCCTATATTCTTGTGGATGGGGAGCTGGACATGAGCCAGCAATGTGCCCTTGCAGCCCAGACAGCCAGTTTCTTCCTGGGCTGCATCAAAGGCAGTGTGGCCAGCAAGTTGAGGGAGGTTTTTCTGCCCCTCTCCTCCGCTCTGGTGAGACCCCACCTGGGGTGCTGGCAGAATCCAGCTCTGCCTCATGCTCAGCACAGACACTGGAGTAAATCTGGTCCAAGAACCCTGCTCAGGAGCTGGTTGGGCATCTGTCAGTAAGTGCTGAGCAATTGCATTGTGCATCACTTGCTTTGTATACTCTATTTATTTTATAATTATTTTTAGAATTATCTCTTCCTTCTCTGTAACATTAATTTTTTTCTTAACCTGTGAATTTTACTTCTTCTTCTTCCCAGTTCTTGCCACATCCCACTGATGTGGAGACTGATTGAGTGAGCAGCTGTGTGGCATTTAACTTCCTGGTGGGTTAAACTATGGTGCTTCTAATGGCAGAATTCTAACAAACAGAACTGCAGAATACCTCAGGTTGGAAGTGACTTTGGGAGGAATCAAGTCCATCCTCCTGCTTAAAAGGAGGACTAGCTCCAAAGCCAGACTAGAAAAAACATTCCAGTTTCATTAAAAACAACACATTGCAGGTTTGAGTTAGCCAGAAGTGAATGTAATTCTTAGTGTATGTTGTGTTCATAGATTTTCAAGGGAGAAAGGAGGAGAAGGCACTTTAGAAAGCAGTAGTTGTAATGGCCTCTTTCTTCATTTGAATTTACTGTCCTATGCCTGGAAAAACACTTGGCTTTCCCTTACTTCCTTACTGTGGGCAGCCCAGACTTGAATAGTGGGAAGATCAAGATAAATGAGATACACAGCCTGAAAGAGGGTATAGGTGACTTGTTTCTTTGTTGGCAGAAGGAAAACAATGGAAAAGAACCTGGAGGTGGGTAGGTATTAAGAAGCCCATCTCAATGTAATGACATAATTTCAGTCATATGTGAGTAGAGCTGCCTCCTCCCCTCTCCTATAAAAGTGTTCAGCAGAAGTCTTAAGCAATCATATGGAGAGGGGAAAACAACAGAAATAATATAAGCATTTTTATTCTTTGTGTGCAGATAGGAAGTCTCTTATAAAATCCTCGATAGTTTTTTTGCTATGACAGGCTCCTTCTTCAAAATTTGTTTCAAGGTAAGCACCCTCTTTAAGGAGAAATGTGTTTTGCCCAGCTCTGTTAGCAGATAAAGTGTTACAATGATGTATATACAATGGGATATAATTTGATATAGAAAGCAGTCAAGTATGTTTACAAGCACTCTGGGGTAGCCAGTTGGGCTGACTTTGACAAACTCATCTGTGTGTGGAGGAAGGTGGTTTTTTTTTTGCTGCAGTACAGACCACAATGTGGAGAGTCATGAGTTCTAGGGGCTTTGTCTGAGCTCAGATCACAGCTATGTGAGCTATGATGTGAGAGGAGCAATTCTAATTAGTTGCTGCAAAAATTGCAGCTTACAACAAAGCACTGAAAAAAATGTTATCTGGACAAGCAGAAACCAAATTTTCAGGCTTTTAATTTTGAACTTTATTGATTTTTACTTTTATTTTTAATGCTCTGAATGTTTAATGCATTTACTACTTCTTAACATTCAGGAAAATATTAATCTTCCTTTTTAGAGGATAATAATTCAGCTACAATAAAATACAGTGTCTCTTCATCCCATTGAAAAGGATAAATTTGTTCTTCTATTTCTGTACTTTATACATATAATTGACTTCAAAAAGTATATCCTCTTTTTAAAAGGTATTTTAAAATCACACTTAGAAAAACATCCATCAACATTTTCTATGCCTTTTAGTGTATGAGCGCTGTTTCTTAGGTGCACATCCAGCAGGCACTTCCATGCTCCTTGTTCAAGTAAACTAGTCGCCAGCCTTTGGAGATCAGTTTGTGTTTCACAGTTCATCAGTTCCCTGCCAGAGCCTAGATAATCTATCACTGTGATGGCAGCAATTAAGAACACAGCTGTGGCAAGATTTTAGATGTGGGTTGAACTTCAGGTATCTTCCTGAGTAGTACTGAGTTCAGCTCCTGGTTAAGTACGTGGCTGAATCAATGCTTCAGCATGTGAGTTCAAGTGCTTTCCTGAGCTGAAGTCTCCAGCAGGCTCAATGTGAAGCTAAGAGAGATCCTTCTAGACCCTTTAATATAGATACATAATTTTGGAAATCTCTGTGTATTCATAATTAGCACATGTCATTGTATTTACATTATTATGGGTTGTGTTTCCAAAATGGAGTCTGGAGATGCCCACTTCTCCTCATGAGAGCACACCTGAACATCAAAATTCCTACTGTGGCTGATTCATCAGTGTAGATCTAAATACTGATGAATTCCTGGCATTTTCAGTTTACCTGTTTATTTTCTAGAAAAGGTTTTGATTTTTTTATATTGGAATAATTAGAATAGTTAAATGATACAGTAAGCAATTACTATGGCTTTATTATACCTTCTAAAGAAGAAATGCAGTACCTTTATATGCTTCAGGAATACAATTAAAGCAGGAAAATTTCAAAGCCCTTGCTTGGTTTTAGTTATTGCTGAAACCTGATTACAGGAACACAAAAAGGCATAGAAGAACAAAGGATGTTAAAGGAAGAAGCAAACTGTTGGAGTGGTGTGTGAGTTGTAAATGCACTTGCCTTTCACTTTGCTGACAGGCATTGGAGCGAAATTTTAGCAAGAACCTGGTCATTTTCTGAACAATTTGTATCAATTCATGGCTGCTGCTCCACTTTGGGTAACGGAGCAGTTTTACGTGCAGCAACTACACGGGTGAACAGTTTTAATGTCTTCTTGGAATGACTGCCTCTCACTTCACTGAACCAAGGGATATAATGACACACTTTATAACTAGCTACTAGCAAGTGAAAATTGCAGTAAACATTTGAATATTTTAAGTTATGTTGTCAAGAATTTGGCCAATTCCAGGTCCAATTGCTACGCTTAGTACCTGGGAGACTGCAACTTGATCCAAGGTAAACAAGAAAGCTGACAGGGGTGCTGATTGTTATTTTTGATTTGCCCTTTGGTTGCAATTCCAGAGAGAAAATTTCCAGGTGAAGACATCTCCAAAGTAGGTCACTTCTCCAGCTATAGCTACACTAACAGCATTCACTGCACTATAGCATGCCAAGCAGCACTCAAAATTACTATTATATACTATGACTCCAGTTTAAATTCCCAGGATGCATCCACTGAAGAATATTTCCCAATTCATTTTTTTCCTTATGAATTTTAAAACACCACCAAAGCCAAGAGCTTATCTTTCTTGGGTATTGTTATCAAGAATGTTGTTCATGCTCTGTAGTGGGTCTGTGTGTGGCAACTACTAATCAAATCCTATTGTGTACCAAAACAACGTCAACTGCATCTGAAATTTACACACCTCAAGGGCTTTACATTTCTTTGTCTTCAATGTCTAATTACTTTAATAAGGAAAGTGTTCAGGGGAGTGCTAATGCAGTAAAAGCAATTTTCTATCTCTGTAATTTTCCCAGCCTGCTTTTTGACAATGTATGTTGTTTCAAGTGCCTTGCAAGATAAACAGCATTCCATAGTAAAATACTTCTGGGTACTAGAGAGGGCTTTTGAGCTGGGAATGCAAGATCTGTGAAGTGCCATATTTTCAATAAAGGGCCTCCTTGTCTATACTGGCTTTTAATTGATTAATTATAATTACACCACTGTAGGCAGTGTCTGCACGCTTTATGGATTTCTTTTGACCCAGCTAAGCCTTTCTTTCCTTCTCTATTTAATTGTAAATATGAGTTTTAATCACTTCCCATCATTTCTTGGTTGAAAGGGCTGATATTAATAGTGGGGAATGACAGGTGGATATAAATTACACCATGAGTAATTCTATCTGCTATTTCTCTTTGTTAAAAACAAGCAGGACTTTGTATGTCCACACCTTGGTGCAAGCAGTGTTGCTAAGCTACAGCTGTGCTGGCTGGCAGACGTGGGCAGCATCCTTCAGCTGTGAGGATCAGTAGGATCCGAGTTGCCAGCACGTGACCATCGCCTTCACGTATGTGGCTCAGGTAACTTAACACCTGGGGCTCAGAATGACAGAAGATGAATAGAAATACAAGATGGAAAAGCCCAAAATCAACTACTGCTACTTCCAAAGCAGTAGGCTCTGTGCTTTGGCCTGTCCTGTGTCCCCAAAGACAAAGTGCTTAATGCACAATAACCTTGTGTGATTAGTGAACAGTCCCCCTGCCAGCACTGGGACAAGCTGAGCAACTGCAGGGGAGGGAAGATGCCTCTTCACCCCAGCACCAAACCTGCCAAGCTCAAAATTCTCTTAGACAGATACCCCAAGTGTGATTTGGGCAACATTTTTATCCCCGAATCCAAATCTATGTGTCCTTCATGCCCAGACTGAAGATGCCTTTTGCTGATGGTGTCTGTGGACACTGCTGAGGCTTCCCAAAGACCCCTGAGCCCATGTGATGGTGATGCCTTAGGAAGGCTGACCTGAAAGAGACTGGACAGAGCTAGAGAATAAAGTAGTATTTATTGAAAGGCCTTTGGGTTCCCCTTGGGCAGGACAGGGCCTGACCAGGGCTGCACCCAGGGTGGACTAAGAATGGTCCCAAAATGGCTGGCAGGTCACAAGATCTTACATTTTTATAAGTTTTGGTCCATTTGCATATTGGGGTTTAATTGTCCAATTACATCTTCAGCTTGTGAGGTCTCATCCTTCTTGTTTTCTCTCTTCTGTCCACCATTGTTTATGCTGTTGGGCTGAAAGTTGTCCTTGGTCTTCAGCAGGAAAAGGATTTGTTTTGTCTACCTAGTCTGTGAAGAGAGCTTACTAGCACTTTATATGAGGCTCAGAACTACACTCATAAACAGCACAGAATCTGAAACTATGAAAGCCAAAGCTTAAGGCATCAATGGAGCCATGTGTAGTACTGGCTGGCACTCAGGCCAGCCATTAACTGGCACAGAGCTGCTCATCTTTAACAGGAAAACTAGAGCAATCTCTTTCCTGACCAGCTGACAAGCCTGTGTCCTGGAGCTAGAAGTACAAAAACCGCTCTCCAAAACTACAGAAGACATTGTACAGACCTCCTCTAGCTGAATACATAATTAAAATACAAATATGTAATATACAATAAAATACATTATACACAATAAAATATGTAATTACAGTACTTCAGGGCTGGAAACCTTGCTTTGGTGACTGTAGCCCCACATGGGCACAGGTTGCTCAGAGAAGCTGTGAGTGCCCCATCCCCAGAAGTGTTTAAGGACAGGTTGGATGGATCTCTGAGCAACTGGGTCTAGTGAGGATGTCCCTGTCCACAGCAGGGAGGGGCTGGAACTAGATTGTTCTTAAGGTCCCTTTCAACCCAAGTCATTCCACAATTCTTTGATTTTATGATTTTTGGAGCAATGTTGTTACCGGTTGAAGGACGAGCTAAGCTTGGAGTAGCATAATACGATCCTTATGAAACAGGAGCAGAAGGACTGCTGTTTAGGATTGTCATACAATCATCAAATTGTTCAGGTTGGAAAAGATGTCCAAGCTCATCTATCTAATCATTAACCCAACATAGCTAAGTCTACCACTAATCCAGGTCTGCAAGTGCCACATCTACGTGTTTTTTAAATACCTCCAGGAATGATGACTGAACTTCCCTGGTCAGCCTGTTCTAATGCCTGACCACCCTCCCCTGAAGAAATGTTCCTAATATCCAATCTAAATCTCCTCTAACCATTTCCTTTAGTCCTGTAGCTTGTCACTTGGGAGACCAACCTCCACCTGGCTCCTGCCATAGCTACAAGTTTGAGGCACTTGTGGAGGGTGATATGACCTAACCTGAGCCTCTTTTTCTCCAGGCTAAACACCCCCAGCTCCCTCAGCTATTCCTCACTGGAACTTGTGTTCCAGACCCTTCTCAGCTCTGCTGCCCTTCTCTGGACCTGCTCCAGCACCTCAGAGTCCTTGCAGTGAGAGGCCCAGGACTGAACACAGGATTTGAGGTGTGGTTTCACCAGTGCCAAGTACAGAGGCACAATCTCTGTCCTGATCCTACTGACCACACTATTGCTGATACAGGCCAGGATGATATTGGCCTTGGATTAGGTGCCTCTTCCTTTTTTTACATACTAAGGGGGATGAGAGCAGCTTGCTCTGAGCATGCAGCTTCAGCTGATGGTTTGCACCTGGTCACTTAGTGCTGTTTAGGTTATATTATTTAACCTACACCTGACAATATCTTGAAATGAGAGATTTAAACAGAGAAAAACCTGTAACTTTGGCTCTCAGTGAATGCTTTGAATATTTGATAAACTGCCTAGGTTTCTTTGCAACTCTTTAGACATGATCTTTCAGCTTCAGCAGTTGTTTTGGAAAGGGATCTGAGGATAAAGCCCCAGGATATGCCACAGTAACAACACAATTTTTTTCTGTTTCAAAGGATTGATTTATCAGTGAGAGAGAAAACACTGTTGTGATTAAGCTGGTAAGCTTTGGCTTAAGACCTTGGACTCTGTTTCAGTTCTGCTGGAGGCTTTATTTGTAACATCAAGAACATAAAATTTTTGTGCCCTGGTCCTCTATTCATACGAGATGCCCTTTAACTACAAATTCTCATCTATCCAAACATTCCCTAGTGCTTGTACCTCAGTGTGTTTCACCCCCAAACAGAGCAACAGTAAAACGGAAGCAAACCATGAACAGCCTGCAAAGGGAGGTTACAAAGTTGAAGTACCCATTCTACCAAGGGCGGTGGACAAAAACGTACAATGTATCATAAAAGCCTCCTATATCTGTTTTCTGACTGCCTCTGTCTCAGTCTGATATCCCTGTGGGTAATTTCTTACTCCTAAGAACCACCTGCTTGATAAAAAAAGAAATTAGTTAGCAAGATTGCCTGCATTTGTCTTTTTGAAGGGAGTTGCTGAATAGCTCCACATCTGAGTGCACAGTCCAGATTAGGCATAAATCTGGCAACATGAGGAAAAAGATAAGATAGGTAAAATTCTTTACCTCAGAATTGCCCTTTCTCTCTGAGACTTCATGAAGAAAACTTGTGACTGTGTCTGCTTCAGGTAACTTTTTGCAGCCTTAAACCAGCGAGCTCACAGCCTAGTGATGGCAGCACAGGGCACTGGTGGGGACTCAGAGAAACCATGTGGGGATACTGGCTGTCACAAGCACCCTGCTCCCAGAGACTGTGCTGCTGTTCGAACCTGGGCTGCCTGCTTTCACAGTAAGGTGGCTGCTTTTCTAAGAGCTCAATTTCATCCTTCATTTTTTCATCAATAGAATGTCTCAGTGGTGGCTGCAAGGAGCTTTCTTGGCTTTGCTGGTGACCAGTGCTCTGGACATGTGGCTGCCCCTCGGTGCCTGTAGCACACACTGCAACTGGCCAAGTGTGCCAAGGGCATCAGTAAGTTGCATTTGAACAACTGTGTTTAGAAAAGTATAAGATGAAACCCCATCCTCACTGGACCTTTTGTACCAGCCCCACAGAGCTCCCTTTGAAAGGCACTACTCTCAGAGCAAGACTCTCTCCACTAATGAACATTCCAGGTGGCTCCTGGAGCAGCTGGCAAGGAGCTAAATAAAAGACTGGAGTGTAAACACTGGATTGAACATGTCTATTTGGTTTTTATGAGTTTTAACCCTGTGGATTTCCACCATTCTCTAGCTGCTGAATGAAGTAACAATGATCAGTGCAGGACTAAGGTATTCTCTTTACAGTAAACTCGGTTGATTATTTATAGTACCACTGGGAAAAAATTTTGTTTTCCTTAACATGCTTTTTTTTCTTTTTTTTTTTTTTTTTTTTCTCCTGGCAGTTAGCAGAAAGAACAAGAGCACTCAGATTTGTTTGTAAATTTAAAAAAAACATAAAACAAACAAATCAACCTGAACCCTTAAAAACTTCAAATACAAGCTGAAGTAAATAAAGCAGATGTAGATTTCAAACCACAACAAAAATTAATCAAAATATTTCTCCTAACAGGAGATATTATAAAGGCCCATTTTGCATCAATTCAGAATTATGCATTGAAGTAAAAATTGCATCAAGTGAACGAGATCATTTCACAGATTTGGCAGAACAGGCTGACTCATCTGGTACCTTTCTAAATGTATCCATTGTGAAGGGAATGCCTTTTGGGTGGAGCGTTAGTATGTCCAAACTACTCCTCTCTTCTAAATTTCTTTAAGAAAGATGATTGTAGGATTACTGAAAATTATATTTTCTGTCTTCCCTAAAACCTGAAGCCCAAATACTTCTTCAAGTATGTACTGCAGTGTCTTTAAAAGTCAGCATCAGCTTGAATAATAAAATTATAGAATTATAGAATGATTTAGGTTGGAAGAGTCCTTAAAAGTCATTTAATTTCAACTCATCTGCCGTGGGCAGGGACATCTTCCACTAGAACAGGTTCCTAGAGCCGCATCCAACTTTTTCCCACATGTATGCAAAGAGCTAATTCTGACTTTAAGTCAAATTTTATTCCAAATGGTTTTGAAAGTCTTCATGTGAGCAATAGAGTGGGATACCATGCTGCAGCAATCCCTGGACAGAGCACTAAGTGAATAAATCTTGCACGTACCTGGTCTTTCCTGGACTGCTGCTTGTTTGGGGTTTTATATCTCTCTAAAGACCTTTTCTGCTTGGCTGATTACCTGATTAACCAAATTATCACTTTTCCCTCTCAGTTTGGAGGAATAAGTGATATTTCCCTTTGAAAGATGAATTCTGGGCAAACTGGTGCTTTAGATCCAGCAGAGAACATAATCTCATGTGCAGTGATTAGCTCTTCAAGTGAATTACACAGTTAGTTCCACTAGGAAACTCTCTTTATTGGTCATTTCTCTTAGCTGCTCCTGCTTACATGACAAACTTGTAAAGCTACAGGTTTAGATTAGATGATTTGTCTTAGTTTATGGCTGTGCTGCTGTTAATTATCTTAATAGTAATGCAATCTTACCCTTCTTAGTTTTCATATACAACAACCATTTTCTTGCATCTGATATTCTTACTTCATGTTTTTCTCTCTGTTTGCATCTCATTTTTGGATTTTTTTTTTTTTTTGCCAACATAATGACATGCCATTGAAATCAGAGCCAGGACTAATTAGCTCTAGTAATTACCATCTTCCTCTGTCCTGGGGGGGTGGAGCCTCACTCCTTTTCCTACTGTCAGCCAAGCTTTTCATTACTGCAGCCACCCACAGCGTTAACAAATCCTCTTGGAACAGTGGGCTGTTTCTGTGCCCACCTAGACTATAGGGATGGTCTTCTCTCAGCCAGTGGATCTCCTCCCTCTCCTCTCCCTGAATCACAGACATAACAGCCAATGCAAGCTGCCAATGTACATTTCAAAATTTCTCTTGTTATGATTACTTATGACTCCTTTCCACATCCAATTAGAAAAATATTTTCTCTCAAATACCACTCAGATTTCTGCCCCTTGTTTCTCTTTCCCTACAGTTTTCATTACTCTTCTCCCCACTGTAACATTCTAATTGCCTCCTTCTTTCTCCCTGCTTTCTGGGTATCCCCCCTTGCACTAAATCATAACTGTGCTTGCCTCATGTTTGCATCTTATCTCTTGTAAGGATCAAAAGTAAAATGAACAAGAAGGATACATGACTGTTGAGAAGCTCCACATCCAATGTCCCAGAGAACACCTGCTTGTGGCATCAATGCCATTTGGAGTCAAGTATGTGCTGGGGGAGGCAGATCTGGGGACCTTGTTCCTTGTCACGCTGTAGATTTACTGAGAATCATTTCAGGATTGTGGTGTCCCATTATTTGTCTATGCTTTGCTCATGCTACTAAATATTTCTTTTATATTGATTGAAGCTTAACACCATTTTGTTAAAAGGGATTTTTACCACTCAGTTATGAGAAAGGAATAGCATTTGTCTTATTTGCTTGTTGAAACATGGCATAGCTAGGATTGTCTTTAGCATTAGCTACAGATGGCTAATTCTTCCTTCTCTTTAAGACAACCAGGGATAGGAAGGCAGTTATTTTTGTGCACTGACAGTATTCCTTTCTCTTTGGCTGCTGGGGTTAAATGTCAGAATTTGGTTTTGATTTCTGACTGCTGTGTATCATTGCTCTTCTCCCACCACTGCTAGCTTTTTTCCTGACAGATATTACAGCTACATGACATCAAAGAGCTTGATCTGTTTCCTGAAACCTCAGTGAGCCATGCAAATGCTCTCAATTATCTGCAATAATCTGCAGATGCCATGATTTTCAAGACCCAATCTGAATTTCTTCACTGGTAGAAGAGTTTCCCTGTATGGTTTGTAATTGTACTGGATCAAGGGTAAGGCCTTCTAGGGATAATTGGCACTGCAGAAGAGCTTCTGATGTTTTCTGTTAGGAAAGTGACATTTGAAGACTTATGCCATTAACTAGAAGATAAAATGGAGATAAATGACCTATTTTTTAAAGACAATTAGATTCAGTTTTGGCATTTACATATATTTATGTCATACAAGCAAATTAATTTAGATAAAAATAAAGCAATTTGTCAAAGATGATGGCATCATTTCAGATTGGAGTCCAATAAAGAGAGGCTGCTTGTGGCAAAGCATCTATGTCATGTGCTTGGCTAGCCCTGCTTATCTGTATTCTTGGAGAGGAGAGGCCAGACCATGAAGGGAAACAAATAGGCTTGTTTCCACAGATGTCAGTTGATCTGTGGGCTGGGTTTGGGTTTGTTTTGGTTTATTTTTCCCCCACATACGCTGGCCTAGATCTAGATCTTTACTACAGGATTTTCAGAGGCAGAATTTGATAATTTTTGTCCCCATCTGGATAAAGAGGCATTTTGAACCTTAGGGTGGATGCTGCCTCTTAAACCAGCTAATCCTGGAGAGAAGGTGTGTGTTTGTACAAGGCCTCTTCCCTTTGCCTCCCCTCCTCAGGCTGCATTCTCCACCCTAGAGGGATTCAATGTCCATCAACTACTCCTACAAGCATTGGCCACCACTGTCACGTGCTTTGTGACATAGGAGTTTAGAAGTTCAGATAATGTACAGGATGGCACAAGAAATGCAGAATCTGAAGTTTCTTGGACTTCCTTGAATCTTGGAGGGGCAGCTTTGTTTCATGTGCTGAAATAGAGGTGGTGGTTTCAGATCTGGGAGCTTCAAAAATACGTTGCAATTGTACAGAGCTTAGTCTGGAGCTAATCCATGCTTAAGGCTGTTACTGCAGGTGAAATTACTCTAGAGACCCATCTGATCTGCCATGGCCCTCATACACCCAATTGGATGGCGAACTTTAGGCCAATTAATAAATTTCCTCAATCAGGTTGCTTCTTTGTAGCTAATAGAGGTATTCATATCTCCAGGTTAGGCACACACATTCAAATATCTTCCTTAATTAGTGTCTGTGATTCCTTATATCGGCCAAGATCTAGTGAAAAGATTCAATTAACAATGAAGTCAAAGCAGCATATTTCCAATTCCTTTTATTATCTCACCAGGGAGCATTTGTATCATTAATTAATGAAATTATTATCTCAAATCAGCTTTCAGAGTGCTTGAGAATTTTACAAGTATCACAGTGTAAGTATAACAAAAGGAAGAGACCAACTCTGACAGTATAGTTAAACCTTCAGAATGTATAGGTTAGATCATAGAGAATTTAATTTAACATTCTCTAAAGAGTTTCACAGATCTTTTTCTGCAAGATATTTTCTCCCTTATCCATCTATTTTAGAGCTGGGATTTTGCACTTCTTTTCTAGCTAGTTCATTTTTATCCTCAAGGGCACACTGTATTTTTAAATTTCTGAATCTTCCTTTCACTTCCAAAAATAGCAAAAACCTCTTTGGGAGAAATATGTTCTTTATTTTGAATTGTCAGAATGAGTAAATAATACATCCTGGTGTTGTAATTTATGTCAGCAGGTGTATAAACCCCTGAACTGGAGAAACAGACTCATTTTTAACATAGTGGAGGAGGAAAGAGACTGTTTAAACTCCTGTTTTCCTTCTCAGACCTTGAAAACTTACGTGCCTCTGCATATTAAGGGACAGATATTGTGATATGCAGCCAGTCCTGTGCAAAGCTGAAAATGTTACCTAATATTTGGTCTCAACAAGCAGTTATGGGTCATTCTGGTAGTCATCACTTGTACCTGCAAGTCTGTGGGTTTCTGATCAAGACCCTTTCTCTGCCTGTGAAACTACAGATGGGTGAAACAAACCCTGCTCCCACTGCATCTCTTCCCTTAAAAAAAATCTATTGTAGTTTAGAGCCCTTGACTTATAAATTTTTGCAACTCTGGAGTGCATTTGTAGCAAAAATCACAGAACAAGAAGAAATCCCTACCTTCAACTTATTGGGAGTGAGGCAAGACTAGCACATCACATGTCAGATTCTTTATTATCTGTAAGGGAAAAAAATCCCAGACAGTACTGGCTGGCTGAATCTTCCCAGACCAGGGCTAATTTTTGCAATACAGCTGAACTGACTGATGATGGAATGGCCAATATTTGATGTGGTGTTGCTGTCAGTGGCACGGCAGTAAAGCAAAGCAATAAGGAACAGGGCCAGCACTCAGCTGAGCAACATTTGTAAAGCTAATTCTACAGCTTTACAGTTGCTGAGAAAACATGTGCTTTGATGTGCTAAATTAGCATGTAAACTCAAAGCCAAAGGTTTAAAACACTCAGCATTGCTAAATAGCGTTACGGTATTTAGCACACGGAAATGACCTTCAAAGGAATAACAAGAGCATAATTGGAACTGAGCAGAACTTTTTGTGAGTAGAAAATGTATCTGGTGATGGCATTTTCCCTGCCTCGTGTCACACAGGCAAATCCAGTGCGGGCAGATGGCCTCTGTTATCCCAGGATAAGATGGAAGAGCCCGGAGGCTGGCGGGCACAGCGCTGTAGCTGGGGAAGGCTGCCATGTGTGCCCGCGTCCCTGGGCAAGAGCTCAGCACTTCGTGTGTGCTGGGCAGGCAGCTCTGCCAGGACATTGCCTGTGGAACTAACTGGTTATTTAGATCTAGCCTGGAAGTGGTTTTTGTGAGCTGCAGACTTCCTCTGAAGGAGTCCTGGGGCTCTGGGCATACCTGGAGGAATGGAAAGAAGTGCGTGCATGGACACTGAAGGGAGTCGTTAGCTTATTGCTGCGATCTTGGCTTGTTTAAAGGGTTTTTAATGGCTGCTTTTTGTTGAAACAGTTCAGCAAACTTACTGTTGATACTTTCTGATAAAAGGGTTCTCATGAGCCTCAGCTCAGCCAGGCATTTCAAGACAGGTTGAAATCTAAATCCTTTAGAAAGGCACTGGTACATTGATGAAGTCAGAAGGTGTAAACACTTAATGTCCTTAATGCTTAAATAACCAAATCCTGTGGCATGGAGTTGCACGTTGTGAAATATCTACCTGTGAGACAAGTGCCCAGACATGGGTATGCAGTGCTTCCTTAGATGCCCTTGAGCACCCAAGATACAGGGCAAAAAAAAACCCACAAGAAGGCTGGCATCCAGCAGCAGCCAGAGGCCCAGGGGTGTATGCTTGAAATGCACGTGTGATTTCTCACCTCCTTGCACAATCACAGTGGTGTAAACTGAAACAAATTGTAGTGTGTTGAAAGTGGATTGTAAAGTGAGAAGTATACTTATGAGAGTATGTTTTTGTTGCCAATTCTCAAGATACTTTTTAGATATATTTGTCAGTAAGTTTCTAAGCAGCAATCTTAAAGCCCCTAAAACCTTCCCCACTTTCCTTTTTGATGCTACAGGGCCATCCCATAAACTACTAGGGAAATCTGTTACCATTTTCTGGCAATGTTACTCTGTTTTATAATAGAAGAAAAAATGTCTGCACCTGCCTATTCTGCCAAGAAGTCTGTAAAAGGCTCAGAAAACTTAGAGGAACAGCATTATTAATTGATTTGCCAAAGACAACTCTTACAGACAGAAAATACGCTTCTGTATTTCTGAAGTATCTTATAAGGATTTTAATTCTGCTTCAAAATTCTCTCAAGGAGAGAAGTGGTGGAGGGAGATATTCATGTTACTGGTAAATAGAGGCATTCACACAAGCAAAAAAAACACTGGAGGTCTTCAGTGTCTGATTTTAATCAGTAGTGATTAAAGTCAAGGGAGAGGCAGTGTGACAACATGAATGGCTGTTCATGCTTTCCTAAAGTTCAAGGTCTCTAGAATTTACATTGTTTTAAGCACCTCCAGGTCAATTACATAAAAATGGACAATGCTTGCAAGATTGTGTAAGATGCTTGTTATCAAAACAAGGGAAGAGGACAAAGACTCTTCACTCAATGGCAGCAAAAGTCAGCTTTGAAAGGCTTTGCCCTTGTGCTGGAAACCCTGTATGCTGGCTGCCTTCTGCAAGAATTGTAGAATGGTTTGGATTGGAAAGGGTCTTAGAAGATCATCTAGTCCAGGAAAACCAAGATCATCTAGTCTAGAGAAGTGATGATTCCATCTTGCTCTTTGTTTGGTAGAGGCCCTGCTGCTGACAGCAGATGTACTGTGAACAGCTCGGGCAAGCCACTGGACTTCTGAACCCAGTGCTGGTGATTCACCCTCGTTTGGCAGCCAGAACCATAACTGGAGTAGAAACAAAAAACAACCCAGGAAAGGGTTTTAAGCAAAAAACTCTAGCTCAGCAAAGGTTGTTTAAACAGTCATTGGAATATCAAATAAATATGGTGAAATATTTTCTTGCTAAAATGTTATTTTCAGTAATTGCATATTTTATCTTTAACAGGTAGTTGTGTTTGTTACCTGTCTGATTTTTCATTCAGACTTGAACTGTAGCAGCTTATTTAAAACTGCATTTATTATTTTTCCTATGCAGGTTGCATAAATGAGTGTCAATAGGAGCAGTATGAAAATGAATCAATTTGTAATTACAATAGCATTAAATATATTTTGCAAGTGTCTGAATGGAAAACATTTCACATGAAAAATTAATTCCACCCACTTGAAAGAGGAAATCAAAGCTGTGCTTTAGTCTCTTCTCTTTAAAAATAGCTGATAGTCAGCTTTTTTTTTTTTTTTTTTTTTAATATATATTTTGGAAATGAAAGCCAATGTTCTTTCTTTAAAATAGAATTATTTAATGAAACAAGAATAAAGTCAGTGTTGGAAAAATTTAACAGCAGACTTCTGGAAAATTTAGCTTGAACAACAAAGCACTGGTAAATAAGTTTAGTTGGTGAATGAACCTGAAAAGAATTTCCGAAACAAACAAAGAGCAAATGAAGTATCCGTAAATATTTTGTGCTGCTGTCCAAGCCTTGTCTACAAATCTGGACTTTGTTTCATGCAAACATAGGATATTCTACTCCCATGTGTGTTACAAACCCATCCCTGCTTAATTTTTTCAGAGCTCTTCTCTTCATTGGTGGTTGAGAACCCTGTCCTCTTCAGAGGAAGCAAAAGATGTTTGAAGATGGAATCTAGTTCAGAGAACAACGGATATTAAATATAGCATGAAATTAAATAAGGTAACTTTAATTTAAGAGTGAAAATATCTTTAGAAGTTAGTTGTTCTAGGTATGTGAAGATGGAGTCTGACTCAGCACAAAATGAAAGAAAACTGATTTATTTTTACTGAGATCCTCAACTCAGAAAACAAAGATCTTTTGAGGGCCAACTCTCAAACCAGTTTTTGTTCTCACTGACAAAATTGCAGATAGAGAATGACACAATAGGCATGTCAGAAATGAGAAGCTACCGTTCAGCTGAGGACATGGAAACTTTAGAGTTCATGGATGTCTTTTTAATGTATTTTCACTGAAATGCTTTTTGAAGCATTCCCACTGAAGATTAGAGGAGAACCAGATTGTCCTTTTTGCAGGAGTTTGCAAATCACTAAAATTTATTTTTAACTAAAACTATCAATTTCCCACAAAAAATAGCCAAGAAATACTTGGAAAATTTCTTATGTGTTTCAGTTTAGGGGTAACACTAAAACGTTTTGAGTAACTTTTGCTTTTTAATACCATGGCATTGCAAAACCAGATGTCATCTCAGGCTGAAAATTCAAACCTGGTAGTTTGAAAAGTATTGAAAGAACTTGATTGGCAGAATGTCCTGAGAGGACTGACTTTCTTTCCTTTTCTCTTTTTTTGCCAAGTGAAATTTCACTGCAAGTGATATGTGCCTACATAAAGGTTCTGGTTTGTCAAAACATTTATTTTCCCATGTAAAATCTTTCTAGAAAAATGTTTGACTGGTACCAGTCCTCAAGACTTGTAGATCAGCAAAACTTTAGGTGCTTACATCTCATATAACCACTGCATAATGCATGATTTAAAGAAGATCATATTTTACAATTTTTTAAGACTGACAGGATGCACTGCGGAGATTTTCAGGTTTGGCCTGAAAATTCTAGTTCTGTTAACATACCCTGTGCCAGTAATGTCCTTCCTTTGCGGTTTCAGATGCATTCTGGCCAGACAGAAGTCCATAGCTAAAATTTCTCAGCTTATGGTACAGGCTAATATTTAAAAAATGAAATGATGCAACTTCATTTGTGCCCACATGAATTTACATGGGAAGCTATATTTGGGGCATTTTTTTCTGCCTTAGCTGTGTTTTGACAGCTATGTACCACAGATTCATCTGCAGCAATCTGTGTCCAGATCACTGCTGAAAGCAGCATGCCCTTTGTATGTGTATGGAACCCAGGAGAAGTTACTGGAAAACAACAAGAATGGAAGAAAAGAAGGTATTTACACAAATTCCCACTTGAGGTGAAGTTTTCTCATGTGTGCTTGTCCTTGCCCAGATATTGATCCCTGTTCCCTGGTTAGTTGTTGGCCATGGGTAAAGTACATAGAGGCAAGAACAGATCACTTTGTCATCACACAGACTGTGTTCCAAGTGGTGAGGTTTGTGAAAGGCATCAAGAAAAGGCTGCAGACCTCCAGATGGAGGGACAAGCAGAGCAGGTTATGTGGAGCAAGCTGATGCTCTCTGTTCCTCAGTGGGGTCTGGGGAGCAGGTGAAGGACATTGCACAGGTCACTAAGAAGGAGAAAAAGGAGGATCTAGTGAATCACAGAATCACTTAAATTGGAAAAGACCTCGAAGATCTAGAAGGTCCATTAGGCAGGCACTGCCAAGTCCACCACTGTGACCATGACCCTAAGCACCATATCTAAATAAAGCAGTTTAAAGGCCCATACAGACACTAGTTTGGTGATATATGCCAGCTAATGTGAATTGGTCAAGAAAAGTCATGTTAAAACATTTATATGGCTGATTAAGGGAAATTAAAAGGTGTAATATATCTTGACCTGAGCACGACTTTTGGCACTGTCGTGCATAAGCAAGTTAGGGAATGATCTAGATGCAATAATGATGAGTGGGGTGAATAATTGCATTAAATTTGCTCCAAAAACTGTTAAGAATAATTCCATCTTAAATTAGCAGTGCATTTTAAGTGGAGTCTTGTGGAGGTCTGTCTGTTTTACTCAGTACAGACATGAATGTCTTGGAAGATGGAATCTGATGAATGCTTATAATCCTCTTAAAATAAAAAAAATTTGATAAGAATTGGAAGTATTTTGATGGGCCAGATTTTAATTTAAAATAATCTAGATATTTTGGAGAAATGATCCAAAATCAACATGAGGGAGTTCAACCAAGGCAAAAGCAAAGAACTGTGGTTAAGAAAGCAAAAAGTAAAAGACAGCTATCAAATGAGAAATATCTGCCAGTGCAGCTGTGCTGTGAAAAAGCATTTGAGAGTTGGAGTGGAGTACAAGCTGGATCCTTTCTGGGAGTGTATTACAAAAGTGTAATGTGCAAAGAACATGGAAATAAGTGTATGTCTCTTCACTGTGCTGGTGAGACCTCAGTTGGAGTACTGGTACCAATCTGTAAAGTAGAATGAGAAGGTGTAGGAAACATACAGAAAATAGTAGTGAGAATGCTAAAAACTTTGGGTTGTATAAGAAAACCCTGAACAAATTATCCTTTTTTTTCTAGAAAAAAAGGTCAGTGAGCAGAAATTGCAACCTTTTCCAGCATTTAAACCGATACAACATAGAGTGGTGATCATTATTCTCTGTAACTGAGCTGTAGGGCAGGAAGTAACCAGCTTAACCAGCAAAAACGACATAGAGATGTGAACTGGAAAAGGTCACTTTGGGAATTTGTTGGATTACTGTTTTAGGACAGTATTACAGGTGGTTCAGGCCAGTGTCTACTAGGGAGGTTTTCCTGGTGGTTACTTACACCTATGAGGGAGCAGAGGAAGGTTTTGAACAAATCAACTTACAGAGTATCACACAGCCCTGAATTTGTTGATTAACATTACCTCTCGGGGATTCTTTCTTCAGAAGCAGATTTGCAAAGATATGTTATCTGCCTTCTTATCACACACAGACTGATGGACTGAGCAGAAGAAGGTGCCTGTGGGTGAAGACCTTGGTACACAATGTCTCAAAACACCTGCTGCTTGGGTGCACAGAGACATCAGTGTGCACTGTTCTTGTCTGCCTGTCTCTAAATGGGCACAGTCCCTATGAGAGCAATTGCTTTGACTATGCAGATTCTACATTTTAACTGGGACAGAAAGTAATCTTTGCAAATATCCTCAGCTAAATATAATCAGGAATGGAATAAAAATCTCCATCAGCAAACTGGCATTGCCAGTTGCTACCCGGAGAAATACATTCTTTGTCTGGCATATTCTTACATCCTGTGCAGAACTGCTTAATCTTCCCCCTTTTGAAAATGTGGAACAATTTTAATATCCTTTGGTAATATGTGGGGATGCCCCAGATACCTAATAATCAGGTTTAAAAAGTAATAATTCAGAGGTAATAGTGGCAGAGAGTTGGTTTCCAAGTTGTCAAGGCCTGAGGCTAGTGTTTGATGACAAAACTTACCTGAAGTCCTTCCTTACATGAAGTCTGATGCAATGATCTTCTCTGCTGCCTGGGAGTAGGGCAAACTCTTGCCCCAAACAACATCAGTAATTGGGCTCATTAACCTTGGGATCAAGCCAAAGTTCAGTACTCTGGGGTATAACTGTCTTACACATTGGTTCAGTGATGCCTTGTGAATGTTGTTGTCAGGCAGCAGAGGAAATCAATTTTGAAGCAGAAGGATTACAAGCTCATAAATCTGGGATGTCCTAATAACACAGTCTGCAAGGAAAAGTTAATAGAAGTGAGTTCCTTTTCTTTGAGGTTGACTGTAAATAGCCATAAAATCTCTTAGCATGTGTCCTGGATTTATGAACAGAGAATATGAACCTGTCCTGCTCCAACTTATACCATATTTCATTTGAGAGCAGGGGGATATTTCGCCAGATAAATCAATGGGTAGTTCCTCTGATCCTTGTCATTGTACAGGCCTTTCTGTAATACAGTTGCAATCCTATGATCTTTTGTGTTCTTTTCTGCTCTACAGGGTGAGGACTGAGCAGCTGAATGTTGGCTTTGAATATTCTAATCAACAAGACATTCCTAAAAGAAATATTTGTGTAAATTTTATGTGTGAAGGTCTCTTAAAATAAAGCAACTTTCAGGGCTAGACCTATACTTTTTCACATTGGCTGTAGGTCTCTCTCCAGACCAATAAACTAAGATCAGTTTAGTGTTCAGTAGTTAAAGTAGAAATACTCCTTTTGGCATCAGGGAGACTTTGAATTGAGTCCTTGACAGGATATTTTTTAAGTATAGAAAATTATCAGTTGGTTATTTACGCTCTACTGTATTGTAAATCAATTTGATGGACAAGCTGCTGTGTGAATAAGTATTACAGAAATATTGAATACAAGTGAGGTTAGAGGCTACAGAAAAAGCAAGACCTGAAGGCATACTGGGAAAAAAAAAAAAAGATTGCTTCTTGCTTTAATGGAAAATTTTATGGATTTCTGTTGAACAGTGACAGTTATGTGCTATTTCCAACATTTAGAACAGGTAAAGAATACATTTGTATTTGAACTTCGGTAAATTCTTTGTTTAAACCGTAAAAATTGCCATCAGATCAAAATATTTTTCCAAGGACTAACTCAAAAATCATCTATACTGTCTGTACTCCTTGATACTTTGCAAACAAGGACTTTTAGTTCAGAATTGCCTTTAGATTGTAAAGACACACAAGTTCTGCTGAATGGAAAATCCAGTCATCTCACAGGAAGCTATATAATCTTTCTCACAGGAAGCTATACAATCTTGGCAGCAGGCTCTGTGAGACACTCTTATAGTTCCTGCTTGCACTTCCACTAAGGGCAAAGACATTTTTTTTAATTAGAAGAGTCCACCCAAGAAAACCCTTCTGCATGTGCAGAAACACATCTGTACTCAGGAGAATGCTGACGTGTACTTTGAGCTAAGTAGATGTTTTGGCAATACCTGCTTCAGTGGGACCTGAGGTTAAGCTTGATGTTAGGGAAGTGACATAAGAATATTTTCAATATATATGTTTTGGTATGGGATATATGGATTTACTTCAGGATTTGATTTCATGTGAAGCCTGTCATTTTGGAAGAACTGAGAAGAGCCTCTCCTCTTCCTAAACACATTTGCAAACACAGAGGGCCAGGGCCATCCCACTGAGCTTAATGTACCTTACAGAGGAAGAACGCAGGAGGCTGGTCTCTCTCTGGTGGCATCCATTTAAAGTTGACTCTCTCTTCAGAGGGTCTAATTTTCACCAGTCTGGGTGGTGGAATCTCACACTTTGTAGCTGAAGTCAAATGAAATCTTGTGAACTGATCAGCTCCGGTGTTGGTGTAAAGGATAGAACAACATGGCACATCCTCACAAATCTCTATTTAAACCTAGGAAATAAACTGCAGCCTTACAGCCCAGCTGTGTTCTCTCGGGTCTGAGACATGAAGAAGAAACAGCAAAAATGTCCTGAGAGAAGGCTAACAATCATATAGTGTGCTCAACAACAAAGCCTGGCAGTTAAAACCAGAGGTTCATTGCAGCCTTTGAAAATCTCATGCTTCTCAAACCAAGCTCAAAACTTTGTAGGAAATGGCTCATCAATCTAACTTCCTCAAGGCTGGTAATTACTGACTGTTTTTCAATGCCAGTGACCTAATTAGAAGCTTTTAGCAACAGCACAGAAGATGGCCCTGAACATGATGAGCCCACAATGCTTCTAGGCTACATTATGTTTGCATGGTCCCCTGCCTGCACATGTTGCTCAGCCAACATGCCCATAAGCCATGTTGCTGTATTTGCACGGTGCTAAGGCCAGTTTTAAAGGCACAGCCTCTCAGTAGGTCTCCCTGGTCTCTTTGTGCTTGCTAAAAGTAGGTGTGTGGCTTCTAGACAGCCTGGATTGTAAGCAGCTGTGCTGATTTTGGCTGGGGTAGAGTTAATTTTCTTCACAGTGGCTGGTTTGGGGCTGTGTTTTGGATTTGTGCTGAACACAGTGTTAATAATAAAGAGATGTTTTTATTATTGCTGAGCAGGGATTACACAGAGTCAAGGCCTTTCCTGCTTTTTGTACTGCCATGCTGGTGAGGAAATTAGGGATGCGTGGGAGGTTGGGAGGAGACACAGTCAGGACAGGTGACCCAAACTGACCAGGTGTCCAGGCCATGTGACATCATGCACAGTATAAAAAGTGGGGGAAGAAGAAGGAGGAAGGGGTGGGGGACATTTGGAGTGATGGCATTTGTCTTTCCAAGTCACCCTTATATGTAATGTGGCCCTGCTGTCCTGGAGATGGCTGAACACCTGCCTGCCCATGGGACGCAGTGACTTAATTCCTTGTTTTGCTTTGCTTGTGCATGTGGCTTTTGCTTTCCCTATTAAGCTGTCTTTCTCCCCTCCCATGAGTCTTCCAGCTTTTATGCTTCTGATTCCCTCCCTGATGCTGCTGGTGAGGGAGTGAGTGGGCGGCTGTGTGGGGCTTGGTTGCTGGATGGGGCTAAAGCATGACCACAGCATCCATCTGACTGTGGGCATAGCCTACAAGACCATAACAACTGAAAAGTGCATAGTGTTGGATCCTGCTGTTCTGTGCTAGGGCTGGACAAGTCACCAGCTGTAGTTTTATGGTGTAGTGTGGAGTATGAAAACATGAAAGCTCCTTTCCATTATCTTGCCACTGTAACTCCACACATGTGGACCTCTGCAGAATAGTAGCTGGACTGTGGCAAAGTCCTAAAGAAACTTAATGAGGATCTCTCAGCATTTGGTTTGATTTTTTTTTTAGGATAAAACATCCTAAACTTCTGAAATATTTTGCATCCTGCTAAAAACAGAAATCTGACATTTCTCGCAGTGTGAGAACATTGAGAACAAAGCATCTACAAAATGTTTGAGGAAATAAGGAAGATATCAACAATAGAGGAAGGAAGAAACCTCCCCAAGGGAACTGACAAGAGTACCTCACTCCTGATAACTGTATAAACCCCCAGTCCACATGAAAATTACTGGGCAGGTGACAAAGAGATTTGTCCTGACAAACTTCAAAATTGATGGCTGGTGTTTGAGCCCTGCTGGTTTGAGTTGCTGCGTGGAAAGATTGAAGCTGCAGTCATTAGAAGGAATTGAACAGATTTAGATGAAACAAACAGGTGCTAGAGAACATTGCAACATTTTATTTTGGTTTACATACTGATGCTTTGAAATGTCTACCACTGAGTCACAAAATAGAATAATTTTCCTAGATAAACTTCCTCAGTTTTGTTGTTTAGGCTGTTTTATTTACAGCGCAACAGATACTGATACTGTTGTCTGAGCTGTGATGATTTGAGCACTAGGGAAAACATTCTGTAAATGTTTTCTTCTCTTTTCCCCATCTCAGTTGAAATACTAGTAATTTCCAATAACCTTCAGCACATTCTTACTCAGCATGTATTTCTTTGTATGGTTGTAAATGCCTACATTTCCATTTGTGGTGTTTCAACACTCTCTACCTCACCTTTGAAAAATCTTTTAAGGCAACTTGGAAATACATTCTTCAAAATGTATTTGGAATATCTTTAACTTCCAATTTTGCCTCCAATCTCTTTTCTATATGTTTAAAAACCCAATAATTTCCCTACTCTTCCAGCTTGCTGATTGATTTGTTTTTCTTCAGATACTGTCTGAAGGTTGTATAATGAAGCTAAAATGAATTCAACTTCCATCAGTCTCCCTTCCCTTTGGAATCCTACAGCTACTGTATTCACTTCTCAAGCATCTGAATCTAAGATGGAAGGAGGTTTCCAAACAGCAATTTATCTAAATGTGTCCTTGTCCATAATTTCTGTGTTTGTGCCTGTCTCTGCCTCATAGAGTTTACACAAGGGGCAACTGGGTAATGTATCTGGAAATAGAAGACAGATATTTTCTTCACAAAAGTATACACCGTACTCGGTACCTTTATGCTTTTTGTAGTAGCTAAAATGGTAAAATAATGACAATGCAAATGATTTCTTCTTATTATTAAGGGAATAAAAGTAATAATTATGGATTATTTTGCAGAGTTTTGTAGATATAGAGTGTATGTAAAGTATTATAACTACTGCTTTTGCTGTTGTTTTGCATAAAGATAACAAGTTATCAGTTTTGCATCCTTTTTACGTTAAAAAAGTGCTTGTAGAATACTATAGACATTCTGAAATGCATATGGGAGAAGTTCATTTCCCCCAGTTTTTGACCATGAATCTAAAGATAGAGGGGAAAAAGCTGAGTTTTGAAATGTAATTGAAAAGGTATAATGGTGAAAAAGTTCCCTTTTAGTGATGCATTCTTGTTGTGGAAAAAAGGGAAATCTATCCCAGCCAAAACCAGGGCAACTCTTTTCTTTATCTTCAAATTTCAGAAATAAATCTGTAAGTCTGAAGACTTGCTATTCTATTCAATGAGCAGTTCATCTATCCAATAAGTGACACAGTTTCCTAGTAGAGATTTTTATTGCTCAGAAGCAGCTCTTCAGCAGCCACCAAACCTAGCTGGCCTCTCTCTGCCAAGACTAAACTTCCAAGCCTGGTGTTATCTCCCAATGGAAGGGAAAAGGACAGGATAAACCTATCAGGTCAGTCATGGCCCTTGCAAGTAGAGACCTTTAAAGTGGTTTAGCTTACTAGGCAGACAATGGAGAATATGAAGTGCATCTTTAATTTATTACTTTGATATCATTTGCTGAGCAAAAATGTATGTCTATGTCATAAGTATTTCACCAAGATTCATATCAAGCATCTGCTGGAAGGCTTCCAGTGTTTTAATCTGATGACAGTTTGCTTAGTCCCTGCCTATTATTAATGCTCTGGTCTATTAGAAGTGTCAGAGTGTATCCTGTGTTGTTCTGGGCAGTTTGGGAGCTTTTAAGAGAGCAGAATGATTACCTCATATCCAATAATATTTCCTCTTTTTCCTCTTTTTAGGAAAGCAAAAGCATCTTTAATGTTTGTGATTTGGATTTGGTCTCTGCGTGAGCTGGGGTGGATCTGGGTGTCTGTGGTTTTATACGTGCTCTTCCTTTGCTCAGCCAATGAGCCACGTGTGGTGAGACACAGTAAGCTAAGAGCAAGAGAAGGAGCTTGGAGTATTCACCTTTGTCAGGCTTCATCCCCAGTCCCTTTTCCAGTAGCTGCCCACCTGTGTTGGGTATGAACAAAGATATCCCTGAGTGTGTCCCCAAATCCCTCTCTGCTTAGGGGATATGAATCATCTGCTTGCTATCCTTTGAGAATACCTGGAAGAGAAGAGCAGGATCAGCTAAACGAAATCTGGTCTTCTGCTTCCAGGCAGTTCTTAGCAGACTGAGCTGTAGGCTGCTGCGAGCTCTGGTGGTGCTCACCAGGACAGTGCAAGTTTAGCTGAAACTTGGAAACAACTTGGTTCAAAGCAGTTTTATCTTACTGAAGGGAACCCTCTGCCAGAATGCATACCTAATGTTCATCACAACTTTACTGCTCTTTTTTCAAAAATACCTTGTTCAGCTTCTACCCTCCACTCTTTCCACATGAAGAAGTCACAGAAGGGTCTCCCTGATAATTTGTGACCAAAAACATCAATCCACCTGTCAGCAACTCTGACCAACATGACGGAATGGTGAGAAGAGCGTGAAGTCGAAGCAGCATTGCCAAACTAAGCGTTAGCCTAAAGGATGTGAGTGGTGTGTCCCCACATTATAGAAACATTTTTACATCATTTGCCATCTGAAGCAAAGAAGTTTTTGTTTTTGTGTTGTTGTTGGGTTTTTTTATTGATGTTGTTTTGTATTTTTTTTTTTCTAAAAGCCAGCAACTCTTTTGCAAAAGAGCATGGTCATGGTGTAAGTTCTTGTGTCCATTTTAGGCCGATGGACTGGCCAAAAGGCTTTCTGCACTGAACGCTTTCTGGTGTATTTTATAGTGAATAGGATGAAGAGGTTCCAAATTTGGATACATGTCTCAGTCACAACCATACATGACAGATCCTATTTTGGAGGGGCACTTTGACTGAGAACATTGGAGTGAGCTGTGGTGGTGGGGGAGGCCGTCTGGAAGAGTCAATATGAGTATGCACCCTTGAATGGAGGAGGACCTGGTGATGATCCCAGTAGAGCATGTAGTGACCTCTGAAAGCTGTAGGCATGGAAAGAAAAAGCAGGTGGTGGAAAGATGCTCAACAGCAGGGTATCTTTTCTTAGTTTCATAATATTGATAAACTGCCGACGTTGGTTCCCAGCAGAGTCTACAGCATGGTGCTGATAAAGATTTGGCATAAACAGTTCTGCTACACACTGGGAATCCCCAGGACCTCTAGGAACTCCAGTATTACTACTCCATCTGTGAGTTTCAAAACACAGACATACAGAAAATAAATGGCAACAGCTTTACAACTGTAAACAAACTGCATCTCTGATTTGTCTAATCAGGTAGTTATGTCTGTGTTTCAAAACATCAGTAAATCAACACTATGGCAAGTCTGTAAATTCCAAGGCTTCTGCTCTTTTCTTTAAACTTTTGCTCCTAACCTGTGTTATACTTTGCCAAGCACAATCCTGACAGAAGCGTTCTGCTGGAGCGCTGCTATGCAGAAAATAAGAGAGAAAGCTGGAGTAGCTGCAAATATCATAGAATCATAGAATATTTTGGCTTGGAAGAGACCTTAAAGATCATCAAGTTCTAAACCCCTGCCATGAATAGGGACACCTTCCGCTCTACCAGGTTTTTCAAAGCCCCACTGAGGTGATCACCCTTGCCTTGAACACTGCCAGGGATATGTTATCCACAACTTCTCTACCAACCTTTGCCAGAGTCTCACCATCCTCTGACTAAAGAACTTCTTCCTAACATCCAATGTAAACGTCTTCTCTTTTAGTTTAAAAATATTCTCACTTGCCCTGTCACTACATGACCTCCAACTCTCTTTGTAGCCCCCTTTAGGTACTGAAAAGCTGTTGTAAAATATCCCCAGCATCTTCTCCAGGCTGAACAACCCAGACTCTCTCAGCCTCTCCTCATAGGAGAGGTGGGCCAGCACTCTGGTTGGCTTTGTGGCCCTGTGGTGGTTTGGCCCTGGCTGGACACTGGGTACCCACCAAAACCACTCTTATCAGTCCCCTCCTCAGCTGGACAGGGAAAAGAAAACAGAAGGCTCATGAGTTGAAGTAAGGACCAGGAGATATCAATCACCAATTACTGTCAGGGACAAAACTTAGGGAAATTCCCCCAGCATTTAGTCTTGTGTGTTCTTGTTCAAGTTAAATCTATCTTCTCACGCTATAATTACCAGGAGAAATAATTGGCAGAGAACAATTCTTTTGTTACATTTTTGTCTTTCTTCTTCTTGAGAGTTGTCTTTGTGCAAATTATAATATTAATAGGTCTCTTCCTTGAACATCTAGATGTTTATGTGTACAAATACATTTTAGCCTTCAGCTTCTTCTGGACTAACTGTGGCTACTAAACCAAAACTTTTCCACTAGGTTTGGGGGAAACTTGTCCAACGTGAAGTGACTATTGCCAAATCCTTATAATACTTTCAAAGTATTTTTTATGTTTGAGTTTAGAAATACCTCTTGTATTTGAAAAAGACAATTTCTGAAGGAGTATGACAATTAATAAAAATCATCTTGAAGATCACTCACATGGGTATGTGAATAACACCACAACTACTATATTTTTTAACAAATGCACTTTCTTTGCTTTGAAGTGATTCCTCATCTCTCCTTCCTGCAAAAAATCCACACCCTACAGCTAATATAGATAGGGGTTTTTTTGCCAGAAATCAAACATTAGCCTTACAGTCATAGGAATGGCAAAATAATAAAATACACATTCAAGAAATATGAAGGTTTACAGTAAAACAGATTTAGCAAAGCTATATCCATCTTCTCTAAAAGACAAGTCTTCTCATTTTCACCCATTAAAATAAACTTATTGAGCAAATTGCTATTCTCCCTCTGAGAAGTGTCTTTCTTTTCATTCATCAAAGTGCCTGGTATCAAGGGAAATGTCTGTGGGCAAACACCTCTGACAAAATGCACACTAGCTGTGCCTCATTTTCATCCATTCGTTTTATAGAGTGAGCAGTCACTTCTGCAGGCTGAGATTGATCAGCTGAAATGACAAATTGGTGAAAGTGCTCAGAAACATGCTTGGGATGTAAAAAGAAGTGTAGTGGATGACTTAGCTTGCTTGCTGTCTTTCTTCTAACAGAAGATCAGGATCATGAATATTTTAGGTCCTATAAAACCACAGATTTCCAATATCAACAATGGAAAACCAGGCTCAGATTCAATGTTTGTTTTTTTGTTTTTGTTTTTGTTTTTGTTTGGCTTTTGGGTTTTTTGTTGTTGTTGGGTTTTTTTTGTTTGTTTTTCTTTTTGGTTTTTTTTGTGAGATATGGCAAAAACTGAGAGCCTGAGGGAAACAGAGATAACATAGATTTTAATACCATCTGCTTTGTGATATAGGCAGCGACAACAGTACTAGGAGTGGAACTACTATCCCCAGGGTGAGGTATTGTTAAGAGTTCACTGGGAAGTCTTACAACACCACTGGTCAAACTGGATCGGACCCTGGGTCCACCTAGCTCAGTATCACACCTCTTACAGCAGGAAAAAGCAGATACCCAGAGGAGACCATATGGACAGTGCAACATATATGGCCTTCTCTGAGTGCAACCTTCAACAATTTGTCAAAGTATGATCCTAAATTTGCTCTGCTCTTCCTGAAGTGGTCCCATGAGCAGCACAAAAACATGGCTCGGTTGTGTGGGTCTGAAGACTGCCAGCATAAATATTGAAAGATACATGGGAAGAAGTTCTGCATTTCTTGTTCCTCACGGCAAGGTTTCCTGTTCCTCTACTAGGCTCAAAAATTCTCATTTGGCAGTCACTTACATGTGCCTATGAGAAAATAAGTGGAGATTTACAATAAATCATTGAAATCAATGAGACAGGGGTCTTGTTTGGGTTTTCCTTGCCTCATCCGTAAGGGATCGAGTTCACACCCCCCAGGATTACAGTGTGATAGATATCAGCATGAAGTTTGCTTAAAAGTGTATTCCTGTCCCCAAATGCTAAAGTAGATGCACACTGCTTTTGCTTATGTTCCACATGAGTTCTATCAACCAGAGTACTAAAAAATTTTCCTGGCATCCAGTGAAATGTTTTGTATATTGAAACCATATTCAAAGAGTAAGGTATCACAAGTAATACTGTCTCGCTTTGATATTTTGAAGAATTCCTAGAATAGAAAACTGCAGTTTTGGCTCTTCCCTTCTACTCTTCTTTTTTTTGGGTCATTACATTTCTTGAAAATTATAGATGCTAGATATTCTGAGGCAGAACATGCAAAATTCATAACAGACATATCCAAGCTCAAACTGAAGAAATTACAGTTTTGGCAATGACAGGGATACACTTAGAAACATTGCCAAAATTCAGTGAAAATCTTTTACTTAAGGAAATATTAATTCATCTGGCAAAAGAGGAGATCTGAGAAAATCTGCTGATTTCATCTAAAACAAAAAGATAATCCAGCTTTTTTCTCTCGTGAATCTTAAAGAGTTCTAGATAGAAACTCTTTAGTCTCAGTCTTTATTTGACTTGTTGTGTTGGTTTGAATTTCTTTGCTTTGATTGCCCTGGTTTTTAGCATAGTGGTTAAAAAGTTACAAATTATTTCATAGTTTCTTTCAGGATAGAAAGATAAACTTTGGGAACTAAATCTAACTTGATGAGGTACAAGACAGGATCAAAAGTGCCAACTCAGCATTTGGGCTTGTTTCCTAGCTATTGACCATGGCTCGGAGGCAACACAGGAATTGTTGAGAAAGGTAATTTTGTTGCCTGTTCCAAGCGACCAGGCTATCAGGAGAGAATTATGGCTGTGCTTTTGTGTCCATCCATTCTCACTTGACTCAGTCGTAAGCATCTCCTTGTTAAAATGGAAATTCTAATTTAAAAACAAGTCAAGAACACAACAAGAACATTAATCTACTGCTTCCAAACTGCTGTTGTGTATCTACCAGCATTAAATTTTAAACACTATGGCACCCATGAATGTTATAAAAGACTGGTCAAGAAAAATTCAGCTATTCTACATGATATTGGATATGGTGGAAGGAGCAATGTTTGAGACAAGTGAGTGAACAGTGTTCTTCATCCTATTTCCTATTAATCCTCCTCCAGAAGCAGTTCTAGGTCTTTGTTGTTGACTTCAATGGAAAGAAGAAAAAAAACAATGGAAAGCTCTATTGGTTTTGTGTGGGGAGTGACAATCAGATTAAACAAAGTCAGCATTACTGGTTTGAAGGATTTATGTCATTGCAAGCATTTATTTTTCATTAAATTAATATCTCAGCATAGTAAGGACAATATGCAAAAGACAAATCAAGAAAATAACATTCAAAATATTACTGGATACTAAAAAGAATTGGGATCTATGTTGTATCATGATTTTCCTTCTCCCTTGCCCTGCAACATCTTAGTACATGGTGAATTCCTGGAACAGGGATGTTCCTGTGCAGTCCTCAATGCATGAGACCACCCTCCCTTTCCTCTGAGTTGGAGGCATCAGGCACTTACCTGCCAAGGAAGCCTTGACACACCTTTCTTGTTAGGCCATGTCTTGCACAAGATCTACTATGAGGTATTTTCTATTAAGAATTTTATAGATATTATCACTCAGTATCTGAATGTCTTCCAGCAGCACTTTACAGTATGAATAACATCTGTCATATGTTGTTTGTTCTCTCTTCCTCTCTGCACTTGGGGAATGGAAATAAATGCAGTGACATTTCCTGTTCCAGAAGGGATTTTAAAGAAAAATAGATGTATATTTAAAGGGATTTTAAAGAAAAATAAACATATACTTCCATGCATTTATGTGTATAGAGATGACAGAGTCAAAGCAGCCTGCTTTGTCTGGAAGAACCTTGTGTCAGGGTTACAGTGGTCTCAGATATGGGGTACTTCACTTCATTACCTCACTCAGCCCTCACAGACACCGTCTTTTCTGCACAAAAAAGCTGTATCCCTTCTCTAGATGCTTTCATTGTCCTCCTTAA
This sequence comes from Phylloscopus collybita, assembly GCA_027886175.1. NCBI lineage: Eukaryota > Metazoa > Chordata > Aves > Passeriformes > Phylloscopidae > Phylloscopus > Phylloscopus collybita. The sequence continues at coordinate 18,102,803 of JAJNNQ010000007.1, forward strand.
TACAATTGCCAGCTACAGTCTTTATCCTGAGAATTTCTGAACACATTTTTTTCAGACCATTGAAGCCTCAGCAAAGAAATCAAAAGCACTGTGAACAGAAATCAATTTACTCATCAGTGCTGCTGAAATGCAATGTGCAGTTAGTCTTAATGTGTTATTACTTCAATTAAGTCTTCCCTTTGGGGAAAAAAAACCAAACTTTTTTTTACTTTAAGCAACAAGATATAGGAACTTCACAGTATGGGGTGACATGGTCTGTCAGCTGATGTAGCACCTCCTCTGTGCCCCAGCCAGTCAAAACAGGATCTAGGAATGCAGGCAATTTGTGATAACACTGGACTGAATCTGTCAGCAAAGAAGGATTATTTTGCATTTTTTCTTTCTTTCTTGTCTCAACAGATAGGACTGAAAAGTTTGGCCTACTTTTGCCCAGACTTAATAGAGGAAAATGGTGTTTGGAAAGACGTGACTTCATATGGAAATTCAATGTCTGTTTTGTTTGTTTATTTTAGGCCCATATTGATTTAACACACTTTCAAGCCAGTTTGAAGGAAGATGAATAAGGAAAATCTGGAGTGATCTGCTGTGGCTCCTGCAGTTTTCCACACCAAGCTGGAAGGGCTTAGCATCAATGGGCTCCAGAAAGTGGCAGCTAGGTGCGATCCCCAAGGATATCTCAAACATTCCTGCATCCTTAAGTTTGGGGAACAGGTCTAAGCTTGCAGAACAGCTTACACTTCAGATCAATCTGGAATGATACATGCCTAGCCACTGGCTCACCAAACTCCACTGACTAAATTGCACTTACATGACAAAATTAGTCCAGATGGCAGATTGGTCCAGATTAGTCCATCCATGGCTTTTCCCACTTCTGCAGAAAATGCCTATAGCTGTTGGCATTGGAAAGACTAAGGAGTTCCTGAAAAAGAGAGCTCAGAAAAAGTGCTGCACTCCATGAACTGAAGGAAGTTTAGTCCTCACTCTCATCGAGGGCAGCAGATGACTGTCAGCTCCTACAGCTTGGAGACACAGATGCAGAAGGACAGCTGGGGCTGTTCTGCAGTGTGTGGGAGGGTTGTGTGTAAGGGTGAGGAACTGCTTCACAGGTGAGGAACTACTCTGAAGAAACCAAGACACCCAAAATACCCAAAAGTTTTGACTTCTCTCCCACCTCTGTTTCCTACCAGGTCTCCATGTGCCACGCAGCAATGTGGCTCTGGCTGGCTTGGAGCTGCTGATGGTGAGAGTGCAGAGCCCACTGATGACAGCAGCGAAGTTCACCATGTCAGTGGTTTGGAAGGAAGGTGAAACCTGTTTCAGGAGTGTTTCAGAGGGCCAGAAAAGATTAGTGGAGAACTAGTGGTGCTCAGGGAGGTGTGAAAGAAGAAAAATGGAAGATGCTTTGGGCAGGGCAGCTGAATCTCTTGATATATTGCCCCCTTGACCTTCGAGTCATCTACTTCTTACCTTGACCCTAAGCCAGCTTGGTATTTCTGGAGAGCTAGGACCTGCTCCTGGGTAATTTCACCCCAGAAATGTTCATATTCCGATATAGTTGCTCCTTCAGTTCCCATGTCCCTCTGAGATGTGAGATGCCTCACACCCATCCTGTGCATATGTTTGACTCAGCCAAGCTCCAGCACTCCCTGCTCACCTCCTCTGCTCCCCCTGTGCCCATGCTGGAAACCAAAGCTGACTGGGAAACACCTGCAATGTCTCAGCACAGCTCCAGAGCAAAATCAGGGAGAACAGAGCCAGGGTCTGGCACTGGTTTATCACCACACCAGGCAGCTGTGTCCCTTGACAGCCTTGGGAGGGCCCTGCCTGTGTGTTTTGCAAATGGAGCAGGAGTGCCACACCTTCAGAAAAGTGTATTTTGTCTCACAGCTGATTGAATGAGATGGATACTTACCTTCTATGCATATGTTATGGTAGATCTCATGTACACAAATTATGTTTTTAGGTTCTAACTATGCGTGGTTACATGGTTCATTGCAAAGCATTAACTGGAGGGCCAGCTGTCAGTCCATTGCTATATTGTTGTAGCAGAAATGAAAATCTCTGAAAATTGACAATCCTTTTCAAAGCAGTAGAAAAAAATGACAGTTTTACTGAGTTTGCACTGTCTAATGCAAATGCCATTAATTTAAAAAAAAATAATCCATGTCAAGAAAATCTGTCTTCATGTAAAAAATATTACTCCAAGCAGAAAGACTGACTGTGAAATAAGATATGATCAAAACATACTCTACAAGGTGGGAAGTTATTGAGGCCAACTCCAGCAAAAGTTCTTACTCTCAGAGCTCCATATAATTGTAACATAAAAATCAATAAAGTACAAAGAATGACAAACACTTCTGATGAGCTCTCTCTCAGTAACACCATTGAAGTGTTCAACACATAAAATATTGCCAGATTAGGCTAATTCTCCAAGAGAAATAATATTGTTTTAGGAGCCAGAAGCGACCAGTTGGAGATCAAAGGAAATGCCTAAGGAAGTAAAATGGCTGAAAAGTGACAAAAATCAATTAAACATCTGGATGTTTTCTTAACTGCGTACTGTGGAAACTGCACACTGGAAGATATAATTTCTAATTCTCAAAAGGTTGCAATCTGATACCAATCTACAAGTTAAGGTTGGAAAACAACCTAGAGGAACAAATGTATGCCATTATTCTGGCTGTGGAATATACATTTGGACCAATCTTTATTGCATGAAATCTTGAAAAAATGCATTTTCTTCTCTGCAAAATCAAAACTTAGTACAACTCCAGAGTCTAGAAAGGTACGCAGAAATTTTGTGTCTGTTTAAGACAATTGTGAAAGTTTCAGGAGGAATCTTGGGTTTTTCTCCACACTGAGTAGGTACAAGGAAGGTGTTCTAGTAGCAGAGGCATGATTGCTCTATTTCTCATCACACAGTGTGAGTGGCATATGCTGGGATAGTGCTGTGCAGCTCATTTGCAAACATCCGCAAGTAACCTCGCTAAATATTGCCTACTGATATCAGAAACTAGTGGGAAGTCATGGAAAAGCTCCTTTTCTGGTTTTAACTCATATTTTGTCTTCCAGTATTCCCCACATCCTCATTGTAATATTTGGCTCACTTCATTGTACATTTACTACAAAGCTTCCAGAAAAGATGTCAAAATACCTGTAAAAAGATAAAAAACCCTAGAAATCTTAGTTTTTAAGATACAAATGAGATTGACAGCTTGTGAGGTCATAGGAAGAGGATAAAGAGAAATTCTGAACTGAATGTTGTTTGCATATTCCCACCTTATTCTCAGTAATATTTTTCCTTTGTTATTTTAAAATAGTGTCATTTAGCTGGGAGAACTGGGATATAAACATGAATTTAGAAGAATTTATCTGGAATGTTCCTTGTAACTCACCGAGATGAGGGGGTGATATAGAGATTATTCACTTCCAGACTGCTCAGAGATAAGTCCCAGTTATCCAGACCTGAGGATTTCTATCATCTGGGTGAATGCAGTTGGAATATGGATACAGCTCAGCAGATGTGTAATCCTGGACAGCCTTCCTGACTGGAGTCAGGCGGTGCCTTACCAGTGCCATAGCTTCGGCAATTGAGTGCAACCTGTCAGGTCCTGAAAATTGTTTTTGTACCCCATCCTCATTTTGGGTCTATCTCATGACTCAGCAATGAGGCCAGAGGAATAGCTTAGGTTTTTTGCTTTCATGAAAACAGAATGAGATGGGCAATTACTTTTAGTGCATTTCCAGCATCTCTCATCTGTGTTACTTGGGTCTTCGTTAAATCCTTTGATGTGTAGGAGATGAAGCATGTTGCATACACAGAGAGCACTCTGTATTCTGCATTGATGGTGACAATTCTTTCTGAGTTGTACCTTTTCTCATAATTTATTTCCAAGATGCATGCCCACTTCTTCGAGTGTTTTGTAACACACAGTTTATTATGGCAGAGCCCATCAGCTCTTTCCTCTCACATCTCAGTAGAAAAGCAATCCATCAGTCATAATTAGACACACTGAACCAGTCTGTGAGTGTGGCAGAGGAATGCTCAGTGTGAGGGAGGAGAAAGTTCATGGCTGATGACAATTGTTGTTTGACTTCATTGGTGTGGCTTAAAATATTTTAAGACAGCATGCACGCAATAATTAGCATCTTTCATTATGTGTTTCTTCACAAATCACAGAAGACCCCAGGTTGGAAGGGACCTAGGAAGATTATGTGGTCCAACTGTTTATTACATCTTGAAAACCTCCATTGATGGGAACACTGCCACATCCCTGGGGAGCCTGTTCCAATTTTCACTAATTGTTACCACTGTTAAAAATATCTTTCTTACACCAAGATGAAACCTAGCCTTGTTGTCACTTGTCCTCTCCCTGTGTGAAGAGAGATCTTCCCTCCTCTTTCTAGCTGCCCTGTAAGTACTGGGGAACTGTGATGAGATTCTCCTGAGCCTTCTCCAGGGAGAGAAGACTTGGCTCCTTCAGTCTTTCTTCATAGGGCATATTCTCCAGCCCTTTGATAATTTTCATGGCATTCTTTTGGACTTTCTCCAGTCTGTCTGCATCTTCCTTGATTTATGGGGATCAGAACTAGACACAGTCCTTCAGGTGAGGTCTGACAGGAGCCAAGTAGATTGGGATGATCAGATTTCTAGTAAAGAAATTGTTAATTAGTTTACTCGTAAACTAGTTTTCTAGTAAAGAAATTGTTTACTAGTAAAGCCCCTTAATTCTTTCTTTCTTTCTGATTAGAAGTTCTATTTTTCAGAGTGAATGTCCCAGGTAGACATGAAGCATCAGTGGAAATTGGAAAGATTAGTGGAAGAATCTCTCAGACTTGTGTTTTAACTTTTCACGTGACTTTTAATTTCATGTCTCAGAGAGATCTCAGTAACTTACCTTAATAAATGTATAATTTGTTAGTGAGATTTCTTTTTTCTTTTTAGTTTTTTCTAAAGCAACCTGAAAATTTAATTTGCTGAATTTAAATCTCAACGCTGAGCTGGATTTTTTTGAATCGATAATCAGACAGTAGCTGAATAATGAGGATAATGGATAATTAGAAAAAGCATGTGGCTTCCTGCAGCTTCATTACTCATGCCAGAAAATCATTGGGCGAGCAGTCCTAGTCCAATATATTCCCTGAATGCTGAGCAAGTGAAATACAGCTAAATCCTCTGCAGTGCTAAGGCTGTGTAAATTGTGGGAGTGGTAAAGAAACCCACTCCCACCATACCAGTTTCCTCCCCAAAGTGACATTAATTCTTCTTCTTAGAGAATAGCAGTGAACCTTCATTATCTATTGCACCCACTCTCCAGAAAACCCAGGATCTGGTCAGCAATGCAAAACTCTACATCATGACATTAATTTTTTCTACCCTGAACACATGTTGGATTTCTCTCTGGGAAAGGGCATCTCAGGTGGACAACTACGCCCACAGTAGGTAACATTTGAACTGTGAAAGACCAAGACTTGGTCTTAAAGCAATTGAAACACTAAGAATTAATGGAATAAGTAGCAGTTTCTAGGTAGATATGAAATCTTTATTGCTTCAACATGTCAATATGTCACGAGGTTTGGAAATGCAAATTCTGCTCTCCTATAAGGCAGCAGGGATAGCATCTCTAATCCTACCTTATTTATCCTGTTTAAGTCCTTAGATGGTTTAAATGTGAACAGAGTGATAACATCATGCTGAGTAATACGATGCAGGGCATTGGGTTTGTCCTTAACTGCTCTTGGACCTCTTAGCTCACTAGGTGACATGCTTGTGTGCTTCGCTGTTGAGCTGATGTATAACAGCTCTGTTAGATCTTGCTAGAACGACCTGATTTTAGAAATGTTTATCAGCAGGGTCCTCCTTTCTCCCTTGTTATTTATTGAAGGTTTTTGAGAACTTACTGCCAACGGTTGCTACTTTGTGATCCTCCTTTCTCTTTGGTGTCAGTCTCTGATCATCTACAACAGGCAGCTAATTGGACTTTTCAGACACACATTGGTCACTGCAAATTTTGACCTCCAGTGAGGCTTTTGAGCAAGAGTTTACAAATTAACATATCAGTGCCATTCCTGTATTATTTCTAATGGGAGTCAGCTGCCTATTCTAATCAAGATGTACTGAGATACAGGCTACACTACAAATAATTTCAGTATGAATAACTTTCCAAGGTGAATTAGCATTTAGCTCCTGACACTTTTTAGTGAAGTATTTTCCAAGACTGTTTCCCCATCATGTGCTCTCCCCAGCCTGTGCAAAAGGTTTGGTGATACTTGACAGCTGTCTTTTATTGTCCATGAACATGGTAGTTTGTGATGGTGTGGTCAACATCTCTGCAAAGAAACAGAGCTGACCAAAGCAGTGTATCAAAAATAAGGCTGAACAACACCTGCATTTCCCCTTTCCCTTTAATATTTTGAATAAGATGATCCAGTATGAAGGACACAGAGAAGCTTTTCAGTCACACCAATTTACTTTTTTTCAGTCACACCAATTTACTTTAACAACAACTTTTCTCTCTGATCTCACAAGGTTTGAAACAAAATAAAGCTAAGCAATTAATTTCTGTTTGGAATGAATGTTCAGCTTTAGGTGCCACAATAAAAAGCCATTGTGGAAAGCAAATGGCACTAATTGATATCTAGGTACTAGCTACATAGGTAGCATCCAACTCTATTTAATGGGTGCTGGAAAACAACTTAAAAATCCAACACTTTTAGATGACTGTAAATTGCTGTGGTGGAAAGGGCACAAGGAAAGTCTAGCTTATCTATGCACTGTATATCCATTTTGTCCAAGCAAAGCAATAAATATATATACAAAAATGACAGAGTAAGGCATCTCCAGCTTCACAAAAAACCTCAATTTTTTGCCATTTTTGCAATTTTGTTCTTCCTCTTTTGTATTTAAAAAAAAGGAAAAAAGAATCTGGTGGTTTTCAAGAGCATCTGTTACATAAGAAACAAAATGAAAAAGTGCAAGAAAATCACAAAAATCACATCTTAAAAAAGAAAGGGGAAGAATGGATGCATGAACTAAGTGTGTTAAACAGTACATGCTGCTAAGCACTTTGAAAAAAAGTTAATCAACATCCTTTGAGCATAAGCTCAACACAATTCACAGCCCACAGCTGTGACTCAGAAGGAAAGTTCACTATTAAAATGTCAACCTTGTCATTTACTGTTTTTGGCATTTACTTAATTCTTGGAGGAAATCTTTGTTCATTAATGCTGGGGTTTTTTTTTTCTTGGTAGCTGTTGTGCTCCAGTGAACACTTCTATTTGCATTTAGTCCTGAAATTTGGACTCCCTTATGCGAAGTTTACATGTGAACCTGTGCTGTGTTTAATATTTGACTCTCCGCAGCTTTGTGTGTGTAAATAATACAGCACTGCACAGCAAATGATTAAGTTAAAAACAAATACCCAGGAGAGTTCTTACAGCAATTAGTAAGAGGAAGAGAGCAGAAGACAATAAAATGAGCTTGGAACTTAATTTCCCTCTAAGACAGTCTTCAGGAACACATACATCTAAGACTTGAACACTAAATATATGACAAGTCTGGAGAGGATCATATATTAAAGGCTGGGGATTCTCTACATTATTCTCCAGTTGACCAGGGAACTGGCAATGGTGCAAGATAAAGCCAGGAAGAGAAAACTATCAAAAATTGCCTTTTCCTCTTTCCAAAAGGAGCCTGATTGCACTGAAAACCTGTCCAGGGACTATTGAATGGCCACTATGGATATTCACAGTGGAGGGGAGTCCCTTAAATCATTTTGTTGTCTTCTCTGGGAGCCAGAGCAGAGGTTGGTGGTCCTGTGGTATGCACAGATCCCTCAACATCCACGGAGATTGAGGGAGCTAATTTAAACTGCTCCCTGGAGTAGCAAATCGCAATAGAGAGATATGGGGATTCTCACATTATTCTCAAACTTCCTTGCAAAGAAATTTCCATGAGCCTGAGTGGTATGAGTTACTTTACTTGGACATGTTTTGCTCTGAAAAAACGTCAGGAGTATGCTTCCAGGGAAGAATGAACTCTGTGATTATGCTTCTGTTATCGGAATTGGACAAGAAATGTCATGCTCAAAGGAGCAGTGCATTTTTTATAAGCCTGATTGTGAGTGACACCCATTACTCACCTTTCAGATGAGCAGGTTATTGGAAATGCGCTCTTCTATCATGTCTGGGCCTCTGAGGACATCTCTATTATCTATCTATTATATCCTTTAGGGAGAATGGAGCTGCTTCTTTAATTCTCTCTCTTCAGCTTTCACTCACTGTGATGAGCTTCTCAGTCATGTAGCTCTGCTGTGTAGATGATCTGCTCCTCAGTGCTCAATCTGCCCTCATAGCTATCAGCACAGTAAGGGGGCAGTGTTTTCACAGTCCATCCCAAAACATTTTCCTGGGGCACACAACAGCTCTTGTAAGTTATCAGCACTCCATTGACTCCACTGTTCAATGGAGCTGCAGCGGTTGGCATCAGTCTGACTTACCCTTTGCTGTATTTCTCCACGGGACTCTGTACTTCCTTTCATCCACAGCACATCCTCTCCTCCTTTGCTATTATTTTCTTTCCCAGTGCTTGCCATCTTCTCCATAGTGTCCCATTCTGGACCAATGTGTCTTTACCTGCACCCTGACCAGCTCTAAGCTCTGGTGGCACCTGTGGAAAGCCCTTAAAAATGGTCATAGCCCAACTCAGTTGAATGTGCTGAGACATTGTTGATTTGATCAGCTTGAGCCTCCGTCCTGGTCTCATTCGGGCATGAAAAGTGTCAGGGACCTGGGAGCTCATGGCTCCTGGGAAGTTGTTCAGAGCAAACTTCTAGGAGGGCAATCAAGAGAGCTCTCTGTTCCTTTGAATTTTCCACCTCTGTCACCTGAGAGCTGGGGTTACTTCCTGCAAAGACAGCCACTCCTGGGAGACCTCACTTGACCCTGCTCTGGTCCTGAAGGCAGAAATCCTGTGCATGTGAAAAAGAGACAGATGCTTTAAATTCAGGGCTCAAAGACTTACACAGAACAGAAGCAAAATTGTATTCATCTTGTTTCTTCTGGCCACCCTGTGTGCTGAGCTGGGTACCTTTAATTTGTAATTAGAACTCACTGATTTCACAAGGTACATGTAAGATCTCTGTGTCAGCGTTTACTGACAGCCTTACACGGTTACCCTCAATATTGGAAAAACTCTGGGGAACCAATAGCATTTGAAGTGTTTGTAGTATTTCAGTAAATAGGACATTTAGGATGTTACTTTGCACCTCAGAAAAAATGCATAATCTGAGGCAGGTAGTCGTGTGCTTGTACGTGAAAAGTAATCCCTCACTTTGACTCCAAGAAATATCCCTCTGCTAATACCTTTATAATGGATGTATCTTACTCAGTTTTGGTGTTGTGTTTTGGGGGGATATTTTTTACAGAAAGGGCTGATGAGAAGAAACACAGACTAACTTTCATCAAATGGGCTTCCAAAAATCTACCCCCAGACTAATCTATATTTCATTAGATGAAGTACATAAGAGGCTGTATCCCTCTTGATTTATGAGCAAAAGTTTTATGAGAAATACGAGCTGTATAATGTGGCTGATCCATCATTCAGAATAAGTATTATTAATCCTAGCCAAAATCAAAATTCTCCTGGGTTACTATCCGGTGATACATGAGATAATCTTCCAGAGGTCCCAAAACACTACAACATGGCTAAACTGGCCTTCAGACCAAGTGCTATACTAGAAGGTGTTATTCCTTGGAAAAGGATCATTAATATCAATTTTGACCTGAGTTAATATACTCAAAAGATGACAACACACTTTGGCTTGAGATTTGTGTACAGCAACAGAGGAGGAGAGAATGACTTAAAAGAACCTGACTAAGGTTTTGTGCTCCTGCATGCAGTAATTAGGCTGTTAGGTGGTGTCGTTTCTTTCCAGCCCTTTGAGTTATTTAGAACACTGTGTTACAGCAACACACTTGTTATTTTCAGAGCGATGTGCAGCTTGTAAGGAAGTCACCCCATAGCGGAGAGCTGGCTTATGATTCTGTGTTCAGGCTCTGTGAGACTGCTTGTGCATCCCCTATGTGCAGAAACATTTTCGTGGGGACTTCGTAGACAAGGCAATGCAATGATTCACCGCAGCAGCATTCTTGATTTCAGTTTTTTTTGTCTCACCCAATGTATAGTTTTGCCTAGGGATATATTAATACAAAGTACACAGCTGGAGCTGGAGCCCCAAATACCCCCTCTGTACATGGACCCTGAAATTGCCTGGCCACAGGGTGAGACTTGGACACTCTCTACCAGAGACCTTGTGTTTCAACAACACAGGCAAAATGAAGGATCCCATCTTCTTTCCCTGCTTTCTTCCAGTCCTGTGCCTGAAACACCACTCTCTTGAAAAGAGAGAAATTCAGGAATCTGCACTGTTTCATCGTGGTACCATGAGCCATTGCTTTCCACACGAGAGAGAATTTACTCCCATCCTTTATGAAAATAGCAAGGACTCTGCCCTCCAGCCTCTTCTAGAAGACTGAGGCAGTTATCAGTCTCTGCCCTAAAAGGGTACCTCTGTGTCTTGGGTTGCAATATGTAACCAAAAATATGTATTCTATTTCCCATCTGCTGAAACTGGTTGGGGAGATTTTTTTTTCTTTGTCTCTTGTATAACCCATTCCTCATAACTCCGGGGTGGGGGTGGGGAGGTGAGGTGCCTTCGTTTAATGGGCCAGCAGTCAAAACCAGGTGGAGCAATGTTCTTTATCTCTTCCATGACCCATCCTTTCTCTGGGGGATATCTGCTGTTAATGGGCCATTAAGGCTCACCAATGACTGATAAAATTACATCAACCCATTGTGAGATGCTCCACCCAGTGTGACAAGCCAACCATTCCTACCTAGATAAAAACTGAGAATCAGAAACACGAAAGCAGCCTGTTTTCCACTGGATTCCAGAGGAAGACCAGACTCATCTCTCCACCACTGTACCCTTTCTACAGGATCATCTCTACTCCAACACAACCACCAGGATTTATTTGGACTGTTTCCAACACCCTGACCAACAGGGTGTCAGGTCATATTTCTGACTCTGTCAGGGTTTCTAGGATTTTTGTTTGTTTATTTGCTTGGGTTTTTTGTATTACTATATTCTTATTTTTTAATATTCTTAGTAAAGAACAGTTATTCCTATTCCCAAATCTTTGCCTGAAAGCCCTTAATTGCACAATTATAATAATTTGGAGGGAAGGGGTTTACATATTCCATTCCAAGGAAAACTTCAGCTTTCCCTGGCAGACACTCTGTGTGGCTACCAGGTTTGGATACTAGCTCCATGAAGGTGCCTGGTCTGAAAGAGGACACTCCCTCCCCTTTGGGGTTCCTTCTAGGTGACTTTGTACTCTAGCCCAAAATTTAATGTGCTGACTGCTGCCAATCCTATTTTAAGGCACTACATTTTAGCTCTCTCCAGGCATTGTTTGTAGATGCCAAAATCCCTTTCATGCTCTTGGCCCAAAGGTGACTGTCCATAGTCTTGCATGATACAGGCAAGGAGGAGATGCACTGGTCCCAACATGTGGCCACTGTTCCAATTTCTGGACTGCGGGCTTTGTCTTTTCATCCACTGTGCCCTGTACTCGGCTTTGCCTGCCTTGTTTTTTCCCACCCTTCCTATCATCCTAGGGCCCTCCACATGCCCTGGAAAGCCTAGAGAGCTGCTGCTCCTCTGCAGTGGCTCCAGTACTTCAGCTATGCTCTGTCAGCAAGAAAACAGAGACTTCTTTCAGAGTCTGTTGGTGCTGTGCTGAAGCTGATGTTGCAGAGCACATCAGCGTTATGCAGATATCTCAAATCCTAGGGCATTCCAAATGGTGCTGGACATCCCAAATTGTGCAAGGCACCTGGGTTTGTTAGCTGCTTCCTCTCCCTGGTGTCTCCAACCTATTGCTGAGTGTTAGCTCTAAAACTAGATGACATAAATTTCACCCAGCCCAAGAGCCACACTGCAAGCTCTTCCATTTTCTATGTGTAGCAACATCTTTCTTTCCTCATAACTTTACAGTTTTCATGTTATTAATTAATTAATCCTCAGTGCTGACCATGGCTTTAATTTATTTTCCTCGTGGTTGATTGTCAATCAGGAAAAGTAAAACTGTGATCAAAACCTTGGAAGAGGAGTGAGAGATATTCCTGAAATTCAGCCCTACCTTCTATACTGTTTTCTCCTAGCAAGTGAATGCTGGTAGCGTTAAGCAGGTCACTTAATCTCCATATATGTCAGAGATTGGTGGGAGCATTTGTAAAATGATTATGACAATGGTCCCAAGGGGCTTTGATATGAAAAAAAAAAAAAAAAAAGATATTTTAAGAAAGCTTGTAAAAGCACTCAAAAATGTAAGCAAGATCTGACCAGTAAATTGCTATTTAATGGTAATGCTCATTGCCCAAATCTTCAAGAGCAAGGAGAAAAGGCACAACATGCACAGATAGGATACACTGGCAAAATGAAGAAAAGGTGAACTTGTGACTTTTGTGTGGATTCGTTGTAAAAACCAAGGACCACTGAGATGTTTTGAGTTGTGAAGGATCTGTGAGGACTTGGATTTGCTCAGTTCAAAATCTCCCACCACAGCCAGATGGCCCAAATCTAATGAAATGAAAACACACCATTTTTCTAGCTTCTGATCTCTCTTGCACAGAGGATGTGATCCTATCATACCATCTGTTCTGAATGCATTTTAAAAAATCCTTGGGATCTTCCTAACACTGCTTCTTGACAGACTTCCATTTTGCATTGTATCTGCTTTCTCATTGCATCCCCCCTCACAGAACATGGTTCAGTTTTATCATATCTTTATATGTAAGGGACTTCATCCACTCTCAGCAAGACTCCTAGACAATTAATAGACAATTAATATGTTATATATTTAGCAAAGAAAATGCTCATCTCCTATTAGAGCATTTCTTGTAAATGTAAAGGAGTATGAATATTTAAATGTTATAGTAGTTGTTGAAAGGAGTTTGCAGAAGATTCTTTCTATAGTAGTTATTGTTCCACCTTCAGAATCAGGTCCTTGGAGAAATTAGTTGTTTTTGCTTCTTCTAAATGTTGAACATAATTGTTCATTTACATTCAATTATAACCTCTTTTAGTATTCTTGAAAAAGATAAAGCTCAGAGAATATAGTAACTCTCTGAAATAGTTACTCTCTGAAGAAAATACTTCAAGAAATGAATAATTTTGCCATGCTGTCAAGAATCATGCCATTTGCTAAAGCCATTGCTTCTTATGTTCTCTCTGGGGTGTTAGTATTGTCATTTTAAGTATTACCTGGGTTACTATAATCGCAAAATATGTAGAAATATTGATTTTTATACATAAAACTTACTTTCTGGAAGAATGAGAGCAAAGGCATCAAAACAGGTCTTAGCTAGATGTTGCCTGCCTTACTCAGAAACATGATCTGTTAAAATCACAGATGATTCCTGACAGACCTTGAAGTCTGTTCTAGAAAGCTTACCTTTTTGCTGCAATTATTTCCTCTTTCAGAAAATTTGCCTAGCAGATTTCTTCTTATTTCCCTGCACGTTCTCTTCAGATTATGCTTTGGGAGACCTTGCTGCTGGCTATGCCTTCCAAGAAATTACTATCTCTATCTTAAACTCCAAACAAAGAAAAATAAAATGAGATTGGAAGTGGGGGAGAAAAGGAGGTTGTGACCTCTATAGCGTTTCTCCAAGTATCCTGAACTCTTCCTTCTCCCATAACATGAAGATTTGGCACTTACAGAGCTGCTCCCACCTTCAAAGCATGAACTTGCAGAGAAAATAGAAGTTAGAATGTTGCAAGAAATACGAAGACAAAGAGTGCAGAAAGATAGGGACATCACTGTGAGAGTAAATGGTGAGCAGAAAAGCCTATGCTTTTGCTATTTTGCAGACACTTTAATTTTGCTATGTTTTTCTTCTCTTTACTAAAATTAAAAATAAAAGAATCAACTTAGCATACAGCATCTCATGTCTATATATATCAGGTAGTCTTCATCTGACAGAAACAGAAAGAATTGCAATAAAGCTGTTCACATTTGAACAACATGCCAGGACTCCTTTTATAGCCAGAATATGATTACAATTTTAGAATGTGATTCATCCCATTTTAAAACAAATGTCTGTTGTTGATCACATGAACTGAGTCCTAAAAGTACCTGTTGCCATTTGCTGTCTGTAAGAGGAGCTAGGGAGAATAATTCAGGCAGAGACATCCCTGTGTTGCTGACTTCAGAAAATCTGTTTCCTACCAACACAGCATTTGAAGGGGTAAACTCAAATTATCTTCCTGATCAAACTTGAAACCAGGCTGAACAAACTATGTAGCAGATAGCTTAGTTGGTTTTGGTGTTATTTTATACTTTCAGACCCAAGCAGTTTTATACTACTGCTGCTGTTAATGATTGTTTTCAACCAGATAAGAGGCAGTTCTGCTTCAATGCTGGGTAAAGTGGCCTCTCTTAATTAGTTTCCATATTTTACTGCAAAATCTTGTGAGTTCCTTTGGGTTTAGAGTCATTAGATACATACAGGCTATTATTGTTTCATTACATTTTTTTCCCATGATTCTCAGTTTTTCCACAGGATTCCTCATTTTAATATTTGTAGTCACTTCTGAACAGCTGTTTTCAGTGCAGCTTTCAGCCTTGATTGTCCCAGACTATTACTATTCAGAACACGTTAATTAGTGATACAGAAGAAGGTTAGGACAGATATGTTCTCTCCCAGTGAAGTGCTAGATCTGTTTCTCCACTTCTGCTGCTCATTAGCATAATTATTAAAAAAAAATGTTGGGGTGATGTCTCCTTCCCTCCACTGAGGCAGCCCGTGCTGCCCACAGTCCCACCACTGTTAAGTGCCTGTACTGGGGGTGAATTGGAAGTGATGCCTCCAGGTAGAAAGTTTGAAGCCCCTTTGCCCTTTGTGAAAGATCCAGTTGCACAACAGCCCTTATTACTTCTGTGGCTTGGCTGAATGGGTGCACCCTAGTTCATCCTAAGGGACCAATATCCCACCTAAAAGGCCAGGAGCTGGTAATGTTTCACTGCCTTCTGTCCTCAGCCTCTGCTTCCTTTCTCTCTCTTCCACGTTCCATTCATTTTCTGGATATCTCAGTCTCCTCCTCGTTTGACTTTGCTTTTACTGTTTTCTTTGTCATTTAGGCAGGACTGCTGATGGCCACAAAGATAGGTGTTAAATGGGGTGTGACAGTAATAGCTGTGTACCCCGAGGGCTTTAAAGCGTAAAAGTAATGCATCCATACCCAAACAAACAAACGGGAAAAACCAACAAGATC
The DNA here is from genome assembly GCA_027886175.1 of Phylloscopus collybita. NCBI lineage: Eukaryota > Metazoa > Chordata > Aves > Passeriformes > Phylloscopidae > Phylloscopus > Phylloscopus collybita. The sequence goes on from JAJNNQ010000007.1 coordinate 18,118,144, forward strand.
CCAGGCTGTGGAGGAGCACATTGCAGTCAATGTGCTTTTTGGAATAGGAATATTTGAAAGCCTTTGCTGAGGCTAAGAAACTTGATGAACAGCAAGGAAAGGGTTGTTTCAGACACTGGGAAAGTACTGAATATGGTTTTTCACCTTTTCTTTAGTCCTATTTTCACAGCTGCAATAGCAGAAAGCAGGTAGTCAAGGATGGAGAGTTCATTTTTGGAGCAGGTGTGAGCAGGCATTCCTTCTGGAGAAGTCCACTCTGCAGAGCCAGGCTGGTCCAGGGAGAGTCCAGTCTCCTGTATACAAGAGTATTCCTCTGATACAATATTGCTTCTAAGTTGGGTGAGGTTTAAGCATCACAGGGCCTGGGCCCATGTGTCACTGGTGGAAAAATACATCTGTTCATTCATTATTAACAGATCAATTAATTCCTCATCAAAGTTTGTGGACAGTTGTAAAAGTAACAGCATTCTGTCAGCAAATGCTGTTTGAAAGAAACTAAATTGAATCTCTACCATGGATGTGTCAAAATATGTGCAAAAAATTATCAAAATATTAGTTAGACAAAAGTTATAACATTTCAGCTGGATTTTATTACTGTTCTCATTTATTTCAGAGGCAGCTGAAACAAAATAAAACAAATTATTTAAGAACAGTCAAGCGAAGGGTTTTTTGTTTTTGTTTTGTTTGTTTTGTTTTTGTTTTTGTTTTGATGTAGAATGAAACCAAGTGTCAGTGCTTTGAAATTCTCTTCAGGATAAAAAAAATCTGAATTTCACCAGCTTGAATTACAATACTAATATCCCTTCCTAATAGGGGAATAATAAGCTTGGCTTCCTCATCTATGCTGGAAAGCAAATGAGAGCCAGACTTCCTAGTACTGGATTTGCACACAGAGAAGAAAGAGGGCCATTTCTAATGAGGTACCATATACTCTCTCTCCTGCTCTGTGCTACACTTATTTAGCCCAATATTGTGATTAAAATCCATTTTGCCTGTACTTTTAAATACAGCTTGAGTTTAGGAGTAGCAGGAAGAAAACTATTTGTCTAGGACATGTTTTCCCCTGCCAAATATACAAACTACCAAACCAAAATGTAGCAATTTGTCCTTCATTTAATGATGAATGCTTTGCTCTGATATTTGTTCACTTTTCCAGAACTGTCTTAATTAAACTGCTGTAATCTATGTTTTCATTCCAAACATGGTAATTTCGTTGTTCAAGAGACACATAGCTGGAACATTCTGATGCCTCTGAAATGAGAGTGTATATGAAAATTATTTCGTAATTTTTGGAGTCACATAAAAAGAAATAATTGTGTTTTATGGAGAATTAACTCCCTCAAAGTGCTGCTGGGAAAAAATCACAGGTCTATAAATCACAGCGACATTCTCTGTTGTTTGACAGTTACTGGCTAGAAAACCTAAATCCGAATTGCAAAATAAAGATGTGAAACAAAGTCCATTGCAATGACAGGGAAATTTCCATTTCTTTTTTCAGTTTTATGAGGGTTGTCCAGATCAAACCTTACATATCAAGGTGGGAGTGATGGCCAAGATGCTCCTGGTTTTTTGCAATGTTCCTCAGTCCCAACTCCAGCATCTGATTGTCATCTACCCTATTTCAGCCATATGAGTCACTCAGTTTTAGTATTGATGTAGCTAATTAGTGAATCCTGCCTCACTCAAAGATTGCTGTGATGGATTTATATGTCTGAAATGTGCAACTATTGTGTGATCCTCTCTTGATATTGATGTATCTGCAAGAATTTTCCTTGTAAATGTATGCCCTTATCATCTTGGAAATACCATCCTCCACATTTTTGTCCTTGAGGTGAACAGGTGAACCTTTTTTTGACAGGAACTAAAATAGCCTCTCCACGTAAAAACCTCAATCATTATTTATAATCACACATATATTTACAAGAAAAGATTTAATTATTTTTCCATTTTCTATGGTGTGGTCTAGCTTTAGTGACTGGTTTGATGATATAAGAACAGCTAACCATGTATCTACCCTCAGGAAAAACTGAAGAACTTTGCAGAGACATACACTGCCCTTTTCAAGGCAGATGACATTTTGATTTTTAAAGTGTTTTTTGAGCATACAGTGTTTCCCTAGAAAAACTGCAAAGGGGAGTATGAAGAGTCTCTGTTTATTTGCCATGGTCACAAACTAGGGTGCAGCTCCCTCCTGATGGTCTCTGGAAGTGAAGATCTGCTCCCTTAACCCAAAGTCTGTGAAAACTGCAACATCTCATAAGAATGAGGGCTTGTGTCTTTAGCTTTTGTCCTGTCTGCTTGGGGAACGTGACTTTTTTTTCTCAGCATCCTTTGCATGTCATTGCTTTGGGCTTCTTCCCTGCTTTCTTGATAGATCCTTGGAATGGTTGATTTCCCCTGAAGCCAGAGCAGAAACCAGCATGGTTGTGGCAAGTGCCGTACAGCCCCTCTCTGCTGAAGACCAGGCACACAAGCAGTCCATTTGTTTGTGGAGGGCAAAGTAACTCTTCCCTCTTCTTCTAAGGAAGTACGGCCTCAACTTTTCCCTAGTGCAGTGAATCAGAGTCCTAGAAATATTTGGGTTGCAAGCCATCAAAGGTCATCTAGTTTTGCCTCCCTCATAACAGGCAAGGGTCACCTTCCACTAGGCCAGGTCGCTCAAAGCCCCATCCAGCCTGGTCTTGAACATTTGCAGGATTGGGGAATCTACAGCTCCTCTGGACACCCTGTGCCAGTGTCTCACCCCTCCCCACCCCCCCCCCACCCCCCCAAAATAAAGCATTTTGTCCCAATACAAAATTGAACCTGCCCTGTTTCAACTTAAAGGTTTTGCAATAGCCCACTTGCTCTGTTGGTGAAGCTGCCCACCAAGCCCATCAGCACTGCTGCACCTGGTAGGTGTAACCACCCTATTTCATCCATGTATCAATATTAAAAAGTAAAAGATTGAGTTGCAATTCACAGAAGGAACCAGAACAGGAGAACAGCTCTGTTGCACACCTGGCACACAACAAGAAATTGTGAAGGTCTGTGTACAACTACAGCACAGTGCAGTGTTGTTCCTGCCCAAAAAATCAGATAATTGTCTTACTTCAGTGCTGCTCTGTTTACCTGATCCCTGACCCACAGCAGAGCTAACCAGCTTGGATTTGGCCTTACACTGCCACAAGGCCAATTCTAACTAGTGGGTCTTTCTCCTGCAGTCTGTGTGCTGCAGATACACCCCAGCAGCAGTTCCCACTTCTACCCCCTCTGCTTCCACAGCGACAGTCCAGCCTCACCATCACCTGCATCCTGGCTAAGCAAGCTTGTACCAGTTTGCACTCACAACTCAAAAGAGTGCACGTGTGAGAAAATTGATTCACCAGAGTAAAAGGGTCAGTGACTGTCCTAATTTGCCCACTCTCCATCTATCTGTTATGAATCAATCTATCCTGATTTCTTATCAGAGGAGCTCCTGAGACAACCGGAAAATTATAAAGTCCCTGTAATCTCTTTAATCAAGTTCTGGTGCAGTATCAGCATGGTCCAGCAGATCTCTATGAAGCTTTTGATTTTCATGCTCTTTTCATCTGCTTTCTGAGTATGGGCTGAGAGAAGAATTTCTCATGTCTCCACAGAGGTGAGCTGGAATTAGGCTGTCAATGACGGTCTTGCGTGTGCTCTGGCAATATAATTTAGCTGGTCATCAGTCTATAATGAAGGCTGAGGTCCCTTCTGGCATTTTCATTTGTGATGGCTGAGTGCTTTGCCTCCTTTTTTTACTGCGTGGTTTTCAGATAATTGTTCCAACTTACACATAATTATATTAGATCTGCTGTTTAAATGCCATATAGCACTTGGAGTTGTTTTTTTTTTTTTTTAAGCCTGCTGTTGTTATCAAACTTAAAAGAAGATGGAAATGTGAGATTTTCACAGTGTAAGTGGACTTCCAGTCTAAGTTGCCTTTTTATACTTTACTCATTCTGTAAGCCAAAGAACCAAAGTGCACAGTTATGTACCACTCACAGCCCTGAAATCCTGCTGCAGCCAGACAGGAGAGACTGAAGCAGGAGGGTAAACACTTGAACTCTCTTTTCTTAGCTCTTCCTACATATATTCAGGTAACCACACTTCAAGCTGAAGAGATGGGTGTCAGTGTACTAACTTCACTGAAAGTAACCACTTTGGGACTTAAAAGATGTTACTTTCTCTTTTGAAAGCACTTTATCTCACAAATGGTTTTGGATTGTGCTCTGCTCATGGATCTTTGTGGCAGAAAGTTGATGTGTTTACGCCACTGGGACATTGCTTATCTTCTCCTGAACTTGCAGGTGCTTCTGACTCATCTGGTGCTCAACTCTTCAAGCATTACATTATTAATTTGCAGAAGGGGTTTTTCCCCTGAGCAGAGGTTGTTGCTTGTTTTTTTGTTAATTATTTCTTGTTCTGTCAATTCCTTTGCTTTAAAAAGATATTACAGTTTATGTGCTTCTGAGTATATATAATTTCCTTAAACAGATAATATTCTCCAAGTGCAGATTAATTCTTTAGATTTCCTTGTGTGTCTTTCTCTGGGCACCAAAACAAACCAGAAAGCCAACAAGCCTAGCAGAGTCTGGGTGAGAGCTTGTTTAGTTTTAATATCCAGAACTTTGAATTGCTTGTCAAGGACTGAGGTTCCAGCCTATGTGGGATTAGGTAAATGCTATTAAATAAACATTCAGAATGAGCTATGGGTGAAATATATAAGTACTTAATCTGTTGGAGGAGGCAGGATGAAAGGTGATGGTTCTTCTCTAGGTTTTGAATGATTGCAGTAAAATTGAGCATATGCTAAATGCATAATTTTGGATAGGGCTGATGAGTGTGCAGGTTAATAAAAGTGTCTGATGTATCTCTTGCTTAGGCCCCATTTTCAGTTTTTTTTTTTTTGTTGCCAGAATTTCACCATCTGAAGTGAAGCTCTGCCTGTCATGTCTACTCAGGCAGAATTACAAAGAAGTTTTGTTCTCCTTTTCATTGACATACAATTTGTGTTGAGAATACGCCATTTATTTTTCTGGTAAAATCTTCAAGTCTTACCACTTGCCTCTTGTAGAAAAACAAGCTTGTATGTGCTCAAGAGGCACTTGTCACTCTTTGATTTTCCCTTGTTGTTTTCAAGTGTAGGTGCTTAGACTCTCCAAGGCAATCTCTGTGCCATCTTTGCTTCTAAATGGTCCATAAAGGTTGCATAAAGCAATCAAGGACCTCTAGCACGGTGTAGATAGGAACAGAGCTTTGGTCTTGAATGCTCTTTCTGAACTGAGGAAGTGCTGGCCAAATCTTCATATCCTTTTCCTCATGCAAAACTAAAGGATGGGGTAGCAATGTGGTCTTACTTCCAAGGCTTCAAAGAGCTCAGTTCCTGTTGCAAATCTATGAGTTGTTCTAATGAATACAGTCCTTTGCAGATTCTTTAATGTCTTTCTGATGATCAGAGTAGCAGAGTGGAGGAAACTGTAAGGCATATGGCCAAATTTTTTTTTTTCTATGTAAAGTGGGAAAAGGATCTTTTGGAGGAGATGCACTCCCAAAATTCTTCAAAAGTCAACGCAAGAGGCTTTACAGTTGCTCTCCCACTGCAGCAGTGTTAAGCTATATGAATAGCTCTGTGATCTACCCTAATAAAAGGAGAAGAAACCCCAACATATCTACAAATTTTCCCTTACATATTACAAAACTTAATTTGAAATCCTCTACTTCCACAAAACTAAGAAAATTTGAATGTCTTATTTCCCCCCTTTCTGCCTGTCTCTAACTGATGCTCTCATGTGACCACCACCACATTTTCCTCAGTAGAATTAATGACATTCTATGTGTTTGCAGCTAGATGAATTACCATGGTACAAGGGAACAGTTTGTTTCAAAATCTCGTAAGAAGCATGTTTACAGAAATTGCTCATGGAATGCAAAGAGAACTTCACATGAGATAAAGAAATTCTCAGTGTTCAAGGGCTTGGGGGATAATGAAGTGTCTCCAAATTAGACTCCTTTTTTGATATTGAAATAGCTTTCATGTGTGACAGGGGAGAATTGGCCATCTCCCTTTAAAATAATTGATCACTGGCCACTTGCTGTTCCAGCTGTCACGATCTGTCCTCTGTTTTGGCTTAAAAACAAAACTTATCTGGTTTTTGGAGCTTAAAAACTAATGATCCAGATGAGTAACTTTTTGGTTTTTCACTGCCATGGAGGCAGCATTAGTCATTCACTGGTGCCAGATGTTATAATTAGACACACAATTTTGGCATGCTAGTTGCTGAAGAGGATTTCAGGGCTCTTCTGTGGAACATCAGGGCTGTAGCACACAGTGACAATTCATCTAAAACAATTTTCTGCCATCCTTAACTCATACCTGGGTAAAACTGGAGCTCAGAGAAATGTGAAGTAGGTAGAAGTTTCAGTGCCAGTATTACAGGACTGTCAATGAAAGAGATGGGGAGTCCCCCTTCTTTGCAGACATGATCTCGCTGTGACCAGCCCAAGGCATCCTTCTTATAGGAGCTGCTAATATTTTCTACAGTCTGGGTTTGTCTGCTGAGTCCATAAATATTCAAAGTGGCAACATAGTGCTTGAATGCTAAATAGTCCTGTTTTGGTGAGACAAAACTAGCTATTTTTATGGTGTTGTCAGAGAGAAGCAATGTATAAAGCAGGCAAAAATGAGACTTAACAAGAGCATGTAAGAGTCATCTGCTAGCTCATGAAGCACACAGGAAGTATCCTTTGTTTTCCTTCCCCACAAGTCACCCTGATAAGCTAGTATTAAGACAAATGAGTTAATCTGATAAATAGAGAAGATTTAAATAATTAAATGTAGTTTGGAAGTAAAAAATAGCAGCTATGTTGTGCTTCAGGGTTGGGGCTGTACATGCCACAACTTACAGAGAAGGGTTAGAAGTGAATACACTCCTTATTTGCAGATGGTCAGGCACAGCAAACTATCTTTCAGTAACTCCAGGAGCTGGCAAGTTTCTTCAACTTTGGACTATTTATGGTGCTGCTGTGAGCATGTTCTGACACTCTCCTTGTTCTCTGACACAGATTATTTTTAAACAGATGGCAAAACAAAAAGGCAAACCAAAAGGATCCAGAAAGAAAATCACACACAGTGGAAAGAAGAAATAGAGTCCAGTTTCCAGGTGGAAGTTTTGTCTTCCACATGTAGATGAACCTGATGGCTGTGGATGTATACCCAAGGAGATGGGCTCCAGGAAAGTATAATCTAGCAGCCCTGAGGATAGCACAAATCATTACTTCAGTTCCTCTACACTTTGTCTGAATTTTCCCTTGTTTGAGGGAAAACTATTTTTAAGGCTCTCAAATGAGGAATGGGATGACAGTAGATTATTCCTTCATTCTTTTGCTCACTATCTAGTTCTAGTTTCTGCCACAGCTGTTTTTGTTCATTCTTTTTCAGATTGCTTTTCTTGTTTACTGGATGTTATTTCAACATGTTTCTTTGTTCTGTGTTTGGGACTATTTGTCTTAAACCTGAGCTTCCCTCAGAACAGTGGGAGCAGCTGTGGCAGAGCTCAGCAGCAGCTGGCTGCTCAAATATTCACCCGTCCTCCCAGCAAGATTTTGAGGGGACAGAGGTGTTGTTATCAGCATCCTACCTAGCAAACAAGAAGGCCAGTTGGGTTATCTCTGCAGGGCAGTTGTTGGAGGCTCACTTAGATAAATTCTGAGGTTAAACTCCTCAAGCTAGTGGGGTCCTTGCAGCCAAATTCTTTGATGCCAGTGATAGTCCCTGACACTGTGGGCAGTAGTGTGGGCAGTAGCGCAGGATGCCTTCTGCAGGGCTGAACCCTTTCTTCTTCATCACTGAAGACACTGCTAGTGGTGGGAAGGGGTACTTTATCAAGTCCAAGCTCTTCCCCTTCAGCCCACACACTTTGGCAAGCTCTGTGCTTCAGCAAAGAGGGAAATCAACTCTGATACTCAGAAAGATGTTAAAATAAAAATCAATACCATGCAATTATTGGCAGCTCCAGCCCAATAGCCAGCATTCTGCACTGCATCAAAAGCAATATCATGGAGTCCAGTATTGGAACATTAGTGGAAGCTGAATACTGCTCCTTTGAACTTAGGTTGTTTTCAGTTTGCTCTGTTATTATTTCCCGTATTGTTTGTTTTACTAAGGAGACAAAGGGAAGATACACAGTTTGCCCTGTTTTTCATAAGCAGCACAGCAGTTCTGACAGTGGCATTGCAGGCAGCGAGAAGATCCCTCCTTTCTTACTGCAGCCATAAAGTAACAAGTGGTCTGTCTCTGTCTTAGCTTTGATTAGATTTTGTGCCCTTGTTTTGACCAAAACCCTATTGTTCTATAATTTCCTTTTCCAAAGGCAAGAGAGTTTCTATTTCTGTATTAAATTATAAAATGTGTGCACATCCAGTTATTTGAATTTATTTTTGACCTTCTTTATCTTTTGTATATAACCAATGTTTATATATATATTTAACACAGATCTTTCCTCCGTCTTGTCTGGGTTTAATATACTTCTTATTCTTCTCTCTGAAAGGATACACAAATCCAATTATTTTCCTTTTTTCTCTCAAGACAAACTACTTATTTCTTTGGCCCTCTTAACAGTGTTGCTCTCCATCACTTTAAGTTTCAACTTGAATCCTCAAATGATGAGAATTTTACCCGTTTCTCCATTTTTTGCATCATAACCCCTAGCATCTTTTTATGTATTTCCAAATTAAGAAGCAGTTAAATCTAAGCAGGAGCAGAAATATTTGCAGTTAGTCACGATATCAGTCTTTTCAACATCAGATGGCTAAATTAGTTTCCCTCATTTCCAATAACGCTCTGTCTTCAGTGAAGAACTTGCAGACCTACTTTCACATGTTCTTCCACTTAATATAAACTCATCTTCTTTGGGTTTTTATTTTTAATGATCAAATTTTCTAAAATGGTTTTGGCAATTACAAGACTAATAGGAATAACCCACAGTCTCTTTCTTGGTTTTATCGGCTATTTGGTGGAGAAATGTGCCACCCATTCCATCTAGAAGTAATTTACCCTTCTATTACCCATCGCACTTATTCTACATCCTTTATGTAGGATACCAAAGTATCCATTAATAATATGATTATTAGTAAAACTCTCCCCCTAACAGCATTGCCTGAGTATCTATAACAACCAGATCTCATAATGAAATTATATAGTGGCTTCTCAGCCCAGTAAAATCCCTTTCATTTTTTTCCCCCAGTGATATTGAGACAGATAACTGTTGTGCCCATGCCATTGTTTCTGCCTTTACACTTTTATGCTCAGTTCCTCTGTTGATGCACCCCACTGCCTTTAGCTTCATCTCTGTCTTTCTGCACACTGCTTTTTCTCAATACATCTGCTCTAAGTGTGGCTGCTATTTTACCACATGCTGTTATTCCTTCTAGTGTCTGGTTTCACATTCTGTTCCAATAGTTTGACCTTGCCCAGTCTGTTTGCTAGGCCTCCTGTGTAAGGGCACGATGGGGAAGCAGCTTCTTACCAGCCATGCCTAGAAATCCATGGGGGAGAGAAACAGCTGCTATATCAGCTCCATCAGCTCCTTGGCTGTTGTTTCTATCAGTGAGAGTTTCCTTCCTCGTGCTCCATCAGCGGTTGTCAAGTTTTTTGTTACCTCATTTGTTATTCCTGAGAACCAAAATCCCTCCCAGTTTCCCCCCTAATTTAATTCTGGGTCTAAAGTCCTTTCTGTGAGGCATGCCAACTCTGTTTTGTAGGAATCCAGGATAAAAATATGTATTATTCAGAATTTTTGTAATGACTAGAAATATTCTAAGTTTCATTCACCTACACTAATTTCAAGTGTTTCAAATTTAATGTTTGAAGTTTGAACAAGCCCCATAGACATCCCTTATCTCTGATGCAGAGTGGGCACATCTGGGTGTGGATTGCATGGAGGTCTTTTATCCTTCATCTCTACTCTGACATCCTCTTTATCATGAGAGTTTCTGAAGTTAAACCTCATGCACCTCTGTATAGGATGTCTATCTTTTCCTTGTGTCTTGGTTTGGAAAGACAGGTATCTGCCAGGGAAAGCTGGGGTTTCCCTTAGAATGGAGAATGTAAACCCTTCACCCCTGCCAAATTATAATTTTGCAGTTAAGGGCTTTCAGGCAAAGATTTGGGAATAGGAATAACAGTTCTTTACTAGGAATACTAGTAATACAAATGTAGTAGAAAAACAAAACCACCCAACCAAACCAGCAAATAAACAACAATTTTGGAAAACCCTGACAGAGTCAGAGCTACAACCTGACACCCTGTTGGTCAGGGTGTTGGAAGCAGTCCAAAAGTGAGTCCTCCTGGAGTGGCAGAGGTGGTTCTGGTGGAGTAGAGATGATCCTGTAGAACAAGGGTCCAGGTAGTGATGAGAAGGGGTCCAGTGGGTGAGAAGGGTCCAGTCTTCCTCCAGGAATCGGGTGAAGCTGGATCCTTTCTTGTTCCTGTGTCTCAGTTTTATCCAGGTAGGAATGGTTGGCTCCCCACACTGGGTGGAGTATCTCACAGTAGGATGATGGAATGTGGATCTATTTTGGGGATGTGTGCTATTAGGGATGTCTTAATGGTCCATTAGCAGAAAATATTCCCTGGGCGGTGAAAGAGATAAGAAACACTGCCCTACCTGGTTTGAACAGCTGGCCCATTATCAAAAGGCACCCACCCCCCTCCTCCCAGAGTAAAGAAGAACAATTCTCCAACTGCTCCAACTGCTTTCAGCAAATGAAATAGAATACACATTTTTGGTTCCATAACCCAAGACACCCTGCCATGAAAGGAGAGGACAGATTTGTTTCTTCATATTGTCAGTTCAACCTTTTTGACATTTATGGTTAAATTCTTGTTCCCTTTACTTATGTCAACCCTTTACTTATGCTCCCTTTACTGATGTCATTAAATTGCTTTTCCAACTAATTTAAGGACTGAAGAAAACTTTATTTATAATTCTTGCTTCATCATTAAGTTGGGAGATTTTCACGCATCTTAAGCATCCGTCACTGTATTTCAATCATAACAGTATGTTAGATGGTAACGAGGTGCTACCTGGAGTTGTGAAGGGACAAAACCTAGCAGAGATACATGACTAAGCTCTGTGACAGTACATAAACTGCATCCTAGACTCATTATTACATGCACCCTTGCCCTACATGTAGTTATCTTGAGTTTTCCTAAGCACCTAGACTTGAATCTCAGTTTGTGCCACATATTAGTTGATGGGACTCAAGCCTTTTCCAGCAGACCAAGAGCAGCCTGCTGCCCTGCTGCAAATCAGTCCCATGGGCCCCTTCCCCGGTCTTTGTACTGGAAGCATCATTTAATCAGTTTATGCTCTTTCAGTGACTCAGATATACTCCCTGAGTTTGTCAATCTCTGCAGAGGTTTTCTGTTCATGCCATGGTCCCTGCAAAGAGAAGTAGCACCTAAGGGACTTCAGTGCAGCAAGACCTGGTTTAAGAGAAATGCACTCCTGATTGCTGCCCTGGTTATATGCCATGGCTGAAGAGTTGGATTATTTTAGTGGACCTAGTTCTCAGAAATGGAAAAGAACAAATTTGTGCATAATTAGGGCATAAAATTACCTTGAATTCATTCACAGTTACTTGTGAGTATCTAATCAACATTGCTCCTGGGACGTGTCTGCACTGGTACTTCCAATTAGGAAGTCATTACAAAGCACACACACATTTCTGAAAAACTCAGTTCTGTAGTAAATGGAGTTGGTGTTGCTTGCTGGCATTGCACATAAAGCCCTTCCAAAAAAAGCTGATTGCATTGTGCCGTATGTGAACTGAAGAAGTTCAGTAATGAAGGTGCCTAAGCTTATGGCTTTACTAATATTAGTATTTTCTGTTAACAGTGCTGCTTACAGTTGGTGCAATGCAGCCCTGTTTTTCACAATATTATTTTACTGCAGTTTGGTTTCAGTGAGGCTTAAGCAGATACTTAAATGTAAACTGTTCCAAAAGTGTGGGGCCTCACTGAACAAAATGAATTTGCAGGAACATTTCAGAGCAGTCAAATCAACCTGAAACGAAGTGGGAAGGTGTGTCTCTGCTGGAGCAATACAAGACTTTCTTGTAAGGAAGGATTTTAATTACAATCCCACGCTCATGTTTTGAGATGTTACAGGCATCAATTTTGCATGTGGTTATTTTCTGTGGAATTCAGCAATTCTCTATATTCACACTCCTGGAAATCACAGGAACCCTGATTTTCTTCAAGTTGTGCTAGACAGGCGACTTCAAAGTGAAGAAAGCAGAGCCCTTATAAGTCATTGCTTTGTGTTGAAAACATGTTTTTGACAATTTTTTTACTCCACTAACCTAGAAACCAGTCTAGAGAGTTTATTACAGATTAATGGTAGTCTGCCTTGATGTTTGCAGAGCAAATTGATGAGCAGGCACGTGAGAAAGATGAATTCAGTGTTCAAGTCAAGTGTTCTGTGAAAGGGTTGGGTAGTTTCCAGTACACTTTTCAAATCATCTGAGATAAAAAGACATCTGATTAGATCATTCTGTCCTCACAGCATCAGCCTGAAGCTCAGACATAAATGTGATGTAGTCTTGGTCTCTTTCCCTACAGTCTGCTGATTTTGAGCTCTTGCAGGAAACTCTCTATTTGGGTTTGAACTCTACTAGCATTCTCTTTCCTGAATATTTGATCATGATAGAAGGTTAAAAAATATTCTAATTGATGCTTGTCAGTCCCCAGGATGCTGATAGCTCAGTGCAGCATGCAGGGATTTGATATATAATTTGATGCATGTGCCAGTAGATTTGATATATAAGAAGCATTTGTCCATTTAGCTTTCTGCATTTCATAAAGCTATGGATTTCCTTGTTATATGCAGGAGCTGCCACCCTGGATCAAAGCTATGGTGATTCATTGGCTTAATGCTGCTGGAGCCAGAAGTAACATTCACATGAGAATTTCAATTAAAACTCAGAAGAGATGTAAGATATACACTTTAAATGGGGAGGGTGATTCATCATTGGGAAGGAACTAGCTGTGGAAGCAGCTAATTTTTCATTTGTGTTTGCAAATTAGAACTGGAAATCTTTCTGGAGGATATGCTGTAGCCAAAGCCAGGTTATTGTGTTCAGTACAAGGATAGCTGAAATCAGATGGCATCTGCTTGAAGAATGGGCTACATGAAGAGGCAGTTTTTTCAGTTCATTTGTCCAACATGCAGAAGAACGAAGTCTCTAGGATCAGGAAAGACCAGCTTTCATGGCAGAACAAAAGCCTCTGACTTCTCCTCCCATCATCTGAAGCTGAGAATGTTTCATTCTGCTGGCTTGGTGTTTACCTTTGACAGAGACCATTGGCACAGCACTGATTCAGTGCTGAAAGTATGCATTTCTACTGAGGGGCTAGGTTTAGAAAATATAAGGCCTTCTGCAAAATCAGCATGTGATTTGCATGGGAGAAAAAGGATCTGGCAGAGTGTATGCATGAGGAGTAGGACAGGAATATCAAATTCATAATTTCTGGATTCTAGGAACTGTATTAGGAAAATTATTCTAGGAAGTGCCAGAAGCTGGGGTTTGGTTTTTCTGGTGCATTTGAAATATTCAGTAAATTTAGAATACATTGTGTCATACCCTAGTACATATTTGTGCATTGGAGCCACAAGTAGCACCTTTTTGTTTCAGAATTTTTTATTCATGCAGGACAGAGCCCAGTTGGTGTTCTTGTTTACAACCTCCTTTCTAAGACCATTGTGATCTCCTGTTGTTTTTCACACTGGAAAGGGTCACATTTCATCTGTAGCAATAAAATAAATTCATATGTAAATCAGAGCCTCACTTACTGCTGAGGGACAACATCTGCAAGGTGATGTTTGTTCATTCATTTTTTGTTTTTCTGGGATGGCATAGACACTTTAGTCTGGGTATAGTTTTTCTTTCATGTTTCCTGGCCTTGCGTTAATTTATCCTTCAAGATTTACTCTCCTGGACAGCTACCAGGAGACACCAAACTGCAAAGAGAAATCCCACAGCTCTCCATCTGCTCTAGACTTCAGGTTTCTCATAACTGACAGATATTGGAACTGAAGAAAAGATCAGGTGTTTGCAGCAGCTTGTAGCACATTTAGTTGCAAAAGTAATAGCTTTTGTCGCAATTATTTACAGGCTTTGGCCAAAGTGATAACAGCTAGCTGCCAAAAGCTTGCAAAATCAGCCTATAAAAGTACACTACCAACAGTGTTGTGTTTCTCAAAGTTGCTGACTATTGTCCCACTAGAATGCAGAGTAGCTGCAGGGCTGTAAAGGATGTGAAAGACAGCTTTGGCTGCAAGTGGTGAGCTGTGTCATCTAACTTCACCACGCCAGATCCTAGGAGCAAAATCCAGCAAAGTGTGTTCACTGGTCCTGTGCTGCACATGAGGGGGCTGGCAGCATTTCATGTCACATTGTTTCACATCTCTGTTTAAATGCCAGCCAGTTCTCTTCAAGACAATGGCAAGATGTTGCTGCTGAGGATGATTCACTCCAAGCAACCTTTTCCACAGCAGTAGGTATAACCCTACCCAAGTATTACAGCTTTCCTCTCCAGAACTAGCTTTGTGCCACTCTCTGTGACTGGCTGCACAAACTTTTAGCTTCCTGCTGTAGCAAGACAACTCAGCTTGGCTGAATTTGCAACTTTTTGCATTGTAAAAGCATTCACAAAGAGGAATAATTTTGTCTGAGTGTCACAGGGGTGGGACATGAAGACTATCTGAGTGGTGGTTGTGGTCATTCTGATCCACAGAGCAAGGATCTTTCCCTGGTTCATCATCAAGAGTTTTACAGACACAGATTAAGATGTGTTAGGAAAAGAGTCAATATAGCAGCATGTTCAGTAGATGTTCCCTCATTGCAAAATGCCTGGAAAATCGCATTCTGTCAGAAAACATGCATAACTGTACATTTGTATGGAGCTCAGACACCTGACCTAAAGTTTCAAGGAAGTCCTTCAGTCAAAGTGGTGGCTACAGGTCTGATTAATCTGAAGGTATCCTTCTTTAGAAGATAATGTGATGCTCAGGGTCTTCCCTCAGGATGATGAGACAAGTTGTTGCTGCTTCTTTTGACCACTATGATGAGGTACCAAGTTACTAGGTTACAGCTTAAGTCCCAGCCGGTTTAATTTCTGCCTTCACCCTGTAGGGTTCAAAGAGGGCTCTGAGAAGGGAAGGAGTGTCCCTTATATCTCCTCCTGAATATGTGCCACTGGCTCAGTTCCTGGGATGTGTAGGCCTGACTCACTTAAATGTAAATTAAAGCTCTAGGTGCTATGAACTTTATCAAATATAAGGCACAGCTGAAAATCAGGTGTCAGAGGACTTTCAATCTGGCAGTGGTAGGAAAGTCCCACTCCATCTAAGTACCTTAAACAGAGATGTTTTCTTTTGTCCTGGCTCTCAGTAGCCACGTCTCTGCACTGATTTTCTGTAGAGAGAAAAGTATTTGACCTTGTGTTGGGTTCTTGTTCTGAGCACTAAAAAATCGGTGCTTAATAGCTGGTAATTTTGAGTGAGGGTAAAGTCTATCTAGCACTACAGGTCTTAAAATGTGAAAAATCAGACAGAAATCTTGTCAGGGTGACAGAATGACACATTCAAGAAGAACTCTGAAAATTTCTATGGTTAAGAAAAGGAAGACTACCTCAAAAAGTCTTGCTTCTAATCCCTCTCTCTCACTGTTTTCCATGAACAATGAACTGGAGGATGCGGCACTTCTATCTGATGCATTTCCTTCACACTAACAATGGTTTATGTATGTATGGTTTTTGAAGGCAGTGAAGGCAGGCACTCTTATTGAATTACTGAGCTAGTCTATCAAACAATCTTCTGACTTCATTGCAATTTCACATGCTGAGTTTGTTGGTTGTGTTATCTTTTGCTATATTTTTCATAAGGCTGTCATGGCAACAAAGGAGAATGAGATTTTCCTTCAAAATCTCCCTGGTTGTTATCCAGATGAAGTGATGGTGTGCCTCTGGTTACTGATTGCAACCACCCTTAGGAAACACCTTCCACAAGGGCATATCTAAACAGGTATTTGCTCAGCTTCACTGTCTCTTCTGATTTCCCCTTCTGTGGAAAAGCATGAAAAGGTAGTTTGTCTTCAACAGTTCAATAAACAAACTCTAAACCAGCAGGCTTTTCTCCATGTGCTCTGCAGCGTGGACATCAGCACCTCACCTCCAGCATGAAACTCCTCCTTGTCCCACTTGCTGCCATTTCTGTCTCAAGTTACAAGAGCTGTAAGCCGTGTAAGGGAAACACGGTTCAAAAATGAAAGGATAAATTGCTGCAGACTCGGGTCTGGAATATGTCGAAAAAAGAGAGATAAACCACCCCTGCTGCCAAGCATTGCAATATAGTTATTTGCCTGTGATATTTTGTCTTTGCTAATGTGTTGCTTGTGGTAATTTGGCAGCTTATTCTTAGTCTTCACAGTCAGATGCTTTATCCCTGATATTTATGTTTTATTTTCCATTGCCTAATTTCTTCTCCTAACTGCTGACTTTTACCTCCTGTGTGGCTGAATCAATGCCTTTCCCTCTTTGATAGCTAAACCTAAGATAATTGTATTGGTGTTATCTGCACAAAACTACCAAGCTTCAAAAGTTGTTCATTGTAATAATTTCTCTATGAGTTGTTAAAAACTGATCACAACCTTCATTTCCAGGCAGCCTTTTTACAGGACATGAAGTCCTAGAACCTAGTTCTTAATGACATGCTATAACCATGAGAAAAGGATCTGGCTATTGTCACATTCAATTTATTTTAAGATTTCTCATTACTAGTCAGGAAACATAGGTGCAGATCATGAACTAGGAATTCCATTTTGCATGCTGATGATCCCACGAGATTGCTTTTCTTTGTTGTATGCTTTGTTGTATTTGAAAGGCATTTTGAAAATTCATGCACAGAAAAATTTTCCATTATCCTGGGGTAATTCAGATCCATCAGAGGATGTAAAATATGTCAAAGCACATGAAAATTGCACCAAATTAATTAATGCTAAATCTAACTATAATTCCCAAGGTATTGCTACACAAACATCATTATGGTAATGTGAACTGCATTTATTAAAATGTTATCATTGTGGATTTCTGTTAAGAAGTGATGCACTTGCAAAGACTGTGTTTCTTGTTGTTAATTTGTACATGCAAAAGCAAATATGTAACTCTTGAAAAGTTACATTGCCCTTTTAAATAAACTTCAGATGTTTGTCTATAAGCAGCTATTTATTTCATTTTGTGATTAAACAGGTAATACCCTAGGGCCCTTCTAGAGTATTTATGCAAGACAGATAATCAGCCAAGCAGAAATTTAGTTCTCTTTAATAATTATTTGCAGCAATTTCAAGAACAAATCTGTATTCTTTTCTGACAGTTTTTAAATAACTTTCATTTTCCTTTGTTTCCTTCAGTTTTTAGTACTCAGGATTATGGCTTGCTTCATATTTTGAATTTTTTTTACCTTAATTCGATTGAGCAAATATTCAGTAGTGATGATTTTTGAATGATTTGGATTTTCTCTTACTAGTCATCTAATTTATACTGACTTTACAGCAATTGAAACCTTCTGTCTATAAAAATATCTTGTAATAATGTCTAGTATCAGCTCTATTGGGTATCAGGTTGTAATATTCCTGTTACCACCTTCCTCTGCCACAACCTTGCAGAGGTTCTGTGTCACTTCTGTCTCAGAGTCACAATTTGCCTCTTGTTCCATGTCTCTAAGTACCAAATGTACCAGGGTGGAGAAAAGGTGTGACTCAGAGCTGGCAAGACGAATGTTGTATGGGACAATGGCTTAAATGTGCTTTGGCCTGCCTCCTACCCTCACCATGTCTTGAGGCCATGGAGGGCCTCAATCTGCTCCTCTCCTTTACATCATGGCATTCACTCATGCATGTTTATGCTAGGGTGAAATTCAGAAATCCACATCCTGCAGAGCAGGAGAGCAAGGACAGCAGTCTAATCTACTCCACTTGAACTTGGGAGTTCTGTTCTTCTGGACCATAAATTGATACCATGAATTGATGCCAAATTTGTCTGCACATCTCAAATTCATTTCTTGAAAAATGAATGCCAACCCGTCATCTTGGAGTGTACAAACTGGAGTGGTACTGACACCAACACCACGTCACAGTGCAAGTTTGCCCTGCAGAGCTGAGTCTCTTGCTATGCACTAGAGGATAAATAAGCCTTTAAGAAAATAGAGGGGGGTTTGTACTGTGGATAGCCAGCCATGATCGCCACAGGCTGGGCATTCCATGGTGGAAATGTCTAAAAAAGTCCTTGGAAACATCTAAAAAAGTCCTTCTGGACTTTTTGTCCCATGTGCCTTTGGACTGCCATCCCTGCTTTCCACTGCAATCCTTGTAGCTGATGGTGCCTGGTACTTTGTGTGTCCTACTTGACACAATCATATCCAAGTGGAGGAGGGAGAGATGGGAACGATATAAAGCCAAAACAGACAGGAAAGGTCGATTATAGCACAGTCAGAAAAGCTGTGGCACAATACTGGTTAAAGGCATGGGACTTAAAGTACTGATGATGAAGCAGCAGAGGTAAAAAACCACCTACCTCTGAAAACAATGGGGAAAATAATCCCATGGGATTTTGTCTTTCCAGACAATAGGACAGCAGCAGTTCAGTTTTCTGTCTGCAGAGAAGGCATGTTGGCTGGGGGAAAGCATGACAAGTGTATTGTCATATTCCCCTCTGGGCTGAACAACAAATGTTCATCTGAAATCTCACCGATGCAAAGCAAAGTGAGAGTAAGAAAAGGTGGGAGAGTGGCATTCCCAGTATTCTGAAAATATGTGCTGCAAATGAGCAACAGATGGAGCCTCCAGCATCAGCAGCCTTTTCAAGCAGGCTTGCTCACGTTGCAGGCTTGTCAGGTGTTTGTGGGAAAGGCTCTGATGATGAGGTTCCTAGTACTCACATGCAGCTTAAGTACCACTAACAATTACCCTAGAGCATTGAATATCTGTTCTTTTGTGGCCTTTCCTAGCACTGCATACATCCCTCATCTTACTACATACAAGAGGGTATTTTTGGGAAAGGGTAGAGGAAATGCCTGGTTACATGAAGATACTCACTAAGCTTTGATATTCCAGCTTTCCACTGGACCAATGTGTCTGATGGTGACTGGAATCTGGTGACAGAGGGGAGCTGTAAGTTGATTGTCCTGCTAATGTTTAATACCCAGCAGCTAGTATCCATCATTCTTGCTGCAGTTGCTTCTGTAATGCAACAGATAGTAACCAGATGAGAGTATGGAAGGTGAATCTGTCCAGAAAATCCCACAAGCACCCAAATTAGAGATGATGGGTGGGAAGCAGAAACACTAAGGTCCTCTGGGCTCCATGGAAAAGTGCTTCTCCTACATATGATGATTTGCCCTCTTCACTAATAAAAAATGAGTGGAAGGGCCTACCATTTGCATGTTCTCATTTAGAGCCTGATGAAGGGATGATTTCAATCAATTTATTCCTCTCATACCTTTTTTGTTGTTTCTTGTTTGTTTTGTTTAAAATGTTTACAAAATTGCTTGATTTACTGTCTGGCATACAGTTTATTCTTCTATTAATTCCCAGATAGAATGTCAATGGCTAAGATGCTCTTTTAATGAGCTATCAGTTCTAAAACACTCCAGACTTATGCCCTAATTAAACATAAACATGATGCAGGGTTATGAAATTGTTCTGTAAAGGACTGCCTACAGCTATAGCTGAAAATTGTTCCACAGGAATATTAAGGAGACAGCTACAGTCTACAAGACATCTGCTGAAGTCAAAAACAAAAACAAGCACATTTGTGCTTTTACAGTTTACAGTTTGCTAGAGTTGTGAGACAAATAACCCCTGACTGTGGCAGTGTGTGCTGGGTGGCTGCTGAAGGGGAGTGGCAGGGCTTGGTCGTGCTGCTGGCAGTGGCACCAGCTCACCCGAGTGCTCGGGGGCTCGCTGTCACCACACTGCTGTGCTGTGCCTGTCACCAGGCCATGTGTTTTCAGAGTTACTGCCTGTTTTTTCCCTGTGAGAATGAGCACTGCTGTGCCAAACAAAACAGAATGAACAATGATTTGGAGTGTTTGCTGAAACACAAATGTTCTTGCAGAGCCTGAAGTGGTGGAGTGGGACAAGCAACAGCAGAATATTGTTCAGAGAAGTGATTTTCATCGCATACTTGAGACTGACCTGGAGGCTTCTGCTAGCCTGTAGAATCTCAGTCTCCAAAAATATTTTGTGGATCTGTTCTGGTTTAGAGATGTTCTGCATGTGCTGTGTTAGTCTTTGGAAAATATTTCAGAAGGGCCCAGAGTCCTTCTTGGGGAGTAGAAAATGAGGTTGTCTCAGGAGAGGAAACAGGACATAAGGATTGAAGACTTCACATCTGTGTGCTAAAATCAAATAGTGATCAGAAGGGTAGGGGCTTGTCCATGGGATGCAACTGCCTTGTGTGCTTCAGAAGCCCATGCTGTCCCTGGGACAACCCTCTCCATGTGCCCAGCTTTGGTTTTCCTCAGATCAGACTGTGGGGAAGGGAAGGGGGAGACTATGAGGATGGCATCATGGAAGTAGCATCCCTTGAAGTTTCACATTGGTCCATATGAAAAAACCCACATTATTTGATAGCTCTTATACTGCCCTGTATGTGCATGGGCTTTGTGTGTGTCATCTATTGGTTTGATCCATCTTTATCTGAACTTGACACCCTGGCATCTCCCTGTGGACAGTAGTAAGGAGAAGGTACCTCCAGAGCAAAATGTTCCTTGTCCAAAGACAGATGTTGAAGACAAGAAGCAGGAATAGCAATCACTGAAATTTAAACTAGAGGAATTGCATTCTTTATTTCTCAGTGATACAAACCTGGGGAACTGCTGTTCCTCCTTTCTACACCATGTGATCAAAGAGCTGGGATATTCACCAGCAAATACCCTGGATATCTGGAACATGTCTTGAGTTCCACTGATGGACATTATTCTGAGGTGGTCATTCAGGTTGCCAGGTTGTGTGCCCCTGGGCCATTTGGAGTGACAAAGGGTGCCAGGCCAAGGGAGCAGTTCACACTTGTCAGATGTGCATCCTTTTCAGGTAAGGCTTTGTAACTGCCCAAGCTGCTCCTGCAGAGACTGTAGTTATTGCAGCAGATCTAGGCCAGCTTGGGAAACCTACAGACTCATTGCTTTTGGCAGTTCTGGGCTTGAATGGATTGAAAAAGAACTAAAGTTTTCAGATTAACTTAATTTACATGAGAAATAAAGGTGAAGAAAAAGTTTTTCCACTGTTTGTATAGTTCTGTACCAGCAAAACTGAATTTTAGAAAGAGGATAATAATTCTCTTGTAAAGAAAGAAAGGAAAATACCTTCTCAAAGGATTATATTTTTATCATTTGTCTTTTACAAAAGTCTTCCAAAGCAGTATGAATGTATGTGAAGAATTGAAAAGTCATAGCAAAATAAAGAAGGCATAAGCTATCCCATTTCTGAATGTATTGTTTTCTCTGTAATGGTCAGGTCCACTGGGCACTACAGCAGCAAGGTTTTGCTTTGAAGCCCTGAAGCAATTTGAACACCCCCTTGTCTTTCCCTTGGACAGCCTAGGTTCTCTGCTCCCAGCTTGTAAGTCCACATGCAAAAGGTCCAGTTCATGGTAACCAGGACAAAAAGCTGGCAGCCCAGGGGCTTTCCCAGGCTATCATTTTGGTATCCTGCATGACATAATCCCTAAAATGGCAGCTTGGCCATGTGACCTGTGGTTCTGGCTCCAAAAAGATTAGAGATATGTTTGTGTGTGCTTCCCCCCTCTAAATAGTGTCCTTCTATAAACTAAAAATTGCATGTAAACTGCCGTATAACGTGCATAATATCCAGGCAATTTTTTCTATTATAGCTTCTATTGTTTTGGGGGTGTCTTTTGTTTGGTTGTTTGGTTGGTTTTTTTGTTTGTTTTGTTTTGGGGTTTTTTTTGTTTGTTTTATTTTTTTGGTGGTTCTCAGCAGTGAGGACCACGTTCCCTTTGCTCTCTATTCTGATTAGGAGGACTGTGTGGTGAAGTTATCTGGGGAAAAGGCAAAATGAGAGACAGATCTTCATCTCCTGCTTGACATTGCCTGCTACGGTGTGTCCCACCTGCAAGGCCCTTCATCATAGCCCCCACCAGATTCTGCACAGTTAAGCCAGAATTACCTCAGCTGTATCCTGGTCTTGCATAAAAGAAAAATTGGGTCCTTACAGCCAGATCCTGCCTTTTGCAGGCAGAGGCACTGAAATGAAGGGAGAAGGGAGAGTTCTCTGCAGCCTGCCAGCTGCCTCCTGTGCAGTATCTCTACTGAATAGGAATAAATAGAACAGTACCCAGATGGGCTACTTATGATTGACAGGTGTCAGGATGTGTGTACAGCTTTGTCAGTCAAGCTGCTCCATGCCAATGGAACAACTAAATGGTCCAGGGTTCCATTTGTTTTCCCAATCTAAAATGCTTATTAAAATCAAGCCAGAAGATATAGATTCCAGTACTTAGCACTTTTAGCCACAGCTAAATATGTGTCACAGAAATACAGCCAGATTCTTAATAAATTCTCTTGTGTAAAGTTTGGGTTCACCTGTGTTAACAACGATGTATGTGTGAAGTGTATTCATAAACTGCATGGGTATCATTCAGCATTTTAATTGCCTCTGCAGGTGATTCTGGGAAAAGAGCTGCATTTTCGGATTGCACCCCTTTCCAAAATTTGTGTAAATAAATAGCCAATACAGCTCTCACTGTGTATTTGTTATGATGGTCACATTGAGACCAACAACCATCTTTTAACTTAGACATAAAATGATGCCATTTTAGCAAGTGCTACTCAATGCTTATTTGAAACTTTGTTTGTATCTAACTGTATTAACAAAAACCCATTAGCTATAGAGGGGTTTGGGGGTTTTTTTTTTGGTCTTGTGTTGTTTTGCTTCTAATCATAATTCATTATTCCTCATTTTAGAAAATGTAGTTTTCCAGGTAGGTAACAGAAGAAATATTGTCATACATATGTGATATATGGCATTAGAAAGAATGACCAGTGAGCTGAGGTAAATATTAGTAAAGTCTGCAAAGATTCTATCTAACTTTGATAAACTCAATAGCAGACACAAATAATGACCTACAAGTAGCCAATGGCTTTCTCTGTGCACCACATTCAAAAGGAGCAGGTCCTTTTTGTCCCCTCAGATGTCTGTGTTGTGTTTTTGCACATGGCTTTTTTGTTTTTTTGCTTCCATGAAGCAAAAACCCCACCCCTTATGTAGTTCCTAAGTTGAGTCAAAGCTCTTTTCCGGAAAGGAAACATGGAATTTGCTTCTGTAGTCTCAGAAGGTCCCTTGCTGTCCATATTTGGTGTTTGTGTGAGGTTATGTATGTTTTTGGTAGATGTTGCTTGTGCTCAGCAAGGTAAATAAAATGTTGTATTAAGAACTTGTTTCTTCATTCAAGTCTCAGGGCAAAAAACCAAGTAAACATTATTTTTCTTGTATGCAGCTAGTTCAGAGTAACTCCCCTGTGGAAACACACATGTATACTTAGGGCTAGAGAATAAATGCTCTGACTCAGAGTCTTAAGGAGCTCTTGTTCCCACAGCAGGCAGCTGCTGCCTTTCAGCTCAGCCAGGCTCTGTTGCCTCCATCAGCTCCCTGCCAGACACATGTACAAATCATACTCCATCTCATGTCTTAGGTTTTGTTTTTCTCCCATGATTTGCTTTTGCTAGTTATGTGTTTATTCCATGGCTAGGAGAAAAGAGCTGTTCCTTCACCAGGGGTGACACAGCTTGCACAATTACCTGTGCATCTCATCTTATCTTGGTGTCTTCTCCTTTCAGTGCAGATGCTATTCCTTTTACAAAGAAAGAGAAGGATTCAGCGAACAGGGAGGTGACTGAAACGTGGCAGCACAAGTCAGGATTTTTAATATCTTTGGCTAAATTTGGGTGCCATTTTGCTCTAGTATTTCTTGACCAGTTTCTGATTCTGGTGTTTCTTGGCATGCCATCATTCTGCCAAGCATTTTGGCTTTATGTTGATGATTTCTTGTCCGTTCTTTGAGCAGGCAAGCCCAAAAGTCAGCTTTCATACACAAAACTGAGCCAGTTAATGAAAAGAGATGTATAAAGCTTAAAAGCTGTTTCTAACTGCAACACAGCTCAAGAAAAATATCACCCAAAAGCCTTCCTCCTCAAAAAGCCACATCGTAAAATAACAACCAGCAAAGAGTGCTTCGTTCTTTTTAACTAACTCTGCACTCAGCTTTGAGTTGACAGGGTCTAATAATAAAGACAGGTTAATGTCATCTTGCATTTGTAACAGCCTTTTGTTATTATAAAAGAGTAATTAGGTCATCTCACCTTCAATATTAAATTTCAGAAATTCATACAAGTTTTCCTAAAGATTGGGTAAGGAGCATGTTAGATTTGTCTGAACTATAAGAAAAATAAATTTAAACCAAAGTCTCACCTCTCTTTCCGTGAGATAAATGATATGCCTTCAAAAACTCCCTTGGCTTGCAGCATCTGCCTCTGGCTGTTCTGCTTCATGAGGATGTACAATTTCACCTTTATTCTTACGTTAAAGAAGAAGGATGTTCAGGAGCTGTCAGATTATTTTATTTCATGGGAAGTGGTTTTTTAAAACATAGGTATTTTGTACCAAAATTTAGTTGTTGCTGGTTAAGTTTACATTTTTTGTGTGAATTTAAAAAAAATAATTTTTTTGGGGAAAACCACCCCAAATCCATATGCATGGTGAATTGAATATTTCTGTGTGTCTCTATGAGATTCTGTGGTGACTCACCGAAATAATAGATCCAATACTTCCATGTTCTTCAAGTCCCTTGGTTCTTTTTTATCTTAGTTGGGCTATTCCACCAACACCAAATATTTTATACAAATTATTTGATCGTCTATAGTACAACCCCACTGGTGATCTAGTTTAAAAATTACTCTAAACGTTTAGGAAGAATGGGAGATTAAAATGTCTGAAATAAAGTCTTCATGAAGTTTGCTATAGTTTGAAATGGACATATAGAGGATATTGGCTTGAAATAATTTATTTTTGGTGTTTCCACCAAGAAAACTATGGAGATAGCACACTCAGAGAAAAATAAATGCAGCTACCCTAATATCTGAATTTCCCACAGGATGGAATTTTTGATGTTTCTACGTCAAAATGATGACGCTACAAAAATGCAGGAATTTGAAGCTCACTTGGGACAAAAAATATACCAGGCAAATAATATTAAAAATATAAACTATATTTTCTGAAACTGAGTAATTTTCATCAGCTCCACAGGGTTTTAGGTACCTTTGAGAGGGAAACCACTTTTATAAACATCAAATCTATGCTCAGAAGCTGACAAAGAAATATCCAATTTTGAAAATCTTGCTTATTATGCTTTATAATGTGATGAGCTCATCTGTAATTAATGAGCCACTTTGTTGCTCTGAAGATGATGAAGTTTGTTTCTGAGATATACAGTACACAGAACTGCTCAAAGCTCCCATATCTGGGATAATTTGGTTGTGTGAGTCCTGTCCTAGGACCTCCTAAAAGTCTTCAGCTCCATCCTTATTCCTAAATGCATCCTAGGACAGACTGAATATCACATATCTGAAATGAGGATGGCAGCAGCACAGCCTGGTAAGCCTTACCTGTGCCTCCTGGAGTATTCCAAAAGACTTGTCAATAGATGCTGTATAGTGCTAAGTTTTGATTTTGTCCCGATTCAGAAAAATATAGGGAAAATTCATAGGCTGAAGAGGATGCTGAAGATTAGGCAGGCATTTGAAAAAGATTGCAGAAGTGAGGCTTGTAATGTTGTGTCCAGTCAGAGTTATGTTTAACAGTGAGAAGAGCTTTGCAGTGAGAACATAAATGTAGCTGTCAGTGTGTAAGGTGAATTTGATCATTAAGCTGGCAGGGATGATTAACAAACTAAAATATTTTATGGCTCACGAACCCTTGATAAGCAAGTTCTTTACGCAAATAATGACCCTTTAATCCCTTGCTCAAAGCAAACTTCCTCTGATTTGATAAAATACTTTAAATAATTGAGCTTTTACGTGTAGCTTCTGTGTATTAGGGAGGGTCTAAAGCAAATGCAGCAAACATACTATGCTTCTGGGTTGTGGATATATTCTGCAGAACTTCTGTCTGTGCAGCTTCACCAAAACTGAATGCCACAGCTTTGTTGTCATCTGTAATACTGATTGTACTTGGGAAAATGTAGTCCAGGCAGCTGAATCATAGACTTGCAAAGTGAGCTATAACATGTTAGGAAAATAGCCTTTTAAGCATATTCTTAAAAATATATATTCATTTTTATTTCCTAATATCTCATTCATAAAGCTTTAACATTTATCTGGTGCCGGCATGTCACTAATTAAACGTTTGTACAGGAGACAAATATTATTAATCCTTCTTCCCTGGAGTCAGAAACTTTCCACAAGGCACTTTGATACAGTTTTTGGAGAGACATGCAAAATCGTTCACAAAAAGTCTCACCTTGCAGTACATGGGGGTTTGTTTTCCTGTTCTATAGGCAAAGCTGACTGCAAATACTTTTTTGTGCCTTGTTCACGGAGTTTATTGGTACAATAAACCTGAGTTGCTCTTTAAAGCTGGCATCCCTCAGCAGGATATGAGACTGCCTAGCACACAGCAGGGCAGTCAATAATTGCTCCTGCATCAGTCACTGGGTAAACTGGAACACAGTCGTGAAGAAGAAGGACCTGGCCAAACTTCCTTCTGTCTTCCACTTTCTTCCAGATCTTTCTTCTGCTTCTGATGCAAGGCAAGAAGAATAGGAAGTCAGTCGATTGTGTTTTGTCCCTGGATACCCTCAATTTAACCAGCACACTAAAACACGTCCCCACCCCTGTCCCATTCACAGATGGAAAGAAAATAAGTATCTTGTGATCTTCTTCGAGTGGGAGTCTCTTTGTCCTCCTCCAAAGTTATTTTGTGCCATATTACAAATCCTTAATTAGTGTAATGAGCTGGAAACATAGCATTGTAACTATGATTGACCCCACAGTAGCTGCAAACTTCCATCTGGCACAGAAAAAAAAAAGAAAGAAAGGACTTTCACAGAATAGAAGAGCGTGTGCTCATTAGATTTGAACTAGAAACCTATTTTAGGAAGATGTGCCATTAGGAAACAATGGCAATACATCAGATAAATCATTCCAAACCAGGAGACATGAGCACTGCACAGGACAGTGCTAAGTAGTTGCTTTCTTCAAGCAGCCCAGAAGCACAGGACTGCAGCAAGTGGAAATTGGGGCTGCAGCATGTTGTCCTAACCCAGCTTGTTCCTGGCAGAGAGAGGGAAAACCCAAGGTGGCTTTTGAGCATCATGACTGGTGTAAAAATGGAAACTTTATGAGGAGAGGTGTTAGACCAGTACCAAGCATAGCACAGAAATAAAGCCTTTGTTTTAAAGGTCCCTTCCCACCTGAACTATTCTATGAATCTACTGGAGTGCTGGAGCACCTCTCCTGTGAAGACAGGCTGAGACAATTGGGCTTGCTCGGTCCGGAGAAGAGAAAGCTCTGTGGTGACTTTATTGCAGAATTTCGGTACCTTACAGGGGCCTATAAGAAAGATGGGGTCAAACTTTTTAGTAGGGCCTGTTGCAATAGGATGGGGGTAATGATTTTAAACTAAAATAGGGTATGTTTACAGTAGATATAAGGAAGAATTTTTTTTACAATTAGAATGATGAAACACTGGCATGGGTTACTCAAAGAGGTATGGAGGTCCCATCCCTGCAAACAATCAAGGTGAGGTTGAGCCAGGCTCTGAGCAACCTGATCTAGAGGAAAATGTGCCTACTCATTGTAGGGGGTTGTACTAGATGACTTTTAAAGGTCCCTTCCATTTCAGGTTTTCCTATGGCTCTCTGATTCTATGTTAGAGAGAAATATGCACCAGATGAAGTTTAGAATTTTTGCTTTTGCAGCAAGAGTCATCAAAGAGAAACCAGAAGACAGAGGTATGCAAGGGAGCTAAATACTCCAGACTCACTGAAATTTAAATTTGGATTACACTGAAAATCTAGAGCCATTACTAGCCATGACTCTAAATGCCTCACTGGAAACCTACAAATAAAACCAAGGACAGAAGACAGAAAACCACCCAACAAGCAGAGGAGGCAAGGGTTGATCTTTATTTGTTTGCAGTCAAATGCTTCTGCAAAATGAGTGCAGGAGTGCTGCAGGTCTGGCAGAGGTGAAGCTGAGCAGAAGCACACCTGGCACAAGTTCCCAAAGCAGGCACAGAGCCGATGCCTGAGCCATGCGAGGGCAGCACAGTCATGAAGCACCAGCTCATGCCTCTTGTGCACCCTAGCAGCAAACCAGCGCTCTGAAAGAGGGAAAAGATGCCTCATCACTACATGATCCATGGCAGATGTGTTTCAGCCCATGTGGAGACAAAAATGTTGTTGGAGAAGAAAGCTGCATCTTTCAACACAGCAGGAGATAAAATAAGATGTTAACAGGCTCCTTACCTCAGCTACCCAGCAACTAGAAAGGATTAGATCTTCTCTGAAAATCTTCCTGATAGCAGCACCTGCTGAGATTTGGAAATTCCTGTCTTTTAGTTCATTAGAATGCAGACACAGCCTCTTTCTGCTTCCTGAATTACAGTTGCAGTACAAAGGGGCCAATCTCACAGGCTTTAAACCTGTACACAATCCTTTTGCTGAAACTGAGTTTAACAACTTCAGAACCAATCCACAGGGGCTAAAATTCAACCTGAAATAATTGCTAGGATAGAGAACCCCTTGGTTTCTCTCTATCCCTTGCCTGATAGAAATGAAGGGGTCTCCACAAATGAGTAGAAGATTGTGCAGGTGGAACATAGATGCTAAAACTGTCCTTTGTGGTTGACACCATAAAGCTTGCTGCATAACTGATCTCAGAGTTTCACAGAAGGGGAATATAAGAGTGCCTGAGCACTACTTCAGCCTGTCTGAAGGCAACCTTCCAGCTTATGTTACTCAGGAATTTGGACCCTAAGATCACAGCTCTCCCTCTGCTCTTAAAAATCTAGGAAATCTGCTTCAAATAGAGTGTTAATATTCTTCCAGCTGTTTTTTGATTGTAGTTTGTGACGTGAGAATTGTTTCCATTGTGAGCATCACTCCATATTAACAGTGTGATACAGGAGCCACATGAATGGTATTAACAGCATCTTCATCCTTGGGGATACTCAGTAATTGACAGGAAAAGGTTCTTACCAGTCACGGACTTGATTTTCTGTTAGAAATACATCCATAGCTCCCTCCCAGTCCAAGTTATTTAGGATTTTATGATTCTCTTGCCTAGATTATTAGGACTTTTGGTCTTGTATTATTTAAGAGGATGTGTGGTCTGTTAAAAATAAATCTAATTATTTCCTGGAATCAGATTGTCTAGTGCTGGCTTGTGTATCTATTGGACTTGCATCACATTCTGAAAAAGGAGCACATCTGAAAAAAACAAGTGGACTGTTGCAGAATGAGAAAGGAAAAGCTGAAATTCAATTCCAGGAGGAGACTAGAGTGCATAATATTGCTAAGCAAACAAAATAACTAGAGCATTCAAAAACTTGCTTAGTAATTCTTCTGTACACAGAATAGCCAGGCTTTTTACTTGTTATTCTGACAGAAGGGATTTCAGTTTTGTTTGTATAAACTTCTGAGCCTGAGTTAAGCCCTTTTCATTATGCAGGGTGAGCACTGCCTCACCTCTCCCCTCAAAGGACAAACAGGCATGAGCTTAATTTTGTTGTTTGAAATCATAAAGATCTTAATTCTTAGAATCTTCAGTCATCTCTCATGAGGTGAGGACTCACTGCCATGAGTAGAACCACTGAATCTCTTGAATGATCAGTGCTTGCTCTTGGCTGTGTACGAATTTCCTATTGATTCAGGGGATCAAGTGCAAATTCCATGTGTTCCAAGGGACTAAGTGTGCTCAGAATACACACTGCAGAAATACTAAACCAAACCTGCAAATTTCTAAAGCAGACATTCTTACAGGAATGCTGAGTGAGAGCTGAAGCAGTCAGTTAGGGGATACACGTGTGTAGTACACCTCACATAGTTACATATACAAAGTAGCCATATTAATGAACTGTATCTTACTAATTAGGAAAAGTAAGATTATTCTAGACATGACTTTTGGTAGTAATCCTGGTAAATTCAATTAAGCTTTTGCCTGTTGTTTTAATGGTTATATCCACGAGCTAACAAAATGCTAGTTTTAAAACCTAGACTTGCTAATAATTACAGTAACTGCTTTGTAATTTAAATGTCAATTCAAAACAAATCATTGTTGTATTTTACTGCCTACGTACACTGATTTACTCTGGATGCATTCTAAGGCCCATACACATACTCTGAATGTGTTTACTCTGTTTTCTAATTTCACTTGATGTTTTACCAGTTGTGGAAAGCTTCTGGCAAATTACGAGTCAGCATTCTCCTGCATTATACTGTGAAAAATGTAACCTAAGACAGGTATAGATACTTGTACTTTAGAATCTGCATTGCTGTGGGCTATATACCACTTGTACACAAAATGAACAGCCTGATGGCTGAACAGTCAGTGTGCTTTAGCAAACACATTAGAAACAAATTTTCTTCTGGAGATTCTGAGAGGGTTACAGCATACTGAAATTATTGTCTCTCTGTAAGGGAGGATGTGTTCCTTCTACAAGCAAAGTGTCCTGGTGGCTTTGGACACCACAGGGACAGAGTGAAAATACTCCCCATACTTTCCCAACTTCTCGGTGCCAGAGAAAGACAATTTTATTTGGACAAATTATTAGACATTGTGGCTAAAATTTTGCAAGAATGTTCATCCTCAATCTCCCTTATTCCAGTGTGCTTGATTTCCCTATGGGGATTCTCTCTTGGCACACCTGTAGATGTGACCAAAATCCAGCAGTGAATTACTCTGTGTTGTAATTCACTATTTTGGGGGGGTCTTAATCAGTCGTGCCAATTTCTAGAATTGAATGAATGGTACCACATAGAATGACTGCTGGAGGAGCCTGTGCCTCACATCAGGCAGGGCTGGCTGAGCTAAAATACTTGAGTGGCAAGAATTCTACCATTACTGCTTTGCCTTTGCCCCATCACAAACTCTACCAGTTGTTTCTTTTTTTGGGAACAATTATTAGAACCATTTAAGAAAAGAGTAGAATAAGACTGCGGCCATGCAAATTGCACAGCTAAAAAACCCCTCCATAATAATGACTTATTCCCTATAGGGGAAGGATGGGAGAAATATGATTCAGGGAAAGCAACTCATGTATCTGGGAAGATAATTCATTGTAAGTTAATCCAAGCATACCGCAGAAATATCTCTGTTGGTGATTGTTCTGCATAGATGCCATTCTTGATTTGTGAGTAGCCAGCACCAGGGACTGGGAAAGCGTCTCATGTTGACTCATGCATTCCTTCATGGGTTATTCATAAATAAGTAGTGCTATCTAATTCTGCTAACAAAAATGCCTCATGTAAAATTAATAGAAGCAAAACCCAGAAGGATCTTTCTGCATTAAGAATCTGTCCCTCAAAAGCAGTCGTCTGATAAAGCTTTAAAAGAAATGTTCCTGACTACTTAGGGTGCCTGAAAAGGAAAGTGCTGGGCACCCATAAGTGAACTACTAACTTTTCATTCTTTATTACTGAGGACAGAAGAAAGAATACTCCAAGGAGCAAGATTCAGAGCATTTTTTCCCACTGTTTGTCTGCAACGGAGACATTATAATGTTTGCTTCCTTTTACTTCTATGTGATTTCCAAGAAACATTAAAGCATCCAAAATCCCAGTGAGGTTTTTCTTGTATTATTAGTAGGAATATTCAGTGCACCTCTAAGCAAAGCTGAGGTAAAGCAGTCAGGGTGATCAGGCTTTGTGTAATAACAAAACTGGTACATTTCTAGGTCAAAGGGGATTGGTATCAAAAGCACAGACCTCACATGGGGATCATCTTGGCAGCTCCTCTTGCTTTTGATACTGAACTCAAATCAAAACAAGGTATTTGTTCCATTTGGACACAAGAAGTCCACTGAGTATAAAGATACCCTAATGAAATCAACCTCTGTGACTGATTCTAGCCTTCCATGCTATTTCTGCAACTGGTTAAGGTCTGTTTACAAATAGAAAACAACCCCAAAACAGAGATTGGAAAAACCATGTTAGACAATGCTGAGGACAGAGATCAGACACCTCTCTGGGGTCTGGAAGCCATTGGGTGCTGTCAAAGCATATGAGAAAGGACCTAAAGTGAGGTCCTTCACGGACTGAAGCGGTTATTTCATCATTAGATGGGTAAGGGGTTCCTCTCTTTTGTAGCATTGGGAAGAGTACTCCTGTTCCATCCCTGGCCTTCTACACTGCTTTGAATAAAATGCTTGTCAGAAAGAATACAACACACATCTTACAACTTTTTTTTTCTCTTTATTTTCACTTAAAACCTCAGGAAGGTTTGAGTTTATGTGTGCAAATATTTTTCCCACTCTGCTGTTGGGATCAAAAATAAATGGTCAAGACAGCTGTTGTACAGACTAGCTCCATAGATGGTCAAGGTGTGGTTTCTGCAAAGTGTGTGGACAGATTGCAGCTGAGGCAACTGGAGGGGTTGAATGGCCAACACCTGAAGAAGATGCTTCAGGAACCAGGCATGAATTCATTACCAGACTGAACCTGAACAAAGCTTGCAACCTGATCTCCAAGACTTCAGGATATTAATAAACTGTGTGAACTACATGAGCAACAATGGTATTCAGAGATGAGTTAATCCACTGGTTATTGGGAAAAAAACTCCAAACCTTAACCTTTTCACTTATCACTTGAGTAATCTATTCTTATTAGTCAAGGTCTAAAGAAAGCAACAACCCATTTGCTGAACTCTCCAGTGAATAAATTCAGAACTGTTCCAAGAGCCAGAGAACTTCAGCTTCAAGGAAGAATTGAATTCCCTAAGATTTTCTTATTACATCCTGGTGTCCATGAATGGAAATATGGTGAATAAAAGTAAAAGTTACTTATCTTTCCTGGCAGCACAGTCACACAACAATACATCTTAGAGTTGTCACCTCCAATAGGAAAACTACCTGTCATTTGATGCTGTCAGCATGAAAAGAGCTAGAGGTAATTATTCTTAATGGTGCCAGGTAAAGAGGTGCAGGGAAGGCCAACCTGCATCTCCATTACTGCTTCTGAAACTGCTTTTAGGCCCATTTAAAAACAAGTTCTGATGGTGTCTTACTAAATGACCTGAAACTCGGTCAGTTCTGATTTTAAACTTCCATGATGTTGTTCTGCACCATAACTCCCCTAATCGTTGTCTCTAGAGGGTAATTTTCAAAGGCTCCAGGACAGGAGCTTTGCAAACAATTGATTGTTTCACTCTTCAGCTAACCTGAAAAATTGAAATTGAAATTAGTTGCAGTCTCTGTCAAATGGCAACTTTTCTTCTTTTATCTTTTCTCCTCAAACAATCGACAAAATGATTGCAGAGTAAAGTCCACTTCACGATTCAAACCTTGCAATGTTTTCCTTTGGTTTTTAGGATGTTAATTTGTTTTAAAAGCTTTAAGATTAAATTTTTAATGTTTTGCCTGTCTCTTCTCCTCCTGGGGGTGAAAATGCTGCATTTTACTCCTACATGCAAGTAGCTATGGTCCCCTTTTTATCCCTTTGTCCTAGTTACATTTTCAGTGTAGAGAAATGCTTCCTCCCTCTCCCCCTGCCAAGCTGTCTGTTCTCTTCAGGGTGGACAGAAGCCCATCACTCTAGGCTGTGATTATTAATCATTTATTATGAATCTCCTTGTTTTGTCCTCTAAGCAAGACTCTCCTAACCACCATTTGGGAGAGGGAAGGTGCTGTCCAGCCAAAGCCATCACGAGCTTGTAGCTGGCACAATTAGCAACGTGATATCTTGAGAGCACCCTTCACCTGAGGAAGGGAAACTCCTGGGTATAGCTAGCTAAGAAAAATACTTTCATGTGAGCTGTAGCTAATGGACCTTGTCTCTGTCAGCTTAGCAAATAGACTGCAATGCCTGGATGAGTCCATTATCAGAGACAGCTCCTGGAGACTGAGTGAGGCACCAGAAGACTGGAAAAAGACATAGGTAGGGCCTGTCTTGAAAAAAAAAAAAAAAAAAAAAAAAAGCCAAAGAGATTGAAGAATAAAGACACATAAACAGTTAGCCTAATTAAATTCTTGGAAAAAAAAAACTCTGGAACACAACAAGAAAAAAGTGAAACTGGAAGCCTATAAGGAGAGACTGAGTAACTGTCAATGTAGATTACTCAGGAATAAAGTATTTTAAACCAGTGTACTTCATGAACTAAGAAAACATTGGTATAACACTGGGTGGACAGGCTTTCTAAAAAAACCCCAAAACTGTTGATGGTTTGTTGTCAAAAATAAGAGTGTCTTGGAAAAATTTCATGACGCCTGAGATAACCTCAGTGGTGTTTCTGTTACATGTTTTGCTGGTTACTTTAATGGTAGAGGGGAGAATAGAGATATTAAGTTGGCCTATTATACAAGTTGCTGAAGACTGTGAGACAGGCTCAGATTCCAAAATAAAATTGACGAAGTGAAAAAATGGTCTCTGGGAAAAAAAAGCAGCCAACCAATAAGGACAAGTGCAAGTTACCATGCAGGCAGAAATGCTTCAGCAAATACAGAATGGGGGACTACTGAGTGAGTCAAGGGAGTTATGATTTTTTACATCCTGCCCAGATGTGACCTTTTAATGACACTGAACCCATGGAAAAATCACATCCGGAGAAGTGATTATTCAAGAGTTGAGCAGGAGGAGTAGATATTACTCATTATGTTGCTATTGGATTGAAAGTCTGTAATTTCAAAACCGGTAAGTTGCTGACACTTCAGCTGGACTGCAGATGGACCCAGTTGCATCACTGTTATGCAATACAGCAGGAAATGCTAAAACTGTTGGACTGACATAGGTAATGTCTATTTCGGTGCCTACAGATTTCCATAGGGAGTGAAAGGTCACCACATTAATTTTGTGGATTTTTGCTCTCTACTTGATTCAATCCAAGTCAAAAGGAAGCTTGCCAGCTGCCAGCATGCTGGGGAACTTACAGTCTGGACTGCTGCAAAGTTTATTCCCCTGCCCTGTGACTGGGAAAGAGATCAGCCCATGCAACAATTGACTCCATTCTTGCTGGTGGCTATGGGAGCGCAGAGGACAGGATGTCCATTCCCTCTGCCCCTGCAACTGGCAAGAAATGCCTGTCAGTGGAGGAGGGTGTAAAACTGTATTTGTAATATCTTGATATTGACATAGATGAATAGAACCACAGCTGCCATTATGTACTATTGCATATAATACTGTATGAGAGCAAGACTCCTTTGCTGTGGTAGTAGACACTACTACACCTTCCAAAATATGGCTGGCTTTTCTCATCAATTCATTCAGCAGTCATCTTCACCTCACCAAACCCAGCTGCCTACTTTGTGGCTGTGGTAGCAGGATGGATGCCACCCTTTGTCCCCAGATATCTGCCACCCTATGAAACTGGATACATTTCCAAGACATGGCAGGTTTGTTGGCTACTCTAATTTGCTTTCTGAAATTCTTGGTAGCCAGTGCAAGCATAGCTTATACCCATGCAGATATGCTGCCTGAGTATTTTTCTGAGAGCCTTATTCCCAACACAGAGAACACTGCAAGCAGCAATGATCACATGAAACAAGCAGAAACTCCTGGGAGCAATAGACTTCATTTACTGACAGTCTTAAAGATAACTAAAAGAGAAAATGCAGCAGCAGTAGTGAAAAGCAAGGACTGCAGAGCAGATAAGACCTGCTAGCTGAAGGTATTGGTGAGAAAATGGCAAAGGGAGTTTTGCTGTATAGTACCTCTAGCAAGAGATTCCAGTGGTATCTAGAGGTTTTAGAAAAAGTTGGCACATGTTAAATAATGTGCAATTGGTCTATGAAATTTACAAACCCCATGGTATTTTGATATTTGCCAGACTCATGTAAGTCTTTTGAAGATTTCTCAGTATCTTTCCCCTTATTTCCACTATTTGTGGATGCCTTCCACTGCAAAAGCTCATGTGAGAAGTCTAAGGGTACATGCTGAATAATTTCCAGAGGAAGAATTCACTTGTATTTTCTCATCCTTGCTTTGCAGACCTGAGCAAATGACATTGTGGGAAGACTGGTAACATGGTAGAGTTTCCTGGTGTTGTAGAAACACCCAGCTGAAGTGTATTTCAGGGAGAAGTCGTTGTATCAATGCAGTCCTCTGTAAAAGGACAGCAAGAAGTGCAGGCTGTTGTGCCTGGAGCTTCTATTTGTCAGGCCACCCTGGGATAGACAAAGGTTTCTTGCTGCTGCCTCAGCAGAAATGACTCTTGATTCAGGGACTCTACATGCTTAGGGAGATGAGCATATGTTTGGAAGAGACAATTGGTTAAGTACCGTATAGCAAAGGAAGTTTGCAGTAGAAGTGAGTAACGTTTGAAGAGGAACAAGTAGAAGAAAAAATTTTGACAAATACCTTCCAGATGCTGCAGCTTTCACATTTCTGTGCTCGTGAGAGCATTTACACCAGCGTTTGGTCTCAAGAAGCTAAGCCTGGGTGCTGAGCTGCCTTAAGCTGGGGAGGGCAGAAGCAGCCACTGCTCTTCAGTTGCTGCATTCAGTGTCTTGATAAAATTAGTGCAAGCCTGGCAATTGAGAGCCTCACGGAGGCTGTCAGGTGGAAGCCTGGCAGGGCTCCCACTAATTAAAGCAGTCAGTCATTTTCAGTAGCGTTCAAGGCCATTAATGTTTTGTATTCAGCCTCCCTCTTGCCTTCACTGCAGTATGGCACAGCCACACAGAGGCACAGCCTGCCTTTGGTGAGGCAGGGCTCTTCCTCCTCACTTCACTTTACTTGGGAGAGCAGTTTAAAGAATGGGAGGTATTTTTCAAACTGGTGATCCTCTCTACATTTTCACAGGCAGGAGCAAGCTCTTTGGTGGGGCTGCCTGACAACTACTTCCCCTCAGGGGCACACACACACAGCATCCCTCAGAAAGGCAGTAGAAGGTAGTGTTTTAATGAAAATGCAAAATGTTAAACCTGCACTGATGCTCTTCTGGACCTGAAACTTGAGTGTTTGGGGAACTGATGGAATCTACACACTAAAATAGGCAAATCAGTGTTTTGCTACTCAGACCCATGCCATTCTTGGCTGATAAGATTTTGGAGCACCACTTGTAGCAATGCAAACTGGACTGAAGGTCAGGCATTGGTCCTGGTGATGGTTCTCACTTCACCAGAGCTGGGCTTATGTCCTTGGGTAAATGTGATAAGGGAAATAAAGACAGATATAGAATCATAAAGAGTTTAGGTTAAAAGGGACTTTTTAGGACTATCTACCCCTTTGCATTGAACAGGGACACCTACAACTAGATCAGGTTGCTCAGAGTCCTGTCAAGCCTGTCTCCAGGGCTGGGGCATTGAACCCTTCTGTGGGCAACCTATGTCTGTGCTTTACTGCCCTCATCATAAAAAAATGTCTTACCTATAAAAGAAATATAGGGCAAGAGGCCCTACTAAAAAGTCTGTCCCCATCTTTGTTATAAAGCCCCTTTAGGTACTGGAAGGCTGCAATAATGTCTCACTGGAGTCTTCTGCAGGCTGAACAACCCAACCCTCTCAGCCTGTCATGGCAGAGGTGTTCCATCCCTCTGATCAGCTTTATGGCCCTCCTCTGGGCTCACTCTAACAGGTCCATGTCTTTCCTGTGCTGGGGACCCCAGAACACAGTACTCCAGGTAGGGTTTTGCCAGAGCAGAGGGGCAGAATCCCCTCCCTTGACACGCTGCCCATGCTGCTTTTGTTGCAGCCCTGGACAGAATTGCCTTTCTGGGCTGCAAGTGCACACTGCCAGGTCATATCCAGCCTCTCATCTACCAGCATCCCCCAGTCCTTGTCCTCAGAGCTGCTCTCAGACCTTTCCTCCTTCACTTTGCATTGATACTGGGGGTTCCCCAACCCAAGTGCAGGACCTTGTGCTCGGCCTTGTTGAACCTCATGAGGTTCACATGGGCCTTTTTCTTGTAAGTTGATATAAGTGCACACACGTGATTTTATTCATAGGACAATTTTTCTACATTCATTTATTCTTTCAAGTAGATACTTGAAATAATTTGGCAAGTACCCAGGATCACAGTAATGAGGTTGCATGCTCACTGACTGCAGAAGTATGTTAGTAGCCCAGTGTCAAAAGGCAGCTGAGCCATGACATGAAGGAGCACACAATGAGCTAAGCAAAAGGGTCAGAATGGTAGCTGCAAAGATTTTAGCTGCACTATGACAGGATGATGTATGTGAACTGAAGCAAATAGAGCTGGAGGGGATGTTTGTGGGACTATTAATTTTAATGCAATGCAAAATATCCAATGACAAGGAAGGAAGTTACACTTCAATGCCACAGAAGATGATTCAGACAGTAACAAAGGTCAGATGAGGAGAATCTGGGGAAAGCAATTGAGACAGATGCCTATGTGATGTCTCCTATTGGGGTCTTGATTGGATCTGAACTAATAGAAATGAAGAAAAAGGAGCACCTCTGTTTTGAGGATGTGGTTTGAAAGATTACATAGACTAGTCTAAATCTGGAACTGATGGCTAGGAAGAAAAACAAAATGTCTTGCTGTGACATTTAAGTTTTTAATGAGTATAGGGCAAGTTCAGATTAATGCCTATGTCTACTAGAGGTAAAAATTCTAGATCAGGAGTTCACCCCAGCCAGCCACCCAGGGTGTCTGACATATGTTTGTCCAGATGAATTTAGGATTTTAAAATTATTTAATAGCACTCAGATTTGAATGAATGACCACAGTCACTGATGGATTAAAGAAATTCAAATGCAAGAGCCCCTGGCACACTCAAGTTATCCTCTATGAAGAAGTCAGAAATAGTGCTCAAAAATAATATGTGGAGATTTAACACATGCTTTCTTGCCAGTATTGAGAGTGGTGCTCCTGTATCTGCCACACAAGCATAAGGAAAATAGTCCAATAGTACTGAAAGCACAGAAGCACAGGGTGTGAAAATAAAAAGAAATTAAGGAAATGCAGTGTACGTTTAGACTGTACTGTAACCCTTCTCTGTGGCCTGCTATCAGCTAAGCTTCAGACAAATGTTTCATCCCACAGTACCATCAAAACATATGGGGCAAAACACATGCCACTACTAAATTGTGGGTTGAGGATTTTTTTAGTGTGTATTTTGTTGGGTGGGGTTTTTTTGTTTGGTTGGGTTTTTTTAATTGTTGGCTTCCTTATCCTTGTGAGGCTGAGCATTGTATTCTATGAATACTTTAATGTCATTCTATGAATGATTTAAGAGTCAGGCTCAAGCACTTCAAGATTTATTTGGTTTTGGTTTTTTTCTCATCAATTTTTTCTATACAATAGGAAATTTGGCTCTTTTGTCAAATGATGCCTACTTGATTCAGAATAAACAGATATTTTGTTCCAGCTGTCAGGTGAAGGTTGTCCAGCTCTACTAAGTGTTACAGAAAACGGACAGCTCCGACATCTGAAGGCATGACAGGCAGCTGTAAGACTAGAATTTGTGTTTGAATGGCAGTGCCAGCATTTGATATTCACCTCTTGTAGAAAAATTATTCTTTTTCTCCTAGACAGGGAAAGTGGGAGTCAACAGTGGGACTTCAAATTTAGTAAACAAGAGACCTTGAGAGACTGTTGGGGCAGGACCCAGTGAAAAACCAAGGAACATAACCACTGGATGAAATGTGTGAAATAAATAGTGCCTGGTTTATAAAAGGGGCAAATATTTGATGGGATATGACACTCTCTTGAAGGCTGTGTAGTCTCAACGCTGAAGCAAACTGGGGTCAAGGAGGTGGAGCAGAAGAAGGAAATACCATCAAGCTCAGTGAACAGGCAAGCTGCAGATACTTGGCACTAAGTGCAGAATGGATAAGGATCAAAATAAAGTCCGTATTTAGGACTCCGTAAAATCTGAGCTGCATGACTCAGTGAGTCCAAGATAAAAAGAATGGGATTATTCCAAATAGGCAAAAGCAATGGGATTATTCCCAGATCTGAAGTCATATCTCCAAGATGTTTTCAAAACTCTGGACACAAAGCTGCAGTCATTCAAACTTTGGGAATATCACCTCTGAATTGACACATTAAGGCTTTCTCAGCTCATCCAGCAGTACCCAATACCCTGACCCAGGAGTAAACAGAATAAATAAGCCTTTGCAATAGCCACATCACGTACAGTTTGAATTGTCATCCTTCAGTCTCTCTGCTGCTCCAGCAAATTAAAAGTCTCACAGTTTCTCCAGAAGGATTGCATTCCCATTCAGCATGTTTGTCACGGAGGCAGGAAAGCAGTCCTGCGTGCCAAGGAGCAATCTATTTCATAAATAAATGGATTTATGATTTTGTATTGTCCTGACCATGCCAGGCACCGCTATTCATGACTTCACACAGTGTCCTGAGTCTCTCTTCTCAGTGTCTGTTTATAATTTTTTCCACATCCTATACATTATTAAAGATTTTTATAATGCATAAACCTCCCAACTGTCCCTACAAGCACCAAAGAATGGTTTGATTAATTCAAATGCTGCAGACCAGAGAGCATCCCAGAATATAGTTTTATATAATTTCTTGAGAACGTTCAGGTCAATACAGAAGAACAGTCTGAAACTTGCTGAAACATATTTTTAAGGATGTCCTGAACCAGGGTCACATTTCTCAATTTCCAAGTCATTATTTTAAGTCATAAATAACTAGAGCCAGTAGAAATTGAATGTTCCTGGAGAGGAAAAGCCCCATAAAGCAGAGAATGTGTTTACTTGTAGTTTACTTGTCTCTGAATTGTTGCCTTTTTACATCTATCTGTGCTTTTTAGTATATGTAATCAGACTACTGTTTTGAGAAGTTACATACACACATGCTTTAAAACATTTTAAAGAACCTTTGACATGTAAAGAATAAGGAAAACAATAGAGTGGTGTTCAAGGAGGTATTTTCTGATTCTGATATCCTAGCTTTGCTTGCATAGCATTGCTTTCTTTATTTTTTCCTCTTGCATGTATGGATGGTTTCATTCATCTTGCTCTGTACTGTGCAAGATCTGTGATGTGAGTCACTGTTGAACTCACTCCCCTTTCTCTAACCAGTCATATCAGTCTTGTTTATTGTCACTGCTCTAGAAAATGAGAGCTCCCAGCATCCTCAGACATTGTTCTTCTGTGCTTTTCAGACATGAATAAACAGTGGGAATAACAGAGGCTTCAAAGTTATGGCCAAAGTACTGCTTTCTACCTTTCTGCGCTTCTGCTCCCAACAATGACCCATCAAGAACCCCCTGCCTGTTCTTGCTACACCCAAACAGGACACAAAGTCAGTAACAGGCAGCATAATATTCTGTGTCTTACTAGGTACATGGCATATGGAATACAGACAACGAAATTCAGGAAAGACAAATGAGAAACCAATTAGAAAAGAAAAAAAAAACCACCAACCATAGCACTGAAAGAACAGATAACATCTGCACAAAGAAAAATGTAACTACATCGATTCAGTCAGAAAAAAATGTTTGCAGAAAAGCAAGATTATGCCCCCTCAGGTTCTAGAAGCTCAACATTCTTTCCATTTCTTAAGACCTGTGAATATTGCCTGGGGACATACAGAGAAGTGATAGGCTTTTAGTCATGTGGGACAGAGCTCTTTCGTGGCCGTCAGCAAAAGCTTTTGCCAGCTTGGCAAAGAATACCAAGAATAGAAGTAGGACTGTCATGAGCAGCAATCATGGTGACAGTGCTCATGCAGCTGTATTCAAACTACACAAAGTAAATCTGAAGGTTTCACAACTTCTTCTTTTTTTTTTTTTTTTTTTTTTTTTTTTTTTTTTTTTTTTTTTCTGGAGGGGTTTTCTTGCTCTCCAGTACACTCTATTCAATTTCTCTGGCATGTCGACAGTCTGCCTTAGACAGCTTTAAATTCCATTTTTGGATCCCACTGGCTCACCAGAGTCAAAGCACAAAGCACTAAAAAGTTTTCTGCTCCATCATTCTGTATTTTAGGTGATAAAATATATCAGCAGCTGGGGCTTTGGCTGCACAATGTTTCACTAAACATGAGTTAATTGGAAGCGTAGAGACTACTACCATACTCTGAAATCAAAGCAGCCAGGTCCTGTTGTGGTTTATTGATAAAAGGCAGCTGAAGAAGGACAAGAAAAAGGTCAAGACAGAGAAGAGAGCAATCAGTGTTTAGGATTTGAGAAAGTCTGTGGAGGCACTGCTTGTGTTACTGTGGCTTGGAGAAACTGAAGCAGCAAGGGGGCTAATCAGCTGAGCTCATTAATGGAGGAAAGCAGGGACAGAAAATGTGCCTGCTGCTAGGAGAGACTTCTGAGAGAAAAGCCTGGAAAATGTCATGGTGCTACTGCTAACTCACTCCCTGCTGCCAGCAGCTGTGAGGAGCCAGTCCAGAGGAGGATCTCTACACTGCAAGCAGCTGCTAAAACCCTGTTCCTGGTTTGCTGACACCATGGCAAACACAGACCCATTGGAGGAAGCAAATTGTGTTGCAAAATGCTGGGGTGCTCCCCTGTGCGGTGGCTGGGGAAGCTGGTCCAGAGTCAGATTGGCCAAGGACACAGGGGCTGAATTCAGGGGGAGCTCACTGAGCTGCTGCACGGTGAATTAAAGGTGAGGGGCTGCCAGAAGTCCCAGGTGTCAGTGTCTCCTACCTGGTGATGTCAAGAGCAGCAGTAGAAGTACAACCATATGACAACTAAAAAGGAGGAGACAAAGATTACTCTTGGACTGCAAAACCTCAGCACGGGGTCCTGGTCAATAAATAAATTTTTGTCAGAGTACAGTCAAGATGAAATAAAAGACTGAGAAAAGGGCAGAAAATGGGGGAAAAAAAAAAAAAAAAAAAAAAAAAAAAAAAAAAAAAAAAAAAAAAAAAAAAAGACTTCAATTTAGGTCTGGAGTTGCATAGAAAGACCAGAACCTAAAAAGAATAAGAGTCCACCACTACAGGTAAATCTAAAACTGGTGATATATTGAACATTTGGCTAATATCATGAGGCGTGAATGGGATCAGCATATGTTTTAGAATATAGTTATGTCCTTGACTCATTGGTTGGACCTTGGATGTGCCAGCAGGGTACAGCCATAAAGACTAGCTGGAATAAGTCCTGAGCCTAGAGCACTGCTGTGGAAAGGTATTGCTTCTTCAGGAAGGACATTTGCAGGGCAAATGGAGAGAAATCATTGCACTGACCATCATGAATGAAACCCAAGGGAGAAAATGTGGCTTATTCAAGAGTTAAGAATGACAAGAGAGGGAAAGTAAGTTGCAGAGGAGTGTAGAGTGGTTGCAGTTTAACAGGAGGATTTCCCTCTTCTTTCCTTGTCTGACTTCCCTGGCTTTCAACATCCTCCCCTGCCAGCACCACATTTCTTAGTCGTTCCTGCTCTCTGCCTGCTATGGAGTGTGGTACTGAGGGTACAGATGAGCTTAGGTCTGGGGCAAAAGATGGTGGTGTGTCAGTGTGTGCAGGACAGCAAGGGTCAGAGAGACAGAGGGAAAGTGTCTCAGGAATAAAGTGTTCTGGGAAGAGATACAAATACACCCACACAAAAAGAGAAAACAACACATAAAGGAGTCTGTGGAGGAAAAGATGATGAGAGGAGCCTGAGGGAGGGGAAATAGAGGGGCTTGAGTTAAAATGGGAAAGTATAGAAGGGGAGAGGCAGAGAAAGGAAGCAACAGAGGGAAGGAACAATACTGTTGTTTGGAAAGAAGTGAGGAAGAGGAACAAACATGAAACCAAGATACAAAAGCAATGGAATAGTATGAAATTAGTTAATTGAAGAATTAAATGGACACAGGCAGCTTTTTATGCATCGTCCCCCAGAAGAAACCACATAAAACTCAGTGCACAGAAAAAAGTACATGTGTGAGTAGGGTGGTGTTACCCTGCTTTTACTACTAATTCCCAGTAATCTGTGGTATCTGACTCCTTATGACACAGTAACACAACAGAATTATATGTCTAATTAGATGATTTTGTATTTTGTATTTTGCTGATGTAACTTTTTCCTTAGAAGTTCTTGCTTCACTCAGAAGTCTGGGTGTAGAAATCAGTGAAAAGATGAGGCACAGTGAATTCTATCTACATTATGAACTTCAAGAAAAGAAGCCTTACTGAAAATCAAGATAGCC
Source organism: Phylloscopus collybita (assembly GCA_027886175.1). Taxonomy (NCBI): domain Eukaryota; kingdom Metazoa; phylum Chordata; class Aves; order Passeriformes; family Phylloscopidae; genus Phylloscopus; species Phylloscopus collybita. The sequence continues at coordinate 18,162,507 of JAJNNQ010000007.1, forward strand.
AATAGACTGGCATGGCAGAGCAGCAGAGCTTTCCCTCTTGTGCTGTGCAGAGATGTAGAGGAGACTGCCAGGATTATGAATTCTTAGCATGTGTATCCATGGAAATTGTGTGGGCTCACCTCAGAGCTGGTGTCGCAAGGTCCAAAGCATTTTCAAGCCAGAAGAGAAAATCTCAGTGGCTTATGCAAGGGTGGAAGGCAGAACACGTGGATTCCAAAAGCCCTGAAGGAGTTTGGAACAGTTGCATTTTACCAATCCAAACAAAATAATGAAATAACAGAGAAAAAGTGCAAAACCAAGTGCTTCCTTGCTGAACCTTGCCTGAGAGGAAAAAATGGCCAAGAACTGACCTGCAAAGGGAACATTTTGTGTGGTTTAAGTTTGGAAAGGAAATGGAAACGAGCTAGGGTTTGTTGGAGGAAGGTGTGTTTTCCACCTGTGAATCTAGCTGACAGTTCTGTAAAGAGAGGTTGATGAACAAATGTGCTCAGTCTTGGGGAATGATTTCAGTTTCCAGCTCAGGAGTGGATTCTCAGCTGGTAGGAATCGAATGAATTTATACCAGCAGAGGACTTGAGACCTATTTCTCACAAGAACAGGATAAATGAATTCTACTCCTTTTTTGTGGAGCTCTTGCCTTCAATTCATTCTTTTCATAAATGTGTCATCAACTAACTTATCTCCATGTGACACAGGAGACATTTTGTGAGGGGTTTGGCACTATCTTCTAGGTTAGAAAACATACTATCATTTCAACTATGATAGGAAGTGACATGAATACAGGCAAGATTTCCTTTACGTTGTTTTTTAAACATACTATTTTTTTTATAAAATTGGTAAGATAAACAACAGAAAATTATGTGCAGCCTGACTTGAAGTTCTGTGCAATATTTTATAAATCAAAACACACCATTAATTCATGTTGTGAACTACTGGAACTGATGACAAGCCTCATGAGGAAATCAACACAGAGAGTGTTTTTAATAAGGTCTTAAGAATAAAATAATGGTTCTCCAGTGGAAAAGATGTGTTGGGCATAGAAAAATATTTAATGAAGAACAACAAAGAGATAAAAGTAGAAGATACTGAACTAGACTTGGAGAGTGAATAGCCCTAAATGTATTGCTCCTTAGATTATATTAAATAGTAGTAGATGTCTGTGTCAAAAATATCTTTTTTATATCTTTACTTTCTTTCAGGCAGGTCCTCTGAGCTGAATGAATCAGAATATCAGTGGATATGCTGTGAGGCCATTTGTACCCTGACAGGTGTGTGCAGAGAAGCAGAGGGTCTCACTGAGTAGGGCCTTCCCTGCAGATCTTCCTCTGGTGCACGTCATTGCCTTGTGGACTCCCACAGCACATGGCAGCCAGCTAAAGGATGATGAGGGAAAGCAGGCTTGTCTTGTGCCTGTTACAGGCACTAGTGACAGGTAGGTTCTTACCAAGACTGTAACAGTCCTTCTGCATTGGGATTCTAATCTGAATTTTTCTGGTTATTTCCGGAGAAGATACCTGTAGTTGGAAATATGAGGAGAGAGTCTGTTTCTCCAAGCTTCCTTCTCCTGTGTTCCTCAAAAGAACGTGAAAATGATGAACCTTTGTGAGGAACACGGGGAATGATGGGTGTGTTGTCTGGTGTGACTTACATTGTCTGGTTGTGACTTATGGTGACACGGTTGACAGAGAGCAAATATTTCTCTTCTCCATGCCTCCTGCAGTAACATCTGTCCCCTAGGGCCTGCACCCTTCAGAAGTTGAATCAAACTTTGTTAAGAACCTTACAAGATCTACTTTAAGATTTTTGTGAGATTTTACATGACCATGTAGGTTTTAAACACAGTGCATAGCTTAGTCTATCACCCCCAGAAGCTACAGGCTATGTACACTTCTGTTTCCCAGCACAGGCTCCCAGATGCAGTGCTTTGAGCTCAAATGGGACTTGTTTCTGAAAAAATCATGATACTGGAACGATGTTTCATCTTCAGAAGAGAGAAAAATGTAGTACAGGTGACTGGTTTTGTCTCCAAAATAATAGTGCTGACACTCTGGACAGACTTTTAATTGAAGAATTAATTTAAAATTCTAGGTGTTCGGGAACTTGTAGTATACTTTTAATTCTGGATCTCTAAGATTTTATCTTACAGTAAAGAAACTTTTTTGGGGTTTAAACATGAGGAAAATATTACAGTTTTCGTAATATGCCAATGTGCCAATTGTCAATATTCCCTTGCATTCTTCAGTTGTGAGAAACAGACACAACTATTTTGGAAACTATGAACATCCCCCCCAAAATAACAAAAAAATTCAAACCCAAGTTAGGAAATCTTAATGGTTAGTTGTAGTTTCTGTGAAAAGTATTTGTTTGCTTGTTCACTTTAAGTTTTCAGCTACTGTATCTCTGAAATGTAAATGTTTATGCTTATGTGGAAAATACAAATAAAAACATACAGGAAAATAGATTTTAATGTATAGGGTAGGAAAAGCTTAGCAGAAGGGTAATATTGGGCAAGAGAATAAGACAAATTCAGACTTTTTGCTGTATATTAGCCAGGCATGAAAAGGACCCGATGTCTATTGAAGATACTGTTTTCAGTACATATTGGATCAGGCCTAGAAACACTTTGGTTTATATCAAAGAAAGTGGGCATGAAAGCTCACAAGAAGTCTTTGGCATTCTCAGGAACAGTCAACCACCTGAAAGGTGATTTTCATGTTGACAAGAAATATTAGGTGTCATAGTTTTTAAAGATCTGTCTTTGAGTCCAACAAAAATACAGCTCCTCTTGTCTTGGCTTAATGAATGTGCACAGCTGTCCTGAGCACAGCTGGACTTCCCATTCCACGTGCACCTTTAAGATGTCAAAGATGCTCCCTTCCTCTGTTATGGGAGAAAATCAACATCTGTCACAGGTCTTCTGAAAAGGCAGAGAGCGTGACAACAGGTAATTTTAAACAGGTAACAGCCTGGTGTTTATGGCATCTCCAAGATTGCTTGTGTAAGTAGCAAATGAATCTGTGCTCCACTTTTCAAGTGAGTCCTGAACCACTGTTTTATTAGATTTTCTCAGGAGGAAGCAAATTTGTACATCCTGGCCATCTTATTAGTTGTTCTACACTGTACTGCACAAAAAAAGCCCAAATAAAAACCCTCTCTGTTTCCCATATTGCTAGGAGAGAAGGATTGCTTAAACCATCTCTGTAACCCAGCAGGCAGGGGACATGCCCAGCCTGCAAGAAATACAGATTCATTTTTCTCCCTCATCTGCTACCAGATTGGTTATATAAACTGTGTAAGACATTCTTCCTGAGACAGCAGTGTTTTTTTCTTCTCAGAAACAGTGCAACAAAACAGATCTAAGATTTTTTTGAAATAGTATTTCTGAATCCTTATGCCCCTTAGCTCCTTTTTCTCCCTTGCAATCCCCTTTCTTCTTCATCAGATGTAACCAAATAATGAGGATTTTGTCAGAATAACCCCAGGCAAAGGCACAGACCAAACTCAGCGAAACTGCAACATAGTAAAACTGAAATACCTTGTCTTTTGTATGTGTGTTCTTGGTATTTGTTTGCTTTCTTTTACGTCATTACAACAATTGTGTGTAGCTTCAGGGCACAAAATGTTTTAGTGGAAAGGGAAGGTCTTATACCATTGCACAAATTCAAAGATACAGTTAAAAATCTTTTTTATTGCCTTCAGAAATATAAGTGTCTCAAAAGAAATAAAAATTTAACATAATGTGAAGAGTTCAATTACTGTCCTTTGTAAAAAAACCCCAACTTGTAAAATGGACTTGTTTTGAGTTTTTCACTGGCTCTTTATTCTTCATATCTTACTCAGAAAGACCTTATTCATATCTTGAGAAGAACATCTTGAAATCTTTATGTTGAAACATCCATGCCTTAGAATAGCACAGGGCATTTTTAGTTCTAGACTTCCCAGAACTGGTATGAGACAGCTATTTTTATGTCACCAGATCTGCCAGCTCATCTTCCACTTTTTCATTCCATTGCTGGTATTCTCAGAACCTCCTGACACCAACTGAATGATTAGGAAGAGATCCAAATTGCTCAAATCTCCCAGTGTCCTTCTGGTATCTTCCAGCTCCCTAGCATGTATGTCTAGAACTTCTGGATTGCCTCTGGAAATGGGATTAATCATTTGAAGATTCTGAGCAATCATCTAGCAGTGTGTATGTTGAGACCTTCAGAGTCAGACTTGCCTGTGAAGTATGACTGAATATTTGAAAAGCAGATGGAAAAGCTCATTATTCTTTAAGACTATAGAATCCCACACAGGCTGTACTATGCAAGGATGAGGAACTTGCTGCAACAGCCAGCTGTGAACATGGAACTGTAATACATCTTTCAGGAAAGTAAGGTCTAGATTGAATTGAAAGAGCTGACAAAGGCATCATCCTCATCTCCTTCCAGCTTACAGAACCTCTTCCAAGGAAGATGACTCACAATCTTTGTTTTCAAGAAAACCCAAAGGAGAATCAGCTTGCTCAGTCTTCACTGAAAGAGGGAGATTTTGGAAAACCTGCAAGTGCAGAAGGTTCTTTTGAGTTCAAAAACCTCTTCAGTTTCCAATTGTGCAAAAAATATGTAGTGCAAATCCATCAAATCCATGTTGTGTGACCTGCAGTGGACAGCACCCATGAAATACGAAGAAAGTAAAAGTGCATTTAATTACAAATATTTTTCTGCCAATCAGTTGCTACCTTTAATATCAAAAGTAGCTCAAGGCTATCAGGGTTCATAGTGGTCAGCAGACACTTGGCAGAAAGTGCTCCATGCACAGATTTGAAAAGGACCAGTCCCCAGACTTGTATCTTTGTGTATATTTGTAATGGTATTTGATGTTCTTCCCCTGATTCAAGGAAGTGAGGTGTGCTCTGCTCTTTTAAGTCACTCCTCCCCATGTTACCCCTTTTCCTGGACAGACTGTGTGGCATACCCTCAAAGCTCTGTGTGCAATGTGCAAAGCTCTTTGGTGAGAAGTTTCATAAGCTGCTGTGAAATGTTTTTCAAATGTCTTTCACTCAAATAGCACTACTTTTTCCTCTCTTCCTAATATGAAAGCAACACATTTCTGCTGTATCTTTTTTGTGTCTGTAATGAAACTTTAACTGGTGAAATTTCTCCATGCTACTTGTTTCTCTGGAAGCAGGTGAGGTATACTGTATTAAGGATTGACAACTGGGAGGAAAAAAGTACAAGGAATTAGTTTCCCGAATTTTCAAAATAGTTGGACTTCCTAAATCTAAAAGAATTCTGCTAAACACCTTAATTGTTGAAAACCATGGGCAAGTAAAATAATAAAAAGCAAATCCAAGAATGCACATTCAATGTAATTTAACAGAAAGAAAACAGGTTTAGCAGTAACATTCATATGCTTTCGAAGTTATTAAAACACAGGACAGTCCATTTAGTATAAATCTTGCCCAAGCATTAAATTTTAAGAAAGATTATCAAGGTTTATTTTACCTGCAAATAAGAACTCTAGCCTGAGCTTGAGTGCAAGGCCAAAAGAGTAGTGCCCAAGGGCAAAGACCTTCTTTATCTAATCAACAGTACAAGAGTGTTAGTATACTAAATGCTCCATAAAATCACCTTGCAAATACAGAAACAAAAAATGCTTAACCTTTGTCTCCAGACAGACTAGATCTACCTTCTAACTTCCATTTCATACCCAGTAGTCATGATATTCAGTAGTCAGTAATTAAAGACAACCTGGAAAAGCTCTCCTCACAGCCCCCTGTCTGTGGCCTATGCCTTAGCTTATGAAATAATTTACACATCCTCTGAGCCACACAGAGTCTTCAAAAGTTTACTAGCACTGCCATATCGCTTCTTTAAAATGGCCTTCTCTATTCTCAAGTGTTTCTTACTTGCTCTTTAGGTCAGTAGTTGTTGCCTTTTGTGTGTGTGCAGCAGGAATTCTGCAGTGCTCTTGAGTATCATTGATGATTTACAACTGCTTAGACAGCTAAAAAAAACCCCAAAAACTGGTCTGGGTGAAACTCTGCTTCACTGCACCCACCTGCAGATCAGGTGCCCAGCCTGGGACCACAGGCTTATTCAGGTTGCCTCAATTGTCACAGCCGAGAGAGAGGATCGTCACCAGATAAGAATTCAGATCACCTTGCAGGGATGTCTTGCTTTGATAACACCGTAGGACTGAGAACTCCTGGCTTCCTGGCTTTGGTGCCTTCTTTATATTTATGCCCTCAGGGAGAGATGAGCCTGATCCTACACCTGCTACAGAGTAATCCTTTGTGTTCCTGCAAAGAGGGGGGTCATTCCAGGAAATGAGGAGGAAATCCAGTCATGGATTGGTTCATATTTTTAAGTAATTTAACAAAATGTTCACTATTTTTACAGCCTTTCAATATAAATGCTGAGTAGATGAAGCATTTATCACAACAACTAGGTGACTATCCTAAAATCAGACTGCAGGATAAATCCAAAAGCAGAGGGGTGTTTAACAACCACTATTTGTTATGTCTGTGAACAGACAACTAATCCAGCACACTTTGCTAACCTGCAGCAACACCCTTGTGTGACTGAGAACAAGTTTAGGATTGCTCTGAAAACTAGTAAGCAGTTTTTGGTGGTAATCCAAGAGCAGCATAGCGCACCATTGAAGCAAAGGCAGTGCCCCAAGCTAGCATGAGGACGGGGCAAATATATGGACAAATAAGAGTTATTTCCCATGCACAGCAGTATATTGATCCTCTTTACTTGTGCTTGGATTAAAGCTAGTATTGTTAAGTCTCTTTCAGCCCAGGAAGAAACTCAGTATGCCTCACTGAAGTCATGGGCTCCAGGCATGTTGGAGTACCAGCACCTGTGATCTCTGTGCACCCTGCAGTTGCAAGGGCCTTGTAACACTAGGCTTTGGAGGAGAAACTTCACCATTACAGACATTCACTTATAATTAAGCTTTGCAGTACAAAAGTTTTAATAATAAAGAGAATAAAAGATTCATTCAAATGGAACTTTTATTTTTTTTTCCTGGAATGGTTGTTACCCTTATAAACACACTTAGCAATAATGGGAAAATTATCTTGCTAATGTCTAAAAAGATTACGTGTGTTTAAGTTTATGCTGTATTTAATTTAGTTCTCATCAGAACTATTGTTGGGATTCAATGAAGAGATACTTACACTAGGAAATATTTTGTACAATAGAAAGAACCAACAACGCAAAACCCATAAGTCCCAAACTCCCTCACAGCTTAAAGCCGAGTCCATGTCTTACGGGGAATATTTCCATGCTAGTAAACCCTGACATCATCCTCAGAGAGCTGCAAATCAGGAAACTTCTCCCAAATGCTTCCTCTACAGAAGCTTGAACAGTGAGCCAGCCAGTAATGCTGCAGCTGAGATCATTAGCAGTAGCTAATGCCAGTACCAGTGGGCACAGTTTTACACCAAACTTTCCATTTTGATCCTGGAGGGTACCAGCTTAATTTGCAATGATGTGTATTTCCCAGGAAAAACCAAGTGCTACTTTAACACTGGCATCACTGATAAAGAGTTTAAAGGAGCAGGTCTTGCTCTGTTGGTCCATTTACCTGTCCTTGTAGCCTGAAGGGTATTCCTTTTACAATCAAGGGAATTCTTGTTGTGCAGTGCAGAATGCTGACTACAAGGCAACAGCACAGATTTGTTTCAGCATTTTCTATTATGTTTTACTTCTACCATTTTCCAGAAAATTCATGGGTAGATTTCTTTTTATATTAGGTATAATTCTCCTTCCAGACTTTCATTATACAGTCCTACGCAGTCTTGTGTGCAACTAGAAAGTGAAGTTTGATATCCAAACTCAAACCAAAAAGCTGACTGGTTCTGACAAGGACTTTTACAGAATCCACTACCAGATGCTTCAGAAGAACAGAGGAAAAAATGCTGAGAAATATGTTCATAAGAAAACTGTCCTCTTCAAGTCTGTGTATGTCATACTTATGCACAACTTATATAAATAGATTGCTGTTACTCGGTCACATAAATGCTGGCTATACATAAAACCTCATCTATATAATTGCAGTCATTGCTATCTCATAAACTGATAGTTCTGTTTTCAATTTTATGCAAGGTTTGACCTTTGGGATAATTTGTGGGAATGCATTCCCCTCTTTAATGATGCTTTATATCTGAAAACATCTAATCTATCCGATTCAAAAATGTGTCACCGTCTAGTTCCAAAACACAGTGACATGGGTGTGCAATTAATGCTGTCTTTTGGTGAGGCAGTGTGGAGTTATGCTGCCTCTGAGGTACAGCCCAAGGGGCACTGCAGCCCAGGTTGGATTTTCAGTGGCAGATTATAAGGTGCATCTTCAGAACAATGTATGTGTACATCTTGGAACAACTGTGAACCCTACTCACTCAAAAATAACCCTGTATCCATAGGAAAATTGGGGAAAGATGGACTTTATTAGAATAAATCCCTCTAGTTCATGAATTTTTAGAAATACATTTCTCTTTGCAGGTGAATCAGCTTTAGAGAAGGAAGTTTCCTTCTGGTCAGCTGTCTGCCAGCATTCAGAGAGTTGTATTTTCTCTGGGTGTTTTATTAAATGATTTGTCTGTACAATGAGAAGATTTTCTTAAGTGCTGCAGATGCTTTGAAAGATAATCCTGCTGAAAACTCCATCTGTACTGTATCAAGACTGAAAAAGCTTCAAGAAAATCCACACCCAATTTGAGCTACATCTGTTCTACCCTACTAATTGCTATTACTCTTTAGCTCTTTAGTTTATAAGGTTTTAAAGATACTTTCAATCACTTGTTTCCAAAAAAAAAAAAAAAAAAATAAAATTGTGACACTTTTGAATTAATTTTATGAAAATGTCTTTTAAAATTTTTCTTCCAAGCTGTCTCCTTATCTGCAGAAGTGACCAAAATCCAAAATATTTTATCTCACATCACTGAAAAAGTATTGAGGATTAAACTGATATTGGGTTTATTCTATTGCTGATAACCTCTCGGAAATTATAGAGAGGTTGCACAGCGCTTTTCAACCCTTTTCCTAGGAAATGCAAGTGCTCATGATTCTTAAATTTTGTTTTGCACTGATCAGTCCTTTGAGACTATAAAAATAAATGCTTTTCATGTCCTACACCATATTTTAAAAGACCTATTCTCTATTTCTGTCTCTTCTCATGCAAGCCCTTGATTCCTGCTACTTACACAAAAGAAAGCAATGATCCTTCATTACCCTTTCCCACCCGTACATAGAGTCTAAATCAGTATGAAGTACCAAGATACCAAAGCATGATTAATTCTGTTAAAGAAATAAACAAAGCCAAGTGCTAATCTGCCAAACTATGGTAGCTTTTGCCTTCTCCCTGTGTGCTTGTTCTACTAGAACATCCTGGAAAACAGAGTAATGCCTTCCAGCATGCATTTTCAGCAGGTAGTACAATGAGGTATTGACCATCAGAAATAGTTCTGGACACCAGCATAGCCTCAGGCAGCTGCTGATGAAGGTTTTCCCTAAGAATTGTTATCCATAATGGTCTGAGGGTCTGACCAGGATTTCTTATCTCCCAGTGCCCTCACACACATCTTGAGTTGCACTAGAAGTCCTTCATGTTGGGATAATCCTGCCTGTTTCTTCTCCATGCCCTTCTTCCCTCATTCATTGTTCAAAATATTTAAATAAATTGGTTTTTGACCTGATGACCCAGTTATTTATCAACAGTTACTAATAATTCCAGTTTGTATATGTGTCCTAGAATAACCAAATGACACGGCATAGAGCTTCACACTTAATGACTATTTCAAGATATTGGGCAAAACCTAGCAACAAACTTTCATCCAGTGTCTTTCCCATAATTACAGGGAACTTCTTTTTTAAGAAATTTTGTCTACTGCAACCTACTGCAACCAAATCAGCAAGCAACAAAAAACCCCAAACCAAACAAAGCAGAATTTTTTCATATTATACTGGGACAACTGCAGTTGCAGAAATGCATTGCTTCATGTTTGATAAAACAGTGAGACCTAATGCTAATGCAATGAAGTAAAAGGAAGAAATCATCAGTTTTTCACGTTTATGTGAGGACAGGTGGCACTGACTGCTATTGCACCTTCAAAACATCTGCTAATTGACCTTACAGCAGTGAAGGCGGGCAACATTAAATTCTATGCAGTTAAGACTTGGTTTACCTCCAGCTATTGTGAAATAAAGTGAGAAAAGATTTTGTGAGGTTTAGCTCTGAAAGACAGTGAAGAGCACTTACCAACCCCCAACAGTGCCTTTGTTACAAGAATCTGTGCTCAGGGTATGCAGTTTGTGGGTGAAACTTGTTCCCAGATCATCTGATGCTAATAAAAACTTCCACAGGGACAGGCATGCAGAACTGGAACTAAAGCTTTAAAGAAATTTAAAGAAGCTGACTTGCACCATCCTTGTGCCATGACTTAAAAGAGGGAAGGAAACAATCTGAGCTCCCATAGCAGGCAACTGTGTGAAGGAATATGTCACAGCTCCAGCTCAACCCCAGGTCTACCTTCTGACATGCCACAGACTCCAGAGGGATGAGCCTCAACATATCAAAAAGATATTTCTAAATAATATGGACTGAATGAGAGCCTACATCTTAAATCTGGAAAAACTCCTTCTAAAGACAAGGCCTTTAGAGAACTTGTTCAAGGGTAAAAACCAATAAAGATCATTAGCTAAAGTCTGGAAAAGAGAAGATTACAGGCACCAGGCTTAAAAGGTTATGAGCATGAGAAAATGCTTGAATCCCTTGTAAATGCAATAAATGTATTTACATCTAATATTTGGGGTGACTAAAGACAGGGGTGGGTTTTATGGAAAGGCAAAACTCTGACATATTAAAAAAAATAAAAAGTAAGGAAGTGGGAGGAAAAGCAATCATTTCTGAAGTATGGATGGGTCAGATAATCTCATGCTAAGCACAAAGCTATTGAAGCTCAGTATTCTCTTCAGTTTCTTTCAGTGTCATGGAAGTTGTGACAGAGCAATGGTGTAGCTCTGAGGGGCTACACAGATACTGCCTTTCTCCTCTCTTATGTGAGACACCTCCAAACTGCACTTAGAAACAATGTTTTGTCTCAGTCCCTCTTTCTTGCATCCCTGCAAATAAAGGGGAAGGCATTTGTTCCTAAACTGATTATCTGCCTTGGTAAGACTAGCTCACACTGACAAGTATTTATTTGTTCATGAATGTAGCCTTGAAGACCTCAAAACTAAACTTCTACTGAACAAGGCTCACATTCCAGAATTAGACTCATCCTTAAGGATCTATTTTTGTTTAGGACATCAGGGAAACAGTAATTTCTTCCTGTCCTAAAGATCTGAGAACTCCCAATCTGTTTTTCTAGCAACACAAGTATGGAACATCTCCTCCAGCAGCAAAGACGTCATTCTGCTGCTATCAGACTCGGAATTTGAAATTTAACTAGAGATGGAGTGATGTCATCATGGTCCTGCTGACTTGTGTAATTCTATCATTACAGAATTACTGAGCCTTCCTGATATTTCATGTATTTGTTAGGATTCCAAATTATTTATAGGCATATCTTTCCTTAGTGCTAGTCCTGCAATTTTTTGATGCGTTTATGGCTTTCAAATAATCAATGTCATGATCACCATGTTGATGAAAAAACTTTCAGAAGACATACATTAGAAGCAAAATGGGATTTTGACAATGGTATGGAGGTCATGTTAATCCTCACGAGAGAGTTAATGCCTTGTTGACTTGTACATTTACCCAAGGCAAATGCTGTATCTTCTAGATTGAACTGTGGGCACAGTGTGCTGTGAAATCATTACAAACCCACACACTTCAGCTGATGCAGATGATGATTCTGTGATTCTATGTGGGTTCACTTCTCCAGACACGATCTTTCCATAATGAAAAAAGCCAAGAAAACTTCTAAGCAGATTTCTCTCATTCAGCACAGTCTGAAACTATTATAGGAAGAAAAAGACTATAAAGCTGGAATAGGAATTTCATTCTCTAATCCTATACCTGAAAAAATTGTCTGATAGAAAGATGTTCTGAAAAGCAGAGGTGACAGAGGCCCTGACTGTCTATTGAATGCATACTTTGCAACCCGCACCCCGCCCCCCCCCCAAAAAAAAAAAAATCCAAACTACTTTGTCTTGCATCCTTCTCCCTGCTTTGTTCCAATAAAACAGAATGACCACCTTTAATGTTTTGGTGGGAATTTCACAAGATCTCGTATTGACTTTGTCTATTTTGATAATAGGATTTTACTGGACAAAAATTTTTAGTGGCTATCATTAAAACTGGCTGCCAGTTAGCAGGCCAATGTCCCAAGAAATTGGTGGTGTAATTAAAATAATGTGGGGTATAAAACCCACTCCAGAAGGTGAGGGTAACCCAGGTTCATGTTAATAGATTCCTTGGGCAGATTGGAGTGGAAGGAGACTGAATGATCAGTATTTGTAAATATACACACAAAGGGTTTATTTTAGAACAATTTGGTTGTAATGGAAAGCAGGCATGTAGTCATTTTGCTTATTATCTGCAGTGATATGTCAATATGAAAGCATAAAAAATACTTAAGAAAGTACATAAGAAAGAAAAAAGAGAAAGAACAGGTAAGACTAGAAAGAGAAATAATCACCACCCCTAGATCTTGGGATGAGACTTGAGTGTTGCATCTTAGATATCCCTTGGTCAAAGTGATGATCCTTTGGGGGTGGGAGAAGAAACCCATAAACCACAAAGTCTGATGGGTTCAAATGCCCTCAGGCTCGGGGGGAACACCCAGGTACCTCCCCTGGTGGAGAGCTTTCAGTCCTCTGCTGGAAGGCCTCAGAAATGAGTCTGAGGGAGCTTTGGGGATCTCTGATGGTTTCTGACACCTTCCAAGACATGACAGCTGCCTCTCACATCAGTGCTGAGGAATGCACATCAGCTGAGCAGGGAATGCCCCATCAGGAGGGAGGGATGAAAACCCTCAGGACCTTTCCCAGGAAGAGGTGTGGGTGGAGTTTTACAGTGGAGTGACTTATGTAAGGGAGGGCAGGTGGCATGATGAAAAGCACCATCCCACCTCACAGGATCTGCCTCTTATCGGCCTCAAAGCCCTCTTGTAGCCTCCGGTGGTGATTGTTCACCCCCTCTGGCTTAGGCAGACATTACACACCCACAAACTCACCTCTTTCCCTGCAAGGGTGCAAACATGAGCTCAGCAAAGCACCCTACCCCTTCCACAAAGGGCAAATATTCTAAGTCATTAATCATTAATAGTCTCTCACGTGGGCAAATGCTGATGTTCTGGTGTGAGGCATTGGCTCTACTCTCAGGGGAACAAAAAGTAGTAACTTTCAAGAACTTGCAAGGAAAGAAGAGAGGAATTTGACTCCTTGGCAAAGCAGATTTGTTTTTTTGTTATAAAATGCATATGAATTAGAATTTCCAGAATAAAGACAAAAATAAAAAGCCCCAACCCAATCCAAAAAACCTCCAAGCTCAGAATGCTGGTAATGTGATTGACAGAAAACACTTCAGCAAAATACCATCTGAACCCTCTTATCCTAATGATCACCCCATTTCTGTGAGGGCTGCTATGGGAAAAATTGCATCTCAGACAGTGACAAATGATAAATATCAGTCACAAATAGCATGGCATAGGAGGTCTACACGGGGTCACAAGAGGAATTCTGAGAATATACATTATTGGGGACACAGCTCCTATTGACAGACTTTAAAGGGGGTGAAGATAAGAATCAACAATGCATTAATTTGAGTCTCATAGAAGCAGTATGGACAGAAGGGCTGAGCCCATGGAGCCCTAGTACACAGCACAGACAGGGGCATTTCCATTGCTGCCTTTTAGTGATGGTGGTGGTGGTGGTGGAGACCCACAGAGGGAAGCATGCTGATTTATCCAACAGTGAAAGGAGGCTTACAGAGTAATTAACCATTGTTTTCTGTAGTATGGCATGTTTAACTTCCCTGTTGTGATTATTATTCAAACATGAGCCTTGGGAAAGCAAATGTGGAGAAGTGCTCTTGGAACGGCTCATGAACAATGCTTGCAGTGCTGAGTGTTTTCTTCTGCAAATGGTCTTTGTCAGAAGCTCATGTGGATCTACAGAATCCACTTGTGGTCCCTACACTCATACTCCTTGCCAGAGAGGTCCCCTAGCTATTTTCCTTGGCTGTTTCATCAGTGCAGCTAGCTTTTTCTTTCAGGCTATGCTGGATGCCACATAATGGTGTGACTAATTGAAGTAGTTTCTTTCCCTTCTCCTCCCCCAGATCTCTTGATTAATATTTTGTTGTATACCTTAATTAGCACTTCTCTGGCTTCTGGCTGCTTGTAACTCAGAGCTTTCTGAATAGACACTAGTAGAACTTTACACATTGCATTATGACAAATACTGCAAATACAAACTCCTTACTAGATTTGCAATTATATCATGCCCACAGAATTCTATTAAAAACCCAGCATGACACTGCAGATGGTGAAAAGGGGAATGGGCTGCTTCCTGTATGCATGGAAGTAATTCTGGTAAATCCCATCATAATCATGTTACAAAGTTAGGCCATTAAAAGGAAAAGAGTAATTGTTAGCCTTTCTAATAAAGTTTGTATTTTCTGGGGGTTTTATTTCAGTGGCTCAGTTTCCTGCCACTGAATCATGCTCTCAAATGTGGTTTGTATACAAAGACACAGAGGAAACCAGCTCTGCTGTAGTTTTCTTGTGAAAAACACTTGTATTTGCCGTAAGAAATAGCCTTTGTAATTTCACTTAAAGAAGTTTAAAATGTCTTAAACTTCTGATTTTAGCCTCACATGTAAATTTATCCCAAATGAAGCCCAAAATATATTCACAATTGGTGGGAGTCAAGTTTTACACAGTTTTAAAAGGGGTCAGGAGGAAGATGGCAATATGGTCTCATCTTCAGAAGGAATGAAGCCACCTGCAATTTTGTGCCTACTGATATAAATCCATTGAAAAAGGGTTCCTTTGAGACTCTGTGAACATGGCTTAACATAAGAAAGTACCTGCTTTAAGCTCTTTGCATACACCTGACTTGCTTTTGGAGGGGGACAGAACATCACTAGTGTGAATTTATGTGATATAACCATTTATCTCAACCTTAAAAGTATTGCTTTCACACTATAGGTTGCTAGTGAAAATTCACATTTTCTGAGAAAGGGTAGACTTCCTTTTTGTTTGTTTGGTTTTTTGTTTGTTTGTTTTTGGTAAGGATCTGGCTATACAATTTCTCTTAATATTGGGATGAACCCTTATAGCTAAATCCCTGTGAGGAAATATACCTCCTTCATATGTCAAGACTTAGCAAATCAATTACATTTCCACAAAATGGAGAAGGCAATGGTACAGAAAGAAGAGAAATTAACTCCACTGCTCTGGACATGTGATCCTTGATGGAATATTTTTTTGTTTTATCTATCTATATATTTAATAGAGATTTTTGCTTTAAGCATTGTGTCACTTGCTTGGAATGAAGATTATGGGAACTGAAACTTTACTGACAGCAACTACAATAATACAAACCATCTACATTTATGAAAGAAGAAAGACATCAGTAAGTGAAAAAAGCAATACATGTGTTCTTCCTGCTGAATAAAGTCCAGTTTTGAGGACAGATGCTTGGATGGTGTGCAATAATAATCTGTCTTTCTATAAAAACTGTCACTCTGTGTCCTATAAAGATTTAATAAAGCAGGCATGTAGAGCCAGATGGTAATTTCCTGTTATTAAAGCTTTAAGGGACAAATTAATCTCTGTTGTACCCTCCATTGACTTCAACACTGCCTCTATTGACTTGAATGAAATTACGTTGCAGATAACTTGGGTGTAGGTTCTGGAGGACGGGAACTGTTTAGGTACCTTTCAGGGAGTCATCTGTGTAAAACCTCTACATTTCACATAACTGCCATGAATTGTCTGTATATTTGGACACAACATCATCTTATGGTTCCTTGCACTTCTAACACATCAGCTTTGCCCTGTACTACGGAGCATGGTGCTAAGGTTTTGGAAATATCATGGTGGCCACAGCTGGGATGAAGATTTATAGCAGTGAGCAGGTTCAAATATTTCTGTGGAACTGTGTAGTGCAGATGTATCCCAAGATTCATATGGCCCACAAAAGAAGAAGTTTAATGGATTAATGTGTGTTCAGGTTCTGGTGGGAACACGCAGATAACTTCCCTGGAGGAGGGAGTTTTACAATGTCTGATGCAACACTGTGGATCATGTGCAGTCCTCTGGTGGAAGATCCCAGAAACGAGTCTGAGGGTACTTTGGGGATCTTTGATGGTTTATGGCCCCTTCTAATGACATGGACACTGTTTGACCCAGGCTTAGCTCTTCTTCTGAGCCTGTGCCTTCTTCTGTCTAAATATTAATTATTAAAAGAATAAATGGCATGAATTTTATTTTCCTGTGGTCTGGAGAACAGATGCAAAGATTTGACTAGTTTTACATATGCCAGCCATCCAGAATTTACTTGAGAACTGGTAGCTGCTGAGTTGGGTTTTTGAAAAACCAGAGGGTTTGAGGAGGCAAGGTGCACCCCGGGGGGAAAACAGTGGGGCTGGACAGGCTCTGACCAGACATCTGCTTCTCAGAACAAGCATCCAAATCATAACCAACCTGGGATGCCTCTAACTGCTACAGTCTCTAATGCTGTAGCCCAGTTGAGGAAATGAATCTCAGTTTAATGTGGGTATAGAACTATAGCAGTTGAAGATTTCTGTAGATATGAGACAAAAAAAAAAAAAACCCCTCACTTTTTTTTTTTTTTTTTCATAAGACAACCCCTCACAATTTTTTGTGGTGCCTTTCATCAATGATATACACCATCTGATATTATCCAGGAATGTCAGTGTCAGAGTTATGTGTGACAATGTGAAAAGTAATTGTAAATAAAAAAAACCACAGTAATTTTAATCTATTTCCTCTTCTCTATGAACAGAGGATGTTTTTCTGGTTATAATGAAGATTAACAACTTCATCTCTGTGCTTTGCTCTGGAGATACTGAGAAATGCGGAACATTGTGAGTCCTCTTTCATTTCAGAAGTTGTGTTGTTTGCAATGTACCTAATTAGTCCTGGTAGAAACAAAAGTGAGGGCTGCATAAACTGCAGAAGGAGTTCAATGTATCTTGCTTGACTTGGAAATCATGGCCAAATATAGTCATTTGAAAACAAAAATATCCTTACCTTCCTTGCTTTCCCTGAACAAGTAATTTGAATAGGGAAAAAAAATTTCCTTGCTCTTTAGCACTTGAGAATAGAACTTCGAATCAGAATAGATTTTGTTTATCCACTTACTTACAGCAACTTAGGGCTTTGATGAAGCCCTTATTACTGTTAAACAGCAATGTTAGAGGCAAAGGCATTAGCCACTGCCTGACTGTGCTGTATGTAATGTGCACTGGTTACAAATAGCTTGGAGAAAGTTGAGAACTCATTAAGTATTTGGCACTAAAAAACAAAACTAAACCAACCACAGAAGTTCTTTATTGCGCCCAAACTGCTGCAGTTGTGTACATATTTCCAAAATCGTAAGATAATGAATTTGGGAGGGTTAGGGTTTTTTTGAGTTTTGGATTTTTTTTTTTTTCTAGAAGTTTTTTATTTCATTCTAAGATATGAACTGAATGTACTGCACTTTGCCAGTGTGATTAGACTGTCAACAATCAAAGTGAATGCAAGCAACAGAAATTAAAGATGTGGGAATCAGACACTTACCTGGATCAAGATTTTCAACTCAGAAAGTCTGGATTTAGATAAAATCAAATCTTGAGGCAAATTTCAGGATTGTAGGTGTACCACTGGTTAAAATATAAGGATGAAAAACCAGGTCACAGCATGTGGGTAAGCACAAGGTGGTTGTCCAAGGCTTTGTTACAAGGGGAGAATGGATCAGGAGGATTGCCATACTGAGGAGCAACCTTTTGCCTGTGCTTGCCCCTTGCTCTCCGTGCTTGCCCCTTGCTCTCTCCAGCCTGATGTTACCACAAAATACACTGAACATCACTGGCTCTCTTGGGACACCAGGACTTCATTCACACTTCCCCAAGAAAACATGAAGAATTGCAGAAATTAATGAGGGGATAGAAATTAATGTCATGCTTCTGTTGTTAGGTCCTGTGTGATTTCTACTCTCTCCCACAGGATAGTTTTGCTACTGCAAGTGATGGGATATGACAAATAGACTGAACTTCATTGTTTGCCTTTTTGAGATATAGGGATTAGTATAAATCCTGATAGATCTTGTATGGCCCTACAAAGTCAAGCCTTGGCATCATCCATCAACTCCACTGCATTTTTTTCCCAGTGTATCCTCTACAATGCACAACCATAACACTCCAATAAAGGAAATGCAGATTGGTTGCAGGGCTGTTTCCTAATGGCTCCTACATGTACAGTTCATTGAAGTAATGCTCTAATAATTCCATCTGAATTCCTCATTTCCAAGAGCTGCTCAGGAGTCAAGAAACTGAAGTTAAGAATGCTTTAGTTTAAAATACCAATTTTTGCCTTTGGTCTTTTTTGATGATGGGATCTGACAGACCAGAATATCTTTTGAGAAAAATTACTGGAAAGTTATTTCCAGAAAGCTATGTGACAATCTTTACCTACCTCTTCTTTATCACCTTGATATTCTTTGCAAAGTATTTTCTATTTAGCTCTGTATAATGATTGTTAAAATCACCCAGAACCTCTTTTTTATCATAAATGTTTTAGTCTAGCTTTAGCCTTTCATAGGATGTGCCCTGAAACAATGCTTGAAGCTATGAAATGTGCATTTTCCCTTCAAATCAACATTGCTTTACTTCAGTGCTGTTCAGAATTAGTAAACTGAGGGGGGTAACTTAACAGCTGTCAGGTAAAACCTACGCTGTTTTCCTTTCTGTGAAATGTCCATTCCAGCTGGGCACAGAACAAAATCCCTTACACTGTGAATGAAGAACTGGAGGAGAGACCCAAGGAGGCTGTGGAAATCTGCAGCCTTGGTAGTTTTCAAAACTCTACTAGACAAGATCCTGAGCAACCTGATTTAACTCTGTGATTTTCCCTGCTTTGGGCCAGAGAGCAGGCTAGATGATTTTAAAAGCTCCTTTCAAACTAAGTTATTCTGTGAGTCTATATTACTTGCATGAGTTTTTCTGTGGCCTTTCTCTGACTTCTGGGGGTGGGGGGGAAAGGGAAATGCCTTATATGTAAAAGATAGTGAATATACCAAAGTTAACATATTTATTCTCAGTAAAATCATTACCAGAAGGTACACATTCCTGGAGGGAATTATGAAATGTAGTTTAAAACTCACCTTGGACATCCAACCCAAACACGTGAATCTTCTGTGTACACTCCATGGTTTGCAGAAATGGAGTAGCTGCCTTTGCAATGTGGTGTGTCATAAGAAGTTTTCTTTGAGAGTCTATAATGACCTACCTTTAAGTAAAATACAATTTGAAGTGCACACTGTAATGAGATTTTCAGGGATTCACAAAGTAAAAACTTTTGACTTGAAAGTCAACTAATATTCTTACGCATCTTCTTAGAATTGCATAAATACTGTTGGATCTATCACTGTAGATTCCAGAATATCTTCAAAAACTTAATAACCTCTGCTGTTATCTTTGACTTGGTCTTTGCAGATGTCATGACAGGTCTGTTGCAGAGGAACTGAGTACAGTTTTTCCCTTAACAAGACAAAGTCTTTCTAAAACTGAGGAATGTATCCATTTTGCCACTGAGGCAACTTTATACAGAGCCAAGACTCACCTCAAAAGGGAGCAGGCTCCATTTTGATTCTGCTTTCTCTCTGGCAGCATGCAGGTAGGAAGAGCTGGGGTGGAGATGAAGCTCTCTCTGGTCATCCTGTGCTGAGTTCAGAGTGGCACCAGTGCATACGAACATCCTGGTCTCCAATGGATTTTATTCTTTGTTTTAAAGGGCATTAAGGCAAAATCTTTCAAAATAGAAGTGCCCAATGATGCTTGGGATGAATGAGCAACCCTGCCCTGTGGCATAGGTGCATTTTCCAGGATGACTGAAGCGTTACTGCAGATAACAATCACTTGGCTTGTGTTCTGTGGCAGATAGTGGTGCTCAACCAGGAGTAAGACAACTGTGAGAGTTTAGTTGAAAATGATCTTGAAGTGAGCAAGCATTGATTTGGTTGCCAGGCTTAAGGTTTTCAGGCTGTCAGGTCAAAAAAAGAGATGTTTTCAAGAAATCCCCTGACAGAACTGTAAATAGTGACACACCAGGTTGTCAGTGGTCAGGACATTCTTTGTTTGTGTGTAAACAACAAGAAAAACATCCCTGGTACTAATACACTGAGCACTTAAACTAAGATTAGAAGTCACAGGGGTGTCAAACTGTACTCACTGTATTGCTTTCTGTGTGCCTGTACCTAATGTCTTATCTGGACACTGTCCTCAGGAATCCTCACAGTTCAAGCAAAATGATTTATTTTGCTGTCAGCAAAGCCTTAAATTGCTTCTCCTTCAAGTCTTTAAGACACAGAACAAGGTTTGAAAACATCAAATTTCTTTAAGTTGAGGAACATCCTCTCAACAGTGAAGGAAAATGTGTATTTTGGCTAAAGTAGCATAATATCATTCACCTGGAATCCTTCAGTGTAGAGACAGTAGAAGAGATGCAGCACAAGAGAAACTATAACTCTCCCCCTACTCAATGCTTTGAGCCCAAACTGAATGTAATGTCAATGTAACTATTACGATATAAAATATTTTATGAGACTAAATTCTACATTTGTTCATAACAGCAAATAAAATTGCAGAAATTTTTAAATATATATATATTCTTTTAGCACCGTATTTCACCATGTAGGTATCCTAGAAATCCACTGACAGTTCACTGAGAGGATCCACCCAGAAAGACTTTGATCCCTAAACATGACAAGAAATATGGTTACATGAGTCTTCCCAGGGTCACACCCTGTACACGTCCATGACTGTAGACTTTTATTGTAAGAAATGTTCTTGGGAGCTTGAATAAGAAAAGGCTAGTTGGGTCCCAGTTCCACAATGTGCTTAATTACATCTGTGACTGTGAGCCTGCTGATTGAGATGGAATCAAAGTCATCAGCTTAAATCAATCTGTGCTTTGGAGCAAGACTCTGTGAGATCAGCTCCTATCCATCACATGCATCCAAACCTTTAGGATTAAAACTTTATGAAATGGCTGCAACATAATTTTCCAAGGTGAGTGTTAAGTAGAATGAGTTGGCAATATACCAAATTAATTTAGAAGACTACATAAACAGTAGTCTAGACAGAACTGCAGAATATTTTTCTCCTGCTACTCACACATCTAGTGTTCTCTGTAGAACTTTTTATCTCTCCTACTCAATCTATTTCGTGAAAAACCTACTTGAAATAACATTAAGGCTTGCATTTCCCAATGCTTCCTACTCCTCTTCACAGCCTAGTGATAATGAGGAGGAAGTTTTGTTCTGGGCTGGTTCTCAGCTTCTAGAGCACCCACATAACAGACACATGTGAAAATGACTCAAAAAGTGATGAACAAAATCTCACTACATCTTCATCTTGCTCCTAATGACACACTTTTATTCATTTTTCAAGCTGCAACAACGATGTCAGTCCCAAGATCATTACAGCCCTTTAAATATTCCAAACAAGGGTGAGTTTTTCAGTATTCATGTTGTTCATTTAGCCACAAGAGGTTTCAAAATGTTTTTAACCTATGATAAGATGCTGGCTGAGAAAGAACTATCAAATTAAAGTACTGTAAGAAAAAAAATTTAGCAAACATCAACCACAGGCCAAATCAGCAAGAAAAAGAGAAGCAGCCCAGTTTTCCCACTAAAGTGAACAAGTGTTAACATTTTGGAGGATGAACTGATGTGTGCACAGCTGTGCAGCTTTGCTGTGGGAGAGGTTACTACTAATCTCCAAAGCTTCATTGCAAAGCACGTGTAAGAATCGAGTCTGGCTTCTGTTGTAAATCTCTCTTGATGGTTTGGACATCTTTAAGTCTTCTGGCATGTAAAATCATCTGTGCTTTGCTGATCAGCTGCTCACTTTAACTACAACGACAGGAACAATGACTACTGTCCTTTGACCGCAGCACTTCTGTTTTCCAAAACAATGGATTTTGTTCATGTCCTGCCCTTGCAGGAGGTACTTGACCTTGCAGAAGGTAAATGACCATCCAGGTACAGTCTCCATGTCCTCCAATTTTTCTAGCCTCTACATTCTCTTATCATTTTTCTGCTCAGTTTTATGAAATGTCTTACTGCTTCCCACATGTCTCGTTCCTGCGTTTGCTTTGCCTCTATAGATCCTTCTTCTTATCCTCTCCATGTTGTGCTTTTGCCCTTTGCTTCTCACTTACCCATCTGGCACAGCACTTGGACCAGTAGCTTCCCACAGCTTGGCTAAAGAAGCAAGGCAGAATTTTTCTCAGTGTTTTCTCTGTGTCAGTAGACTGGGAAGTAAAAGTGCCTTTTTTAACTGGTAGTGAGTGCTGAACCAGACCTGATCTTGTCAATACACCAGTACTATGATGCATTTCACCCAGAACTGATTGAAGATTCATGTCTTCCTTCCTTCCTTAATCTGAATAATACTAAGACCATTAAAATTTTTGATTTGTGACCTGTAAATTCAGATAAGCCCCTAATTCACAGAGGTTTCTAAAGGAAAAATGCCTTCCTGACCATGTGACTGTTGAGAACTCTTGATAAAAAAAGCAACATCATGCTGAACATACTGAAGTTGTGAGGGTGGTGGTGGTGGTTGAGGTGGTTGGAAAGGAGAGCTTGGATAGATTGCTGTCTTTATAACAGGCAGCTTAAAAGCTCCTGGATACTTGTGTGGTGTAGAATCACAGATGCTGAAACTTTACATCTCTCCTTTAAAGTCCATCCATCCTGACATGTTTTGAGGAAATTTTTAGGTTCTACCAAACGGTATTCTTTGATGGAAATATGGAAAGGTATTTTCATGCAAGTGAGGTAACTCAGGAGACTTCAAAAAAGTCCTTGAAAAGCTGGTACAAAGTTTCTGGCGCATCTAAGAGAGTGTTCCAGAGCAGAACTGAAAAACAGACTCTTGTGTTGTCCTCCTCAGTTTTCCATACCTCTCCAAAGACCCCGAAGGGAAATGGGGAAGGCTGCATTCCTAAGCCAGGTGCCTGAAATTGGTGGCCTGCTTCCAGGGACAGCTTTTCTCTTATTTTCTCTGAGAAGTCAACAACTTGGGAGCAGTGCATGAGGAAGCAAACTAAAGACCAAGAGAGCAACATGTTGATGTATTTAAATGGCAAAGAGAAAAGGCATGAATGCTTTCCGTAGCACAAATGGTGGAGAAATCTCAGGCAGTGAAGAGGAGAAGCTAGATGAGGCATCTTAGCTTTCAAGTAGTTTCAGAGTAAAATAATTGCTTTTAAGATGTTGTGTTCTAATATTTAGGTCCATTAAACAGATTAGTTTGGATTCTGGATGTGAACATAACCTAAGGCTGATGGTGTGAATATGCAAACAGTTCCTGGCTGCCTACAATGCACCAGGTTTAGCATCTGTGGAAGTCCGAACTTCCAACAAAGGGCTCTGTTTAAGGGTCTGGGACCATGTGTGACTATGCATTGGCTTGGAAACATATATAGTATTACTGTCAGATTTATCTGCAAAACCATGGGTAGCATAAGGAAACCCTTGTCCAAGAAAACTCAGTGTAGGGGTCACCTTATACCCACAAAGTTATCAGCAATATTAGATGATCTGAAAGAATAAGGTCATACAGAGCTCCTGGGAGCTGACTAACCTTTAACTTGTCATGAAGAATAACTCTTCTTTATTTAGTTGTTCTTTCTTAGATTATCCTACCTTTAAAATTCCCTGCCTTCTCATTTTTGTCCTCCCAGTGCAAAAATAGCAGGGTTATTCATTTGCAGCCAATGTGATTTTTTGGTTTGGATTTTTCTGTGCACTTCATAAGGCTTTTTGTGAAGAGGTTTATGTTCCAAAATTAGGAGTGGCAAAAGGAAGCGGAAATTTCACCTGGACAGCAGCTTAAAAAAACACACCAAAAATACTGGGAAAAAATTATTGTACTGACAACTGGAAAGAACCCAAATTTGTAGCTAATCTACATAAGTCTGAGGTTACTGGAATGCTGGCGATAATAGAGTTGAATGCTTCCAGTAGAGGAAGATCTATTACTTTTTGTAGATGAGTTTGAATAAACAGCTATTTAACTTTGATAACCCTAGAGAATGTGTAGCCTTCATGTTCTCAAGGCCAGTCTGGCGATTCCTGAAAACAAACTGTGCACTTTCTCCCCGTTTACTCTCAAATCCAACATAAACCAAACAGACGATTGGGGATACAGTGTAACGTCAACCCAGGACACCTCCACTTCTGCAAAACCAAAACCTCTTGGCAGGATTCTTTAGCTGACTTGTCAAAAATCCCACTATAAAAAAAAAAAATTTGAGAGTTTTCCCTTGATTTTAGAAGCAAGTCTATGTTAAACAGTAAGTACTGTCAAAAATGCAGAATTTGGTTTTCACAGCTAAAAACTTTAGAAGCACAGAAGAAATAAGAGTGGGTGCATGGAGACCACTCCTTCCTGAATGAGAGGTAGATGTGGACCATCGATTCTTCCAGGGACAGAGCAAATACTGCATGCAGTGCTCTACTGGATTCTTCTAAGTGAGATCGAAAGCAGCATGCCACTTGACAAAATGTCAAAGGAGATATAGAACTGGAATACATGGCATTTGGATATTTCTTCTAAAACTGCAATTTCCAGCTTAATTTCTCACAGAATTCATTGCAAATAAAGGACAGAATAACAACTTTCACCACGCAAGCTAGAACTTTAAAGTCTAAGAAACTATTCAAACCTGGAGACACTGAAGATGTTTAAATCTTTTACTGAATATAGTGGCTTCAATAACAGCCAAGAAAAACATGACTTTCCTTGTAAATAGATACATGGAAATAAAAATGGGAATCTCTTCATTTTGAAAACCTTTAAAACCAGCTTTAATATTGATGTGCCGCAAAATCAAAACAAGTATTTTCTTTGGAAAAAAGAAAAAAAAGGTTTAAATCAACAATATATAATATACTTGATAAAGTATATTGTACAGCTAAACATAATGCAAAAGGAGTAATAGAGTAGATTAAAAAAAATCATTTTGACCAAGTAAAAGCTTTTTTGAGGTTCTTCTAAAGTGTTCTGTACTTCTTTACACGTTCCTCTATTATTTTCAACAGGATAGAACATAGCTGTCATGAAACACAAAGGAAGTGAGTTAATAACGGCAATTATACAGAATGTTTGAAATAGCAGCATAAGGAATGCTCATCTCATTATTTCCAAAGTGTACTGTATGAGCCTTACTTGGGGTAGAGCTCAGATCTATCCCTCTGAAATTGTTTCTGAAATAGGCAGAAAGTAGGACAAAAATTTGCGAGGAATCAGCCAAAGTGTGTGAAGGAGGTAGGATTTACCGTTTTCTTCAAAACAATACATTCCTATGAGTCTTTTTTGTTTGCTTACACAGCAAAGATGCTGAAAAGACAGGATCCTAATCCAGTTCCTGGAAACAGAGAGCAGTGAGAAGCATTATTGTATGTTCTTAGAAGTGTTGCTGAAATCAATGAGTACAGTGGTTTAGAGCTGACATTTCCTGTTATTTGTTAACTGGACAAACTGCCTTTACAAGCTCTTCTCATTAGATGTTTCTTTGCTGGCATGCAGAAAAGTAGCTTCTGCATTTTTTTGTCTTTTCTCTTTCCTTCTGATTTTTAAGTATTTTTATTTATTTAATTCATTGTCCAGCACAGACACCCTAAGTCTCTTTGCTCTGACGTGTACAGCAACAAAATCACTTGCTGCCCAATGCATTCTGATGCCATTATGGATCTGCTGTGTCCAATACCAGTAACATGTTTCCTCAGAGTTCAGGATGTATTCCAACTGGTTGGCAAATTCTGCATTCAAAACTATTTAGGCACATAAATAACAATAATTATATTAATATTACTGCACTGTGGATATAATTCTTGAGTGTTGTAGATCAGCAAAGCTCTAGTGATGACAAATCAACAAAATTATGCTGATTTTTTCCTTAAGCATCAGGCTGTATTTAAAATGATGACAAACTCTGACACACATTAGCTATTTCCCTTTGGTACATACCATGGAGTACTATCTTGATACAATGATGATTTCTGAGCTATATCATTGCTCATCCTTCAGTGGATTTTTCCCATAACATAATTAATTTTATTCAGAATCTTCCCTACATTAGCAGTTCTACCGTGTTCATCAACAAAATACTGCCTATGCAGGAACCCTACAGGCAAATGACATTATCATAGGGCATTATTGATACTTTTGCCAAGTTTTCAACAATATTTGAGAAATGTACACAGGCTAATGAAATGTATTTAGCCAAAACACCAGAAATGGTCAACATCTGTCCTTAAAGAATTCCACTGGGAAAATATTATGGATTAGTTTGTCTCCATATGTCTCTGCATTGCCTGTGTATATAATACACTTTCATTTTTTAAGGGAGATTGTTTTATTAGATACCTGACTTTTACATGCAAGCTTGCAGGTGTTGGTACCCATTAACCTGAGTCCTCTTTGGTAAAGAAATTAATGTTTCTTATATTTAGATGTGATTGGACAATTCCCTCTGAAAACAGGGATATGAAAGTGCAGCTGGATCATCTCAAGCTGTATGTTTGGGTGTTCCTTGTCCAATGTCTTGCATTGCCCTTTGTCAGCATTGAGCAAACCCCTTTAAGAATGGGTTTCCCAGCACCTGGCATGCAGATCTGGAAATACCATACAAGGGCCACTTGGGAGGCATCCAGGCATCTGGGGATGGGACCCGGAGGGATTGCAGGGACAATTGCCCTGCAACTTCTGCCTAGGATGTGTACCTGAGATCCTTTTCCAGGGAAATGAGGGTGCAGGAAGGTAGGGCTGGTTGTCACTCAGATCTCTGCCATTCAGCTGGGACATGGCTGACATTTGCACTGATGAGGCTGTACTAATGGCAGCACAATCCCCAGGACTGGAGGGATCAGCTTTAGAGGGTTAATTTGCAGAGAAGGATGTGAAATCCCTGCCTTTGATAGAGTAGCCTGCCCCTGCACTCAGTGGAAGAGAAGGCATCTCCAGGGAGTAAGACATCTGACCTATTTCTTCTGCACCCTCCTGGTACTCAGTTAGAGGATAGTTCTGTCAGTCAGTGACCAAGAAAAGGCTGAACATTTGAGACACATGAAGATTTGGCAGAAGACTTGTCTTATTGAGAAGCTAACAAGGAGGTCTTTGTCTGAAGCACCCACTTTGGCTTCAACGTAGGGGTGTTGCAGAGTTACTGTGGGTGGCCAGACCTTTTTCGGTGCAAGCAAAAATGTGGAGTCCTTGGCCCTCTGTTGCTGAGGACAAGTTTCTTTTCTTTAATCCCAGCCTGCTTCCTCCTACTTCCTCCTGCTTCCCAAACCAAGATCAATATACAAAAGGGAAAAATCAGGACAGAGCAACATCTCCAACTCTAACTACTCTATTTTCTAAATAATTCTGGTGATAACAAAAGGTACCCTTGGCAGGTTATATTATTGTCCTAGACTGGTTAATGGTTTGGTTTTTTTTGTGGGGTTGTTTGGTTGTTTTTTTCAATAGGATACAATTTTATTAGCATTGAGTACCTTAAATGTAGTCTACAAGGCACAAAATAAATAGTGAAACAGATGGCTTGTAAAATTGAGTTAGTTTGAATGTTCTTCGGCAGTATGTAAAATATTTGTTCCTCGAGCACTCAACATCAATACAAAGGCAAATCATAATTTAGTAGACATTTAAGCATTTAGTTCCATCTTTGGGCTAGTTCCATCTTTGGTAGGATCAGTAAAATCACTTGTACTGCATATGGCTTTCTCCATGCAGCAATCCACATGAAGTAGTCAGCAATGGGGAAGTTCTCCAGTGTGTCTGGTTTTAGATGTTCCTACTCCTGCTGCCTGCCCAGGAAAAGAAATAGGAAAATAGTTGGAGGTAATTGAACAGTAAGAGTAATGACACTGTAATTTAGAGCAGTTAAAAGTGGAAAGGATGGCAATAAAAACAAATATTGAATGCATACACATCTGTAGAGTTGCAAGGAAAAACAGTGCTGTGGAAGGATGTGAAATGATGCCGCTGTTGTCCTGGGCACTCGAGTGAGGTATGGGATGAAATCCTACCTGGAGCTGAGTGAGGTTCCTCTGCCTTAATTAGTATTCTTTGGTACAGAAAAGTACTGTGCAAAGAAAATATATTTATATTATCCTATGGTCTTCCCCTGATGTCTCTAAACCTCACTCTATCTTATGATATTTTCATTATCAACTATCTGATAGCTGGCAGGGAAATTTAAGTCTATCCCTTACAATAAAGGGGAAGTAAAAGCTTGTTACCAGTAAAAGCTATCTCTTTAAAAGACATTGAGCATTACAGCTCTGAGATTTCCCTTGGCAACTATTCAGGCAGGCTGCCTAGTGGTATCCACACTCCTGGATGAGGGTTATGGGATGCCTGTGTGGTGCACAGGAGCCATGCAGAGAGGACATTTAAGCTGGTACGAGGTGCTATGGCAGTAATGTCACTGTTGCCTCTCAGTATCAGATGTGCTAATGTTCCTGCTGGAAAGTGGTGCATGTCTCTTTTGGGTTTTTTTAAAGCTGAATTCACAGCTTCACAAAGTGCAAGAGCAAATTCTAAATATCATTCTTTAAAGTGCTGAAAGTCCCAGCTGAACCCCCACCAAACCAGCTGTCTTGCATGGTAGCCCAAAAGACCTTCTTTCCTTTCCTCCTCCTCCCCAGTCCAGAAATGAGGGATAATCATTCAGAGCACACACGGGGACGCCAAGCAGCACCCACCAAATACAGCCTCATATTTGAAGCAGGTTCAGATAACTTCAGATGGAGAGGGGAAATGAACCCAAGACCAGCACAGCCTCAGAAGGTATATTGACCAAGAGAAGCTCACATACATTAGCAGGAAGAGAGAAAGAGAAGTCTGGCTATCTCAAGAGCAAAGAGGTTGCTGCACTTTTCATAGCTGCACTCTGAAGACACCAACTGATTTAAGTCCAGTGAAAGGTGGAGTATGTGTAGGAGAATCTATGTGTCCTTATCAGAGACACAATTGTGTAGCTTCTTAGCACTATCTTGAGGATTATTCTGCTCATGCCAAAAAAGAGGTGTCTAAATGTCACATGACCTTTAAAAATGAGAAAGTCTGGGCAATAACTAAGAAAATGGGAAGTTTAATTAGGACCCAGATTAGATATACACCGTTTTCATTGTCCTTTTGTACCTCTGGTGTACTAAATTTAATGACAGTTGGCATTTCTCCATTTTTGTTTTCTAAAATATGTATGTATGTATATATATACACACACACACGTATTTCTTGGCACACTGAAATTTTCATCTTCCCATTTCAAATTTTCCTCCAAGTCTCTCCACTTCTGGGTAGCCAAAATCTAGCAACTGTGACCCATGAAATCTTAACCCTTTCTCTACATCTTCAGTTACTCTGTTTAAGATATACACATGAGGATGCAAAGACAGCTGTTACTTTGTTCCCAAAACATTGGAGACTGTTGTGAAAAAATACCACACAGATTTCTCTCATTGTTACTTTCATGCTGTTCTTTCTGCTTAGATTTTGTGCCTTAATCTTCCCTGTTCAACAGCTCAAAATTAGAAGTACTGTTTTTTTCTCATCATGTATAAGAAAACTTAAAAATGCCACTACTGCTTAAGAGATTCCTTTCTATGGACTACATACATTTTTAGCACAGTGTAACATACTGATGCCACAAGTTATCTAGTTTAAACATTGAATGCAGGGAAAACAATGTAGGCTCAGTTCTATTGCATCAAACTCTAGGATCTGAAACACATTCCTCCTAATCTCTCTGTAGACAGAAGGTATGGAAGATACGTTCCTGGAGTGATTGATTTCCTCCTAAAGCCCAAATTACTCTTGGAGATGCCTGCAATTAATTCATTGTGGGCAGCATCAAAGTGTGGGATGTAGCACCCTCAGTTAGGTGTCTTGCATTAGAGGGAGGAATTTGGGTTTCAGGTGCCCCTGCTAGTCGCTGCTCAAGACAGCATCCCATGTGACTGGGGTATCTCACTAAAACAGATGACCAGGGGCTTCCTTGCAGACCTAGAGCCTTTGCCCGTTTCTCTGGTAGTTATGCTACTGTAAACATAACAATAAATGGAAATATACAAATAACTGCAGGAGCACAGCAGAATTCCTTTTGGACCACTAGCCAAATTTTGTTCTAACTGGTGTTAATACAAATAACTTGTTTCTATTGACAGAAATTGCCCTCAATTCAGCTTGATATAATTATAAAAGGATCTGTACTGTTCTCCAGGGTCTCTTCAGATTCAGAGATTTCTGAGAAATCAAGAGTTGCCATTATCATTTTTACATAATTTTTAATGTGATATGCTATGTCAATCTAATGAAACACTGCACCAGTGCAGTAGTGGGTAACAACACGACAAAATTATTTCTTATAGAGCAGTACAAATGACTGATTACTCTTATTTTTGGGATTTAAACTTATAGAAAAGACAAGTGTCTAAAACTTTGCAAGGAAATCAAATAGAAACTGACAGATATAATTATTTTATATTCTTGAAAGGAATACAAAATCTTCAAAGTGAAGTGTTCTATATACAGAACAGAGGACTTAAAAAGAAAATAATGAAGAAATCTGCTTTTTAACCTAGTATCAGCTGATGTCCTGCAATTATCCTCCACTCACTGGAGTCTGTGAATCTTGCAGCCTGCTTGTAGGTAGTTCTGTTGTAGAATTTGCATTCATATTTTAGCATACCTTTTTTTTTTTTTTTTTAATATGGCAGAAGCAAGATGTGAGCTCAGACTCCAAAGCCAAGTATTGATGCTGGTGTGTGCAGGAACATCACAGAAAAACCCAAAAAACTGCTGTTTTTTCTAACAGACTTTCAGACTGTTTGAAGATACAGGGCTCAGATCCAGAAAATCTGGATACAGTTCTTCAGGCTCTTGCATATTGTTGGGAAACTTTGCCCAAAACAGAGGTAGGGCAGTTTTAGGGAATAATTTTAAGGATCATTGCAAAATTTAGACACTTAACCTGTCTCTAAAATTCATCTGTGCAGTGGAGTACATTTACAGCAAGACCCAGTGTTGTTTGCATAGGTAAAAGTCAGGCACAACGTTTTTGTGACCCTCCAAATGTATGTGTAGAATGGATACATCCTGAGGCCTTCTGCATCTCCTGCTATGGAGAAGATTGATAATGTAGGTATTTGCTTAAAGAAAAAAGCCTCCTGCTATTTTGGGTACACACCAAGATCCTAAGCTAGGAGCAAATGGCATCCCCTAACAAAGGTTTGCTCAGGGTCTGGGGCAGCAGTCACAGGCAGCTTGTGCCAGAATCTCTTTTTAGAGATGTTGCCTCCATTCTGTTTTTTACATTTAAATCAGCAGAAGTCTGAGATTTGAGCCTTCTGAGGTTTGGGTCTCCCAACGTATAGCAGTGCCAACACAAAATAATTGTTCATTTCAGTTTTGCTCTTCAGTAGGGAGAGTTAAAAATGAGCATGGGAAGGATTTTTATAACTTTAAAATACCAATTTTATCCATAGCGACACAGAGGCCCATGAAGAGTGTGGTGGCAGCCTGGAACACCATGTGGTATTCCTTATTCTTCTTGCTAGAGGGAGTGGAAGGCAAAGGTTGGGCTGGGCTGTGACACTCTCATGAGTGCTGCAGCAGTAGTTCTGTGCTCCATCACTATTTGTTTATTTTAGCACCTAAAAGAAGACCAGAACAGACTGTAAGAATATTTCCTCTACAACAAGAAAGGGAAGATGTAGGAAAACTGCAGCCTTCAGCTAATTTATGTTTAGATAGTCATGTACTGTATTTCATATACAGGAAGGGGGGAAAAGAACTCTTTGAAGGTAAACTTCTGTTTAGTAATTTCAGCACAAAAGAAGAGATACTTCAGGGTGTCCAGGACACACTCATAGGGATCTGGCACATATTACAAGTGCCACTGGAGAGCTGTGCTGTTCTGCAGGAACAGCTGTAGAGGGTACAAAGGAATGTACCAAAAGGCACCAGAAAGCTAACCTATCCTTTTCTGGTCACCATTATCCAGCAATTTCTTCTTCAGTGAAAATCAAAAACCAGATTGCTCTGTCTGAGCTCTGTGACCTGCAAGAGAGCCTTCTGAGAAAAAGAGTCCAAAATGTGGCAGTACCGAGGGCTGGGAGCAGCCATTCAAGGGTATCCTTAGCAAGATTTGCTGCAATTCTACTCTTCAGAAATAGTATAAATGCTGTGTCAGTGACACTTAGGTGTCATTCAGACCTTTTCATACCTTGCTTGGTGTGTTGCAGGGCTGGAGGATGGTTCAATTATACAGTGCTCTGTCAGATACTTGCTCACATAGTAATGTGGAATTCATATTGAGCTCCTGAAGCCTTTGCATTTCCCACTGCATTTATACTACCCACCCATCAAGAGCACTAATTAGAGGGAAAATATAACATATACCAGTCATTTATTTTTTCATAGCACCCCTAGGCAAAAACTTCCTAACGCCCTTTTCTCTCATTAAAATCCAATCAACTAAAAGTATTTTTTATTAAGTGGCCCATGAAATAACTTTTTAAATTTTAGAACAAAAGGATTTGAAGGCTATGGCCTTTTTGAAATATTTGCCAGCAGTGTACCTGGAGAAAGAAGAGGTATGTGTATCTTCAATTCACAGGAGAGATATTGGGAAAATAGCCTCCAGAAAGGATGGCTGGTGTTTCAGACCCTCAATACCTGCTGTTCAATCCCACCATGCATCCTTCACATTGATGTTTGCAGCTTTAGAAGAAGAAAGTAAAAACAAGAGACTAAAGCAATGACAAGGAGGAGAAGCACATTAAAAAAGTGAAAACCAGAAAACAAGCTAAAATGAGTCTTTGCTCATACCAGGTGCAGGGGCAAAGTAATTGTTTCAGAAAATTCTCCTGTCAGAAAAACTCTTTGCCGCAAAGGAAAGGAACGTGGGAAGGCAACTCCAGTACTGACTGGAATATTTGCATTCTTACTTGTGAAATAGTTTCATAATCACCTATGTAATGCATTCATTTAAATCCTGTTGTAGAAATGTGCAACACATCATCAGCTGGAAGCTGTTGTAGGACTTGGCTTGCCATTGCTGACACATCATCTCAGTGCTTCAAGGAGGTTTATTGTCACTTGTGTGGTCACAGAGTGAAGAGGACAGACACTTTGAGACACATCCTATACATTCCCCAAACCCATCCCCACAAATGCCAGTCTGTTTCCTTAAGTCCCATTTAAAGCACTGATTGGAATCTGAAAGTATTTTTATTTTTTTTTTAAAGAGATCAAAATAATTTTTCTATGAAGATGAGAATTTTAATGTGCCTGCTTGTGGGATCAAAGCCACCCTTGTTCTAGACTGGGTGAATTTGCTTTTCTCTCATGCAGGGTACTGTTTAGAACGTTATGGGCTTCTGACTAGCTGAGCTATCATGTGGTGGTGTTGATGGAGAAGAGATGTCACTCAGAACTTCAGCTTTTGGGTTGCCTTCTAATAAACAGCACCTAAGGCTGGTGCTGGCTCACTCAGGAAGGGGAATGCAGCTGGACCCAAATGCCTGCCCATGAAGCCACACGTGCCAGGCAGCCTGACAAACAAGGTCCATTATTAAAACCAGAAAAATACACAGAGACAAGGCCTGCTGTCCTGCTCACAGGGCATCATGTCTAACTAGCTGTCCTTCCAGAGAAACCCCTCTAAGGATGAACAACCTCCCAGAGATAGACACCCCTCTCTCTGATATGTTGCTGGGCATCTGGCACTGCAATAGGAGCAGAGGGTTAAATGACACTCAAAACCTGCTCTGACTTCATATTATGAGCATGGAGAAAAGGAAAGGAGGAGAGTTCAATTTTGCTTTTATTAGATCCTTGCCTTTTTTTTTTTTGCCAGGTTTTTAAAGGCAAGAGCCTTAGAGCAAAAGAGGGAATGAGTCACAGCAATAGCTTCTCATTAAACTAATGACAAGACAAATAAACAGAGGGAGCTCACTTGGCCAGTGTTCCTACCATCCACAACACTAAGCCATAAGAAATTAAACCAGAAAAAAGTCATGTAGTGTGCCTCAGACTGGGTGTTCAATTAACCTTAAACTGGAAATGCTAACGTTTGATTTAAAAACAAGTTATGCGCTTGCACCAGGTGCCCTGTAGGTGGATAAGGTAAAAAAGAAGTGAAATCAAGTTTCAAGCTCCACAGTTGGCACCTTTGTGTGTATATGCACTGGGTAGCAGCACCTCTGTTGAACTGCATTTCCAAAGGTGAGGAGCTTGTCACTGTTTTCATTCCTCTCTTTTTAATACCAAGTCAATTACACAGGCACCTCCTGGGTTGTGGTAGGTGCTGAACACTTCTGAAAAACACCCTCTCAGTAAAAGCCATTATTTGCCAGCCTGACTCCATAAATATCAACCTGCGAGAAAAAAAAGTGAATTCTGCAGAGCCCCGTGCTAAATCCTGTCTCCAGAGAATATTCCCTGTTCGGTATAGAAATATATATGAATGATCTTCATCCAAGAGATTAAAAAGGAAATAAGATGTTAATCTGCAGAAAACATCTTATTGCAAAACTGTTCTAGGTCTAGAGTGTCAGCTGCAGATTGCAGGGAGAATAAGATCTTTGGAACTGAGAAAATAATACTGAAATTGTTTTTAGAACTGCAAACACTCAGCAGTGTTCAAACCAGACTCATTTTTAGCAGTGTTCCTAGCTAATACTTACAAGCTTTTCAAACTGAAATTTTTAATTGAAATGAAATGAAAGATGCAAGCATTACTTTGAAACATTTTGATAACATTTTATTTTAGACGTGGACTCGCAGTTTCTGATATGCTTGAAAAAAACTGTGGACATAGCGGTATTAATAGCAACTAGTTTTAAAGCAAAGATTTGAAGAACAAGTTTTTCTAGCAACAACTGTATGGAATTGAGTAAGATCTCTGTCTTCTCAACCTGATAACTTTAAGTGTTGAAGCAATTCGTGTTGGAGCAATTCATGTTGAAGCCGGCTTTGGCAAAAGCATCTAGCTACAATGTATCTTTTTTGTCTCATAAATGCCTTAAAAACAGAACAGAATGTTAAAAGCACTAAAGTCTGTAAGGAAATGTAAGGCTGACACAAAAACCGCCCAACAGATTAAATGACCCAAATATGAGGTCTGTCCATTAAATTTATCCACTACAAAATGGGCAGCATTTCCATATGATAAAACATGACAGCTGAGCAATCATTTACTCCTGGTATCGTGCAGTAGAAGTACAAGCAGAAAAAATTATTTTTTCACTGAGTAGCCTTTGCTAATAAACAAGGCATTATCCTGGTAATGGAAAAATTAATTGCAAATAGTTGAAGTTGGGTGGGTGGCTGGATAGGGGGCTGCCAATAGACTGTAATGGAAATATTTTTGAGCCTGCAGGTATTTTTTCCTACTGTTTTTTTGAGAGAGATGTTCCAAAAGTAGCAGCTAAAAATAAAAGGACATCATTATTATCAAACACCATCAAGCTGACAGACATTTCTGTATTAAGATGCAAATAAAGTCTTCATGTCACAGATGATGACTACTGTTATTTTCAGTTCTTTGCCAAACTTGAATGTTTTAGGGCAACAGTTTTCACAAGAAGAAAGTGCCTGCCTTAGTTTGAACATTACATTTAAGCTCTTTGTAATGCCATTTGGCCTTTTCAAAGGGAGGGATTAAGGAAAAGTAATCTCTTGTTTTGCTCATCACAAGCTTTACAATTTTTTTAAAGTAAGAAGTCCTGGCAGTGCCACACGACCTGTCCAAGCTGACACTCGTCTCTACTGACTTGGTACCAAAGCTATTCTTTGTGCAATCCCTGTGCAAGTTCACTGCCATCTTGGCTTCAGTTCCAGCCA
The DNA here is from genome assembly GCA_027886175.1 of Phylloscopus collybita. Classification (NCBI taxonomy): domain Eukaryota; kingdom Metazoa; phylum Chordata; class Aves; order Passeriformes; family Phylloscopidae; genus Phylloscopus; species Phylloscopus collybita. Next base: position 18,198,606 of record JAJNNQ010000007.1, read on the forward strand.
AGGCTGACGTGTTCAACACCTTCTTTGCCTCTGTCTTCACAATATATATCTCCCAGACCTCTGTGCTTAGTGGAAGGCTTAAAGTGGCAGAGAGAACAGCAATGCAGATGAGTTGGAGGCTATTTGAGAGAATATGAACAACAAAAGGCTTTTCTCTACTGTATTTGAAAGACTGTGCAAACTGGGGGAAGTCTTTGACACCTTAAAAAATGCACCTTCTCACCAGAGAGTGGAAGTTTGCATCGAAATGCAGACATGCAATGTTGTACAGTCAAAAGTCTGGTATTTCCTAAGTGTGTTTGCCATTATACTCATCACCATTTTATGTCATTGTTTTTGTAGTTAGGATTGGTGAAATCTTGCATTGTGCCTTACCTAGCTCTCAGGAAGGCATCCAAGTAAATGGAGAATCTTCATGGAAAACAGTTTGATATGCTCATCAGCTGAAACTGAAACAGCAGTAAAGTTCAAATTGTGGTGCTAAAAAGGTAAATACCTTCTAAAGGAATTTTAGTTCCACGTGGTTTAATATGAAAGAAATTATGCTATTATTGCTAAAAGTCCACAGCTTTGCTCTCTTAAATACTAGGAGAAAAAGGAATGTTCACCTCTTTTCCCCAGGCTCAAATTCTTCACAGCAGTAGAGACCCTCTTCCCCAAAGGAGAGGAGGTTGACCATCTGGTATCATCCCAAAGGACATGAGACAGGCCAGTGCTGGAGATTAAAAAACCACCACAACCCATTATGGAGTGGGAAAGGACAGAAAGATGGATCTGGAGAAAATAAATGTGGAAAACTGACCTGAAGGCCTACATGTGATTAATCCCAATTGCACAACTTTCTGAGCTGTAAGTGCAAGAATACATTTGAACACTTTGTAAACCTGGACTTTGTCAATCAAAAGATGTGATCTGTGCAAGCAGTTTATTCACATGAGACAAAAAAAGAAATGATGCTATGTGCAATGAGTAATGCAGTTACTCACAGTTCTTATTATCCAGTGTCCCAAGCAGGAAAAAGTATGAAAGTAATTGATGAAAATCAAGCCCTTTTGGGTGCAAATATCAAAGCAATTGTTGAAAAAGAAATTTATGATCAATAACTGCAAATAGAGCAGGTAGCTCAAGAAAAATCACTTCTTACAATTCTGAATTTTAGTAACAGTGAAAATGTCAAAGAGACTGAGAAAACCTTCCTTCTACCAGTAAACTGACTTAAAAATAAATGACTGATAGAGGTTGAATTGAATAATAATTGCAGTTAAGTAGTCTAATATGACTGAAGACAGTATGTTCTTCAACAGAAAAATTATCTACTTATGCAGTATTGTCAGAAGTAAAATTAGATGTAAAAGCTGTTTCTCAACACTAGTAATATTTATCTAAACAGAAGAAGTCCCTAAGCTCAAAATGGCACTAATAATTATACGGTTCCACACGGATTAACATTTAAAATACATCAAGTTTTTAAATTCTGGACAGTGTGAATTTGTAGATTAAATGAAAAAAACCCCACCATCTTAAATACATTCTTGGGTACTCATTATACTTTCTTAGTGCTCTCAATAAATGTGATGGCCTAGTTTGAGACAATTTGTTCACAGGCCTTATATCTAATCTCTCTTTATTTATGAACTGTTTTTCCCCTGAAGTTATTCAGGAAATGAAGTGCTGGGATTGGAAATCTTCAGAAGTGGCTTGACCAAAAAAAAAAAAGTCTGTTCTACAAAACATACCAGTTTTGTGTGTCTCTATACCGAATCCTTGCATTGGTTCCTCAGTCAAAATACATCTAATGGACTTACAGGCCTGAGATGACTCTTTGTTGAAACTTGATTGCACATTACACGTGGGTTTTAAGAATAAAAAGTACAATCAAGGTAATTACTTAGACCTCTGTGATGTAGTTTCTAAGGAAAATAGGCCAGTACCATAAGCGGATTTCACATGAAACTGGCCTGGTGTAAATCCCACCAGCACAATTACAGAGAGGCCAGAAGATCACCAAGTGAGGCACTTCATCACTCAACACTCACTTGTCACCATATTTGAATTCTGCAATAAGCTATTTTCTTGTTATATAGGGCAAGAAGCTATTTTCTCATTTTCTTGTTTTTAGAATATTTCAGAGTCCTCTACCAAACTGGAACAAAACCCAAGAACCTCAAAGAGAGCAATATTAAACGAACAACTTCCCTCCCCAACAAATAGCTTTAGAGTAGCTTTAGAGTAGTTGAAATGCTTGCTTTTAGATGCTGATCTTTTTCATTTAAAAAATCTTACTTTTCACTGTAATTACATTTCAGAAGGAAAGTATTTCTGAAATGAAAAAGCAGAGCACTTCTTTTTGAAGGTACTGGAACAAGATATTAAACAAATGTCAGATTTTTTGACTTGGAATAAAATACTGAAAGCAATCCTTTGTCATAAAAAAGTATGGTTTTGACAAATTGGCATTTTCAAACTAAAAAAAAAAAAAAAAAAAAAAAAGAAAAGATCTTTCTTGCAAATCACTTTCAGCTCTACACACCTCCAGGATGCATTGCAATGAGCTGATCCTTATGTGATTGTGCACTTGCATTTGGAACAAAATCAGCCATGGACTGACAAACAGATGGCCTCCTATGACCTTTGGACTTCTAAATGTAAAAAATAAATAAAATGAAGACCATCAAAAAGATATCTCATATTGTAATATCCCTTTCAGGGAGCTTTGAAAATATTTTTCTTCTTGATTCTGTCTGGAATACTACAAGATGACTACCAGAATATGTTCCTTGTTAAATAGATTAATTTCCTGAGCCACCCCCATTACTTTTTTGATATATATTCAATTACACATCTATTAGTAGGTGTATTACAATTACAGAGGACGACACCACAACTCGAAGAATTATGAACTGAGAGCTTAATCAGCCAACTAAGTACCTGTGAATATAATTTGTAAGTATGATGAGTTAATTTTTTCTCCATACTTACAGCTTCATGCCCCCAGTGATTGCAGTGCTCAAGTGGAAGTGGGAGCTGCATGTGGCCCTGTATCCCAAGAGCAGCCAGCGGGTCACAGGGGATTGCCTGGGCAGGTTATCTCAGAGCAAGCTGGTCTCTGCTCCCCCATGCTCTTGGGTAAAACATCGAACATCTGAGCCAAACAGCAGCTGGATTTTTCGTGAACAGGAAACCTGGGGCAAAAAATTGGCTGATTTTCTACCCCTTTGACTTTGGAACTCCAGGAAAGAGGTCAAAATATCCCAAACAAAATTTTAAGTCACTCCAAATGCAACGCTGGTGAGGTGGTTTCACAGTGACTACTGGCATCCCAGGGCAGACCCTCAGTCTTGGCAGGGGTGGGAAGGGGCTGGCATAAGGCAAGTTGTGCCCAGGACACCCTGTCCTCCCTTGAGCCACAGAGTACTCTGGCTCTTTGCCATTTTTTTTCTACACATGCAGTTTACAGAATTTGACTGCACAGCAAAATTGGATGTCAGTGGCCATTGCACTCCTCATTTTCCTCTTTCTGCAAAATTTCTTATTTGATACATCTGATCCACAAAATGGCAGGCAGGGCAGCATGCTATCAGAGCTGGTAGGCTGGAGGAGCTGAGGATGTCTTGTAATTTGTCATTTTGGACAAGGGAGAAATGGCACAAAGCAGCACGGTTAAAAGGCAATTTTCACATAAAGAACTCAGGAAAGGAAACCTGGCTGACAACAAATGGATTGGAGGTCAGGGGGAACACCAGTCAGTCACCACAGACACATATTATTTTCCATGGAAATACAGCTGAAGAGGAGGAGGGGGTGGAGGACCAGAGTTGTCTGAGAGCAGAGCAGAGAACCAGGCAATGAGAGGGCAGTGCCACCCAGTCAGCAACAGGACAATTTGCGAGGTAATTTTAGCATATGCTGTCACATTTACTTGTCCCAATCATGTGATAAGAACAAACCTTCTTTATAAGTAATGCTTTGTTGTCATTTATCTGCCTATACAAATATGTTTATAGCTCCATAAACATTGTATTGTGGCTAGTGATAAAGCTGTAAAATGTGTGCAAAAGCAAGAGGTGAATGATATTTTTAAAGCCACTAAATCTTTTCTGTTGAGTTTTAATTTGGAACAGAATTCTTGTCATTGTCATTGTTGTTATTATTACTTTATGTTGCACATTATTATTGTATCTTTATGACTGTGATGTATAGGGCTTGTCACTGAATAAAAAGATGTTTCTCACCCCACAGAAGGTCCCTATTTACATTTAAGACAAAGATTATCAACAACATCAGAGAAATGAAAACACTTCTTCAAGGAAATGTGTTCTAATTGGCAAGATGGGAGGTAATTTCAAACTGCCATAAAAGAGAAGTTTTTCCAAAGCTTTTTATAGATATTAGGTAAAGGAAAATTACAAGTATTCTGAATGAAAGCAAAATAAAGTAGATGATAATGGCATTATGTCAACAGCATGGAAGAGAATGGAAGAAAGCTATCACAAATGTGTTCAGAATTTAACAAGCAGGATATTGGAAGCAGTAGAGCAATCAAAGAAAACAGTGGTATTTGAAGAACTGAATGACAGGTGACAGGCAGAGTAGGGCCTGGCCATGACAGGATTTGAAAATAGATACATCACTTTAAAAAAGTGAGATAAGAGAAACAAGATGCAAAGATATGGGAAATAATAGGTAAGTGGGAACACTCTGAACAAGTAAGGGGAAAAATGTGATTATTTATCAATGCTGGAGAAAAAACGTGTTGCAACAAGTAAGACAAGCTGATAATGAGAGCTGTAAAAGAGATTTAGTCATGTAGATGGAGATTGCAAGCATGCAATTTATGCAATTGCTGCTCAGGGTGAAGTTCAGAATGTCAGGAGATGCAGAGAAGCTACAGGTAACGTTGATGATCAAGCTAGGGAACCAGAAATGGGTACTACCTGAAGGAATTAATAATAAAAGAAGGGAGTGATACATCAGTCTGCTAAGTATAGGTGAAAGCTTCATGTCCATGAGAAGGTGTCAGAGAAACAGGCTGAGATCTCAGTGTGTATTGATAGAAGAAGGCTGGTTAGAGACATGGGTTGTCTTGTTGAGTGAAGGAAGATCCAAGGGAAGACAGTCAGAGCAACCAGAAGAGGACAATGTTTTTGGAGGACTAAGTCATGTAGAAGATCACAAGAAGTCAGGAAAGGTACTCCTGTAGCAAAAAATACCAAGCTCCTCTGTGAGTCACTGAGGAAGAGCTTAAGGAAATGGTGTAAAAGATGGAAATTACCTCCACAAGAAGATACAATCAAAATTTAGGAGTAAGGCACTTTCCAAGGGGCATGGCAAGAGACAACAGTTGGAGGAGGCAAGTAAATTTGAAAGAAAAGTTTTGAGATGGATGAGATAGAAAGTTTTCTGCATGTTGAGAAAAGATGTCCAGGTAAGTGTGAGAAGAAAGGGTAAGTGTAAGTGAAAGAATAAGAAAACTGGGGTCACCAGTAAAGGTTTGGCAGGAGAAGTGAATTTCAGCATTGTCTTAGGTACTTTATTCTGCATTAGTGACTTATTATTACTCATGGGTTTGAGAGCTGCTTAACTTGACCGCTATCCAGTTCCCCCCACTGCAGAGCAGAAAGAATCATAAAAGTTTTTAAAAAAATGAATTGAGGGTTTTGCCAACTATCATTCTGATTCAAAGTCAAAGGGCAGTCAAAGGAGGAAGACTGTAGAGGATAGTAGAACCAATATATTTGATTGCTTGTTACAATTTAAAGGTCAGTCATGATGATGGATTGTCAAAAGATTAGATCCTGTACAGGAGAAACTGAAATGATAAAACTACTTTTTTAACTCCACACAATGGAAATGACAGTGTCTTCCGTGAGCTGAGTGCCATCATTTTGCTGTTGGCTTCATAAAAATTTCTTTCTTGGAGAAAGAAATTAGGAGGGCTTGGATCAATGACTATGGCTCCAAAGTGAAGGCATAGGTGTTTCATTCTTGAAAACAAGTGATACGATGATAAAATCAGTGGGTAGTATACTACTGATTAAAAAAAAAAAAAAAAAATTAATCTATGATTTAAGGCAATGTCTGCATTTTACCAGATGATCTGGTAGATAGAGAAATCCAAACAATACTGATTAACCCTTTTCAAGCTGGGGGGAGTGTCCACTCCCTGCTGACCTCTGTATCACCATCTGTTGGTCCTTGACTATATGGAAGGCTGATGAAGTAGTACCTCACATCTTTTCAGCTGCTTTGAAGTCAGGACAGAAACAGAAAGATTCAAAGGGGAACTGGAAGAGGAAATACTTGATAAGGTCAAACTTTTAGATGTCTGAATTAAAGCAGTTGTATCATACATTTTTGGGTGTGAATCCCCTATCTAAACATGAATATGTTTTGCTATTTGTGATGCCTTAAGTACAAATCTGTCATTTCACTTGGTAATGAAGGCATGGGCTTCCCTTAGACATGGTGTTATATTTGCCAGTCCCAATGGAGATCTCTGATGTTCTGTGGACCCTCAAAAGTCTCCAGGGCATATGCGTGGACTAGTGGGCAGAGCCTCTTCTGTCTGCAAAAGGAGGAGAATATGGATCTTTTATTCTGGGACAAAAAAACCCCAAACCACATTTTGAAATCAGAATTTTTCTTTCTCTATTAATTTTCTCTGTCCTTTTCCAGAAAGAATTTTCTTTTTCTTTTTTTTTTTTTTTTTCCTTCTTTTTTTTTTTGGATACCGTGCTGGTTTACTCTGAAATAAAATGGTCATCAGGATTCAGAGTTAATGGCTAAACCAAAACATGTTTTTCATTTCAATGCAGTTTTATTCTCACATTTTAGACACCTAATTGGCACTTCTGGAACATGAGTTATCCTCAGACTGGCCCATTCACTGGGTACTTCTCTGGTAGTGCCTTTTCCTCTTGTTTGATCATAAGAGGAGCCTACACAGACACCCATCTTACAGATGATTATTTTGGAGCAGAAGAATTAAATCAATGGCTTGGATTCCTTTTTTTTCCAACCACAAATATCTACGGCAGAGATATTTATTTCTGAATTAATTACATTAGACTCCATTTGTGCTCACTGGGGAGAAATAAGGACACAATTAATTTGACCTATTTTGCTCTAATCTCATTTGAGTAAGATAAATTTTGTCCTAGAGGTGCCTATTAAGGGAGCTTATGGTGACAAGAGCAGATTTGAATGCCCCTGCTCTGTATATCTTAAAGTGCCACACTTTAAATGTGTAAATAGATCTGCCTGTAGCCAGATTTCAGAGATTCATCAGGTCATTGGTAAGATCTGATTAACTCCGATAATCTGGATGGTCTAAAGGGCATGGTGGTCACACATCAGTACTCACCATGGGCTGGCATTGGACACAGCTAACTTCTGTCTTCCCTTTGTGCCCCCCCCATGGCACACATCTGGCTCAGCAGAGGGGACATGGGCGGGCAGAGGGCACAGTGTCCACAACCAGGGACAGCTGCTGAAGGAAGGCAAACCTATGTGACCATGTCCCTGATCACAGAGGGTTTGGATAACATGGGAAGGATTCTCACCTTTCACTGCCACAGTTCCAACAAACTAAATGGGAGGTGTTGTCCCCTCATGGGAGACAATGAATGTACCTGGGACAGTGAGGTAATGGAAGGCCTCTGGCTTGTGAGAGAGGAGAAAGAAAGCAGGCATTCCTAATGTGGATCTGATGACTGTGAGAAACCCACTCCAGAAGACCCTTAGTCTGTCCCAGATCCTTCCCCTTTCAGTGGCTGTGCTGGATATGCCTTTTCAGCTCTCCTGACTCTGTTGTTTGTGAAACTGCTGAAGACCAGAAACCTCCAACAGGGCAGCAGAAGTAATCATCCTTCACTGTTTTTTTCCTTAATCAATTACCATTTGTGCCTATGAGACAGAACTAACAACTCCAATTGCCAGTGGATGCAAGCTGGAGAAAGTGATGAGCACATTGAACCTTTTAGACCTAAGCTGGAAACAGAGAATTTAGCCAGACTTAGGAGACCTTTGCATCACATGGAATACAGGTATTAGTGATTTGGGTCTCCTTTCTGTGTCTTTGTTCCTTTTGTATTTGTGGACCTTCTCACCAAGAGAGCACAGGAGAAAACTTGTATGGAAGTACTTGTCTGGAGCATAAGGAAACACTTTGGGAAAAAATTGGTTTTCAGAGACCTGAATGGTATAATTTGTCATGGAATTGCCCAGGGAGCAGCTCATTAATTAAAGTAAATTGAAGTAAAGTGTACACTCTCAGTGATATGTCTATATAGATACAGAAGTGACTAGTACTTAATTACTTTGTGTGTTTAAAGAGGAGATGCTAACAATGAGAAAATGTCCCCGTGATCAAGCTCTTTACACTTGGAGATAAGCCAAGCCCATAGGGAAAAGCATTCCTATGCAATATTTTTGCACTACATCACCTATATCTATTAATCAGAGATTTCAGATTTATTTCTTCCAATTCACACTTAGCATAGAGCCTGCTTTGTATCCAGCTGGATCAGGCCCCTGCACCAGATCACTGTTGATTCTCAGGAGCAAGGCAAGAACAAGAGCTGGGTTTCAGCTGGGGAGACATTCTCTTTTTGGCAACGGCTAATTGGCAGGGTGAATTAAATTGTTAATTAAGGGTGGGCTGCCTCTGCAGCCCCTGCCATACTTTTTAAGTATGCATTCCTGAGATTGCTCACTACACTGTGATTTGCAGGAATACCAGTTCTGGGAGTCGATTGGGACAGGGAACAAAGGGAGAGCACAGCAAATGTGTGAATATTAGCCCAGAGCCTTTGAACCACTAAGACTGGAAAAGACCCTTTATATCATTGAGTCCAACCATTAAACGTGGTGCTTCAAACCGGGTTTGCTTATGCCATAATTAGAAATATTATTAAAAATTTAAAAAGCCTGAAATTCTAAATGCAGTTAGTGTTGCTATTCCCATTTATAATTTTCCATTTCTCTTATTGTTTTAAAAACAATGGCCCAAGTGTTAACAAAGTAAGCAGAAGTTTGTTTATACTCCCCTTTCCCAAGCTTCTTATTGACTCCTAGTTCTTCTCCTCTAATTGTCTCTCTTTGTCTCCCAAATTGCTTAACGTGTTAGCAGCAAAATGTGCAGATGTCACTGTGAATGTTTCCCAGGCCACCCTGGAGGTTTACATGCACAGGGGAGTTCTGTGGGCTGCAGACTCTCATGTTGTAACAGAGCTGGAGATTGAAATAAATTTACTTATAAAATATTAGAAACTGTAGAGGTTGCACTTTGTAACTTGCTTGCAGCTTAGCATGAGTGTGCCCTGATCAAAATTTAATGCAGATGAACTTTAAATGAACATTCCTTTAGCATGAATGGTTTAGCAGGAGTGTAAGCAGAGAAAGACTGATATCTCCAGATAAAAGCTGAAACACTGGAGGGCCTCAAGGCTGGCCCAAGCTGGAAGATAAGAACAATTAATGGCTTGCCCATGTAGACATGGAGAAATAATCCAGTGAGGTGTTAGAAGACCCCAGACTATAAATCTTCATTGGGCCAAGAGGCACACACAGGGCACAGACAGTATAAAGGTCCAGAGGCTTCTTTGTTTGGGATCCTTGAGCTGAATTAAACCAACTCACAAAACCTAGGGGCTGACCCTTTCCTTAACAACCAGAGTATCCCTGAGGAGGATGACTACAGGTAAAATCAGAGAAAAAAATGGGAAGTTGTATTCTTATTCTAAGTTTTTAAAGTACAGAAATTATAGGATGAAATGCACTCCCCGCCCCCTGGCTGGAATGCAGCTGGCATGCTCAAAACCTCTTCCACAATGACTCCCCACACTCACAGTGTGCAGCCTTAAGCACATGTTAAGGGGGATGAAATGGGCATGGAATGGAGTGGAGACACAGCTGCCAGACTGTGCTGAAATCCTTGCAGGAATGGGAACTTGATGGTACCAAGTAACTGATAAACCACAGCTGTCAGCCAAGAGAGACTGGAGAAGATGCTTTGCTGCTGAAGCAGCAGCTGTGGTGAAATCACTCTCCTTGGATGAACTTGGCTCATTCTAATCTAATTGAAACACTAACACACACCTCCATTCCGAAGTCACCCACCTCAAGGTACAACCACCCCTCAATGGGCAGGAACTCTGTATTTTATTGACTGTATCTTTAAGAGCAAAGTGAGACAATTTTACACCAAGTAGTGAAAAAGGTAAGTGTGACTAGAGTCACTCAAGATTCACCTAAAAGTAAGTTAAAAATAAGGAGAAGTTGAGAAGATGTCACTGTAACTTCTGGGATCAGTTGAATAGGCTGGACCTATCTTTTCCTCCACAGTGGTGACTCTCAAGTAAGAACTCTATTGTGTGTGTGCTGAATGGTTGAGTTATTTTTGTTGGTTATTAGAGCTTGACTGACTATTGCTCTGAATGTGCTTTTGCAGTCAGTTACTATCAATGGCAATCTATGACCCTTAACCTGCCACAATTTCAGTGTATGCATTAATTAACAGTGTTACTCTGTAAACTGTCAGGGTGAGCCCTTCAAGGGTGCTGCCAGTTGCTGGCAGTGGGTAAGGTACTCAGATAAAAGTGTGGAGACCCAGGAGGGGGTTTCTCTTACGCTGTTGGTGTGTGTCCCAGCCCTCCTTTCATGTGACACCCGGCTGACCTGGGTTAGTTAGCTCAGGTGCTCTGGGTGGTGTAACTGCACTGCAGGGGAGAAGTTGCTCTCACTGGTCACATGTCCACAGTGTTGCAGTCTGCAGCCAAAAGTTTTAATTTATGGTACTAACTTTTACTTATCCTTCAAAAAGCTATGGGAGTGAGGGAGAGGAAGGTTGCAGGAAGGGTCTGTAGGTGCAGCTAGAAAAACCTTTGGAGACTGCCTGGGAAGAAAGGCTTGGTGGATTTTGCAGTTGGCTCCCCTGAGCTTTTGGTTCATTGCCTTAGAAGTAAACTCAGATAGAAAAGGACTTTTCCAGTTCAGTGGCTGCTTTGGAGAAGGTAAACATGACCTTTGGCTCTCATTTTAGTTCCCAAAGAACACAGAAGAGAGAAAGAAGAGCCTAAGGATTACCACAGGAAGAGATGACAAATGACTCCCCTGTAGCCAGGGCAAGTACAAGGCTGAAGGAAAAAAAACTCAAAACAACTCACATAAATTATCCCTATACACGTGTCCCTCACACTTGTCCCTCAGCAACATCCTTCCATTTTAGCAGATTTTTTTTTCAGCTTTCCATCTCTCTTTGAAACTCAGCAGGTGAAACTCTGGGACAACAAGCTCAGTACAACTGTGTTATATATCATATCCCTAATCATCCACAAATCTCTGGAAATATTGTTATTATGGACTGCCAAAGACTACATTAGGAGGATTTGGTAATGAGTCATAGAAGCATTGAGATACAAATTTAGCAAGCCCAACGCTGATTAACACTAGAGGATCAGCTAACAGGCCTGTTCCTGTCCAAAAAACATCTCACATTTTGTGGGGGTGATAAGCTCACTATACACATAGGGAAGTGGATGGGGAAATTGATGTGGATTTCTCCTCACATGGGAAAAAGCAAACCCATCTGTGAGATTGTGTTTGCTCAAGCAAAGGTGTGAGTCTGCTTGGTGGGTAATGTGGAAGGCTGGAGAGACCCAGTCTCCTCAAGGAGATTTAACTGTGGGAGTAAAAATAATTTGTGGTGTTAAGTTGAAGGAGAGTGTGACAGTGACCTGGGCTGGTATTGGTGCCCAACGAGCAATTGTGCTGCTTCTCCTTTCCTGAGCACCCATCCTGATGGAACAGGGCCCAAGTCATGCATGGCCTGTTTTTGAACATCTGGTGAGGTGGAGGAAGCTCATAAAGTGGGAAAATAATATCTATCTGTGGAAGGATGGGGGACAGTAATTAGTGAAAATGTATTAATAGGTATGTTGGGTATAAAAATGGTTTAAGATTTTGTTTTAATTGTATGTGTGGCTAAGAAGGGATTTCAGTGATGAGAAAATAAAATCAATGGATAGTTAGAAAAGACATAAAATTATATGGGATACCACACAAATGATAAGAAGTGAAGTGTGTATTGGGTCTGGATGAGATGGAGTTCATTTTCCCTCAGCAGCCCTCACAGTGCTGTGTTTTGCTTTGGTGGCTGGAAAGGTGTTGATAACACACCAGTGCTTTGGCTGCTGCTGAGCAGGGCTGGCACAGCATCACTGCTGTGTCCCCAGCATTCCCTCAGCATTAGGGTGGGCAAGATCCTGGGAGGGGACACATCCAGGCCAACTGACCCAAAGTAACCAAGGAAACATTCCATACCATATGACATCAGATTAGATATAAAAACTAAAAAAAGTGGTGGCATTTGGCATTTACAATGTTTGTATTCCAGAACAACCATCACACGTGCTGAAGCCCTGCTTCATGGGAAGTGGCCCGATCTTACTTGCTGATGGGAAGCTGAGAATACAATTATTGCTTTTTTCTTTGCTGGTGCATGTGCAGACTTTCACTTTTTGCTTAATAAACTGCCTTATTTCAACCTGAGAGCTGTTTTCCATCATATTTCATCTCCTGCATCCAGCTGGGAAGGGGGAGTGATAGGTTTTGTGGGCACCTGTGTCCAGCCAAGGTGAACCCACCACAGTGACTGATGAATGTGTAGAGGAAATTATAAGGCCATGAAAAAAAGAAGCACGAACTCTGAATTTGTTCCTCCATAATTTTCTTATCTTTGGAGAAAGCAGCAACTTTTAAAAAATGTTGGAAGAGAAAGACATGGATAATGAACTCCTATGGTATGTTAACTTCTCCTGACTCCCCAGCAGGTACAGTGATTTAAATACAGATCTAGTCATTGTGATCACTGAAACTTGTGGATGGGAAAAGGGACAGCTACGAACTGACAGAAATGTTGTTCTTATCCTTGAAGTCATGGCTTCAGTAGGTTTGTTGAGCCAGGAAAACATTGCACTCTGCTCTTTTGCAGTGGTGCTGCTTATTCTGAGCCACATGGATGCTGCTGCAGCTGCAAAGCAGCACCTCCTGGGCTTGCAGGGCTGCTTTCCTAAATGCTCACCTCTGCTCCCTGAGCTTATACATGCCCTGCTCCTTTCTGTTAACACTGCTGAAACACAGTTTTCTTCATGCCACACCTGGAGCACTTTGCTGTTTCTGAACTGTCTGCAAGCACACAACATGTCACCTCAATAGCACCTGGCTTCACTCACTGCTGCTGCTTGTCCACATCTGGAGATACCTGTACCTCATCCCCCTGAGGCCTGTCACTATGAAATTCCAAAGGTTAAAGCTTTCTAGCAGCTCCCAGTGCTCACCCTGATCACTGTCACTGTCAGCACTGGGTGTGTGTGGTTCCTATTCATGTGACGTATTTCCGATCTGGAGACTGAGCAAAATAAAGAACAGGCCCCCACTCCCCTGCAGAGGAAGGGCAGATAGGTAAAGAAAGGAAGGAGCTGAGGGAAGTGAGATAAGGGCTGTGCAGCAAGAGCAAAATACACAGTCCTGTGAGTGGTAGAACAAATTAAAACTGAGCTCATTGAGGATTTACATTTTGAGGAAAATATTCCTGTGTGGATGCTCTGGTTTCTAATCAGAGCTGAAATAACCCACTGGTCCTTCTCTTTCTGAAATATCTAAAAGTACTTCTTCACTTAGCTCCCTATATTTGTGAGATACAGAGAGAATTAATGTTCTTAGGAACTTCACTCTGCTTTCCTATGTGACTGAAATTAGCCAATTCCTTCAAAACATTACCAGGAAGAGGCAGAAATATATTTACAACACCATTATGTGCACCACATTTTCCATGGAAATTGGGCTAAAAATAAGATCCTTGCTGCGTTTGGATATTTTTCTGTAAGAAATCTGGCCCATGATATCTCAGAGTTCTCTTCCCAAAGACAAGGCTGTGCAAAGGAACATGTAAGTTTTTCAAAGACTTAATATTAACAGCTTTGGAGGGTGTGGTGTGAGGGATGTCACACAGAGTCAGTGCTCATGGGGGGACCACACCACCTGTCCAAGCTCCTTTTCTATCCCATAGGTCTGTGCCACTACTCACACCTACCCTCGTTGCATTGTCCATGGAGAGTAAACTCTTACTCTTATCCTGCAGTTATGAAACCTGAACATTGACCTTCCTCCCACATAACGGTGGTTAGTAAAACTCATCTGGTATTTACCTGTGTATTTATGTTCTCATGTAACTTATAAATGGCTCATGTCACTGGGATAGTGATGCAGAAATGGAAGAAGTGGCATATGTTTACTTCACAGAAACAGAATTGGCTAGATTGAAAAAGACATCTGAGATCATTGAGTCCAACCTGTGACCAAACCCCACTATGTCAGCCAGAACACTGAGTGCCACGTCCAGTCTTTCCTTAAACACCTCCAGGGACGTTGTCTTCACTAACTCCCTGGGCAGCCCATTCCAATGTTTAATCATTCCTTCTGAGAAGAAATTCCTTCTGATGTCCAACCTAAACCTCCCCACGCACAAGATTGAGGCTTTGTCCTCTTGTCCTGTCACTAGCTGCCTAGAAGAAGAGACCAACTCTGACCTGGCTCCACCCTCCTTTCGGGGAGTAGCAGAGAGCAATAAGGTCCCCCCAGAGCCTGCTCTTTTCCAGGCTAAACACCCCCAGCTCCCTCAGCTGCTCCCCATAGGGCTTGTGCTCCAAATCCTTCCCCAGTTCCATTGCTCTTTTTCAGACATGCTCCGGCACCTCAGTGTCCCTGTGATGAGGGGTCCAGAACTGAACACAGCACTCAAAAAAGTGCCAAGTACAGGGGACAATCACTGCCCTGATCCTGCTGTCCACAATTTTTCTGATGCTTTTGAGTGCTGGTAGAGGAGCATTAGTATCAATTATTTCTGTGTGGAACACTTCTCATAGTGAAAAACCCCACAGCACGCTGGAGCATAGTTAGTTTCATGCATCTTGGGGACCCTAATTATGATTGGGGTATTTTGAGAAATTCTTTCTTTTAAAAACTGGCTGAAAACTTATTCCAAGAGTAAAGACTCCCAAGATTTTATTCCAGGAATAAACTTCTCAGTCATATCCAGTAACAGGCAGCTGACTCCTCTTAGAAACTGTCATTACACTATTGGTCAGAGAAAGCTGGTAAGGCTCTTGTGTCCACCCTAAAGTCCTCTCTGCCGTTAAGCAACAGTATTTGGGTTTCTGAGAGGTCACATTTTTTGGGACTTCTCCTTTGTCTTTGAACTCACAAATTAGAGTTTCCAAAAAACACCAAGGAATATATGGAGCAAAGTGGAAATCTGCTTTATTGTGTTTGAGTGTAGATGCCATTCCTTACTAGTAACATGAATCATACAGTGTGTGCAGTAGCATGCATAGCCTGGACTGTGGTGTTGCTGATATGTGCCAGACTCAGTTACTTGCAAGAGACAAAATTATTGGGAGAGAAAAAAAAACGTGGGCAGCAAGTGGCGGGAAGAGGGAGTGAGAAAGATCTTTGGAAGTGTTTCCCTTCATTCTTCATGTGGGAAATATGCCATTTCCACATCCCACCTGCTTTTGTCAGGAATACCTAAACCATTTTTGATAGCAACAAGTACCTAGTAGTTGTGTTTTCATTTCAGCACATCAATAACAGGCATTTCTAAATATTTTACTGTACAGAGCTGGCATTGCAGAAAATGGTTACTAACATCAGTCAAGCATGTTTACATTCATTCTCATGTCACAGGAAATCACAGTGGATATGTCTGCACTGCAGGCAACTGCTCTGGACCATGGCGATACTTCAGCTCAAGTCAAGTCCAGTGGAGACAGCAGTCCAGCACAACTGCGAAGAGCTCAGTGCAAACAAGAAGTCATTATCTAACACTACTCACTCTGAAGGGTGAATTGAGTTCAAAGTAGTAGAATAAAACCACTGTGGTCTCTCCACAAGGCATTGCAGTGGAATCAGTATGTGTTCTTGGTAGATAGAAACCAGAGGGCTTGAAACGTTAGTCACTCCCAAGGCGGAGTCAGGGGAATTTTAGGGTTGGCTTTGCCTCATTTAACCCAAAATCCTTAACAGTGCAGTGTTTAGACTCAGGTAATTGTCTATGGCATGATTCACTTGCCTAATATAATCATAAAAAAATCATGTTAAAAATCCTAAGGTATCTTCCTGCAGCCACTTTTAGGGTGTGTGAATCATCTATGCAGTTACAGTGCATCCCTCCAGCCAGGGAAGGCAGAAAGACATGTCTGATGTGGGAGTAATCCCTTGGTCTGGGTGTCTGAGGCACGAGTCAGGGATGTGAACACAGACATCCAGTGCTACCTGAGATGCTCCAGAGTAAATCTGCTTTCTCACATACTCAGGTGCTCTGGGAAATCTACAGTTTCCTAGAGAGCTGAATTGTGTCCAGAGAGGAATGGGACAAGTTTCTGCCCACAGGTTCCTATTCTCTCATCTACTGAAAAGGGGGACTAAACAAATGGTTTAGAAGTGTTTTGGCTGTCTGAAGTTGGGTGAGATGAATCCCCATGCAGAGTTTGAGGGCAGAGTAGTGTCAGTGCCAGAAACTGCACACATCGTGTGTGCCACCATGGCAAACCACATCCTCAGCTCCACAGCAGCCTCTGAACCCCTTGTTTAGAACAAGATACTGGCCAAAGAGGGCTCCTCACCCAGTGAGCTCAATGTAAGGGACAGCACTCTTGCCTTAAGTTACACATGCAAAGACGGGGACAACTCACCAGAATCAGTGTAAAGAAAGGGAGAACTGGTTTGGAAAAGATCCAGACATTTCACTAACGAGGCCATTCCTCCATTAATTGCTTTAAGTGCTGTCAGGATTCAGTTGTCAGGAGCAGAATTGGAGCTGAGGGACTTTGTGGGACACAGAAGCTGCCAGTGAAACTGAAGTTGGACCCATCTGGGCTCTGAAACTCTTCCCCATCAAACCATGCCACCAGCTGACCTGTGGGGGACAACTTCACACCCAAATAGAAAATAGCAATGAGTCCTAGAGTTCCTCTGCTACAGTTCTCAGGAGTATATGCATGATAATTACTTACTCTTTATAATTGTTCTGTTTATTTTATTGCTACCATGATAACACCTACCAGTTTGCTTGATATCTACAATATCCACCTTCCTCCTGAAATACTGTTATTAGTGCAGACATGAGTGAAGTTTAATGGTGAGATCCCAGCACTGTGCTCATACATTTTGGAGAGATTTGATGGTGGAGGGACCAGTATCTGGCCTGATGGAAGAAAGTGCCCATGACTCAGATTTCTCATGTTACCAGCAGAGTCAAGAGAAAAGGCAATAAAGGACAGGCAGGGAAGTTTGGCAATAACAAAATGCATATTTCTCCATGAACCCAGATGGGACTGACTGGCATGTTGGACATCAGGAAAACAGTGATGGTAGTGTCAAAATGTAGTGCTAATGGTAGTTCTGTTCAAGTGAAGCAGGAAGCTCCTATCCTGAGTATTTCAAGTCATCTCCACTTGGGAGGCTGTCTGCCAATATCCAATATCTGTCATCTCCAGTGCTCTAAGGTAAATTTTTATCACAGCAAATACATTTTGACCAGTATCAAGTAGATGCAGCAGTTGCATTAATTCCTAGCCTAAGCATCTTTTTTATTTCAGTATGCCACTCACCACCATAGCGTTCCTCATTCAGAAAAAGGGAAGATTCCTGCTTTTGTCTCTCCATGCCTAGAGCACATTAAAATTACCTTTGGGCTAAAGATCCTGCTGAAAGGCACTAGGTTTTCATTATATATACTCATCATGCCTAATTATCCACTGTACTTTGATGTATGTCAGGAGGCTGCATAGTATGTCCCTGCAATGGTACCTGTCAGAAACATCCAGTTCACAGCTGTCATATGGTATATGCCATCTGCTTAGGCAGCTGGGCACTGAGCTGAACAAGAGCAAAGAAAAGGACAAGAGGAAGTCAGCAAGATTTGGAGGAGAGACTGAGCTTAAAAGAATTTTCCCTTCTAAACATATGCATGATACAGAAATACAAAAATATAATTTTAGTCTCTCCACTAAACTCTACACTTTTCTGCCTTAAAGTATTTAATGTGTGCTTGTATCCACATCTCTTCAGAACCTTGACGTTTACTGCAAGCAGTTCATTTACTCTTTATAAGTAGATCTAATCAAGGGACTGCTTAAATTTGCCTTTCAGTGATAGAATAAAAGCAGTGGCACAAAACCCCCACAACACCTTAGAGAAAAGGTATTGGTTGAAAACAAGTAAATTCTGGAAAGAGTTAGGCATAAAATACAGATTTCTTATGGCCCATGGAAGGAACTCAGCAAGTGTCAGGTGTATACAGAAAAGACAGGTCAGAGCACTCAGGCTGCTTTCCATGATAGCCAGCAATAGCAGACTCCATTGGGATCAGCAAAGCAGTAAGAGGCAGTGCAGGATCCACACAGAGTGTTGCATGTTTCTCATCCAAAGTACTTCTTACTCCTTGCACAAACTTAAGGAAGTTTTAAAATGAAGATTTTTTTTTTTTTAGAAGCAGGCTTGGGTTGGAAATGTTTTCTCCCTTTTGCTACAAATCAATTAAAATGAAGTCAACACAAAGAAAAAGTGCCCTGACAAAAATTTGGAAATTCATTGCATTTATTTTCATTTAAAATTGACTTAATTATTATTACTAATACCATTAGTGCAATTTGTTGAACTTCTGACAAAAATAAATATTTTTGATTTTTTTAATGCCAGAAATCTATGACATTGGAACTACATAAAATCTTCCTGAATAACGAGGCTTTTGCCAAATCAGAATTTTCTGTGAAAAAAGGAGATAATGTTTTAACTAGCTTTACAAGGAATTTTTGAAGAAATAGCAACTCTTTATAGAAAAGAGGCCCCCAGTTTAACCAGATCATAAACAACATCTGGCACAGAGAACTGTCAAAATGTAGTTCACCTTAGGGGAAAACTGTCCAGATGCAGAGATATGTCTGACTGTATAATGACATCTGTTGTGCAAACCAGGATTACAAACTTAGATCTGTATCTGTTAATGGGTAAGAGAGAAATTAAGCTGAACTAAATGATAAGGAGAAATTTAAGATTATGGGTTTAATTAAACAGGAGATAAATGGTTTTCCTCCTGAACAGTTCATTGAAAAATGGGATCTGATCAGAACAAAAAAGAAATGTAAATGCATCAACATAAAGGGTTTAGGGAAAATGAGTGCCTGCAACCCAAAAGCCTGCTGTGTCCAGGGCAGCATCAAAAGCAGTGTGGCCAGCAGGATGAGGGAGAAGATTCTGCCCTTCTGCTTTTCTCTGTGAGACCCCACCTGGAGTGCTGTGTCCAGCTTCAGCAGAGGAAGAACATGGACCTGTTGGAGTGAGTCCAGAGGATGGTCACAAATATGGTCAGGGGGCTGAAGCACCTCACCTACAGGCTGAGACAGCTGGTGGTGTTTAGTCTCCAGGGAGACCTTAGAGCACCTTCAAGTTCCTAAAGGGGACTACAGGAGAGCCTTAAATTGAAAGAGGTTTATTTATGTTAGATGTTAGTAAGAAATTCTTCACTGTGAGAGTGGTGAGGTGCTGGAACAGGTTGCCCAGAGAAGTTGTGGATGCCCCATCCCTGGAAGCATTCAAGGCCAGGTCAGATGAAGCTTTGAGCAACCTGGCCTAGTAGAAAGTGAGGGGTTGGAACAAGATGATTAAGGTCCTTTCCAACCAAAACCATTCTATAATCCTGTGTTCCTATGATTCTGTGAAACATTGAGTAACTCAAGTGAAAAGCATGACTGGTGCACTGTAGGTGGATCAGTATGGATGTACCCTGATAGAGCTCAACAGCACTGTGATATTTGCCTAAAGCTTTGTGAACTAGCTCATACAAACGAAGGCTGTAAGCACTACATGAATTTTTTTGCTAGAGGCTAAGATAAATAACTACATTTTTTTATGGCTATAAATTAAAAACCATAGCAATAAAAATCTTCTGCTAGATCAGTCTATGGAAAAAGGAAAACACTAAACCTGGGAGGATCCACACAGAGAGTGCAAAGTTGAGATAGAAGACAACTAGGCTTGTTTATATGGCTCATTTACCCTTGTCTTAATTAATGGAAGAGATGAAAGGATGCTTAAAAGGAATGAATATTCAAAAAGAAAAATTCAAACAGACAAAAAAAGATGAGAAAAAAACATTGAAGTTCAGTGTGCTGAAACTTTTGGAGCAGGTTAATTTTCAGCCATGAAGTACTAGATTGTGAAATTGCAAGTCCTGCAGTAAAGCTTTTCTAAATTATCCTATCCATCTCTGGCTAGTGCATTAGGATTAGAAATTGGCAGATACAGCATTTTTATTTTGAAAAGAGAAAAAGGACCCAGGAAGCTACAGGACCATTAGCCATGTTTCCAGTGTATGCAAGGTATTGGAACAAATTTCAAAAGAAAGCCACTTAACAAATTGGAGATAAGCAGAAAATGTTATACAATACAACCTGAATTGACAGCAATAGATTTTGGCAGATGAACTCGGTGTCTTTCTGTGATATATTGGACTGTGTTCAAATGAAGGAATGTGATAAATACAACCCAATTGACCTTCTGCTAAGGCTCACGTATGTTCCAAGGACAAATTATTAGTGCTTAA
Organism: Phylloscopus collybita; assembly: GCA_027886175.1. Lineage (NCBI taxonomy): Eukaryota > Metazoa > Chordata > Aves > Passeriformes > Phylloscopidae > Phylloscopus > Phylloscopus collybita. The sequence goes on from JAJNNQ010000007.1 coordinate 18,219,268, forward strand.
GGCAAAGACATGGGAAATTATTACATTTAGTTTTAGAACAAGATCTGGCTCCAGAGTAGGTAACAACAACTAACACTGAAGGAAGATGAATCAGCCAGCAAAAGACTGGTTCTGAGTGCAATGTGATCATGATCAACTATTATGTCAATTGTCCACAATAACAGAGCACAAAAATAAATAATAATAATAATTAATGGCACAAATCTGGGAGATGAAATTAACAAAGAGGAAGGTCAGAATGCTGTATAGGAGACAGCTGATAATCTTGAGCAATGAAGCAATAAAAATCAGATTAAATTTAACATCCCGAGGTGCTAGGTCAGGCACATAGACACTAATAAAAGGATTTGCTGTAAGCTGGAGGCTGAACTGTGCTAATGTGAGGAAAGAAGAAAGCCCAGACTGGAAATAATCATTCACAGTATGGCCATGAGTCATCAACATGATTCAGCCACACAAAGGTTGATGCAATTGTGTGACATATCAGGAATGATGTTTCCAGTACTGTTGTTGATGACAACAGTAAATCAATAAGGATAATACCTGGAGCACGACACAAACCCAGCCACTTACACTCTATATGGCCAGCTGCCATAAATATTGATGGGGTAAGAGCATCTAAACAGACCTTGTTAGCCAAAGAAGGAAGGCAAAAAAGGGGGCCTGAAAATTCAGGCTGGAAATGAGAAATGCTCAAAGATGGTAAGATACTGAAGAGACTTGCAAAAATCTGTCTGCTGCTCTTGGCAAAAAAGGCTGTAAGGGAAGGCTGCACTGCCTGCAAGGGAAACTCCTAGAGGCAGAGTGCCAGGTAACAGGAAGAGGCAGAGTAAGGTGTGCTGATTTTTGCTTAAAAGTGGATAGGATCTAGATTTTGAAGCTCTAATTCTCAACTCAGACACTTTTCTGTGAGCTTCCTCAGGGAGGGAATACTAGCCAGTCATCTGGTCTTTCTAACTCCACTAGAAGTGAGTGGTTCAAGAACCATGGCTCAAAGTGGCTGTATCACATACGAGGGAGTTTTAACGTTTTTAGCTCTTACTCTAGGAAAGCCAGGTATCTCCCTTCTTCCTTACGGTTTGAGGACTAAACACTTCTCTGCTATGACCTGGCTCATTCTGACCAAATACTCTTGCATCAGCCAGAGACAGGGACAAAATGGGCTTTGGAGCTAACGGAGTAGTTTTTCCTGCTTTGAGGAGGGTTTTTGCTTCCAAATTTTCCCACAGATGCCATGCCCCTCCTCTCAGCTTCTCAGCAGAAAGTTTGACACGAAGCTGCCACTAAATTGCCAATAATTAATTTTATGTTGTGTTCCCTGAACCCATTTTTACTGATTTTGCTTTGCAAGGAGTTCATTTTGAGGCTCATGAGTGACAATTCTTGTCACAAGGAGCAGATTTCTGATTAATTCTTTCTGCTCTAGATTAATTTGCGTGACAATCATTTGTGACAAAGATTAATCTTTCAAACAATTACTGTGACAATTTTCTCCACAGAGACAAGCCATCACACTGGTGCTGCTTTACTCTGACCTTGTTTTGTGACTTTGGGAAAGTTACTCTTAAGGTTCATTTTACCTGTCTAGAAATCTATATAAGTCATCTGCAGAGTTTACTACATATCTCAGGACATGGGAACTTAATAAACTCTGAAATGATCAAAGGGAAAAAGATGACTGGAAAACAATCTGGAATCTTCAATCAAAAATGGTAATAGCTGTAACTTTACCAATATTATCATGAAAAGCAAAACAAAACGTAAAAGAAAAAAAATCACCTGTATTTTTTCTGGAAGATTTTTATTGGTGTGATTCTAAGAACTTCATTACTAATTTTACAAATTTTCATGAAATCCACATTTAAAATTTCATTAAAAGAGTTAGTGAAGTGATCAAAGCTCTGCTCTAGCAAATAAACAATTTTAATTATGCTGAGCAAAGTTAACCTGTTTATCTTTGGCAGAACTGCAATGCTGACTATTCAAACAATATTTTGGAAAAATATTAAGCTTCAAAAGTTTTTAATTTAATTTTTTAACATCTTGTAAACACTGGTTCACATAGTCACTTTTTAAGCCTGCAGAATCTCTTCTTTACATAAACCCCCCCACACTTTGTAGAGAGACAGGATTATTCTTAGAAAAACACAGAGAGGGTGTGAGCAGCAAGATGGAGAAGGCAATATTTTCTGTTAACAGGCTCTTGCTCTCCCCTCTGTTGTTCATATTTGAATAAAAACATGCTGTCCAGTTACCTTTCCTGTTCACATAGTGTCTACAGGGGTATCCAATTGCCTACAACTGGTGTTGGCTCCAGAATACACTTCACAGAATGGCAAAGTATATGGGATCCCTCTCTAAAAATTACATCCACAGGGTCAAGGACCCTCCAGTGAGGACTGTCTCTTGCAGGCGAGGAGCTTCTCGCAGATTTTCTACATCTGAGTTTCCAAAGTATTTTCTGTTTTTTAAGAGGTAGATTTCATTAAACTGCAGGGTGGAGGCAGCAAGGCCTGAGCTCAGATCAAGACAAACTGAGAAGAACAGGAAGGAATCTTGCCCAACCCCAAGCACATGATCTTTGCCTCTCTCACCAAAAAGTCGTATCCAAGGTGAGGGCTGCAGGGGGTGGTGCCATGCCCTGGCTTTCAGGAGGCCCCTGCAGGTGTTGTGCACCCTGAGTGTGCAGGGCTAAGCCACATTTTCTTTGGGGAATAAACTCCCATGCAAGAGCCTCATGGTCAAGGTTAGCTAGGGGAGATCTAGATCCAGACTTCCTGCATGACGCACCCACCAGGCAGGGCTGATGACACCTCCACTTGCAGACCTCTGGAAGGCTTGAGCTGCAGCTGGCTGCAGGTCCAGTCCCAAGTAGCTCTGGGCTCCTGGATAGGGAGAAAAGGGTCCTAAATCAAACCAATATCCATCCCACTGGCAGAGAGGCACATGAATGCAGATGTTGCACATGCCTTTCCATCAATCTCAGTAGATTGAGAATTTACCTGAAACCTTTAATGGAGATGAGAGTCTTCTCTGGGAACCTGGAGTTAGGGATAAGTTCTTCATCCCTACAGGCACTTGTTAACACTGCTTTCCTGCAGGTTTTTACTGGAATAAGGTTATTACTCCCAGTAATACAGTGTCACAAATCTGGACAGGTACAGCAGTGGACTGCACTCTGAACAGCTCCAAAATGTGTAGTCAGTTTTCTGTTAGCTGGTTGCACAATCTCTTCCTGGGTTAAATATGCTCCTGCAGCTAATGGGTCTGTGATACAGTCAGAAAAATCATGAAAAAAACAGTTACAAACCATGCAAATTGTATAATAATAACAGAAAATACTGTGATGTGTGTGATAGATCTGACACAAAAAAAAAAAAAAAATTTCCCACGTTTTCAACAAATCAGAGGCTAAAATCTGAAGGAAGTTATTTCTGTATCTTGGCTGGAAGTTAATGAGCTTGATGCAAAGCATGAGCACAGAAACATGGTGGGAAATTAAAATCTTTCAAGAATCATTAAGAGCAGACATCTGGGTTTTCCAAAGTTCATTTACACTAAAACTAATTTTCCAATGTAAAGCCTTGGCAACCACTTTAAGCAGTAAAACATTTGATGCTGCTGATGTAACCGGGGCACTCACTCTAAATGAAAACTTTCTGTGAAATATTGTCTTAGCCCTTAATTCAGTTTAAAAAAACCAAGCAATATATCTCACGCATTTGAAATTCTGTAAAGCATTGTAAACTGCAGTTAAACAGGAGATTGCAGATTGAATCATGGCTTGACAGGAAACAGCTATGTGGGACATGATGGGAAGGAAGGAGAAATTTCCTACAAGAAATTTCAAGAGGAAATTTTGATGGTATGGGGTTACTGATGGAGCTCAAGAACCAGACAGAAATAGCAGTGATCAGAGCACTGTGTCCAGGTTCAGGGTGACTTTCAGGGTCTTTGTGAGGCAGTCACTGAAAGACAGCTTCAAAGCTAAGCTGAATTGAAGTGAGATGATTCCAGAAAAGAGTAGGGGATTATCACTTCCGCAGTTTTAGGTAACAGTGACACACCTCTTCAATCTTGTATACGATCAGAATTTCCATGCTAAAGACAACCAAAGCTGAACAGATGCTGGAAATTCTCCACTTAGAAGCATTTCAGGAAAGGTGCTAAAGGTACAGTTAAAACATTTGTATGATCCTGTCCTCATGCAGGCAGTGTTTGTATGAGCTGTAGTTTTCTGTAGGATGAGTGCTGAATTAAGACTTTGGTGGCACTGCACTGCTCAACATAGACTCAGTGTCCTCACCTGCAGAAGAGACTGGCCAGTCATGCCATGGCTGACATCAGTGCTTAGGTCCATGGGCTCCTTCTCAGAAGGTGCTGATTCCAGCTGCCAGGGAGTGTGAGAGTTTGTATATGAAGCTGAACAACATACACCCTGTATTGCCACAGTGAGTGTGCAAAGCCTGGGACGAAGAACACCCTTTGCCTTAGCTGTACCTCAAGCAGTGTTTCTAAATCTGGCATGTTTAGTTTTTCAAAACAAAAAGGCTATTTGCCTTTATAAAGGAGAATACTTAAAATATAAAGAGAAAGCTGAGACTGACCAGACCTTTTAGCCTACGAATAAATCTTACAGGTCTTCAGTGACTGGAAAAGAGAAATTTTGACTTAAGTGTCACCTAGAAGATAGGCTAAGTCAGGCCTTTGTCACGCTGCACAGCCTTTCTTGCAGCCTGTCTGCTTTCACTTTGCAGCAGTTAAAATGTCCTTCTGTAGTTGTCAGTGATTGTACAGAGAAATAATTCCAGTCCTCTTGCAGTCCCTCAACACCAGACTATCACTCAGAAAATCAATTACTTCAAGGAAAAGCTGTGGCTGCCATAAAAGACACAAAACAAAGACCATGCTATGTCAGCCAAGCAGAATTTGCACAGCCCTGGCTTGCCTTGCCCAGCTGCTGGATGTGCAGTTCCTTAGGCTGCCCTCTGATTCCTTGACATTCTGAGGCTTTGCAAAGATATATGTCAAATTCAGAAGGAATAAAAAATTTGCTACCTTTTCATCAAAGTTTATAAGAATAAGTCAAGATCACTGATTATTAGTCTGGGTAATATTGCCATGAAGAAGGACCACTGCAGGACACGATACCAGAAGTGGATTTGTCCCATGGCAAATGCATTATGGCAGGACTTAGGATATGTTTAAGGTTCCCCTGAAGGCAGTGTCCAACCATTTGGTCTCCAAAGCAGCTCGGCTGTGCTTAATTTCTGCCTGCAGTGCTTGGAGTTTATCTCTGCCTGGTAGACCCTGGGCATCACTGGTTCCCATATTGGCTGTTCCTGGCCCTCTGACCTTTCCTTTTTTTTCTCTAACACCCCTAAATAAATAAAGACAAGCCCAAGGGGAAAGATAAGCAAGGCAGAGATGGCTGTGCAGGATGACTCTATTTCAGAGGCAGTAAAGGAAAGCAGAATGGTCCTTTGTGACCTTATAAGACACCATCGTTCCTTCTGACGCCTCTCTTTCCTGCCTCCTTCATTGTCACACTGATTCTCTGAGGACCTGAATGCTCTAAATGAAACCAAGGAAGTATTATAGCAAGTAGATTAAAATAGAAGAAGTCTAGTGGTTTTATGTTTAGTAGTGGTTTATTTGTTATTTGGCTCATTTTGCTGATCCTGGCTACAGCACAGCCCTCATGCAATGCTGCTGTGAAGAGGTTGGGTTGATCTACATCAAATAAATTTGCCAGCAGGCAAATATTCCTACAACTGTACCTTGAAGTTGTCTAAGCAACTTATTTTGTTCTAAAACAAATTCAGATCAGTAGGTCCTTACCTGCAAAAAGTTAAACTTTTTTCCTTTTCAAATCCTAGAAAGGAAGCATGCTGAAGAAAAGCTTCTAGGTTTTTTCCAAGTAACATTATAAAGTGTAATTAAAAAAATAAAGAAGATTAAATAATTACAATTCCATCTCAGGAATCTTAATATTCAGATAATCTTAAAGCTTATTTCAGACCTTTATACTCATATTACTGTGTGGGCTTTGTAAGAAACTACTGTAACTGAATTCTGCAAGAGATGTTAAGAAAAGAAATGTGATTTTGCAATACAAAATCCCTAAGCAAGTCACTTTTACCCATTCCTTCTCAACCTCCCAGAGGTTTCATTCACACACTTTCCTCTGTACTCATGAGTACCAAGACACCTATGCCCAAGAAGTTTTGGATCATTTGTATGCAACAGCGAGGAAAAAGGACATGAGTAGCTGTGGCCTCAACATGTGTCTTGGGTTTTTGAATTGTCTTTTGTATCTTCTAGGGGTGGATGTTGTGTTGGATTGCTTGCCTTGTGATTTTGACTCACCCTTTGTAAATATTAGGCAAAATTCCTGAATTTCACAACTTTTATTTTCTTTGCTTGATAAGCAAATAAAGAAAAGCAATAAAAGTAGTCCTGTTCTTTATCCATTTGTCAGCTTTAACTTTAGTTCAGTTTGTTCACATGAAACAACAGAGTGAACATCATGGTGATTAACACATTCCTATCCTTTTCAACTTTGCTCTGCTGTTTCCTCTGGTGCTTTTGCACACATTTCCATTCCTACACCATTCACACCACTCTTTTTATTTTATTACAAATTTCTACAGTGCTAATGAAGTCACTCCTAACTTCAGACATCAGAATGGACAATTAATTACAGGCTTCCAGGATGACCAAATTCATATGGTGAGAACTGGGCAGAAGCCCACAGCTTTTTTTTTTTTCAAGAACTACTAAAAAATGTATTGGACATGATGAAGTAAGAAGTTGAATCTCATGCTTCAGGTAGCACATCTATTTTTTAATCTGCAAACAACTGTTCCAGCAATTTACCCTTGGTTAATGCTGTGAGTGCTGTTGTAGACTCTGGATAATGCACCCAACACCTTCTGTATGGGATTTTCTAGTTCAGGTACACTGCAGTCCTGTTCAGTTCTAGTGGAGGCAGATCACTGCTGAAGCACCTCTGCACTCTGTGATTCAGCCCTTTTCTCTATGACGTACAAGCAGGAGTCTCAAACAGCTCCTCTTAACCCCTGGCAAAAATGCTTTCTCCTAACAGCAGCATCATAAGCAAACAACAAAATGTCATTGTCAAAATGGTGGGATGACAGAATGCATCTCCATAGTAACGAGTGGGGCTAATGTCACCCCTTGCAGCATCACAGGCAGCCACACAAAAGCTTCTTTTCCTTTCTGAAAGAAAAATTCATGAAGGATCTCAGTGGCTGCTCTGCCCTGGGAGGTGGAGAGCCAGTAAATGCCTCTTATGGCTCCTTAATGCCTGCCTGGAGTGGGTAGTCAGACATCCCTACAGCTATGAGTAGCACCTGGTGCTCCTTAAAATTGCTTTAAAGGAAGTAGGATATAATAGTTCCCTCCATGAACCCTCTTCTGTTCATCCTCAACAGGGCAAACACAGTCACATCCCCTGCAAAGTACACTTTGTATTTGCAGTCAGTTCATTTTAAATAATTCTGTGTTTCATTTTGGAAGTGAAATGTACTGAGGGGCCAGATGAGGATGTGGACAAGGAGCTTTTCTTATCTCCCTAACTACACTCTTCATAACTATCAACATTTTGACAATTGCAGATGTACTATGCTTCGGTTAGCATTGAATACAGATAACTACTAGTTCCTTGAAATTCATGCAATGGGAAGAAGCTAAAGTTTCAGTCCTTAGTTTAGCTGAGGTTAGAATTTTGCTCTTTTGGTGCTGTTTAAATCTATTGTTCATCTCCAAGTTAGACTTTCAGCTAGTGAAAACCAGGGTAGCTGTAAAGATTTCAGTACATCTGTGCCATTTTCTCCCCTCAGTACCTTGTCCTACTGCCTGTCTTGTTAGCTTTGTCTCAAGGCTCCTACATCTACAAATGCTCCTTGCAGTTCCCATGACAAAGCTGAGAAATACATGCATGCCTTTTGGAGGAAGCATATCCCCAGCATGCACAGTTCTCCACTCTGAACAGCACTACCGGCCTCCGGGTGGATATTCTGATCCTAACACATACAAACAATTTCCATAAATGTCACTGCTAGGTACCTGACTCATCCCCCCAGGAACAAAGCAAACTTTCCAAAGTAAAGCCAGGATGATGATGAAAGACAGCACAAATTTTCTGCTAAGTACTTTTCTTTGTGCTTTTCTGTCGTTATACGTGAAAGAAAGTTGCTGCCTTGAGACTTGATTCTCCCTCACTTTGGTAGATACCTGCTGGGGCTAATTCATGTGAAACCATGGCATTATGTACCTTGAAAAGATGGTGTGCTCAGGTCTCCTTAGGCTCCCAGCTTTTCTGGAGAGTGTGTGAGGTAAAATGATTAATGGGAGTCTGTGAGCTCTTAATAAAACTCACATTCACAGTTTATGGCGTCTTCCCTGCAATACATTACTTCCTTCATTTCCATGCAGTTTTTCAGGCAGAGAAACCATGTAAAGAAGATTAACTCTTCTTTCAACATGAACTTTGCAGAAGTAAAACCCAATCATCTGCTCTGCATGTGCAGAAATATTCTCTGATACACATCAGACATAGCTATAAAAAATAATAGAAGATATCTGAAAAATTAAACTACAAGCAACACCATGTAGACATGGAATTTGGTGATGAGAATACTAACAAATGTCTGATATTCTTAATCTGTAATTAAAACAATGATATTATAAGGAGGTAGTAAAATATCTACATAGAGTTTTTTTTCAATGTGTTATAAATTGGTAACAGGCAGGTTTATTTGCTAGGCAGTGATTTTCACCTTAATAATTGTCTGATTTTACTTTAAGCCGTTTTATGACTGATATTTTTGTGACTGCTATTATAGCACTATTTCTGGAAGTTAGACTTCTGATGTTCATTCCTTCACACTACTGAGTGCAGCTCATCATTTTCACTAGGAAAGCAGTGATCCTAAAGATGGACCCTTTTATATTTACTTCTACCCCAATTTCCTGACAGTAAAATTATATATGTTTAGCTTGAGTCTCTGCTTCTGTTTCTGCCAGTCCACACTTATTGAACCCACTGTCCAATTTCTGCCTAATTTGACAGCAGTTTTGGCATGGACAAGTAAAAAGCTTTTCAGATCTTCATGGACATTGATGTCTGGATATGTGAGAGTCACCACTTAGTAATGTCTCAGGGTACAAGAGGAAGAATTCACATGTGACCCCTTCTGCCTGGAAACAACCCACCCACCAGTGGTACCTCCAGCAGCATCACTGCAGTCATTGATTTTATACTCACCTCTCTTATAGCCAGGAATAGGCAAACTTGAGGGAGTGTTGTCACAACACGACACAAAGAAAAGACACTCACACACTGAGATGGGGCAGCTCATTTACAGACTTCAACATTTATAGAATTCTAGCAGTGACCATGGATTGGAGGAAGAAAATCTTCCTCTCCAACCACACTGGTCAACTCAAAAGTCCATCAACAGTCTCCTCCTTATGAGAAGAATGTAAACATGGGTAGACAGTTACAGTAACAAGAGGGTTGTTTATGTAAAATTGTGAGAGACTCCCTTGCAAAAGGTAAACACAGAAGGCTGAAATAGAACTTTAGAAAAACTTCTTAAAGAGACAGAGGAGAACAGCAAAAACCCAGACAACAGTGTATGGGGTAAGTGAAGTGGGGACTGGAGGAAATACAGGTGGGTCTTGGAGGGCTGAAACATGACGACAAAGGAAAACCAGAAAGGACGTGAAAGTGATCAGAGGAGTGAGAATATAGAAGCATTGTAGGGGCTGGCTGGAAGCTGGAAAGATGAGAACAATGGGATCTCTTGTTCTGGGTTTGATTAAGGATTTGGTGGAGACAGGATGTTCTTGGGGAAGGCACTTACAAAATGAAGCCGGAAACCTTATTGCATCCTTTTTCACATTGCTAATCTGATTCTTCCCTCAAGTCTGCTTTTCCAAAAGCAGAGTATGAGATCCTGAAATCTTCCTTTCACGAAAAACCTTATTCTCTCTGAAGCATTGTATTTCCTTTTTCAAGCTGTGATTCAACTGCACACTCAGGCCAGCTGCCATGGCTGGTCCAAGAATGCTGACTTTCACATAATCTTGGTATTGTAGGGCTTTGTTGGATTTTGTGCTTGTGAGTCAATCAACTGCTAATTTATCATCTGTTATTGTTAACACACATTAGTATACAAAGAAGAAAGAATGGAAACATCTTCAAGAGAAGAGAGAGAACATATTGTGAATGTAAAATAGAAAATTGCAGCCAGGCAATATTTGTGAGATTCTCCAAGGAAGCCTTTTATGCCAGCATGAAGTGTTCTCAGAGTAACACATCAGGAGCTTTTTAGGTGTTCTGAGTGGTGGAGTTACAGTGGCATTTAAAAACCAGATGCATGGTAAATCTTCTTTATACTGTTGACTTGAGAACTAAAAACTTCCCAAAAAAGTTCCTGAACCAGAAAGGCTCAGAAAACTACTGGAAAAAGTTAGTAGAAAGAGGGAGGGTCTGAAAAAACATAATGAATAAACAGAGAAGACAAAAACAATGATTTAGATTAACTATAATCTGTCACACCAATTATTAGTGCCTGTACTCCCATTTTAGTAATATAACCAAAATTCCTGAATAAATTCGTTTCTCCTAAACAAACACTTTACTTGGATCCACATAATTCCGTCATCCAACTATAACTTTAGCTTCTCCAGGATCTCTTATTTGGGCATCTGTTTGTTGGTAGTAGTGGAAACCAATATACAGCTTATAGAAACATTCTGAAAGAGGAGAGGTAAAGGAAAAGCACAGAAAGATTTCTTGCCTCAGTGGTATAAAACAAATGAAGTGATGGAATCTGCTAGCCGGCAACAACCTAGGCCTGCCTTCTCATACCTAGACCTTCAAATTATTCTCATTCTGAGTAGTTTCAAATAAATAGAATTTGAAGGACATGCTCTCAAGAAATACACCCTTTACTTCTCAGCAATCTCTCTGTGATGTTTATTGGCCAGTACCCTTGGGGAGTTTTGGAGCAAGGCTGGAATGATACCAGCTCATTCCCGCCAGCCTGGGAAAAAACTGCTCAAGGGCTGCATTCCTAGAATTGTCTCCCCCAATTCTGAAGGAAGGATTTGAATAGCCATGAGCTTAACCAAATTTTCCTGACAGGCTGACAAAACAGAGAGGGCTTTGAGCTCTGTGATGCTGCACTTGGGACCAGACTAAATTCAGTCCCACTTCTGGCTTTAGTTCAGGCTTTGGCTATTTTCTGCATGCTTTTTCACTCTCCTTTGAGCTCCCTTTCTCATTCCTAGGAGTTCTCTGTACCTCAGAGGCCCTAGATCTGGCCCTTTCTGACCTTCGGGGCCCATGAGCCAAATATCAGCCAAAAATTTAATTTTATGTACCTCATTGAGACTGACAGTTCTTTCTGCTTTTTGTTGTTGTTGTTGTTTTGGTTTTTGTTTGTATTTTGTTTTTGTTTGAGGGGTTGGGATATTTGTTTGGGTTTTTTGTTTGTTTTTGGTTGATTGGTTTTGGTTTTTAGTTTTTTTTGTTTGGTTGGGTTGAGGGTGTTTTGTTCTTTTTTGTTTTGTTTTGTTTGTTTGTTTGTTTGTTTGTTTGGGGGTCTTTAGTTTGTTTTGGTTTTGGGGTTTTTTTTGTTGTTGTTTGTTTTGTTTTTGTTTTTGTTAAAACTTTTGTTTTTATTCTCAATTTAAAAGAGAAGAGCTGGATACACAAGCAGGTACTGAAGCACAGAAGTGGGAGGGGGAAGCATCAATTAAAGATTGTTCTTGAGCACTCTGTAAATCCTATTTTGCATGTTGACGTGGAACTTTGGTGAAATAAAAGCTATGTGCTGTTCTTCAGCACCAGGAAAGCTCACCCATTTCTCTGTCATCTGTGCAAACATCTCAAAGTGTCTTGGGAGTGGTCTGAAACATCTTCTGGATGAAAGGAAAAATAGTTGTGTCATGCCATTAGGAAAATAATCTCTCCATTTGTACAGTGTCTGTTTTGTATATAAGTCAAAATGGCCCTGTACTGTGACAAATCTGGAACAGAAAGTTAAAGATGTCTGATGTACTGCTGGACCTAACTCCTCTCCAGATTTTGCAAACGTGCAAAGCTGGTCCCTCCTCTGTTCAGCTTGAGGAATGTGGACTGCTGAGCTATCTCTCCCACTTCTTTCTCACCTTGTCTGACTTTCCATCAAGAAAAACTTTCCTTATTACACCAGGGATATTCTGTGTAACAACCTCCAAATATTCACCTTATATATGTCCTGCAGTAACTGCTTACAAGCTGTACTTAAACCCCATCAATAGCACGTAATATTAAGCCTGTATTTTTTCAGAATTTCAGTATGCCTATTTTCCCTCTTTACTTTTTCCTAATTTGCCCCTGAGCATGATTCAAAAAGGCTCAAAAACATCTGAGCCACTTGGCTTCAGAATTTACTATTTATCATGAGACCCTTTAGACCATGCAAAGAGAGGAGTTAGCACCAATCTACCTTACAAGTTTTTCAGTGCTCTGAAAATCATTTTTGAGGCATGGCTTCCTCTCTTGGACAGAAATAAGAAAATGTGGATGTTTTTCTTAAGTAGCATTCACAATCAGTGTGATAGATACACTTTGTGCTGGTATTATGCCATTTTAACATGTGGGATGCAAGTACTTTGCTGCTTAGGCAGACCACTGTGAAGAGGCTGATTCCCAGCCAGGGACACAGAAAAGCTGGTCTCAAAGGCTGTGTGCCTGTACTTAATGATGAATAGGAAATGAGATTCTCTAATCCATCCATCTCTGATTTGGGTTACTTTTCATATTTCTAGTCACCTCGGGCATATTTGAAGAGTGTTCATTATAATGAAATGTCCCACTTGCACTGACAATTATTACTTTGCAATAGAATTAGAAGGGTTAAGGGTGCCTGGGTATGCTCCTTAACAAGTCTTCTCAGCCCATCTGAATTTCTGCAGCTGATCAACTGGTCTGAAGGTCATGTACATCAGTATGTGACACAGCTTGTAGAGCGACAGCAGCAGTAACTGTCAAATATTAATATTATAGAAGTTTGTGGAGCATTAGGGGATTTTTTCTTCCCAAAGAGAGAAGGAAAAAAGTCTCTTAATCTCCTGCTTCTGATGTAGGCTGGTGCTGGTACTCACTATTGAAATGAGTTAGAGACCCTCAGCAAATGCCTCATATAAGTGAAATAAAGCTTTCTCCTGGCCCCATAGCCTGCTCAAAGACACATTTGCAAAAAGTGACCTACAGAGCTGCTGGAAGAAAGGGACCAGATATCTCTTAACAGGAGAATCTGTTGAGTTAGTAAACACCTCTGGTTAGGATACAACTGTGAGTGCTTTGTTATTTTTCTCTTGAAGAGTCCCAAGGAGATTTCCATCTATAATAGATGTGATTCTTTTTACTAAAAGATAATGTAAATATTTAATCTATTTGCACAGTAAAAGAAATAATGGCAAGCCACCAATACACATCATCTATCAATCTTGATTGCTTGCATATCTGAAGTGCTTCCTTTTCCTTCTCCTGCCTTTGGTGCTAACTTGTCTTTGTGCATTATGTCAGGTGACAGAGAATTACTGTAATTCCAAAAATATTTTATTATCTCCCAAGAGCAAAGGTCATTTTAATTTGGAACAAATAAATGTCGAATAGTGGATGATGTACAGGATAATAATTCATGGGCAGCCAGCCAGAGGAGATAGCTGTAATTACATTCAAGTTCAGGATGACACAGAGAGCCGAAAGATGAAAATCTGAATGTTCTTAGGCAAGTTATCAGAGCTCATTTTGCTGCAGGATGTGCTGTTATCTGATCCCCTAATCCTTCCTGTGCCCTGAGCTGATCTCATAAAAGAAGAAAACCTACAGGAAGAGGGGTCCTATAGAAGCCCCTCTTATCTGAGAGCCCAGCAAGCACCAGGCCAGCTTTGTGGAAGGCACATGCTGCTACTGGTGATTCATGCCCAATGGAGCTGAAGCAGGTTCCAGCAGAAGAGAAGCTTCTCAGTGTCTGTGGAAGCAAAATCATTAAGGAGGGAAGCATGAAGTGCTCAAGAGGACCAGAGCTCTTCCGAGGGCAAAACTTGCTGGGTAGTGTGGGACACATAAACACACCCTTTACTTCCCCTGCTCTGCTTGTTTTTTAGTTTGCAGCTTCAGTCTGTCCACTAAGTTCATTAAGACACCCAGCTGTAGTTTGGATAGACAGGAATTCAAAAGAGTCAGCAGAGAGCAAGGCTTCCATGAGCTGACAGTCTTTGATTAAGCCAAGTAATTCTCTTGGGTTCATTGACTGTGTGCTCAGTGCATGAGTTTAAACCCAGACATTGTCAGTGCCACTTGGGATAGCCCCAGGTGTCTGAGACAACTTGCTGGACCTGCCTACCTGTGACAGATACAGCTGAAGACCTTCATACCTTTAAATTTACTTTTGTAAATCATGACTAATGTCAGGAAATAAGCTCTCAGCACTCAGGGCATAAAAAACATTTTAGAAATATTAATTTTCTCTAATGTACTATTCTCTTTTTCCCCTACTTCTGCACAAGTATCTAATACTTGTCAGGGCCACAGACAGTCTCCAGAATGAGACAGCTGATTTGCCTAATTCAAAAAGGTGAATGTTGTGTCATACAGTCCTGTTACTATAGCCCTGTTACTACAGCTGTAATAGATGCTATTATTAGAGTTTTAGAAGGTGATGAACCAGAAAATTCAGGCTACGATAGGGTTTGCTCAGACATTTGGAGACTTTTGGATCTGGGAAAAAATGAGCAGCTGTTTACTACATTACCTCACTATACAGAGAAATGCTGTTTGTGAGGCTTATCTGAACATCCAAGGTTTCTTACTATTTAAAGATGTTCTAAACTAGATTTTTATTCAGCCCCATTTATAGCCACAACTTGAGTAACCTATTAATTTTAAGGAGTAATTAACAGAAAATCATCTATGTACATGTAATAACAGGACATGATTCTTTAGGTGCACACAAGAGGATTTTCAGTAAAATCTGATGACAAACTCACTTCCAAATTGTGGAGAAAAATTAAGAATTTGTGGCTTAAGTGAAGCAAAATCCAACTTTCTGAGAACTTGGTAAACACAGATTTTTTCCTTTTATTAGAAGTCATGTTTGAACTATTCCCAGGACAACAGAACTGCACATGAATAAGTAGAAAACTGCAAATTGCAAAGCAGATGTTCTGTTGACCTCCTCCCACTGGAATCTGCTAGCTGAGCTGCTTGGCTTATTCTCTCTTTCAGCCATCAATAAATCAGCACATCAAGTAGGTGGAAACAGGAAACTTTTAACTAAGTAGGCAGAAATTTAATAGCAGAATTCCCAACAAAGTTGGGATAGTTAAATGGAACCACATGTATTGCAGAAGGATTGCAACTTAATCCCTAGCAAGTTTTTATAATCATAATTATTCCCTTGGCATTCAGCACTCGATAATATGACATTAGAAAAAAAGGATTTGGGATAACAGGGAACGAGTATCTTAATGGTGAAGTTCATTAGGCTGAGAAATAATGTTCTAGAAAAATAATAAAAGCTTTATTATTTAGTGATATAGAAATTGCCTAGACAGAGCACCGGAAAAACACAGACTATAGTTGTGAGTTCCTTATCCTGGCACACCAAAAGGAAAGGAAACTTTTCACATGTGTGAGCATGGCAATCATAGTAAATTATTTTAATCCCTAAATTCTATGGTACTCTTGTCAAGTAAAATAGTTGTCAACTAACCATGTGGCTAAAAGTTGTGTTGGACATGTGCCTATCTGATGCCAAGAATACTTTCTAGGGCCACAACACTGTGTAGCCCTAGAAAGTATCACAATCTATCCTACTTGTCTTCACTAATACTAAATAAACTTTGTAGTATTGTAAATGTGGAGGGGTTTTTACTGCTTTTACTGCTTCATGCTAATTTGTTTCACTATTGATTCTACCATATTAGCAAGAAATCTTTTAAATATGTCCTGAGGTAACTAATCTGCTTTTGCATTGTATGTTAGGTCACACAGCCCCTAAAGTGTTAAAACCACAAAGCCACCACAATGAGATTCTGTGCTGCATAAGAAAGAGATTTTGGAGTCTGAAGCAAAGCTGGCCAAGGCTTCTAATCATGAAGGCAGTGCCAAGGATCTATCACCTTGCACACAAGCAATCCTAAGGGGGTATATTTAACAGGTATCCTATTTGCATACTCGTCAGATGTTGCCCTTTTACTTTGCTCGTGGAGCTTCAGCTGACTTGGCACATCTGCTTTTCCTCTCACTGTGAGCATTTTATCCAACAGGGTGTCAAAGCTTGTGTTGCTGAGGAAGACTCAGTGGGAATATTTTCAAGGTGCTGAGACTTAATAAAATGTTTTTGAGAGTACCATCTCTCAAAATGTTAATTTAGGAAGTTTTTATTGTAGGTAAACTGATTACAAATTGAAGTTGGCTCCTTCAGTGTTAGACACTCCTGGCTGAGACAGTGTGCTGGAGGACTGTCAAGACTATCAGACCACCATATTCAAAAACATTTTCTTTCTTGGGGAAAGGATATCTTTATTTCTTTCAAGGGGGCAAACCGTGCCTATGACTCATTTGTGTCTCCCTCTCCTGTCCAAGGAATTCAGGCACCTCATTAAATGGAAAGAAAGAATTCTCATGCTGAGCAGAAGGTAATTTCAGGGCTAGGAAATTTACTCTAAAGTGGTTTTCTTGTCAATTTTATCTTCTTCAACAATTACATGGTATGGAAATAGCTCAGGACAGCACAAGCAACAGATTTTAAAGCCTGATGTTGCTGTAGCTGCACAGAGGCCATCACTTTATGCAAAAGTTCCCTTTCAGTCGATTGAAGTGTAGAGAGACAAGTACATGGAATGTTGGTAAAAATGTCAGAACTTGACCTAGAATTAATTCCTGTATTATTGCTCATGAGATAATATAAAGAGCTCCAGAATTCTCTTGCATTGAATTGCTAGATAACTGTCACAAAACAATTAACATCTTTCTTTCCTTCATGCCAATATTTCAAATCTGAGTCTTTATATTACTGACTTCAGGCTTGCAAAGCCTGTGTCCTGAGGCATAGGGAAATGAACAAACTGTTAATAAAAAGGCAATAAATCCTCCTTGCTGGATGAACACTGTCTTTCTGTATGTCCCTTAGATGCAACAGCAAGTATCTTTCTCCCCTTTTGTACTGAGCTCAGTACTTAACCAGCAGCCTGCTACAGACCTTTCTCTGGTGTGACATGAAATGGGGGCACTGAGAAGTGCTCAAACCTCTGTCATGTCCTGTCTGTTTGTGCTCCTCTTTCCCAAGGAGGAGCACCCAGGTGAATTGTTCCTCCATCCTTCCTTTGTATCACCTCTCTGGTGTTTTGCTAAGGGGATGTGTTAACCCCACAGCTAACAGCTGGTTTATAGAGGAAATCATACAAAGACTAAGCATAGGGTTAGATTCAGTGCTAGAAGACGTACTCCTGAGATTTACAGTGATGAAGACTGGAAGAGATCACCAAAGTGATCTGTCTCCTGAGCCAGGAGCTTTGATAGTGTTACCTCCATACTAAGCTGGATCCCTTGGGCCTGACTAAACACAGTCTTTGAGAAGGACATCTATCCTTGGCTGCAAAAAATGAAGCAACAGAGAATTTATCATCTCCTTTGTATCCAGTGGCCTATCACCTTCCCTGTTAGAAGTTTGTGTCTAATTTCTGCTTTGAATTTGGCTTCACTTCCAGCCACTAGCTCTTGATGTGCCTTTCTCTGCTACATTAAAGAGCCATTCAGTAACTGGTATTTACTCCCCATGAAGGTTCTTACAGGCTATAATCAAGTTGTCTTCTGATCTGTCTGATAAGATAAACAGATTGAGCTCTCACTGTTCTCTCTTTTATTTCCCCTTCCAGACATCAAAACATATCTGTGGCTTATT
The DNA here is from genome assembly GCA_027886175.1 of Phylloscopus collybita. Taxonomy (NCBI): domain Eukaryota; kingdom Metazoa; phylum Chordata; class Aves; order Passeriformes; family Phylloscopidae; genus Phylloscopus; species Phylloscopus collybita. Next base: position 18,237,261 of record JAJNNQ010000007.1, read on the forward strand.
TCTATATCCTTTGTAGTATTTCAACATCCCTTTTAAAATGTTGACATCAGGATTGTATACATTATTCCACATCAGTCCCAATAATGTCACACAGAAAGAAAAGTCAATTTCCTCCTCCTACTCACTGTTCTGTTGTTTATACTGACAAGAATTGAATTAGCACTTTTTGCCTCTATATCATGCAGGAGCTCCTGCTACTCCATTTCCTCTTAGAAGCCAATGCTACTTTCAGTCAGTGCTTTCCAGGGTACAGAACACCCTTCTGCAAGAACGGTTTGCATTGCCTGCTTTGAAATGATGATTTGGTTTGTCTAGGGTTTACCCAACCATACAAGTAGATGAAACTCTTTCTGGTTTTAGCAGTCCTGTTATTTTTGCCAGTATTTAGTACTGCATCACTAGGGATGTTGTATTAGATTCCTAAAAGGTGAGACAATTAAACACCATGACATTTCTCATCAAACTCTGCAGAAGTTCCTATAAGTAACCCTGCCTGATAAAGATCCCCAATGACAATTTCTTCAAGATCTTTGAGACAGACCTATATTAAGTTACTTATTATTTATTTTGTTCATACCTTAGAGAGCTCCTTTGTTCTTCATCATATTGTGTGATACTGAACTAAACAATTTGGGGAAGTCTGAATAATACCACACCTGTTCAATTGTAGCAGAACTTGTAATCTCATAAAAAAATGCAAACAGGGTTGTCTGACAACAGCTAGATCCTCAAGGAATATTGACTGCCATTAATTGCTTACATTCACTGTGTACTTATTCTTAGGTCAGCTGGTATGCTACTTTGCCTGTAGCAGATATACTTAAATGTCTGTGAAACTTGAAGGTCACCCCTCTGCACATTTAAATATTGGCACAGGAGAAGCACTTTCAGGGTCTTGGACACTTCCACTGATATTGCAAGATTTAGTGGGAAATTAATCTGCTTACAAATGTAAAATATATTTATCATCTCTTGATTTCAAGTAGTGCAACACTGTCAGTTATAGGAATATATGTAATCTACATCCATTAATGTCCTGATTTCAGATGGGATAGAGCCAATTTTCTTCCTAATACCTGTGGTTTGGATTTAGCACGAGAACAGTGTGGATAACACACTGATGCTTTAGCTACCACTGAGTATTGCTTACACTAATCCAAGGGCTTTTTCCATGTCAGCAGGGGCACAAGGAGCTGTGAGGAAACATGGCCAGGACAGCTGACCTGAACAGCTCCCTGTTCAGGGAAACATGACCCTTTGGACAGCTGGCCAAAGGGATATTCCATACCATAGGACAATTTAGGGGCAGTTGGTCCATAGGGGCTGATCACTGCTGCAGGATGGGCTGGGCACTGGGGAGTGGATGAGAAATTGTATTGTGCATCACGTTTTTCTCTTGGGTTTTATTCTTTCTCCTTTTCCTTTCCATTAGTGGTGGTGGTGTTATTATTAATAACAATATATTTCACATAATTTCAATTAATAATCTGTTCTTATCTCAAAGCACAGTTTTATCTTTTTCTGATTCTCCTCCCCATCCTGTCGGGCAGGGAGGGAGAGCGAGTGAGCAGCTGTGTGACACTTAATTGCTGGCTGGGGTTAAATCACAGCAATTAAACAAGGCTATGCAACATCCTGCAGCAACACACACTTCGTAATTCCAAGACCTCACTCTGCACTTTCTGAACAGAGTCTGCAAAACCTTTTTTAGTATCTTTGCATTTTCAGCACCATTATTAAAATTCCCATCTAGCACAGAATCTATACCAGTGCCAGAGCTTGTTTTGTTCCAAAAATATCAGTTCCTTGATACTGTCCTCTAACTCGGAGAGATACAGACTTTCCCCAATGCATACCACTTTCTATTGGTTGCATATTCCTGTGAGATATTTCCTGGTTTAGCAGTGACATGCATGAAGCAAATTTCAGGACCCCACAGAACCGTGCAACTTTGGACTTGCTCTTTGAAGAAGGTGACGAATGACAGCACATCACCTTCAACTACATACTAAAATTATCAGACAAGCACTAAGACCTAATACCTCCATGTTTTGTGCACGAACCACAGCAAATGCTGAGTATTTGACTTAACTGACCATCTAGTGACAGAGAATTTAGCTAACCTGCAACACTTCTCCACAAGGAGTTTTTAGCATACATCAGAAGCTCAGACAACTGATGTTGTCTAAGCCACTAGGGCAAATTTTGCTTTCTTTGTAGACATCTGAATTAAGGAGTTTTGGACAGGCACAGCTAAATTAATGTGTCTTGATTTTGAATTGAATCCCACCCTTCTGGTTCCTTCATGACAACCTGGAATTGAGCCTTTCTATTTTCTTCTTTATTTCCTTATATTTATTTTAGAATGTTGTCATCTCATACTGAGTTAATTGCCAAGATGGGCTAGTCCTCTGAGGAAAAAGTAATCTCCGTAGTCCCTTAAAACTTTTCAGTCTCGTAGTGACACTGTGGGGTTTTTTTCTTTTAGTTAAACTGCTCATTCCCAACATGCCTTGAAGCTTTCTAGTTCCTTATTTTTACCCTCAAGAGTAAAGCAGTGTAATTTTCCCCTTTTTCATATCTACTCAGCCTTGCAGTAGCATTGCAGATGTTGAGTCTTGTTCTTTAAACATTCAGTTCTGCCTTTGTACCACAGCATCAGATGTAGCTCAGAAAAAGACATTTGTCATTAAAAGAGAAGTTTGGGCTTCAGTCCATAAGGCCACTGATTTAGTAAACTTTCTTCAACACAGTTCTTCAATTGCCAAACCATAATTTTCAAATTATCTTGTATAACAATTAGACTGAAGAAGGGTTAAATCTATGTCCATTTGATCTTCTTGATGCTGAAAACATCTTTGCAGTTTCTCATACCAAGCCTCAATCTTATGTGTGGTAATCTACTAATAACCCACTAGACAGTGCACTTTTTCACTCATTAGACTTCCTTTTTTTGTACTGTTTGTTCCCATTAGTGAGACAAGAACAAAGAGTTGAGCTTTGTACTTGAAATGGCATGAAGTGTCCTGTGCAGCCACTTGTATTTCCTGCAGATTTTGATCCCTGGGCCCTGAGACTGCCTTTATCCTCTTAACTCCCAAACAAGTTATGTCTTCTGTACTATGGGATATCTTGACCTAGACACCTCTGCTGAGATACAAGAATGTATCTCATTCTTGTAGCTCAGCATCTTGTATCAACCCATTTGAACCTTTTGTGTTTGGGTCCCTGCATCCGAAAGAGTCCCTTTAGCTCTTGGAAGGTTGGGATGTGAGGCTGAAAATAAAGTGGGACAAATAATAAGTTGGGAATATGCTAACATGGGTTTTGAGCAAGACCTGGTTTTGCAATTACTGTCACTGTTGAGGGTTGAAGGTTTTGTGATCAACAAAAATATGTTGCAATACTGGGATCCCATGCAATACAGCTGTGTGTAGAAGGCAAGGTGTCACCACCCAGATGAAAAGTAGACTCTGTTGTCTTATTACTGCATTCTCATAAAACAAGGTGTAACACTAACTTTTCATTTAGAAGCAGATTGATTGGTCATGTACATTGAATATGCCATGTGCACTGGAAAAAAATTTCAGCACAAGGCCCTGTAAGACGGCAGCTGTTTTGAGCTCTTTCACCTGAATGCTCTATCTCTGGAAAATACACTATAGCAATATAACTTCTGTTTTCTGAATCAATAACTTTGATTCACTGATCCTGCATTCCTCAGTATCAACGGGACTGGTGGTTGGCAGAGTTTAATCCATAATTTTATGTTTATATTTCAGTTGTGCATTTCTGAAATTATATTTTAATTCTGTGCCATATCCATCAAGTAATTCTGTAGTAAACTGCAGGTAAACCTCTATTGAGGGCTATTTCCAATGAATCTCACTAACCCAAATATTTATCCAGCAAGATCCTCTTGAATCTAATGTAGAAAAGTCTCTGTTTTTCTGTCCCTAGGAGACAAGTCAGAAAATGCATTTGAGGCAAACAAAATTATTTGATCATGATCATTAAATGATTGGTTGAATAGACATATTTGACCATTTGTTCTTCATTTCTGTTTTACTATCTCCATAGACATAAAACAAAAGTTGTCAATATAGTCATCTAACCTTCCTTGTTAAATTGACAAAAATAGTGATTCTGAGTTTTCAGTTGGGTCCACACTTGAATTTTGCCAAAGTGGCAAATTTACTTCATAATTAAAGTGCTTTAAAATCCTCTTACCTTTATGATTACAAAGTAGGTTCTACATTCCCTATAGAAATGGATGCTAATTAGGAGAACTTTTAACCTCCCAATTACACAGAATCAAAGTTTACAGGCTTGCTGGGGAAACATGTCCACGTGAGAAGACACTGATTTACATAAACTCTCTGTCAAGCATTTTTAATCCTTTATTCATTATTTGCAGTACTCTGCTAAATCAGAGCTTAGAATTTTCACTTTACTTTCCAGGGGAAAAAGCAGACTTATTCTCTGCATTTCTCACTGAGAATAGTACTGATTTTTTCTCACTTGAGTCATAACATTCTTTGAGGATTAAAAAATTAATGAAATTCTGATTGCTAGTGTTTATACATGCCTACAAGAGAGCCTCATCACAAGTGTTTTTCACAGATTTAATGTTAATAATAAATGATCCAAAGGTAACAATCATGACTTCTTACACCCCAGCCGTGGTGCCTGGGAGAAGGAAGGGGGTCATCCTTGTGTTCTACCCATTCTTCATCTTTCCTTCTTTTCTTCTGTGCTGGAAAAACTGCTGTTGTTTCTCTTTAAGTCACCCCCTGCTCATTTTTTGTTATTTGCACTTACTTGTCTCTTTCTACCCTTCATCCAGACCTGCTGCTGTAACGCTTCTCAGGCAACATGAAATTGTGAAAAATGGATTCATGCTGTTTCACACCTTTCAGAACAGTTTTTAAACAACAGAAAAATCAAAACAAAAGCTCTTTTTCAAGTGAAAAAAAAGAGGAGTAAACTAATTACATTTCTTTCTTATCTTTTTATTGTTCATGCAGGTTCTTTCTTCTCTCTTAACTCCCTCTCTTGAATTTCTCCTTTCTATCTATAAAAACTTTTATTTAAAACTTAGGAAGACAAATTGCCCAAATGGTTGGGCTTGTTCATAGGAATGACTTTGCCAAAATAAACTATTTTTCAGCCTTTTCAGAATATAAATTATTCAAGCCACATTTCAAGGCCTGGACAAAATCCAGTAGGATGTTTATAAGAAGGTAGTCAGACAGTTCCTCTCTTCTAAGTAAACTCCAGTAAAAGAGAAAAAGAGAAATAAAAGACATTCAGAAAAAAGGTATCTCCAGCAGCACTTCTATCACCCTGCCTGAGATGACTTTCTTATGCCATCTTCTTCCCAGAGACTTATGGACAGAAAACCTTCCCTTGAAACAAACTCTTGAAGATGAAAATACTGAAAAATCCACTCTTACTCCACAACGATGTATTGGGTTAACTATGGTACAGTGATAAACTGTGGCAGACACCAGATCTTTGTCATTGCTAGTTGTAATAGTCCATTGCTATGTTGTAATATTTTCAAATTACTCTTAGGCTTTCCTTGTGCTACTGATGCATTTTATTACAAACTCTTCCTTTTTTAAGATTTATACTGCTGTTCTGGCCTGTATCGTGGTGAGTGACATGTGGTTCCAGGCACTAACCTGAGAGAGTCCATGGTCTATGAAAGAATTTATACACCAAGTCAAATATTCCAGTCGTAAATTCTGCCTCAGCATCCTTCAGGCACCACAACGACACCCAATTGTGTTCTCACCACAGCTGTCCTCTGATTTCTTTGTACTGTAACCTTTTGAACAGAGTAGAGAGATGTGACAAGCCACAGTTTCTTACAAGCAAATAGCTGATCCTGTTGGGTGGAATGAACCTCTGCACCCTGCTGTCCTTTTGGGGGGTTTTTCTACTCCAGAATTAAAGCCTCTTATAAATGGCACAAGCTTGGCATCAAGGAAAAAAAAAATCTAGAAAATTGGCTTTCCTGCTGCTTCCCTGTAGTGCTGAATGATTAGCTTTTCCTGTGGTGGTGAAAATAACGTGGAAACTAGCTAAACCTCCTCAGGGAAATCCCTGAGCTCTTGAAAGAATCAAAGGAACCCTCCACCATCAAGAAAGAAAGTCATGAGCTCTGCAAAGTCTTTCCAAAGGTAAAAGGAAGGCACCCCAGTGCTCACCAGAGAAAGGCTATTGCTGTGAGGGTCCTCACAGTGGCTTTGACCAACCTCACTGCAGTCAGGAGCAAACCACACTGAAACCTTCTACTGTGGCTGAAAAAGAAAGGGCTGAGGAACGAGTAACCAGGATCTGCCCTAGCAAAGAGCACAGACATTAGACAGGGACCCTGTCCCATCTATCAGAATCTGAGAGATGAAGCACTTTGCCTCTGAGGACCCTTAGCAGGGAGAGCCCCTCCACTCACAAGCATTTGAAGCTTTCTGCAGGCATGTGAAAGATGGCACAGATAAAACTAAGCAAGGTGCAAAAGAGCATGCTGTGTAAACAGCAATTGTATCCTGGTCCTTTGAGAAGGCTTAGCAAAAGTCCATCTCATTCCTTTCACCTCTGTCTTACTGATGTCTATGAGGCAATGGCCCATGGGTTATTTTGTGTTTTCCTTTCACTCAAAGTTTTAATCAATTGTAGCAACTACCCACATCCCTCCAAAGAGCTGACTGGGGCTCTAAGGATCCTCTTCCCTGCTCCAGCATGAAAGCACCATTTTCAAAATACTTCTGTGATTTTAATTCAAAGTTTATCTAGCTCTTGTCCAGTGATCTGCATCCTCCTCAATACCTCTCAGATCACAGAGGAGGTCTGAAACCACAAATCTTTGCCACAGAATAAAAAACCTTCTCTCAGTCCTTCCGGGCATCTGTCATGTGTCAGAAATATAACAATGACTAGAGAGATTATGAGTACAGAGCCTAACCTACAAAACCTCTTTACAGGAGTTCTCTTCCCTTTCAATCATGTGAGGAAGTGCCACAGTGCTTGTAAAGCAAATATTCAATTTGCATTGCCATCCACAATTCCAGTAATTAACTCACTGGCTAATTTGTTGTAAGCTGCAACTAATGGATTCAAGATGAAGCATGTTCTTGTTTTATAATGAGCTAGTCTTTGGTATACTTCCTTTTTGCACAGAATCTGAATAATTTTACACAAATGCCCACGTTTATAAATTCCTTAAAGGGCAAAAATGAAATGTTGCATGCAGAGATATCCCACCTTTCATAAGATCTGGCATGTTTCTACTGCAGCCCAGTTTTCAAGTTATACCTATTATTGAATGTTATAGATCCTCTTTTCCTCTTCCAGTAGAAAATTCTGAATGGCTTTGAAACAGGGAAAGGAACGAAAGGCAATTCAGTTGCCATGAACAACCCAGAATTTGCCTCCTCTTATTAAACAGCAAAAGTGGGTAGCAATATGAATTTTAAAGGTCAGTAATACTCACAGTCAGGAAGGGGCAAGACCTTCTCAACTTACAGGAAGAGGCTCTTGATCCCACTTTTCACAGTATGACATTTACTGGAGCATTTATTTCCTCCTCTTTCCTATACACCCCTAAGATAATTTTACAAACAGCCACACAATTTGAGCAACCTCCCTTCTGTCCAAGGTCAGAAGGAATCCAAGGGACAGCTGAGTGGGTTCAACCAGGATTATTCCCAACACTGTATGGATCCAATGGTTCAGATGTGCTGAGAAAACACAAGGAACAATTACTTTTGTGCCAGAGTCTCACATCCCATTGCAAGAGCCGGCCATGAGATGTTTTCTCTTTAAATGCCACGTGTGCCTTACGAATTAATTAACAGAGGAATTTGCTTGCACTTCAGTTGTTCTCTTCTTTACGTAAGTGACCTTAGAGGGTTGCATAACCCAGCACAACACCGTGATTCACTGCACTGCTCTACCATATTTAGTCTTATTAGCAGCTATTTGAGAAACGCTGCTGCTCACTCTGGAGAGACATCATTTATAGTGCTATATAAAGGTCTCTATATTTTTCCCTCATGAAAAGGATTACTGCAGCATTCTTATCTGTAATGCAATCCAGAATAGGAAAGACTCATTGATTTTTGAGGAGGCGTTTTCAATATGGTGACCTGTTCCATACTTTCATTTGAAGTGTAATTATAGAACAAAAGACTAGGATGGGAAGTGCATGTTGTAGAGGAAAAAATCAAATGCACATTTTTTCTTGACATTTACTGAGAAAGAATCTTTGCCTGTTTTCTAAATGTTAATGAACAGCACACACAAGAACCAGGGCATTTCTTCACAGAGTTAAATACCTACCACACTTACACCAATTTCAGTGACAGTATTCTGAAAAATAGGGTGAGGGTTGAATTTTTGCTCCTAATGTTAGCTCTTTTACTGGAGAGGAACAATCAGAAGACAAATCTGCACTGCATGAGCATTTTAACATCAAAGTCAAGGAATAAATCCCTTGTCACTTTGTCCTCCTGCACTGTGACTGTCATTTTCTGGATTTTGACAGAGCTAGTCCTAGTCTTGTTGGTGCAAGTTGAAGAGGAAAAGGAAGCTTGGTGCTAGTGTTAGTCTATTTTCCAGAAACCCCATAATTTTTGCAGCTTTAACCTGTGCATTTTATATTTCCTTCTGCCTCCCAAAACTTTAGACAATTAATCAGATTTGACACTCTGCCAATTTTAACGAGAAATTATTTTTCTTGGAAAAAATAAACCTTTGATTCTGGTTAATCTTGGTTTTTTTATGTACGGGGAATGTCCATTTCCTGCCCCATCAGAGCAAACCTCAACCAGGCACTACAGACTTTATCAGAAGCAATGTAATTTTCAAGCTGTGAGACATTAGGAAAATCCTGACAAGTGAAAAGCAAATTTTAATATAGGGCACTTTCTACCAAAAGTAATACTCAAGGGCATTTCCAGGGAGAATACAGCATCTTTGGATATTTAGATCTTTATAACATTTTTCTTTTTTCATAGAGAAAATGAAAAAAGGAGGTGCCTATATGTATCTATATAGGATTCTTTTAAAATAAGTATTTTTTTTCTTTATGATCAAGTTATGCCTTTTCTTCTGCTTCATATGATGTACATAAAACCTAAAAAGCCACCGGAGTTGCTTGGTAGTTTTATGAAACTTTTAAAATGCAGTATTTATACTTCACAGTTATTAATTTTTTTGTATTATTTCCAGTGTCACTGTCGCTTTTCTGAGATTTATGGAAGAAAGAGAAAGAAGCTAAGAGAAAGGGGATTTTTTTTAATATGGGGTTGGGTATAAAAGAGGTGGATCAATTCCTAGCTAGCTATTTAAACTTTGGATTCACATGCAGTAAAGGCTTCAACAGTATTGTCAATACCATGAAGACCAATAATGCCACTGTGTCAAATGCTGGAGTACACACATACAAAACTATCTTGCTTTTTTTAGCCCCTCCATCTTCAGGAGGAATATGCTTCTCAAAACCACATATTCTCAAATCAGCAGGGCAACAGGGTTGTCACTGTCCTGATCACAGCTTTGCAGCCACCTCCACTGCAGCTATCATTCAGGAGATGTTGCCACATTTTTCCACCCATCAGACAACCACCAGATCTCATCTTCAGAGTGTCAGGAGCTTCCTGCAGTCAGAAGATTACAGTGTGATAGCAGGTCCAGATGAGTCAGCCCAGGGGCTGTGGAGATGACAGATAGGATGGAACAGTGCTCAATCACGACCTTTCAGATCAGAGCCCTGTGAAGCAACTTGCATTTCTTGTAACAGCTGCCATCTGTGAACATGTTGACTCTGTTCTGAGTCCAAAACCCCCCTCCATCACAGTTTTCTTGTGCTCTTTGTCTGAAGTGGAGACAGGAGCACCAGGGAATCAAGCAGACAGGACTGGACATAAGGAAGTATTTTATTACTCAGAAGGTATCACAGAGCTGGAACAGATCCCTGAAGCGGTTGTACAAACTCCACCCCCAAAGGATTTTGGAATTTGTCTTAATGAAGCCAGAAGTGCTAATTCTGGATTGGTGTCTGTATTTTTTTGAGTGGAAGGCAGGGCTTTATGACCTCCTGAGGTAATTTTCCATTTTTAAGCTTTTGTTGAATGCACCTCAGGTGTCCTGTAGGTAACCACATCTTTTCACACTAATTTATAATGGAATTGAAGCTACTCCAAGCACATGTTGCCCATCCAAACCTCACAACACTGGGCTAATGCTTTCAGGTAAAGAACAGGTAACACAGTTCTGATGACCGCAGTGGTTTCAGTGATGAACTTTTCTTTGCCCAGTGCTGCGACTGCTTTACTTCACCAGGATTTACAACTTGTTGCAGGTCTGCTGGTTTAGTAAAAACTTCTGTTGAATTTCACTGTTAATTCAGTCCTCCATCCCAATATCCCTTAGACCAAACAGGGCAGTCTATAAAGACAATGGAAAGTAAAATGACTGTGGGGTAATAAAGGTAGCTACAATAGCCAAGTTGTAAACATGCACATTGCAGCAAGCTGAAAGAGTAGTTCATGTCTTTTTGTCCATTGAAAAAGATGGAGCCCTGCAGAAACCTGCTGTGACCCCAGTGATTATGTATTTTTTGTGGACTGTTAACATACATAAATTTACAGTTAACATGAAGGAGAGGAGTGTGTAGGCACTCTGGAGGACAGGTTCAAAATTAAAATTAATCTGGATAAACTGAAAAAAAAACCAAAAAACCCCAACCCAAAGTGTGAAATCTGAAGGGCAGAATTCTGCAAAGAGAAGAGAAAATTGGTCCACTAAGGAGACACTGAATGAATGAGTCTAAAATGGGAAATGATGTAGCAGGGAGAAGTACTACAGAGCATAATGGATAAGTAAGAAAATAAGAGTCAACTATGTGAACCTGCAGGGTAGAAAAGACAGCTCTATATCTCTATTAGCAGGGGAGTTACACATAAGACACAGGAAGTAATTATTCTGCTCTATTTGTAGCAGAGTAAGCCACAGCTGGAACAGTGGGTCCAGTTGTGATCCTTGTAAACTGAAAAATGTAGAATTATTGGAGCCTACAAGAGAGATAAGAAACTTAGAAAATATGATTTAGGAAGAAAGAATTGGTTACGAATTTTTGGTTATGCAAAGGATTGCTGTAGGGATTGTGATGATTCACTTTACTGTTTGCAATGTCTCCACCAAAGAGCTACAGAAAAAATTTAAGATCTGATTCCTTCTCAAAACAGATGGATGCACTGCATGACACATTTGATGTCCTCCTCTACTCTTCCAGGACATGATGAGTTGGATACAACTGCTTTGTGTTCTAAGGAGTTATCTTGCTAATCCTCTTGGAAATCCCTTAGCCAGTTTTGTGGATAATTGTGTGAGAGCAGTGTGAATGAAGCAATTAAAACTGAGGACTAGAGGGCAAAGAAATACTGCCAGAAACTCCTGCTCAGATCAATTCTACTGGCTATATTTAAATCCCACTTCATCTGACACCTTGCACCAATATCCTGCGTCATCCAAAGGACACATCTGTATTTCTGGGAATTGCTTAATTCAGGCTCTCCAACTCCCCTCTCCTCACACAAGCAGCACATCCTGCCATGTACACTCTGATACTCCCCCTACAGAATCCTTTTGCAGAACCCAAAGTGGCCTCAGGAAAGTGGCATGTTGTAGGCAAAAGGTTTCCACCTTTTTGAATAAGACTTTATTGCTGGGTCGCCATGGGAACATGGCCTCCTTCAATTCCAAGTCTGTATAAATGTATGTCTCGTTGTTCTACTTCACGAGCAATGAGTTATGATTTGAGAGGCAGCACAGAGGGTGAGAAACCTCAGGAAAAAGCTCTTTACAGAAAAGATGTAATCTCAATACTTGCACAAACCTCATTGCTGTGTTTTTTCAGCAACTCAGAGATTTTATTATGTTTTATTATTTCAGTACTTGTCTTAAAATTCCCCCACCCCATGAGGAAGAGAAGCATTATATCTTTATGCAGATTGGGATGTGGGCTGGAAAACCAAGCAATGTCCATGACTGAGATAATGATAACAAGTCTTTCCACCTGCAGTGCTCTGCCAGCGTGTCCTATCCTTCCAGAGCCTACTGGTGATGTACATCACTTCCACTGCACTGTGTAATTCTGATCCCATGTTAAATTTATTTCATGACATATTCTGTACAGTCTGCAAAACCAAAAACTGGTCTGTGAGAAAGCTAAGTGAGAAACTGGTCTGTCTAATGGCTGCCCCACTGAAAAATAGAGAATAACATCATATATTGGCTGCTCCAGGTGTTGGAATCCTACACCCCTTTATATCCATCCCTGTGATATAATTCTGACTTGTTGTTACCCTAAATGGAGCCCTTTTCCTCTGAGTATTCCCTCTGCATGAACTATTCTATGAGATTTCCTGAGTAAGTTGGACCTTCCCTGGGGAAACCAGACTGACTCCAAGCATTGTGATGTGGATAATTTTTAAAGTGTGACTTTGTTGATGATTTTGAGGTTGTGCTCCTGGGAACATTTTGGTGAGTGTTGTACTGGTAATATGTATGCAATATAGCTAGTAAATAATGACTGTAGTTGCTGCTTACAAGCTGCAGTTTCATAGTAGCCTGCAATGTTTAAATATATACTAGCTGTTACCATTAATTACTGTTAGTATTGGTAGATATATGCATATACACATACTTACTCTTATGGCACAACCTTCGAATAACTTCATATATACATTTGCCTTATTAGGAGTAAGTATACTTGCTATAATAATAGTGATAATAATAGTAGTAATTTACAGCAATCTGTGATAAAGATATTTAGAAAATGAATCTTACATTTCCTTTTATGTTATGAAATCATAACAGTGCCACAAACTCAAAGCCAGTGCCACAGTAACCTTTTAAGTCACGACTGTTGCCGAAAAGCAGGTCTACAGAAATTAGGATCAATACCAACAGACTTATAGTTTTAACCTTTCTTTACTTTCTAACACACATCAAAAAACTATGAATGACAACCCTGGAAAAAGTAAAGCACCAAAAGAATACAGAGTACAGCCTGGTTACTGTCCCTACCAGTGGCTGTAGCTCTCCTGATGAGCGTGACCATTTGATGCAGTGTAGACATTACAGAACTGGTTCCCAAGGTGGGATTTGAGGGGAAAATAGTAGAAGAAATGTAAGTTGAGGGGTGGAGAGATTTTTTCTGAAAAGTCTAGCAGTTCTGGTAAAAAGCAGCTAAATACTGTAGTTTCAAAACAGGCAGCAGCAGAGGAGAGGAAGCTGAGGCAAACATGAGAGGTGGGAGAAAGCGGAAAATAAATAGCAGCCAATCAAAGGCACATGAGTGGGGAGGAAAAGGACCTTCAGACTAAAGTACCAAATAGTAGGGTGGGCTGTTGTGATCATAGGCAGGAGGATCATTGCTGGTAGGGGGACTGGGAAAATGCTGTCCTTCAGCCCTCCTCTTGTTCCCATACTAATCCTAGCCTGGGAACACAGCAAAAAAGTCTGAACCTCTAGGCCAGTGACTCATTTTACTGCACACAGCAATGCTGGTCATTTACTGGAAAAACCTGTCCTCCTGAATCTCCACATCCATCTGGAGTGGAGATTTGCATCAATATTACAGAACATGACACACAAAAACCTTGTACATCTCTAGAGCTGATGTCAAATCAGCTGATTTCATCACTGTTAGATACACACAGAAACTAGCTGTTCATCAATAGGGAGCAGCTTTTCTTCCTGGACACTTTGGCTTCTTTCTCTGTCTGTAGTGACATATTTGCACATGCTGGAGCTCATCGTACTGCTTGTGGGTTTTGATGTAGTTTGGCAAACAGATAATTGCAACTCAGCATTTGTGCCCATTTGTTCAGAATCACTGTCTCACCAACAATGCAGAGTAAGGGCTTGCAAAAATTAAGGAAGTTGGTAAAACAGGCTTTTATTTCCAAATTCCTCTGTCTGGATGAGAGGAGTCTAAGTGCACCCACTCCACTCATTCATGTATTCTGGTTCCAACAGCATTTATAGCCCTGTCTGCTAGGACATATCCAAGGCTTTTCTCCTTTTCAGTGGCTAGTCCGGGTGTACCACCAAGGTGAACCAGAGATTCCACAACCCTTGACATGCAGAAGCCATCAGAAAGGTAGTGATAAACTTTTCAGTCACACAAATCTCCTTTCATTGATCAATAAGAGCTCATTTTAATTCCCACTGATCTGATGCATAACCTAAGCACTTCCTGCAGCCCAGGCTAGTCCAGACAGAATGATATTTCCCCATGCTTTAAATGAGTTCGCCTGGTAGAGCTCATAATAAGGAAAAATACACTGAGCTGCATTCACTGACAGCCTTCAGCTGCTCTTTCTTCAAATTATTTCATCAAAACTAATGAAAAGTTGATCTGATTTCCCCTAGCTTCACCTCACTTCATTTCATCTCTGAATAGCACTAAATCATCAGCAGAAATTTGTTTAAATATTAATGTTTCTGGAGGGGACAACAGTTTTGCAGTGTTGTCACATTGCATTTGTGGGGGTAGGCATGAATGATGTGTGTGTGCCTGTGACAGGACCGAATTCCTGGCTCTTCCTCCAAGCCTATGAGGTCCTGTCCCCTCATCCTCACTCACCCAATACAGGACTTCAGAATGTTAATCCAAGAAAAAAGCTTCAGAGCTCCTTCTGTCCACAGTCATTTCTCCCTATACACTCAGTGCTGGAGCCCAAAGCAAGACAAAAAACCCCAAAGATTTGAGCATAACAATATAACACCATCAACTTCTCTCCAGTCTTTTTCTGTCAGAGTTTCCATTTCTGCAGGGCTTGGGGAAAAAAAAAAGAAAAAAGAAAAAAAGAAAAAAAGAAAAAAAGAAAAAAAGAAAAAAGAAAAAAGAAAAAAGAAAAAAGAAAAAAAGAAAAAAGAAAAAAGAAAAAAGAAAAAAGAAAAAAGAAAAAAGAAAAAAGAAAAAAAATAAAGAAAAAAAGAGAAAAAAGAAAAGCTTAATATGTCTCTTGGGCTTAGGTTTGTGAGTAGGCAGTTATGTTTGGTATTGTCAATACAGCTGTGGTTGTCAGAGCAGTCAAAAAATTGTTGTTTCTAAAAGGCAAGAACCAATGTTCCAAGATAAGCCTTATGATATAAAATCGTCTGATTAAATTTTTCTCTATGCATAGGGGAAGCTGATGGTGGGCACTAGCAGAAAATTGTTTCAAGGATGCCATATCAAAATGCTAGCAGCACATATATTTGCAAAAACCACAAGTGCATAACTTGATTTTGTGGACAAATTATGTAACTGTCTGCATTCTTGCTCAAACAGAGATTTTAATCATATACCTAAGCTCTGCTTTAAATTATTTGCATATGTATTTGTCTTTAGACGCAGCCATAGCCCTGTGATAGGGAATATAAATGATGTTTTTAATTTTTATGGATTCCAGTTTCATTCAAATTGGACTTAGCTGCCTGCTCACATCTCAACAGATATAAATTTTGCTGGCAGGAATAAATGCAGCTTAAAATTGTGTGATGTAAATTTGGCTTCTGCTTCTTTTTGCTCCTTGATTTTTAAAAAACAACAGCAACTCACAGGGTGATCATTAGACATATATCTACATCAGTTATTAGCTTCAGCTTTGAAGTTATCTACAAGGACTCTCAGGTACATAACAAACCTTTTACCCACATTACAGCTATCTACACAATATTACTCATCAAAGTGGAGCTGTAATACAGCTTTATCGAGGACACCTTTTCCCTCTTTCTGGACAGGAGAGGAACTAGGGGAGGCGTGGAAAGGTGGGTGATTGATGCTTGCAGTCTCCTTGTGCTAAATACTATCACATAGTTCAGCAGACCTGCCAGAGGACATCAGGGGAGACAAGGATGGCCCACGCCCTGTCCCCCAGTGCAGGGGTTATGTGAGACTGCTCTGCACAGGTGAGGAAAACCATGAACCCCCCTAGAGATCTCTGAGCCTGATCCCATTCTAGCCCTAGGAAGTAGGAGAGGGTCTCCATCCCTAGACAGAATAGGATTGCTGGTCACGGGGGGACATCTTATCTGACTTTGAGCTTGAAAGAGACAGAAGCTTTTGTCCATGTAAGAACTTTTCCTTTCAGCCTTTGCAAAGGGTGAATGCCCAATAATAGAAGAAAATAAATGAAGTCATAGGAGTAGGGGAAAGATCCAGTCCTTAATGTGATTCTTGTTTTTCCTTCCCTGGAAAGCTCAGGCAGGTCCTACAGCTGGGACATGAGTCATGTACTGCACTTCCCTTTACACTGTCATGTCTTTTCTAAGGATGTTTTGTATCACTACTGTTCAGTAGTGGAGCTTTAATCTCTTCATTAAACCCAAGCCTGTGTGTTTCTGGTTCATAAGCAAGATTTCTAGAAGCTGAAGAACTGACGTTCATTAAGACAACTAGTCTCCAAAATAAGGTTGTGAAAACGGGTTTACCACGCAGGGGTATTAGTCCAAGGAACAATTTACATTTATTAACTATTGTTGAATCCCTCTGAGAAAAATGAGATTATCACTTCATACAGATTAATCAATTACTTTGCTTCAACCTACACACCTCAGATTTGATTACTTTCTCATATACTTTACATCAGTGATTATCTGAAGGAGGAAAGTACCAAAGATAAAGAGGAAGAAGTGGATGTTGCTGTGTGCAATGAAATTTTATGCTGAATATCATGATATTATTATCATGAAACTGACAGATCAGTATTACATTGCCTTCCTTTCTTATACAAACAGAAACTTAAACATAAATCCACTTAAAATTTGGTACAAAAGGTGACCACTAGGAAAGGAAAGCAGCAAAAAAGAAAGCAAAACTTCTACATGGTTTTCTAAATGTTGCTAAATCTCTAAATGATATTTGTCTGATTCATGGTCAGTCAATATCACAGCAGATGGTGCCTGACAATTTCAATCCTGTTATGAACAGTATCGCCAAAAACATCCAGTCTTCTGTATTGTACAAAATCTAGCACACAGGGATAGTTGCTCCCAAACCCTTACTTATCATCTCACTTTTGTCACACATATTATTTTTGAGACCACAGGGCAGAAATTAACAACACAAGTTTGTGGTCTTTCTGCACTATGGAACAAAGTAATTTTATTGAGTGTTTGCCCACAGTAAAGGACCATAATGATTCTGAAAGCAACACCATAAATAACAGAGAGATGGTAAAATAGTGTCGAGAGGCTTTCATTTTAGCCAAAAGTAGATCAATGAATGTACTTAGAACTTTAATATTGATCAAAAGACGAGACATCAGATTTCACTGGTTTTTAACAGGTCAGAAGAGTAGAATGTTCAAATTATTAGCTAGATAAAAGAGGTACACTTGGTAACACTGCAAACCACAGGAAAAGAGATACTGATCTTCACGTTAGCAAGCAGCTCACATCTCCAAGGAATGCTGTCTGCTCATGTAGCTGAGGAAGACTCAGGCATATTCCCAGTTAGCTTATTGCTAACAAGAGGTTAAAGAGATCCTGCTAACATTGTACTTAAAACTGGAAGTAGATAATTAGCAGCTGATAATTTTAGAGATTCCTGAGCAGTGCCTGGAAGTTCTCTAGGAGGGAAGCTCAGCTTACAGGTCATCCTGTCAATCATTTTTACCCTAAAATGAAGGACCAAACCGACTAAATAACCACGTGGAATAGGCATAATGGCACTGATTTCATAAACTGCAGTATCCCAGAAAGAAGCTACTAAACATATCTATGGAATTCTATGAGATGTACACTCTTAATAGTGAAAATCCTTTCATACACACTTGATCAGGAAAGGACATTCAAAGGCAAATGAAGACTCCTTAAGACAAGCCTCTTCGCTGTTGGAAATCTAGTGTTATCAATATACTCTAGAGCAAACAAAATGAGAAATTATTAAACCTTCAATTAAGCACTGTCAGATATATTATAATTACATGAAAGCAATACCCTGCAAGATGAATTGTTAAACAGATAAGAGAAACAGAGGATATGATGCCTTGGGAATAAAGAAAAATTATTTAATATAGAGTATTATGAAATTACAGATGTTTCAGTCAAGAGTAATATGCCATGTATGAGATGGTTAGATTCAGTCTCTGTCACTTCTAAGTGCTGTTTTTACTTTCATGTTCCATACCTGAGGTTGCAAGGTAATGCCAGCAGACCAGAGAGGGCCCTTGAAATGACTACAGAGCACTTTGCAAGAGGGTTGGTTGCCCCCATAAGACAGGATGACACATCTCATTCTAGCTAGACTCTTTTTGCTTTTTAAAGCTGCCTTAACTTATCTCTGCAGTTTGCAGGAAACTGTCAAAATTCAGCAGACAGAAAGCCCTCAGGCTAAAGAAATACTTCCTCCCATCAAATTCCATTTAACTTTGTTTGAGTTATAAACTGTTAAAAACCACAAGATCCCCATTAAAGCTTGAAAACCTTGAGAAAAAATTATTTCCACAAAGTGACAAAATAAGTTGAAAAAGAGGGAGGGAAGAGGATTTATTGGTTTATTGCACTGCAGGAGTACCAGTGGGTTCTGGGAGGCACCAGACCACAGGAGCCTGCACCAGGTCTGGTTGCCCTGGTTATACTTTCCTTACAGTCTCCTCTGGCAAACAGCTGGCACAGCAGCTGGAGCACTGCATCACTGTGCCAGCAAGGCTAAGTCCTCAAGCAAAACTGCTCCTGAGGAGGTTAAGGTTAAGGTCACAAAGATTTCTTTCAAGTTTTTTCTTAAAAAAAAAGAAAAAAAAAAAAAAAAAAAAAAAAAAAAGTTGTTTAAATTTATAACCACCTGAATAATCTTGGTTCTCTAATTAATTCTCCACATCCATCATTATATAGTCTACTTTTATTCCTCTGTGCTATTTTTTCCCTTGTTGTGATCCGATTCATCCCACGTAGTGTAATGATATTCCATGCAGAGGGAAGGAATAGTGATAGCACATGCAGTCGTGATGTGACTTTTCCTTCACTTATTGCCCTTGTAATGCAGTGCTTTTTCCCCCACGACAACATACAAGAAATATTGGTGAACTGTTTTGCATTTGATGAATTTTCGTTTATAATTTTTGACCATTTTTCCCTAACTTCCTGTTTTTGATGTGTCACAGAGTTGTTTTGTTTAATTTAGTTTTGTCTATACACTTCCTTATAGTCAGAAAAACTATTGTCATTTAATCACTGCACCTAGCACCATAAAAATATTATTATTATATTTTTCTCGCTAGTAACACATTTTAAAATGTTGTGGCTATCTTAAGTGATAAGCTAACAGAACTTTTATTGTAAGGTTACTTCCTCTTTGAGATTTTACTGATGGAAATACTTGCCTGACAAAGATAGTTCCTTTAAAAAAAAATGAAAATTCATTTTTCTGCCTTATAATTCCATGCCTTTGTTTCTATGTCTTTTTTAAGCACCTTCACCAGGTTCACTGCTTATAATACTCAAAACTTGGCAGGCAGTAAAGCTTTTAGGTAATCAGCATATACACAAGTTAAAGCTTTAATTTAAGTTTAAAGCTTTTAATTTATCTCCTCAAATATTTTCTCCCAAGTACCAGGCATTTTGACAGTGATGTTGCAGGGGTTCAGACACCGCTAAGTTCTAATGAACAATTAATCTGAGCTGCATTATTTAGCTTCAGAGCATATAAAAATCAGAATTCAACTATAACTGAGTACAACTGCAACCTGCTAAAACTGTTAAAAAAGTAAAGGCAGATAGAAGATTATTACAGGCAAATTTAAGATAGCTAGTGAGTGCTTATTTTATGAGATTTTTTAGCCCTTTCCTTTCTTCTATCAGTGAAAGGAAGATGAATCAATCATGAAACCTGACCAGAACAACAAAGAGTCATGTAGCTCTTTGATAAGTAGTGGTTTCAGAATATAATTCAGCATCATAAAATGTAGCTTTTAAATGGAAATTTTAGAAAGGTTGTGGAATCCCCCTCACTAGAAATATTCAAGAGCCATTTGTATGCAAGCCTGCATAACATCCTTTAGGATGAGCAGGGAGTTTGGAGCAGATGACCCTCTGTGGTCTCTTCCCAGCTGACCCATTCTATGAGCACAACCACAGGACCTCCAAAAAGGAAATCTCTGTTGTTCTAAGATGGCTCTGAAATGCACACTTGGAATTAAGAAATCACAGACAAGGCTTCATGTTTGAACCTTTAGAGAACCTTGAGACCGTTGTATGTCACTTGTATCAAAACATCCCTTCATTTACAGCTTAGGCTGATTGCACACAAGTGAGAAACTCCTAAAAAGACAGATGAAGAGCAGCTGCTGCCCTAGATGGATTTCAGACATTTTACTGCAAAGGTTTAGTACACAGTGTGTGCACAGTAGAACTTGGAATCTGGGAATAAGCCTTTTTACTTGTAGAAGTGAAAGGTCCTTGGCAGATGTCTTACCAGAAACTATTTCTATCCAATTTCTATCTAATTTCTTCAGCTTATGAGGACAGAAGGACTCCAGGCCCATCAAGCTTGGTACACTGTCAGCTTGTCCTTGGTTGATGAGGAAGCCAGAGTCAGAAGAAGTGATGGGCTCCCTTCGCATTCAACCTCCAGGCAAAGCATTTTAGACACAACTGGGGTGGAAGATGACATGAAGAAGAAAAAAAATTGAGAATTGCTTCACAGTTTTGCCGTCAAATCAAGAAACCCATCAAAAAGTTAGGAACAGCTGAGGGAATTATTATTCCACGGGGACTTTGTACAACTGGAGTGGAACTGGCTGTCCCTGAAGATGGCTTTCGTTCCTCCAAACTGCACAGGTGTCTGAAGGGAGGGCTTGTGGGCAGGATCTCAAACAGCAGTTTAAATCTACAGAGAACACTTAAAACCAAAGGATGCAGCACTTCCTTATAAATTGTTAACAAAAATTATTCCACCTGCCAAACCAATGCAAAAAGCAAAGAACTGCAGCTGAATTTTTATCACACATGCAAGTTTTCATATTTGAAGAAGCCTTTATACACAATGTTCATCCAAAGCAGAGTTAACTACTGTCTGTAAAGCAAAAGGTGTTTATTATACCAACATACTGTGGACTGGAGTGACTGGTTATATCAAAGCAGGAATCTGCACATTGATTGCACATTGATTTAGAAGTAGTTGATGACACTGCTTTGTCATGTGGCTGATGACACAGCAGAGATGGTGATAACAGCATTTTTTCAATTAATCAAGATATAGTCCTTAAGCTGAATCAGAGGAACAAGCATTCCTGGAATTAGTATAGAATTGACTTTGCATGGTTCAGTAGAGAAAGCAATAGCTCCCATAAGACTTTAATGTACTTTACAGAGACACATTTTCCTAATTGCTTGTAGGCATGTAAATGATCATAATAAATTCCTAACATGAGACAGAAGAAAATTTCTGAAACATTTAGCCAAAGAAAAGAAAACAGCCACCACAGATCTCTACCATATATTGCATACAATTATTTTTAGCAGGTCCCTCTAATATGACAACAAAATGAATAATATTATTCCAAGTTTTCCATAAAATGTTTTATCTTCGTAAGACAACAACTTCAGGTATCCTTCACAAAATATTAACTTGCCATTCAATTGTGAAAGATTTTGAAGCCAACGTAGAAAATGGCAAACCTTTTCCTATGGCCACTGATGATGGATATATAAAAATGTTTATGATAAATTGTTTCTTACTGCATGATCACAGAACTACATGATGTTCAAGACACCAATAGAACTGCAAGAAATGCTTGTAAATGCGAAGTGTGTGCTGCAGTCAACTAGCCACAATTTGGTCATGCATCATCTGTGACAACATTATGACTCTACTGCTAATGATGACTTTGGGATACACCTTTCTGCCCACAGATAAATGGAGAAGGATAACAAATGGCTTCTTGCAAATTGCCTTCATCTATACAACACAGCAAAGCATTCAAAAGATAAATCAACAGATAAAACTGTGGACTGTACAGAAATGATTTTGACTATTTTTTTCTGGAATTCCAAGTTTCAAAACTACTGAAGATCCTAAATATGTTCAGTTTGAAGCAGTGATGTAGATTAGCCTGCATTCTGGATCTTTCCATGTTTTGTGACTGACAAAGTATTAAAATGATTTTCTGTTAAGAGGAGTTCCTACAGAATGGTGGGGATTTCTGCCTTGAAACTTCTAAGTTATTTTAAAATAAATACATTTTAAGAAGAAGCAGATGTATTTTTGGTGGGTTTTATTTCTCTCAAAAACTGAATACTTCTTACAACCCTTCCAAAATTAGAACACTCCATATGTGATGAAGTTTATTAACTCATTGAAAAGTAAAATACAATAGAGAAAACATTAGGTTAGTTGGTCAAGAATCCCATTTCTATTTAAAAGCATGACACGACAAAGCAGGTAAAAGTGGAAGTGAAACCTTGTTTAGAGACATAAAATACATATAAATTTCTCTTTGAATTGAGGAACAACAGTCTATCATCTTAATCTATTCACTTTCTTTAAAATACACAATTACTTTTCAAGGAAGACATAAAGATTCCTGAAAGGTTGAAACCTGACAAAAAGCTAGATCATAAAAATATATATGTGTTAAAAAAATTCCTGTACTGAATAATTCAGTAAGAGATTTATACATGTTTCAGGAATTTTACGTTAAAAAATAGGTACTATTCAACCTTAAAATCTTGTTGCTTCGGTTTATTAAACCATACGGGTTCTACTTCATGATGTCCAGCTTAAGCTACACCCAGACTAGTTCTTCCAATTTTGAGGGGATTGTTTCAGTAAGCTGGTTTCTTTCCAGTTCCTAGATATTCATTCCATAAAGCTGTCTGCTCTACTCTGTTCTTAATTTTTACCATAAGTAAATGTTTCACTAAGATATTTTCTCAATCAGAATCATTGTCGATAGAGTCAAAAACTTTTTAAAGAAATCCCTTTTATTTACTTCTCTCTGTAATGTATCCACGTTAGCTTTTCATTGCATATGGGGAAAAAGAGGAACTTCTGTGTTGACAGATTCCATGCAATGTACTGACAGTGAATGGAATGTGAAATATGTGGGCATAAGAGCAAACTAAATGAAAATGTCCCTTAGCATGTGTGTTTACTTTGCTAGCACGTAGTTTGAGAAAATGAGTATTTATTTTGAATAGCTGTGCAAAAAAATCATCTGTAGTTATCCTTTAGGAGAGACTTAATTTGATGGCAGACCCATGGTAACAGATTTTCCATCATGCCTTTTACACAGCAAAACAGCTCTGTTACTAAACCTCTTCTTACAGCCGGGCTTAACTTTGTCAGAACTCTGACAGGGAGCAAAATTATCCTCCTTGACAGAACAAGATCCCCAAGGAGAACTCGAGTGCCTGCATGGAGGGAAGTGATTGGAACT
Source organism: Phylloscopus collybita (assembly GCA_027886175.1). NCBI lineage: Eukaryota > Metazoa > Chordata > Aves > Passeriformes > Phylloscopidae > Phylloscopus > Phylloscopus collybita. The sequence goes on from JAJNNQ010000007.1 coordinate 18,260,702, forward strand.
CATATTTCAAAGTTCTCTAAGTAAGGAGTAAGGGAGGAGTGAGGGATTCTCTATTTGTAGTTGCATGCTTTTTTTTTCCTTCCTGTAGAAAAAAAAAAAGTGAAATACATCCCCAAAGCCTGACAGTAACTACATTTTGAACTTACTCAGGTTTACTGAGAGGCAGGTAGCAGATCTGTGACTTCACTTCAAGCTAAGGCCAAGTTCTGTTTAATGTTTTCCTGTGCAGCTGTGGTTTGGAAAAAAACAATACCTCCCAGAACTTGCAATGCAGGTTGTTGTTCCCTGTGTAAGTTCACTGAGATTAATTTGAACAGAATTAGTTGTTTCATCTAAAGGTTTCTAGCTAGTTGTACCACAAACTTATCCCATTATAACTTAGGAAGTGCTGCTCAGCTGAAGAACAATTAATAGATAGGATGAAGGATCACAGTCAGGGCAGTGATGGTGTAGGTTAAGAGCTTGAAGCAGGTGTGAGAAGCCCAGTTAGCATCTAACAACCAAAAAAAACCTATTCTTAGCCTCACACTCAAAAGAAAAATGAAGAGTACTTACGGTTAGAGAATGGTGTTACTTACCATTCTCTAACCAAGATGAAAGAAGAGAAAAAAACATAAAAGTTGGCAGAGGGAAAGCAGCTGCTGAGGTAAGCAGTCCCAGCCTCAAAGGAAAACCTGGAAAAGTATAAAAGTGGTCAGAAAAAAGCACCTGTGACACTGGACCAGAAAGCTGAATGCACACACAGCCTGTGTTTGGTACTCAATTACCCCTTGGCACTCCGTGTACCCCAAGTACCTGCTGCTCCCTGCACAACAGAGAAGTCAGGTGATATTAGAAAGGACTACTTATCACTGCTTAGTTTTGTGCAATTTTGTTCGTTCCCAATAAGTTTCTCCGTTAGATTTGTATTATCTCTACCTTCACTGCCAGCTGCTTGATTGCTTGCTGCCTGGGTTTATCCTTTCAACCAGCTGTGGCAGTGAAGCAGAGAAAAAAGTGTGAAGGACCAGAAGAGGAACAGCTTAAGTGAGAGCAGAGTTTCTTTCTAAAAGAAAAAGTTGTAGGTGAGAAAATAGTAACTGTAGGACAGTGTTCAGCCAGTGGAGTGTAGTTTTAAGTGCAAATTAAAGCTCAGAGGAAAGTGTAACTCTGAAAGTGGCGTTGATGCCAATTAAATAGAAATGCAGCCCGAAACTCTCTGCAGAAGAAACAATGGTTCCACAGCTCTGTCAGTAAAGTCTGTTTTCTTCACTAGAAGAAGCCTTTCCCATTAAAAAAGCCACACTGCCTTGTTCTCATCTCAAAATAACTCAATTTTTTTTTCCTTTGGTTATGACTGCTCAGTTCCCTGTCATGGCAGGAAACCAAATTAAACTGAGTTTCTGTTGTAATTTTCTGGAGTCAATTTGAGGTTCATGCAAGTTCATCAGGGAGAAATATATAGAGCTCCACAGGGTATTAGCATGGACTCTGTGTGTAATATCTCCTCTTCTCCACACCTATCCCAAAATAGTGCCAGAAACAAGACAAGAACACTACCTGCACTTACTGCTATTGAACTTATAACTTTGATTCCTAAAGTAATTTACAGATGATTGAAATGCTGCTAACAGCTCCAAAATCCAGCCTCCAAAATTATCACTGCCACTTCTGACTATATGTGTCCTAAATATAACTTGTTTTCTTCTATGAAAACTATGATTAGGAGACTCACTAAGCCCTATATTTTTAAAATTACTCCACAATTATTTCCCTCTGTTTGCTACTTTGCAGCTCTTACTGTTTCCTGTGGCACAAATCTCCATTCCCTGTCAAAGGACTTTGTTACAGCTTTGCTTTTTAATACCTTGACCAGTGTTTGTAACAGGATATACATCCAGGTAGAACCAGGGAGCAGCTTGTAAACAGACCACTTGTTGGTCCGTTTACCACTCTGTCACTGGCTCTGTTAACAAAGGAAGGACAATACAGAAAAAAAAATAAAAATTGGGAGGTTATAGGAGGTTAGAAACTGACTATGAGTCAAGAATATGCTGCTGCAAGAAACTTCAATCAAATTGTGTGATGTACAAACAGAGGCTCCATAAGTGGCAAAGGATGAAATATTTCTGTCCCACACAGCACTGTTGAGAACTTGTCTGGAGTACAAATTTGTAAAAATATCATGAAGATCACAGAAGAAAGTAACACTGTTCTGAGAGCTTTAGAAAACAGACTGATGAGAAATGGTTTGCAAGAATTTTGTTTCTTCTATCTAGAAGAGAGATACCTAAAGAAAAAGAGAAACAGAGGTCAAATGTTTTCTATACCTTCCAAAATAAACAGTTTTCATAAAGGACTGCAATCAGCAGTTTCATTTTGCACCAGGCATGGAATGGAAGGTTCTTTGCCACAAAAGATAAATAATCAAATATAAGAGAAAAACATCTTCTAAAGGTAGTGATATTGTGAAACACGGATATTAGGAATATATGCCACTTTCAAGGCATTGCCAAGAACAAGAACTTAATCTTCCCCAGAGAAGGAAGGTGGCTAAAAGGACTTCTTCAAGACCCTAACAGGATTAATATTTTCTTTAATTTGCGCACAACATAAATTCTACACACCCAACTTTCAGAGTATCCCACCAAGCTGCCCCCACAACCAATTGAAAAAGGTTACTGTCATCACCAGAAGCTCCTAAAGAGACTTCATTCATCAAATATCTCTTGGTATTAGCTGCCAAGTAGACTCTGAAAGTGGCGTTGATGCCAATTAAATAGAAATGCAGCTGTCCTAGTAGTGAAGTCCTCCCTTTCATGGTTCCTCCTCTTTTGCTGGTAATGTTTTGTGCTAGTCTAGTACATATTGTATATAATCATTTCTTTCTCCTCATTTCTGCTTTTAGAAATTTGCTGTCTTCATAGAACTCAAAGTACCTTTTGTTTTATTTTATACAGCATATAATATAAATATATTATCTCTATAAACCATATGTTAAGCTGATTTTTACAATGGAACAGCTGCCTTGGATTTGGTGGGATGGTTCAAAGAGCTCTCAAGAGCACTTACTCTAAAATCACTGGAGCAGGTTTGTTTTCCTCTGACAGAGCCTCCAGTGAATGTTCAGCAAGCACATACCTACTCATGATGTGATATGAACCAGGTGTTAAGAGGAAAACAGGATGGACATTTGAATGGGGAGGTGCTGTTTCAGTGACTGATACTGAAAAGAAATTATTTTTAAGGTGTTGATTGCTGCTTCAGTCCCAGCCTAGACTTTCACAAAATTGTGTCACATGCACAGAATTTTACTGCCTTAGACTCCTGACTGAAAAGATTAAATAAAAAAATAATGTTTAATGATTTATCCTGTAAAACTGTGGTACCCAAGCTCAGCTGAGATCTATAGTCATCAGCTTAAAACCCTTATCACCTATAGCGTTCACACACAAATTATATTCCCTTCAATCTCATAAATTCTAATTAGCTTTAACTCTGATGCCTTACAGTTTCTGATTAAGGAGATCATAGTATCTCACTTTGCTGCAGGATCCCTCAAGAAGCAAAGTAGAGCATTTGAATGATAGTCTGATATAATGTTAATAACCTACAAGCATTATGTTCAGACCTGATATCCTTAATTAAGAAAATTACAGTTGTCCCATTTGGAAGTTCCTAAGAAATAATAGAACAGATAAAAGTAAAATATTTACAAAATGAAAGCAGCCCTTTAGCAATGTAGTTCTGATGACTACCCTTAAGGAAAATATATATCTCAAATGTATTTTGTACTTGTGTAGTTCACCATAGAGAAATTCAGGAGCTGGCATCTGAATTACACTCTTACTGGTTTTAACTGGAAAGGTGCTGAAGGGTTTACTGCATTGCTGGTATGACGTTGTCTGCAACCAGGGAACCCACTTTTCCCTGAGTTACTGTTTGGTCTTCCTTTATCTAATGCTGCCTTTAAAGCCAGTTGCTTCTCATGTTTTACAGTCTGTGCCATTAAAGACAATGGATCAGTGCTTTCTTCCCTTCTGTCCTAGTCTTATCCTTTTTATCCCCAGCCTTTATGGCATGGCTCCCAATTTGCTTTATATTTCCTGGTGGCAAACCCTTGTGATTTTTTTCACCTATGCACTCTTACTCTGCTCCTCAGACAGGCTTTTTGAGTGCTACCCTGAAAATTCAATTTGAATTTCCCTGGGCTAAACTCAGTTTCACTTTGACTGTATATTCCCAAATATTTTTTGCAGCATTACAGCACTCTATCTTCTTAACTCAGAGACCTATCCTGTGTCATCAGTAATAACATCCATTTCCACTGACCTAACTTGAGACTGTAACTTAGACTGCTTGCCATGTCTGTCTGCACTGAGGCAAACCCCCCAGAATGATTCAGTGTTCTTGCAGACATGTAGGATGCTCTATACACAAATAATGATGTGCAGCATATTGAGCTGGTTTTTAAAGTATTCTTTCTGTAGGAAGTGTTGACCAAAAATTTAAGAACCAATATATTTTGCCTTATATAAAGCAAAACATATAACACGTGGATTATTTGCCATCACCTTCCTCACTTCTTTGTTTTTATTCACTTCTTCTTGCCTTCTTTCTGCTGGAAAATAATAGGGGAAAGAGTGAATAGGAAGCAGTGGAGTGAATGGGGTAATTTCTCGAATTTCACTCCTTCTAAAGAGTCTCCTTCTCTATTTTCTTGCTCTCCCTTCTGTCTGTTACAAGCACAGCTTTAAAATAGAAAGGAAGAAAGTAAAAGTCCTGACATTTTTCTTTTTAATCTTCCCTCTCCCTTACCACTAAAAAGGGAAATAAACCAATGAGATGCACATAAGCATGAAGGGATCTTCCATGTTTTCAAGACATGCTATTCCAAAATCTTCCCAAATTAAATCAGCTTATTCAGTTCTGATCATCGATATCTTTAAGGTGACAAGATACAGTGGTTTTCTTTTAAGCAAAGTGAGCAATTTGAGGTGTCATTTTATGCCTGAAGTTTGACTTTGATATTCATTAAAGATCTTCCCTTTCCAAAGGTGACAGAGAAACAGCAGCTGTGGACAATTTAGTTACAGCTGAATCTGCAGTAATGCCATCTTGCAGGAATCCCCCTGTCTTAAATATTCATGGAGATTTTACCCTCTACCTGTCTCTCTTCTCAAATTTAATTTGTCCTCAACGCTTTGCAGCATGACACATCTCTCCAAGGAGCTCACCTCCATATTTCAGAGGGATATTTGGCGTCCCGAAACTGAGAAATTGCATCTCCCCTGCTGAATCAGAAGATGCTCAGATCTGTGGTGAACTGGATCTGCTGTGCATTCAGTAGTTGCTCTGTGAAAGCTTCCTAAGCTATGGAAGAGCAAGGATCAACAAAGAATCCAACTTCAGGAGAGCAGGGCAGAAATTCAACCCCATTGCTCTAGGGATGGGTGGCTAACACAGCCACCTGCTTGTGGCCACATCAAAAAATCAGGGAATATTCTGGCAATGGGGCCCCACACAGCTCCTGCCATACTTTTCCTTATGAGACCTGTGTCTGTGCCAGACACCCGCAACACCAGACAAGCACACGATGGAGACCTGCAGCTCACAACCACTGAGCAATGAGCTCTGGATATTCATGATCCCCACTGATGCAGCATCTCCAGTGCTGGGCAGTGCAGGTACCAGGCACAACATACAGCTGGGTGGGTGATAGAGGGAGGTTTGTGCTGCCAGGCTAAACCTCAAGGGGCATTGCGATTGTGCAAAGTGTGAATCAGCATAAAGTAGGTAAGAATTATTTTTGTTTTCACCAACACTTGAAGCTCTAAATTATGGTTAGTGCAGCTAATTATAAGATAGTTCTTTGTGTAGGGAACAACACATTGTTGCAGAGGAGTGCCCATATTTATCATCATCTCTTGACAGAGGTTTAAAAAGTCTGCTTATAAAATGTTTTCTAGTTTTCCATATAGAAAATAGTCTTTGTTTCTTATCAGTCTATTCCATTTCTCTCTGGCAGAAAAATAGATTTATTTTGCCCGAGTTGTGTCAGTTTTACCCATCACAATAATCAGTAAACTATTTACCTGTCTTTATCCTGATCTATGAGATTTTCCACACAATTTTCTCTCCTGGTCCTGGTCAGGAGGGGAACAAATTGCACAGCTGGACTTGGGGAGCTTGACATGTAGCCAACAAAATGTCTGCTGGAAAGACTCTGTCTCCTCTCTGAAGTGTGTAAGGTGATATCACCATAGACCTGCTCAGAAGCAATTAATCCCTGCAGGTGAAGACCAAGGTGATCATGCAAGTACTTGCAAGTATAGATGAACCCATCAAGGAATACATGGAAAGAGCCAAGTTTATCATTTATTCTGAGCTGAGCACTCAATTCCCAGCTTACCTTAAAGGCAGAAACTCTGTTTCAGTTCACCCTTTATTCAATAAAAGTTATTTTGCTTTTCTGTCAAGTGCAGCAAATTATTTAAGCCTCAACTTTACTGGAAGGGCAATTTAATTAATTCGTAGAGTTATTCTTTTAATTGGATTTGGGTGAATCAACTTTTCTGAAACTCAGAAAAGGGGGTTATTGGCTTGACTTCACAGATGCTATTCTTACATTTCAGCTAGCACCAGAAGCAAGGTTATTTCTCTCTGAGGATGTCAGTCTGAGACAGTGGCATCCACTGCATTCTTATTATCTTACTAATATAAAAATTCAAGAAAATTGAATGATAAAATAAATTCTCTCCTTCTGGATGCATTTTTAAATGATGGAAATATTAATTAGACTGATAACTAAAGTGATCATCAGGCTATATCCTTAACTGCCAAGAAAAAAAGGAAACAGTCAGTTAAAGGGGAAAATATTAACATTTTGGTGATGAAATATTCTTGTCAACTTCATCATGCAGCTGTGGTTGATCCATGGGAGCTCAGGCTGGCAGATGACACCAGAGTGGTGTCTGCAGAAGTGTTGTCAGTTGCCATTGCTGTATGTAAAGTAAATTGAGTAAAACAGTGAAGAACAACCAGACTTGTCTACACTAAAATAACAGTATGTTCCTCCTGTATTCTGGCAGGACTAGGTAGTTGAGGACATATACAAAAATAGGATAGAAGCAAATAAAAAAACTCTCAATAACAATCTTTCTAACCTAAATCTTGAGATGCAAGATGTGCAAGGCTCTATCAACAAGATATGCCAAGGGGAGGATTTTTTCTTTATCCCTTTTTGTAGCAGTGAATTCTTGAGTCACTGGGAAGCACAGATCTATTATAGTCTCATTTCCAAATATTAGGAGCTCCTGGATTGTGCCATAATGTAAAAAATGCTTCTGCTTTCACTCCCCTTTCCTACTCAGTGCACAGACAGGAGTGGGCAGGGTGTTTGGGTTTATGTACCATGTAAAAGCCTCACCTGAGTCTGGGACTGAGCACGTGGTCCCTGATGGCCCCAAAGATGGTGTGAAATGAGAATAGGATGCAGTTCTTTCCTCCAGAAGTTTCTAACTCTGATAAGACAAGAAATACTGTAAAAAGAAACAGAATGCCAAGGGGTGAAATAATGTCCCTCTGCCCACCCACTGCCAGAGCTGGAACTCTGCTTCTCTTAAAACCATGCGAGATGATTTTGCACCTGCTTCTACAGCATCAGCAGTGAACCGTGTCAGAGAAAGTCTGTCACAAGGGGGACATTCAGTGCTACCAAAGAGACTATGTATCTGAACTCCTTAAGAAACATTAAAAAAGCCCAACTCCACAACAGCATAAAGTTCCTCTAACAGCAATAGAAGACAAAACTGGAATTCAGGTAAGGCAATGAATTTGCATTCTATGGCTGCACTTGTAAACACCAAGGTAGATGTTGACATTTAATTTTCTCACATTTTGTATTCCTAAGAGAAATTATATGTTCAGTTTACACAGATTTATTGCCTTAATTGCTTAGCAGCTCTTGGTATAATATTTAAAAGGTCAAAAAAGAAGTTTTTAATACGTATTGTGAGGTCCTGAGTCCCCATGAATTACAGTAATAAAGCCTCTCCTCTAAAAAAAGAGCAATCTAGATATGAATGTGCATATAAAATGGCTTCATGGGTGGGAAGAAGCAGTAAGGGCTGTTTTGAGATATCTGCAAAAAAGCACATTTGTGGAGGTAAATGCTCTCTTCTCTGGGGGCAGAAGTATGGGTGCACAGCTGTATCTGAAGTCTTCAGGTGTGAACTTCTAATTGCCTTTCCTAAGCAAAGACCCTATAAGGGAAGGGAGCTTGTGGTTCTGTTCCTAGGCAAGTCTGATAAGATCATCCACTCCCAAACACTGGGACTAAACTGATGTTTTCCATTCCTGCTTTGTAGTAATGGGAAAATTAGGGGGCTTATTCAAGAAAGCTTTTTTGCACAAAACTTTGCTTTCTATCAAATGCTTTCAGATTCTGAGGAAAAAACCTTTTCTTTTTCTTGATTAACTATATATTCCTTTTTTCCCAATGAAATGTCAATATTTTTTAAAGAACATTTCTTTTCCAAACAGTTCTAGTAGATATCTTATGACAATGACTAATTATGTAACTGATCATCATTTAGAGGTTAATCTATGATCTTGTGTAGTGCAGGTTAGCTCTTGTGAAGTCCAACAAGCCACAGTCAGGCAGCAAAATTTCCAAGATACTGTGAAGTCTGTAGCACTGCACCACACTGTCCTCTCTCTGGTGATGCCAGCCTCTTAACCTGCAGTGACTAATGTACTGAGTCTTATACATCTCCTTCCCCATTCAGATCAGGGCTGCATGCACCACTGGCCGTGTGAGCACGGGCAGGAGTGTATTCCTTCTTCCTAATTCCTTTGCACATTTCCCACTTGCACAAGGCCTGAACAGCTTATGAGCTGCCCACTGCAGCTAGATAGGAAATTGCTTCAATCAAACAACTTCTCACTCTGCGATGATGATATGTACTGTGACTTCAGTGCAGGACTCCTGCTGCTAATTTAGCTTAATGTGAGCGTGCAGCATCACAAAATCATTTGGCAACAGCAGTGTTAGGATTCCAACCAGAGCTGTTGCCATCACATGAAGGGGAGTTTAATCTTCTAAACCAGAGAATGAAGTTTTAGCTGGAAATGCTATTGACTGTGAAGAATTTAATCTGAAAATAAGGATATGGAGTTTTTCAAACTACAGCACATACATCGCCAAACCAGTATGACATTACACTGACCGTACTGTGGTTTTTACAAATCCTACCTTAATACCATAATCAGTACCTTTATTTTGAATTCAGGTTTTCATCTGATTATGATGAAAAAAGAAATGTCAGAAAATGGTATTCTCTGTGTTTTCTCTGACCAATATTGCTCTGGACAAAATTCCCTGTGAGTGTACAAGTAGAAAATACAGCAGCATTTAAGGTTCTGTTGTCATCTTCTAGATTATCACATTAGAGTTGGATGCTAGAAACTAGAAAAAAAACTCCAGACATTGAATCTAATCTAATGCAAAATACTTGCTTTCATCTGCCTGTTTGCTTCAACCTCCTTTTAGTCTACTCTTTTCCTTGCTTAGACTTTGCTATTTTCATTTATTCTGCAGAGAGTTCTACAAATACTTCATGTTTATATTGCCCCTTCTTGGATGCCTTTACTAAAAATCCAATAAATTGAATCTTTCCTGTTGAGTTAAGCCCCTACACTTGTTTGTTTGAGACCTGGTATGTTCTGTTTCCATTGTACAACAATACTAAATGTGTATGTCTGCAGAGACAAACCCCATCTTCGATCTGCAGAGCTTCACGAGGTAGGAATGAAAACCAAACAGGACACTCAATGAAATCTAGGTGAAAAAATTCTACCAGCCCTCAAATCTATATAAAGTCTAACCTGCTTTCATTTTCACCAAGAAGCAGCTTTGGGGAAACAGCCTTTTACACAGATGAAATTTAAAGTTCCATCTAGAATTTTCATTCCCAACTACTCTATGCTGGATTTACTTAGGAAAAAAAAAGGCCTCATTGTACACTTGCATCAAATATTCAGTAATGATAAACTAGTCAGCACCTCTCCACTCACAGTACCTCCTCCTCAGATTGCATCCACTCAAGCTGTCCTCTCTTGGGGCATGTTTAATGCTTTATCATTGCTATTTCTCAATGCCTCATGTCTTCCACTTTTCCTCAACAGCAGCACTGCCATCCCTACAAGGCTTCCAGGGTGGGCCACTGCTTGGCCAATAACACTGTGAGGAGAAGATGAGGTGGTATCTTTCCAACAATGCTGTAGTCAAAGCAGGTCAAAGAAGGACTTGCCTTTTATAAGCCTGGCTTCTGTCTGCTCTTCTGCCATCCTTCAGATCAGACTAGCTAGAGTGAGGAGACTGGGAATTCTAAATCCAGACCATCTATAGTGGATGACCTTCCCTTTAAGCAAGTGTCCTGTTTTATTATGAGAGCTCTGTAGCTTGACCAGTTGCTGCTGCAGACAGAAGATTTATTCATCTTAAGTGAGAAAAGAGACTTGCTTTTCAAACCAAAAGAGGATTTAAAAAATTTTATTTAAGACCAAGCTTGAACTATTAAGCTGTTCTGGTGGGGGTGTAAAATACAGCACCAGATCTAGTACAGTATTTCATAAATAAGACTGAGAAGCAGAGACATGGGACTTCTTGCAATTTCAGATCAGTTTTTGAAAGCAATTTCTCAAGGCATTTCTGTGGCAGGGTGTACATGCACTCAGAAAAGTGGCACAGTGAGTGAACAAAGGAGTCAAAGCTGGGGTAGCCAAATGTACAGACTTCTGCAATGAAAACACATTCAGTAACCCATAAAATGTACTGATAGGGCTGAAATGAGCAGGTGCAACAAATATAGATAACAACATTCCACAGGCCAAGCACCCCATGGGCATAATCTGCCCTGTAACTCTGCGCAAGCACAGGTTCTTCTTTATTTCCAGGGGTCAAGAACAATTCAACATTTCTTGAGGTTCTGGGACATAAAGAAGCTGTCAGAATTACCTTTGGGGGCAGTCCTACTTTGTTTTGCTCATTTATTTTTATGTGTAGGACTGGGTAAGCACCAACAAATATTTTCCTGCCAGGAGCAGGAAGGGGGATGGTTGCTGGTTCAGCAGTTTGGATTGCTTCACACAAAGGAACTGCCCTTGCTCCTGTGCTCAAGCAGTCATGCAGTTAACACTTATGCAAATGCCTGTGCATATACCATGGAACCTCCAGTTGTGCAAAATAAGATTGCTTGCAGTGTCTAAAACCCTGCCCAAGCACAGGAACAGGGGGTGGTGACACCACTATGACTAATGAATGCAGGCTATCAAATAATCAAGGAACTTCCGGCCTCAAATGTGTTTGGGAAACCCTGCCACCGTGCTTTGGGAAATTATACTTTTTATCCTGGATGCTTATGGGTGTGGCAGTGCAAAGCACTTAAAATGGGAAAGGTCAAGTTTGCTTAACCCTTAAATACTTGTTTGTTGGACACTGTATCCAGCAGGAAAATATGGATTGCACATTTAAAGAAAAACAAAAACAACAGAAATGCAGCTAAAATCCTATAAGTAATAGAGCAGCTTAACAAATGTGTAAAAACTGCGCAGAAACAGAACAAAACAATCCTTATTTATGCACTCTAGTCTGCTCCTAGTGGGTTATTTGCAAACCTCAGTAGGTTGCTTGATACTTCTCTGGCTGTTACCTGCTGGGATATTCCTGTGACCATTCAGCACCACAGAGCTAAAGCCAAAACCATCTGGCATATAAGGCCTCCTTATTTCTAACTGCAACAGTGAGTATTTTTCAGAATATCTTGCATCCTGGAGGAACAGGCAGGATCCATGAAGATGAGGTGGTCTGCGCAACGTTACCCAAATATTTTAGATCCAGCTGCATTCCATGCACACTCCTGGGCTTCTCCTCCAGAGGCTTATTTCTGTTGTATCACAATGCTCCCCTTCTAGTGCTATAAACTAGAAGAGGAATCCTTGGAGAGGCATTCTCCTTAAAGTTTGGAGTCCCCTAGCTCCCCTGAGGGGAGAGTTTTTAAAGTCATTAAAGCTCCTCTGGCAATCTTCTTTGTAACCATGCCAAGTTATGCCAAGCACATGCTGGTGGAAGACTTTTCCATCTTAATGTCTCTTCACCCTGCCCCATCTTACCATCCACATCAAGCCATAGTCTTGGTACAGAAGAATTTCCCAGATCATTAACTGTCTTTCAGGTTATAAATCCAGCTTTCCCATGCTCTCTGCTGCACCAGGAGGATTGTTTTTCTCACCCTTCACACCCAGCAGGTGATCAAGTCTGTTGACAGTGGTTCAGGACTTTTTCTCCCACTACCCCTTAGGTGCCACTGACATATCACTTCCTGCTACCTACTTGGCCTCCCCAATTCAGCCCTCCAATATAATCATTGCCATACCTTCTTCAGCTACCCTCCTCAAAAGCACCTATTTCCCACTGATGCCCAGTCCTCCAAAGCTTTTATCTTGCTTTATCCTTTTCACCTGTCACAATCTCCTCTCATGCCTTACTTCTCCCAAACCTTTTTAACACGGATAGGGTTAATGATGAAATGAAACAGCTGAGAAATAGGAAGGGCAAAAGCTTCTCATTTGCTTTGGTTTTTTTTTTTTTTCCCTCTCCTGTTTTTAAGGGAAAAAATCCAAATAGAATTTAAAGGACTGAATGTGGCTGAAATTACACTAGAAGGGACAATGTGTTCCAGCTCAGAAGGTGGTAGGAAGAGAGTTCAAGCAAAAACAAGTTGTCTATCTCCTACTGTAAAATGAAAGAACAATAGTATTAATTGTCTTCCATTCCCTATGCAAGGGTTTGGCAAACCTGTCCTGGCTGCTGTATTACCATCAAAGCTGAAATGCTAAGATGTATGCCCAGTGAGAAATTGTAAAAGCAGAGCAGCCAAAAGGATGCGGGGGCTGCAGGAGGAAAGATTTGAAAGGCTAACTATGAATAAAACTGGGATTAAACACATCTGCAAAAGAAAAGGGACAACGATTTTCTTATCAATATTTGAAGGGTCTGCACACCAAGGGGAGTTACCTCCTCCAGGAGAAAGGATGCAATTAGGAACAGTGGATGAAATCACAAGGTGAATTTAAACTGCCCATTGTGAAGGGGAAAAAAACAAATCCTCTTGACAAAGGAAGATATTTTAGGAAGCAGGCATCCCATTGCTTGGAGTGTGGAGAACTGATCCAACAGAAGCACGTTGCTTGTCTCAGTCCTGTGCTGCCAGGGCACACAGTAGCTGACCCGATGGGGTTTTTATATCTGTTCACTCCATGTTCTGGATTAAATGATCATAAATTCACTATTTGTATGTATTTATTAAAACAGTTTGCAATTGTACTCTCAAGCCAGAGTTGGGGTTGCTCAGCCTGGAAAGGAGACTTTATAGCACTTTCTAGTACCTAAAGGGTACTTTCTCCTATAGAAGAACTGGAGAGGGACTTTTTACAATGATATGTAGTGATACAACAAAAGGTAAAGGCTTGAAACTGAAAGAGGGTAGCTTTAGATTAGACATTAGGAAGAAATTCTTTCCTGTGAGTGTGATGAGCCACTGAAAGAGGTTGCCCAGGGAAACTGTGGATACACCATCCCAGGCAATGTTCAAGGCCAGGATGGATGAAGCTTTGAACAACCTAGCTTAACAGAATGTGTTCCTACCCATGATTGTCACTACACAATCTTTAAGGCCCCTTCCAACCTAAACCATTCTATGATTCTATAGCTGACTCTCTGCTCCATGTGCCACAGCCTGGAATCGTTCGCCTTCCTCTGTTGCCAGCAGAAGGGCTGCTTCAATTATTAACAAAGGAGTGGGTTTTTTGAAGCTTTTCTTATCCCAGTATATTAAATCTGTCTTGGAGTTGTACTACTGTGTAATTAAATTTAATGCATTTGAGTTGGAGGCACAAATAAGAAGGATGCTGCAGTAGCAGCAAAATGATGGGATTTTTCTCCGGCTGATGACACACACCCAAGCATTTCCAGTTTTCAAATTGTGACTGTAATGGTTCATTCCTGATCTTTAGCAGGGGGCAGGTGTGAGACAGAGAAACAAGGTGCAAGTGCTGAGCTGCTTGTTTAGTAAAATCAGTAGCTACGCAGCATATGTGAACCCAGACCAATAGCTCACCCCAGAAACTGGGTGGGGGGACATTCAGAAGGGGACATTCAGAAGGCAGACTTCAGGTGGTAATTTGCTATTTAGTTTGGACAGTACAGAGCTTACTGATCTCCCTTGCCAGCACACATGGACGTTATGGGAACTTGGAACAACATATCTAAACAACTAAAGAGCAGCAAGAGGATGAGAAAATTAAGAGTACTGTCCTAGACAGCTGCAGGCAGGAGGTTCACCATTCTTCAGCTTTATGTTTGTGTTTTTCTGGAGCTCAGGAAATTTCCGGTCTGGACAGAGAGGTGGGTAGCACTGACTTACTTATTTTGGAGAACCACCTAGAAGTCCCAGTAAGTAATGTACCCCCATGTCAGGAAGCACTTTGCAGAGTACAGTCCATAAAATAGGATCTGCATCACATCTTTTTTAGATTCACTGAGATAGTTCATGCATCTTGACCCAGGAATATCTGCCCCACATTTTCCAGATAACTTTGTGTGGGACCTTGGTTCTCTGTTAATGTTACATTAGTGGGAACATTAATGAACAATCATTGAATTCACCACGAGGAAAAAGAAGTTCTTGCTCTTACAGAGTCTTCCTTTATTTGTCCTGGATCATGCCGTTTTGTTTGTTCATGTATCACCAGCACAGGATCAAGCCGGATGCACCATTTCAGCAGCCTGGTATTTAAGCACATATTTACAGGAAAAAGTTATTCCCTGAGCAGCTCTTGACTCAGGATTCGGACTCTGTCAGGCTGGCAGTGCTCAGGGGTTTCAGCCATTATACAGGGCCACAATACAAGGCTCATCTCCTGTCAAGCATTTGGGTGGATGCCCGATTTATTTTCAGAGGCAAATTTTTGGCTTGAATCTCGCATTTTAATGAAACACTACACAGAGGACATCAAGGTAGAAATTCAGCTCTCTTGTGACGAACTGATTCCATCTACCATGTGCCAGGTATGTCTCATTGCCTTGAAATTTTCCAACACCACAGAACATTTTGATTTCTGTTCCCCTTATGGTGGGCTTCTTGGGCAGAAGGCATAAAGCAGAAATGGCAGAAGTGTCCTCCTTATAGCAAAAGTGTCTCTTCAAAGTCAACATGCTTTAGGCACTTCTGTCATTTTCACTCCCAAAATGCCCTCCATGTAGCTCCTGACTTCAGTAAACATTATGTTGCTAAGAAGTGAGTTGTGTTCATAATAACCCTATGAGGCAACCAGGAAAGGAGATACATTTTTCCCACTGCCTTTTCTCCCTTGGACTTTGCAATTCCAAAATGCCCTATAAATAAAACCAGACACATATAAACATACAGGCTCCAACTCTGCCAAGAAGTCCTTGATGAGACTTCCAGTGGCACCCAGAGCCTGCCTCTGCAACCCAAAGATCACAAACCCTTGTTCTGAATTTGCTCCTCATTTTAACCTGTACAACTAATTATGACTTCTTGCCCACACGTAGTTTCTACTGAAAGCATACATGTCCATTCCAAGCCTTCCTTTACAAAGACAGGTTCTTCACTCTTTTCCCTCAGACTGTCGTGAGATTTCTATTTTTCTAGGTATTAAAAATCAGTCTCAGTCAGGAGAGTATACTGGCACAGTGCCTGGGGAAATGGCAGTAAGATCACTAAGGACCAGATTCTGGACCTGGCAAAGATAACCTCTTTTCCTCCTGAAAACATGCTGGACTGAACACAGGAGATTTTCCATTTACATTGATTTACCAGGGGTTTGAAGGACACTATGCTCCCTTGCCAAGCCCTTCTTTTCTTAGAACAAACAGGGACATGGGTCTAAGTTGGAGCAGTTCCTCTACAGCATGCCTGACAAACACATGGAAACAAAACAGTCTAAGAAATCCTTTAGAATAAATGAGCATTAAAATTAATACTTGATAGAGTATGAAAGCCAAGAACACATTAAAATTTTAAAGAGGACCATGGATCATGAAGACTTTTTTTGAGTTTTGGTCTTTTGCAAGTTTTTGCACTTGAAGTAACAAACTTCAAACCATGGATGTGGGAAAGGGTCAATCCTGGGCTTACAAGGGAGTTTTTGTCAAAGACTCATCTGACTCTGCATGCCTGATACCTGACTCATGAATCTGCACATCAAATTATGATAGATCTTCCTTCCCTCCCCTTTCTTTCCTTCATCCATCAAACACCAAATCTTTCTCTAGCTTTCTATATACTCTTCACTTTCTGCTTTGCAGGTCCTGCCACTTTGCAGCAGTCCTTGCTCCTGGTATCTCTTCACCTTATCAAACTGAACATCTACTTTCACATATGCATTTTGAAGTGCCTTCCTTTTTTGCCCATGACTGTCTCATAATGTGAGAGCTATGGCACAGGTCCCAGTTAGTCACTGCCTGCATGTCCCAGGAATTGCTGTCTGGGCTTTCCAGGCTGCCTCCCACCCTTCCTGTGGGCAACCCAAGGGTGCTCATGCAACCTCCCTGCCCTTGCAGCCATGGAACTGGCAATCTTGATGAAGTCCTTCCCTCAGAAGGGCTAGCTGCCAGGGTTACACTATGTGCTAGTAGCCATCCTCATGAGGAATCTGCATGTTTTGGAAAGTATTCTGATCCACATTAGTCCTACTGCTGTGCCCAGACACACATATCTTCCTTGCTCTGGGTTGTGCCAGCACGTCTCTTAGGACTTTCTCACAGATGACCAGGGCAGAGCAGCAGCTAACTGGGATTTATTTGTGTGCATTAGCTCAGCGACCCTGCATGTACCACAGAAAGCTGCAGTGCCCTATAATGTGTTGTTAGAGCTATAAAAACTTGTGGCTGGAAGAGAGGGAATAACTTTCACCATGCAGCACTTTCATGCTCCTAATGGTAATGACTGTTCCCTCATTCCTTTCTCTCATCAGCAGCTCTCAAGGAAGCATCATTAAGACGACATTTTCCAGTCCAAGGAAGACATCAGGCTCAGTTCATTTAAAAGACATATTTCAATAAAGCTAATTTAACATTCAGATCAGAGGTGCCCTCAGGGATTCTTGAACCTGCCCTGCATGGCTCTAATACTCAGTTGTAGCCCATGTTTGCACAACATGGGTGTGTAAGATCTGGATGTGCCCAGTGAGTGTGGATTTTCATAAATGTCTCTTAACATCAGTCAGCCTTTTATTGCACTCCCCAATACAGTGGTGCTCTGAAACATGTTAGAATGATATAAATTAAATTACATAAAGCAATCAGTTCTTCACTTGTAGTCCAATTTATAGTACTTGCTTCCTGGGTGGAAATTGATAGTAAACTTGATATTTGGATCCTCAGTGGACTCAAAAATGAGTCAGAAGAAAATTACATCTAAAATGTTTACAGAGATATCAAACTTCACTGGAAAAAAATTTATATTTTAGTAGTATTCCACTTGTTTCTTTAAGTGATTAAGTGCTTTAAGTAAATACTTTTGATTGCCTTAATTGTTCTAAAGAAAAACATTTGGATTCCAGTGATATTTAGGCACCAGAACTGAGAGAAAGCAGTGTCTATTAAACTAGGTAAATAATAACAGCTCCTTTACAAATCAAGCTGTTGGGTTTTGTGATTTCTCTGGGACCTTTGCAGCAGAATTCTGCTAGACTCTGAAGAGAGTACCTGTTCACATGTTTTATCTAAAAAAGAAGGTGGGAATTAGCTCCATCACTAAGTGAAAAGGTCTATATTTCCCCCAGAACACCTTAAATTATAGTAAAACAATTCAGTGAGAAACACAGTATTTAAAATACTGGAAGTTACAGCAAAATATCAGCCGTTGTTGGAGTCAACTAGTTCAGACAGCACAGTGTCCATATGTAAAAACAATTTACATATGTCCTGGGTTGTGGAGCCAGGGGTTGTATATTCTATTTTCATCTGCTAAAAAGCAGTTGGGGTGGTGCTTTTCTTTATCTCTGGTAATTCAAGGGGGAAGAGGCGTCGGATAATGGGCCATTAGCACCCCCCCAGGTTATACCCCTGCCCAGAGCGGTGCATCTGCATTTCTATCATCTTATTGTGAGATGTATCACATCCCCCCACTGGCAGTGGGGGCGGGGGGGCAGGCAGTTTCTACCTGGAAAAAAACTCAGACACAGGACAGGAAAGCTTCTAGCTTCACCCAATTTTCTGGGAGGAAGACTGGACCTCTTCTACCACTGGACCCTTCCCACCACCACTGGCCCCCCTTTTCCACCACTGGACCCCTTTTACCACCACTGGACCCTTCCCATCACCACTGGACCCCTGTCACCATCACTGGACCCGTTTTTCTACAGGATCATCTTTACCTCACCAGAACCACATCTGCCACTCCCAGAGGACTCACTTTGGGACTGCTTCCAACACCCTGACCAACAGGGTGTCAGGTTGTAGTCCTGACTCTGTCAGGGTTCTCCAAAACTGTTGTTTGTTTGCTTGTTTTGGTTGGGTGGTTTTGTTTTCTGCTACATTTGTATTGTTAATATTCCCAGTAAAGAACTGTTATTCCTATTCCCAAACTCTTGGTCTAAAAGCCCTTGATTGCAAAGTTATAATTTGGCGGGGGGAGTGAGGGGTTTACATTCTTCATTCTAGGGGAACCCCAGTTTCCCTGGCAGATACCTGTCTTTCCAAACCAAGACAACATAGCTGGAGGTAACACAATTCTTATACTGTATTTTGTGGATCTGTCTTGGCTTCCACTGTTTTAAGAACCAGACACTACTGTGAAGGTACAATCAGTAGGTGAACATGTGAATTGCCATCTTATATGAAATGAGTAGAGGGTGGGATCCAGCTCAGGAGCCCACTGAAAAACTGGTCCTAAATTCACTGCCACAGCATCAGTGGAAGCAAACATCTTTCCATGGAGGGAGCTGCTTCTCTATGCACACACAATTAAGGTGCACATCTGTCTTAAACAGACGACCTAGCATGTAATGCCAACCAACACTCCTGGCAAGCCACAGTCACAATATCATGACTGATATTTAAGGGTTCCATCACCCAGTGTGTCTGTGTTACTTGTTTGCATCTCCTTGCCAGTCCACATCACCCAAAAAACTTCGGTTTAATTCTGGACTATTATGCATGAAGAAAACAGTTTTGCTTATTTCACACAAAATTAGGCCTATTGGGGAATGTCTTTTACAGGACTCTTGCCTATATCCATTAAAGATTTTCTAATCAATTAAATATAACTAAACAAAACCTGATACAAAAAATCTTAATTTTGCCAATGGGGAATAATTGCATATTTCTAGAAATATAGCACATATTCAATAACAGACAATTCAATTCATGCTAATTCATGCACTGCATAGTGTCTTCCACTTTGATGGCTATAAATTACATACTGTAAATTAATAACTTGGAAAAATGTACTTTCCCAGGAATAACAGGGGAGAAACATAACAGCAGTCACCTGCCAGATGTAAAAAATAGCAGCTACATTTATTTATGTATATATATTTATACATGTAAAACTTTGGGGCTGCAGCTGTTTGATTCTGCCAAATGTATGGAAAGTAAAAATATTTTAACCATCACTCTTGCTGCACTCACCTGGTTCACAGCTCTGTGGTACTGTCTGCCATACATGGGTGAACCCATGAGCCTCCAGAAAGTACAAATATATTTGAGTCAATCCCTGCCACCACACAATGCTGCAAATTCGGAAGAGATGACCCGCATCTTTGGATTCAAAATTGATTCTCTTTCTCTTAAATGCTTGTCCATCCATCAATGTCCAAGCATAAATGTAGGAAAGTCCTTATGGATTCATTTTACTCTTGCATTTCTGTTTACATGCTAACTCTTGAGAACTAAGAGTAAAAAAGTAGCCCAGAAAAATATGGCTGAATCATAGACTGGAATACAAAAAAATTGATACTGCTTTTGTCTTCCTTTTGCTTTCCCTTTCCTTTGTTCTGATCATCAAAGTGATGTAAGTTTTTTGAAGAGGGGAAAGAAAGAAAGGATGAGGTGCCCTCACTGTCTTCTGCAGTGTCTATCACCTGATAAAAGGTTTTTAAGCTGTAAGGTTCCCCAGAGGTGATGCTGTCTTGGCAGAAAGTTCCCACAAAGCCACCTTTGCAATATGGTGTGTTGGTTTCGGTCACCCCATTACAAAGATTTCCCTGGGTAACAGCTGACAGGAGACAGGCTTTGGATGATGACCAGTGTTAATTGTGAGCAGGAAGTGCATCTTTAAGCAGTAAACTGAAGCAAATCAAGTGGAAAAGGCTCACTGTTGCTTGGAAGTTTAAACTGAGGAAAAAGATAGTGGAAGAGATTCAGGGATTAATGAATGGAATATGGAGCTTTATATGATGGAATTTGCAGTGATGTGTGTCAGGATGCAATAAAATTTTACCTAAAGAAAAACTGGCCAAATTGTAATTCAGCTGACCATAATACAACATAATATTGTCTCAGAGCAAGCCAACCTATCGGATAGTGAAGCTGAAATAAAAATATTCAAAGCAAAACAAGTTTTACTAAATCAAATGTCTGCAGATGCCTCTTGTGGTATAAAAGGTCATTGTTGAGTACATAAATAGTTAATACAGCTGAGAGCAAGATATGGAGGAGATCCTTTCCCTTCAGGTTTCACTAAAATAAAGCATAGATTTTTAAAAAGGTTTCTTTAAATAAGGCTGCAGAGTTCCTCCTTAAAGCATCAGAGGCCTTTCATTGCTTCAGCACAAAAGCTTAGGGACACTCCCCAACAGTTCAGCCTCTGGTGGGAAATAAAGTTTCCACAAAATCAACTTCTTATTCAAAGAAAAAAAATCAAATCAATTTTGCCCAAAGCATTCAGGTTTCCTTCGGGAAAATCAAAACAAAATATTTTCTTCACTACATGGGCTTGACCCAAACCAAATGTTTCAGTTTATTTTTCAGCTGAACAAGAATATTTTATTTCAACTCAGTTTGGCTTGAAACTGCCTCTGGGTGTGCTGTCATGGTGGATATAAATTGCCCAGGAGAATCTGGGAATGAGACAATTTGCATCCCAGCCGGTTAGCTGGCTCATAAGAAAATACTATTAATTCAACAATATTAAAGTATCATTAAAGTATCATATTTAGAACAAGACTGAAGCAATATATTTGGATACTTCCAAACCAAAGTCCTTCATAACTTTTCCTCCCACTAAAAAATTTCAATACGGGGGAAGAAATGCTTAAGCAGGTAAAATTGCACATGAGAAAAACAAATAATTGGACTCTAATTTCCAGCCAACTAATGATTCCATCAGTTTTGTGCCACAATAATTCCATTAAGTTCCACTGGAATGACACAGCCTAAAGGGCTTGAAGGTATAGTGTTTCCAATCTGACCTCAGTGAATGGGTTTAGGTAGATAGAAGGTGTGTCTTAAGGTGCTCCAGGTTCTCTCTCACATTTAATATCTCCTTGGCACTGTAAGCATGCACAGGAACTTGTAGAACCTGAAATAATAATGGCGTTAGAAAGGGTGGCACTCCACAAATGCTCAGGAATATGGCACATCTTTCCAAAACTCATGGATGAATGAGACAATCAGGTTTTTAAAAGCAAGGTATGAATTCAGCTTCAGCTGGGATTGAACAGAGATTGAAAGTAGCATTAGTGTGTGGGATAGACATGAAAATGTAGAGACCTTCAGTTATATACATATATACGTATATTTTCTTATTACTTAGAAATTACAATTAAACTGAGTTATTTGAGCTTTCCTTTCACTCCCAACTTCTAATATTCAGTTGTCATTCAAAAGCAATCCAGAGCAAGTTAATACACACATCCAGTTTCACAGCAAACACCACGCCAGTTACTCACCTCGGGTTTACACTCATCAGGACGCAGGGCTTTGGTGCTGCAACACCCGGCTTGCTCAGGATCATCACCTGTCAACAGCAAGGTTGAGAGATGCTGCTCCAGCATGGTCTTCAGAAGGTTCATGTCAAGATGTTCTCACCTCACTGCAGTGCCATGGGTCTAGAAGGCTGAGAGGTCCAGAATGAGCTCAACAGCATCAAAAAGAGAGGAGGGTTTTTAGTTATTAGTTCTGGTTTGTAATGGCCTCTGATTCACATCCAACAGCCTCTAATGAATGCAAACAGAGACACCAAACCGTAATAGTCTTGACCACAACACAAATTATTTACATTCCACTTGCCTCACTTTTAGATATCAGAGTGATTGATTAACATCTGCAGTTATTACTACATTTACCGATTACAAAATCTATTCAGAACAGCAGAGAGCAATGGCAAACTCAGAAACTGGGGAATTTTACATCTGAAACAATCCTGAAAACACCAAATTTGAGTTATGTAAAATAGGTTTTTAACTTCTCCTCTTTCAGATGAAAATTATTGAAAAGCAGAATTTCTAGGAAGTGTTTGTGTGCACCATGCCAAACATAAAAACCCTGCCCAAGAGAACAGAATAATGTCCTACAAAAAATTTCCAAGCAGAGCTACAGAACAGGGGAGGGGCCGTCATGAATTTGTTACATTGGTGCCTTCCAGAAATTAAAAAGCAACAGGCAGTCTGTTCCCATGCCAGCTGTGTTTCTAGAGACTGCTTTCTGTCTACCGCAGACCACATTATTGCCATTTTAAGCTAAGATTTCACTTAATTTGCATAGGCTGGGGCAGAGTGCAGCTGTCTGCTCTTAGCGCAGACGCGTTGCCTGGGATCGCAGGTCGCAGCGTGCTGCTATCCACTTGCAAGCTCAGTTCTTTAAAACAGAAGATCGTGGGACATACAGCTTTCCCAGAGCTTTCCACCTTCAGGAAAAGCAATGGTCAAGGCTCATGTGGACATGAGTGATCACTTAGGAGTTGCTCCACACTGAATTTTCAAGGTAGAACTCACGCTTGCTTTTGCAGACAGATGAGAGAGAGCCCTGGCACCTTCGTTTTGTTGGGCTCTACAAACAAACATTGGACACTTCTTTTGCTTGATACCAGCAGTGATACTATATGGAAGGAAAACAATTTTCAGGTTCCTGGGAGGAGGTGAGATGAGTGACTTCTGCAGTCAAAATAAGATAAAAATCCTGAGATAAATAATACAATAAACTCATGATCAGTTGCACATCCGACACACTTTGCTAGAAGACGTAAGATCACAGATTTTTTTCTGATATATCAGCCTACACAAAACTGGTTTCTGATTTATCCATGCTTCATGTGCAAACCATAAAACAATTTTAATATGCCTGTGCCTCAGTTTCACATATGCCAAATTGCCTTCTGTGAGGACAGCTAAGTTTCCAGAAGGCACTCAGACCTTGTGGTAGATACTCATGTGTCTACAGCTACACCAAAGTAAACAGTGCAATCCTTAAATGAATAGCTTATGACTATAGCTGCAAAGGTCTTAGGCAAGGCAGCATTCAGCTGATTTGCACTTCACTTCTACGTTCTTGATGTCCAGAGTAGAGCTGCAGTTTTAGATGAGTCATTTTACACCCCCATCCACAGTGTTTGTCAAGGTCCAACTCGGGCCAAGTTTGGAAGAAATTACCTTCTGTAGCTGGTATGCAAATATGACTATAAGTCAATTACCTTACTTCATAAATAGTAAACAGCCAGGGCTCACTGATCTCTCCTGCAGGGCAGTGGACTCTTTGCCAGGGTCTTTGCTTTGAGTCGTAGCTCTCAAGGTTACTCCTCAGAGTTGAGAGATTCCTCGACTCAAGAGATTCTCAGTAAGTGATTAATAGCATGCTAAACTCTGAAATCTTAGCTGAGTGACACAAAGGATTGATTGTACACACATGATCCTTGAGATATAAATCCTTGACTAAGTCTGGGACTAAGTTTGGAATTAGGCACACATAAACTCCCTCCTGAGAAGGAGCTTAGAATACAAGGAGGTCTTTTCTCAACCTCATGACTCAACAAGAGAGTTTCTCTCCCTGCCTGTTTTGTCTGACCCTGTCTTCTAAGCCATAAATAGTCAAGCACACCTTGTCATCAGATCTTATTAAACCCTTCTCACGTTTACCATGAAGCTTGGCAAAATCACTGGGTTATATCAATAAACATATTGCTTCTTCCTTCTTGGGAGTGACATCCATGACACACCCATGACTGCTACGCTTTAGCTGTCAGTGCCCAGAGCCAGGCTTCTAAGAAAACTACAGGACACCTGGGTTGCTCATAAAGGTTGTACATAACCCTAGCCAAGGGGTCCCATGCCCTGCTCTGCACAGTAGCTGCATTCAGCAGAAGTGGAGCTCACCCTCTGCATCAGATGTGCACTCTCATGTTCATGGGGATGGCTGCCAAATCCTCTGAAACACAGATGCCAAATTCACTTGGTGAACACCGTAACCCATTTGGTTATTGTATGAAAAGAAAGTTCCTCTTCTGGTTTCTGGGTGAGACTGCCAGGGCTGAAACATTTCTTGCTAAGCTCAGCATTATCACCTTTTTTTTTTTTACCAGTTTGGGTTGTCTGACAGTCTTCTGGCCTCGCCTATGGGACTGGGAAACTTTAGTACTGCAAAGACACATATCCAAGTCCCACATGGGCATTAGTGGGAGCTACTGCCTTGTCTGCCCAGTCTTGCTGGGCTCATCTGTGAGTAAAACTGGCTCTAAAGAACTTTACTGTGAAAGGCTTTCTGTAACTGTGTCCCACTGATCTGGCTGGTCTTCAGTGTGTGCTCTGAGACTCACTTTGCTACCGTTTGGGTCCATGAAGAGATTAGCACATGTCAGCTAATGTGCTAACATTCACATTCCATGTGTTTGAAGCTCCCTGGGATGTGCAGCAGGGTTAACTGTGCTGCACACAGAGCTGAGCTATGGGAGCAGCCTGCAGCTCCCAAGAGCCTGCCAGGATCCACAACTGCCCAGTGACACTGACAACTCTCTGAGCTCTCACTGTAAACTGCCCGAATCTGCCTGTTTAAAGGCATTGCCCTCAGCATGAGGGAAGTCTGCAATGTATTTCAGGATGTGCAGGTGAGCAGCAGATCCACTCAGTCAAAATTCTGACAACTGTAAGACTCAGAAAGTCTGGGAGCTGGGGTTTTTTTAAGTGGCAAATTGAAGAGTTGGCTATTTCTTCATGTGTGTCCTGGCAGCAGAGGTACAAGGCAGAAGCAGTGTCAGGCTGTTTTGTTTCCCCTTTGCTCTATACACACTTTGCTTTACAGAACTGCTTCATTTGGGACACCTGCTTGGGACAGGCTGCTGGAGTTAACTGTTACATGCATCTCCCAACAAACGAGTATGACATCAGAGTGACTTCAATTTTTTGTAAATATCTATTGCAAATTTGTTTCATACGTCAGCACAGACCTGGAGGTAAAACTGAAGGGGACTGAATATTATGCCTGCCTTTTAAGGCTGGTGAAGTTTCCCCTTTTTATGGAAAAAACTTCTCACTTACATATTTCACTAGTATCTACCATTGCAAGCCTTAGGTTTTGTCTCTCTCAAGCCTGCATCCTGTAAATCCCTGTAATTGCATGCAGCTGTTTGTGAGCCATCCGCTGCCAATTGAAAGCGTGCATTGAAAAAGCCCCCAAGCAGAGAACCTCTAAAATAAGCGCTGAAAAAGCTGCTGGTTTACCAAAAAGACCCTCTCTGCTCTGCTCGCCCCTGCCCTCCTCTGCTGTCGCTACCTTGCAGTTTGTGACATCCAGAGAGTGGGAGGTCTGACAATCCGAACAAGGCAGCAAGGAAGAAATTCCATTCCTGTTGCAATCAGTAATTCCTCCGTGGAGGCTGCTTTCTCGTGAGTGTGTGAGTGCGCTTTCTTTTGTGTCACTTCAAGAAGGGCTCTGATATTATTATTACTTTAAATATAGCTTGCCCTGGGGCGGGGAAATGCACAAGGAAAGAGCCGGCAAGCAGCCTATCTCTCAGAAGAAAAGAGCAAGCCTCGCAGCACAGGAACTGGCTTCACTGAAGTGTGCAGTTTAGAAGTAAAAAAAAACTATTTGAAATACCACCATTGTGGAGGAGACTGAAGAAACAAGACACGGAACTGGCTAAACACAGAGAAGAATATGGCAAACCAAGGTGCAAAGTACATCTGTTTGCAGTTTGAAAGTGGGCTCTGAAGTGCAATGTAAGTCTTCCTTAAATTGTATTCTTTTATAACAGTATCTGGTTGTTTAATTTCCATTCCAAAGTCATGCTGGGCCAAAAGGTACAATTAGCTACAAAAATCAGCATGGAGCAGAATGTGTAGTCTCTGAAATGAGGCTGAAAATGATTCTGAAATACAGCAGAAGACAGACACTATCAACCATATTATGGAAGATGCACTATAAATAAGAGCATATTTAATTATTTCAAGAGAAAGATGCTGGATGGAATCATTAATCAACTTTCTTAATAGAAAAGCAAGAGCTTTGCTGTTTAATACGGCAAGCTATTTTAACGCTGCTGTGTTTAAAATTGTGTGATTACAGTTACCAATAGCAATAAGATGTAGCTCCAGAGGGGAGTCCTAGTGGTTGCAAAAGTTTTATATCTTTTATTTCTCCAACATTTTTGCTCTCTGAAGCCTCCACATTCTCTATCCTACAGCCCGGTTTTACTTTTCAGCTGGATTTTCAATATGCCAACACTGGACTTCCTATGGAACTGAAAACAAAACATTCCAGCTTTCGGAGTAATTCTGGTATGTTTTTCTACATCACACTAGTTGCAAAAATACAATCGACAAAAGATTATGCTCCTTCATCTTCTGGCATGGAGAGCTGAGGAATATAATGCCCAATGGTGACAAAGGGTGATAATTTCCTGTTTTTCACAATTTATCTCTGTGGTTTTGGACTTAGCAATGGATATTCTTTGTGATGGAGAGAGCTCTGTGAACCCAACTGCAAACTCCTTCATCCAAATAAATCATGAGAGAAGATTCTACAGAAATGTTTATGGAGCTGAAGAAATTAATATATCACATCTCTGCAACTTGACTGTGAACTCTGACAACCTAACCAATCTTTCATGTGAAAGTAACATGACCCTACCGTGCTGCCCTTCACTGAAAAACTGGCCAGCTTTGCTGACAGTGATAGTGATTGTTTTAACCATTGCTGGAAATATTCTTGTCATCATGGCTGTTTCACTGGAGAAAAAACTACAGAATGCCACTAACTATTTTCTAATGTCACTTGCAATAGCTGATATGCTGCTGGGTTTCCTTGTCATGCCTGTGTCCATGTTAACCATACTGTATGGTGAGTATTAGCTGTGTAGCCTCCTGCATGTATTGACAAGCCTTAAACATTGCATGCAATAACATCTTGTTGTTATTATGATTTCATTCTCTTACCACAGAAAATTGTTATCACTCCATATAAGTTGACCTATATGTCACTGGTTAATAGATGGAACAGGTGAAGTACTTGAATCTTTTCCTACTTCGCATTTCCAGTTACAAGGATTTTAAACATAGTCCATAACATTTGTTTATTACCCAGTTGTCAGATTGTCTCAAAGTGTATATGAATGAAGCTGCTTTGTTCTTTCTATTGCTTTCAGGTTTTTTCCCTGGCTCATCATTTTCATATTCCCAATGAGAATGTAGGGTCCTGCCAGTAACTTTGCTCTGCAAACATGCACTGAAACACTAATGACTACTTTTAGATTCAAAGTAGGCAGCCCCCTCAATTATTTTCAATGAAGCACTACAAAGGTAAATAATTTTCTTATCTCCAATACCCTGCTTAGACATCTACTTACTAGCAAATGCTGGAATAAATATTGCGGGAGTTAAGAAATCAAAGGGCATTAATTCTGCCTGTTTAGTAATATTTACAAATGCAAAACTACCACTTTTTAAGAGAAGTTTTTTTAAGTTAATAATGACTCACAGTTCATGCCCTTGCAGGTGATTAATAGCAGATCTTTCTCCTAATTTTCACCAAAATCATTTGCAGCACAGCTCACACAGGAACAAGCAGCACCCTATGTGTTCAGCACCAATTTTGTCAGGCTTTACTGCCCTAAACTTCAGAAATGAGTCTTCCAATGCTACAACTGAATTGCTACAGTTCAAAGAGAAACTAGACATTGTCAGGAGGAAAGTGAGATTGTTTGGAAAGATTTCTATTACTTCACTGCTTTGGGACTTCAGGTCCAAACATGAGCCTGTGCCTTAAGGGAGATTTAATCCAGAAAGCGGAAAGTTTATTTTCCATTTTCAGTATCTCTGCACAGGTCTCCCTCAGTAGCATTTGCAAACTGCATTTGGCATCAATGATGGTGCAACACTGCGATTTACCGTATTTGCGTGTGATTATCTTTGGCGGGAGAAACGGCTTGAAACAGGAATTGTCCGATGGATAAGATTTAAGTCCTGCGTGATTCCCTGAGACAAGCAACAGGGACTCCTGCTGGCCAGGCTCCGCTGCCGAGGGAAGAGACGCCCGAAATCCGTGTCTCGGGAAGGATTTGGGGGTTGGGGCGCTGGATGCCTTTCCCGCACGGGAAGCCGAAGCTCCCGTCCCGGGGAAAGGCTGCGCCGCCCCCCCTGGCCACGGCCGGGGCACGGGAGCCGCGGGGCACCCGAAGGCGTAGGGAGGGGAGGGGTTGTGTTGGCTTTGCCTCCTCTCTCCCTGCTTCTTCCCTTGCAAGGCCAGGAATGGAAGTAGCATAACTTGGGGTGAAAAAATCATCTGGTGGCGCACACTGTACCAGGAGAACCATCTTGGTGTGGTGCATGGTCAACCTCCAGGATGATCAGTGATGGCATGGAGGGAAACCTCCCTTTCCACAGGAGCATTTTTCTGGCCACAGCTGCTCAGATTCAGCCACATCACCTGTGTTTACAGTCTTGAGCTCAAACTGGAGGCCTTTGCGCACACCTGCTCAGCCAGGATACCTCCAAGGCTGTGGAACAAGAGTGCTCCACCAGCCCTTCTGCAGCCCCTTGAAGGGTATTGCTTTGCTCAGAGGAGAGATGATTTTCTTCAGAGCTTCATAGCTACAGTGAGCAGTTCTGCTTTGGGTGCCCAGCCATGTCAGCTGTGTGCCTGTGCCAGTCTGCAGCCTTTGGGTTGGGCAGGGTTCTCCATCCACCCAGCAGCCGCAGACTCCTCTGGAAAAGGCAGCACACAGTAAGTCCTACCAAGGTGGATGTGTCTACAGAGCAGAAAACTTCCTGGAGAATGTTATCTACACCCTTACTAAGGGTGCACCTTATTGCATCCAGAGTTTTCTCCTCTCATATACTTTTCCCTTTCTTGAATCTGTAGTCTCTAAGGAAGTTTATCTGTTTTATCCCTGCCCCATCCTGGTTTATTGCAAAGACAAGAAGTCTAGAAGGATATGACAAATGTGCTCCCAAAGGTCACTGAAGCAAGAGAACAGATATATGTTGTCAAGTGTAAAAATGCTTTAACGGTTTTCCCTGTGTAAGCTGGCCTGGCCTGGCCTGGCAGAGAGATGCTACTGGGAAGTCATGCCCCTGAAAGCCAGCCATCACATAACACACTCCAGGGACCAGATTTCCCAACAGAAGACCAGGAAACATTATAGAATACATCCTTAGATGCTGTATGGCTTGTCAGGGTCAGCTTGTATTACAGCAAACCAAGAACACCAAGAAATAGGTCTCCTCAGTACTCACTGAGACTAAATGTAATCAGGCACAAATGCTACATCCTCCACCTCTCCTTCCATTCCTGCTGTTGCAAATCTTATACTCCCAGACAGGCATGCCCCAAAATACTAACATATTGTCACAATATGAGTTTTGGCATTGCCCCATGCCACACTATCGTGGGCAGCTTGGGTAATACACTCTAAATTAAATCACTACAAGATAAGGACCCTGATAGCTGCAGAACTTTCTCTAAGGAGAGCTATTAGTGGTTCCCTGCAGGAATAGAAGGGCTTTTGAATGGGGGTTCTGCAGGGCTCTGCTTAGCCTGGGTGTGCTCAGTGCTGTTCTGAGCAACATGTGTAGTGTGTGGAGTGAGAGCTGACACCACTTTCCAAAAGCACCAAGTTGGGACAGGTTACAAGCACTCAGAGGGACTGAGAATCATCAACAAGAATATGGACCCCTGAAGAGAAAGTCTGAAACCGAAAAGTAACATTCAGTGAGGATATGTGCAAAGGTAAAGAAGCCAACCAACTTCTGCTGGTGAAATTTGTCCAGGCTTCAGGAATGCTGAACAGGATCTGGCTGTAAAAATGTATCATTAGCTAAACATACTTCACTAGCATGATATTTTCATGCAAAAGGCACTTACTATTCCAGATGGTATAAGTAAAAATATTTCCTTCAAGATCCATGAAGAAATCTTGTATTTCACTTAGCAGTCAGGAGGCCTTTGCAAGAGTACCAAGTCCTGTTTTAGTTACTGAATGATATACAAGGTGCAGATAAATTGAACAGATTCCAGGGCAGAAAAAGAAGAAGGAAAAAAGTTTTAAAAGCATGATCTGTAAGAAAAAGATAAAGTACTAGGCTTTTCTTAGACTGTAAGACCAAAAAATAAACACAAAGCTAGGCAAGCCATGATAGCCAATCCCCAACAGCTTTGAGAAAGGAAAGTAATCAATCTTCATAGGTAGTGGAAAGAACAAGGAAAAAGTGAGGGCTTAATTCGCGGCAAAGAAGCTGTAGGTTGGATATTGGTAAACACTGATGCATCTTCTTTGGACTGCATTTGCCAAAAGAGCCTATCAATATTCATTGACAGAGGGAATATCCTTATTTAGGTATGTGGCAGAGGCCTAAAGACAGGTGAGAAAAATATCACTGGTATGCAACAGAATAATTTTT
Source organism: Phylloscopus collybita (assembly GCA_027886175.1). NCBI lineage: Eukaryota > Metazoa > Chordata > Aves > Passeriformes > Phylloscopidae > Phylloscopus > Phylloscopus collybita. Next base: position 18,291,599 of record JAJNNQ010000007.1, read on the forward strand.
TCTTCTTTAGCTTCCATTAAATCCAAAGTTTTAATTTCAGAGTTAAGGCAGCTTTGCATATCAGCAGGTGTTGATAATGCAGTAATTACGTGGATAAAAAGTCCTAAAGCAAAATTGAGAACTTGCATATTTACAATGACAAAATTGCTTCTCTTTTCATAGATTTGCTGCCAAAATGTTTAATCATAGCACCAAGCACTAGCATTATGCAAATAGAATTAAAAAGAAAAAACATATGCTGCCTGTAGCCTCTGAAAGAAGCAGAGTTAACCCCAAAAGCTACAGTTAGAAGGCTGCAAACAAATTAAAATATTTTCTTTAAACAGTGTCAGGCAGCTTCTAAATGTATCACTTGCTACTACTTAGTACTTACTACTATCCTCCTGGAAGGATATATGCACTAAGACATGTGTCACAACAAAAGATACATGCCACATCTTTAGCTGATGCCAACTTTCTCTCGTGCAGGATACGAATGGCCTCTCCCTAGAAAGCTCTGTGCCATTTGGATCTACCTGGACGTGCTCTTCTCCACCGCGTCCATCATGCACCTCTGTGCCATCTCACTGGATCGCTACATTGCCATCCGAAACCCCATCCACCACAGCCGCTTTAACTCGAGAACTAAGGCTTTTGCCAAAATAATTGCTGTTTGGACCATATCAGTTGGTAAGTGAGGCAATATTTCAGCATGTAATTGCAGATTTCCAGCTTTTGAGAGGATTTGACATACATACTGCGGTCTAAAACTTTATTCTCTGCCTGCAGTATTTTGCTTCCCACAGTCTAAGAAGTGCTGTAATGTAGTAATTATGCAATGGAAATCAACGGCAATGGGAAATGGAGGAGGACTGAGCAGCACTGAACATCAGTGATAGCATGACTGCATTCAAGTTTATTTTAAAGAGGTGTTGATTTCCCATATTGATGATCCATCACTACTTAAACATCTCAAAAGAAAAAATTATATCAACTGAAAAAAAGTATTTCCCTGTTTTATGTTAGTCAGTTGTTCCCAGTTTCTTATTTGGGTAATTTGCTTAGAGATTTTTCTCATGGGCAGATCTTTTCTGCCTTTCTTAGTGTACATGGTGGGGAATTGATGCATCCCAATTAGGAGACAACAGATACTGTATACAATGAGAATGAGAGGAGTGTCTCCAGAGGACAGTTCAGAGTTACAGTCTAAAACAGGTGTTCTGAAAGACCCAGTACACAGATCTCTTTGTGCACTGGCAAAACCCAGAGCCTCAAAACTAGGCAGGGGATCATTGATCTTTCATTCCCATGGTGGCAATACGTCCAGAGCAGTCTTATGGCACGGGAGCTGGAAGAGTTTGGTGTCTGATGCCGTCTGGGATTTCCTCACACACCTGGGGTGGAGGTTCTCAAATGCTTGGAAGACACAGTTCCCTTTCAGTGCTTGTGGTTTTGTAGACCCTTGAGCATTGCCAGCTCACTTATTCAGAGGAAAAAAATAATCACTCTTTTGCCCTGGAAGAGATGTGAGCTGTCAGCAATCAAAGGTAATTAGCTCCTTCCCTGGCTAATACAAATTATTGCAAGTGGTAACTGTGATCCCTTACCACTCTTCCCAGAGGAGGGAAAGGAGATGATGCCTAACATGCTGCCAGCCTGGCACTCTAAATGATCTCCTGACCTCCCTCTTGATCCTGGCCCACAGTCTAAGAAAAAGCAGTCTGGGATTGTTAGAATTTAAAACAGCTGCACAGCAAGACATCATGGGAGTCTGCACTCAACAGGACAGTTCTGCATTCTCCATGACCTGTTGAGGTTCAACAGCATCTGGTTCTGGGGTGCATTCAGCTGATCAGATGTAGATGTCTAGCACAGGCCAGGTGAATTCCACCCTAAAAATACCTAGCTCTCAACAATAAAGGAAGCCTATAGCAACTCAGATGTAGATGTCTTCATTTAGATTAGATGAATCATAACTTGTCTCTTCTATAGTCATTTTATTTAATCTAGTAGAAAACATATTACTTATTCTGTTCAGTTCTTCCAATTTTTGAAACTCCTAAGTATTTTCAGTGCATTTGTCTATATAGCATAAATAAGTCTAACATTCCTTAAAATCATGCATACTGTGTTTGTCTGCACTTGTCTGTGGTGCCTTGTGCTTAGTGTATGTGAAATTACTGTCCTTTTTAAACACAAATTCACAGAATGATCAGAATGACCATTCCAGGGGCAAAGCAGTGGTCCACTCTGCTCAGCATCTTTTATCAGACAGGGGCTTATTGACTGAGATTCTGAATTAGCTCACTCTTAAAAGGAATCAGGAGGAAAAAAAAAAAAAGTGTTCTTTTAGCCCTGTTAGTTAGAGCATGGTTTATGTCCTATAGCAGGAGGGTTTATTTCTTTGATAGCTTGATATTTTGTTTCAAAAGGTATGGTTTTTCTCTGCAGTAATAACTAGTAACATATCCATTGTAAAAACACCTTTTCTGCTCTCTGGAGAAACTGTCTTCTAATAATGATGAGTTACAGATGTTGCTTGCTGTTATTATTACGACAAGTGATAGCAATGTGGTCCCTATTTATATAACTCTGAAAAATACAACTCTTTATTTTATTGGAAACCAGGTGTGGCATGAGTGAAGAGGACAGAGTCCTGCTTTACTGCAGCTGGATTAGGACGTGTAAGGGAACAGTGGATGTCAGAAAACAGGAAGGGTTATAGGGTAAATCCATCCCATTCACACATTTCATTTCATCAAAACGGTGAGAAGGTTAAATAGATACAAATTAACATAGGCAAGCACACTTAGGTGGGCAGGAATGAAGAGGTGCTCAGCTGGTTTCTTGTCTCATGGAAGTAATTGGCATGGGGAGACCAGTTGAAGGAAGACTGGTTACCAGCCTGGCAACAAGCTACGGCAGATGGGATGCACTCCAGATGACAGATAAGAAGGCAAACACATAGGAAGAAGCTATAAGAAACTGATGAGCCAGTCACTGCCAGGCTGGACTAAATTTGCACAGTGCCATATCATTATATTAATAGAATAAGGAAAAATGCCGGTATTATAAGGAGTCTTGACAGGTCCCATACAACCTGCTGTCAGTCAGTCATCAGCCCTTATCCTCTTGATCTGCCACCATCCAGCTAAGAATATGTAGAAAATGGGTTTCTGAAGGTGCTTTCTATATCACTTACTAACAGAATGCATTCTGAGCAAAGAGGCACTCTCTATATCATTTACCAGGCTCTCAGTGCTACTTAGAGTGACAGGGCTATAAATGATTTAACTCTTTTCATTTTCACATGTCTGTGGCTGAGAACTTTCACTGGGATGAGTGAGCTGAGGATGGTGAGACACTGGCATAAATTGCCCAGAAAAGCTGTGGATGCTCCATCCCTGGAAGTCTCAAGGCCAGGTTGGGTTCTGAGCAACCTGGTCTATTGGAAGGTGTCCCTACCTGTGGCAGGGCAGTTGAAATGAGATTATTTTGAAGGTCCTTTCAAACGAAAATCACTCTTTATCTGGCACAGGCAGAGCTGGTGTTGGACACAACAAACCCTCCACAGCACCTGGTGTGGCTATCATCTCACTTAGAGATTCAGATCCAAGGTTGTGCTCTCCAGCCTCAGATAGATACCCTTCAACTTCCCCATGCACCTACAGTTTGCAGCTGAGCTGGTGGCCTGTGAACTGTTGTGAAGTATGAGATGGAGGGTAAATAGCAAGAGAAAGAAATGAAAGATGTTATGCTCCCCTGTGCAGATGTCCATTTTAGCAGAGGAAGAGGGGGGAAACAGCTAACAGTTGTGTGATGGCAGCACATTTAATCAGTTCCACTGACCATGCAAACAGCTCAGGCTGGATTGAACAGCACTGGTGAACATACAGGACTGTCAGATTCTGCCTTCTACTACCCTCAATATGGAAACAAACTGTTTAATCCTACCACTTGTCTTTCATCCTTCTGTCTTTCAACCCGTTCTTTTTCTACAAGAGGATCTTTCTTCTATTGCCATTAGAATTTGATTTCACTGACAGCCTTTGACAAAAGGTATTGTCAGGGATTTCTGGAAATCCAGGCACATTATATCAGCTGGATTACCCTTATCCACCTGCTCACTGACTCCTGCAAGTACTTCTTGCTGATTAGTGAGGCCTGAAGAAGTTCTTCTAGTGCTTCACAACCCTCTAGATTATAACTTCTACTGTACCAAATTAATTACACTTTTGTTCTCTAGATTTGTAATTTTTCTTTCATTCATTAAATACACAAATATATTCAGTCAATTTTAACTAAAAGCAGTCAATGATCTTCCTCCCATTGGTGTCAGTGACAGATGAAGCATTTAAAAAACAGCAGAAAAAAAGCACAGATTGTTTCATTTACTTGGCTTCTGAAATCTTGATTTTCTTAGTTTTAAAAAAATCAATTGTGCTAACATTTGTTTTTGCTTTTAGTGGAAGAAGAGCATTTAGCCAGAAGCCTTTGTTTCACTAGACCATGTAATGCCACAGGCAATTGGTTTAAAATAGATTCTAATTACTGTAACAGACTCTAATTGTGTCTTTAATTCTTAAATCATCCCGTATGCACAGTGGCTAGATAATTAGATTATTTGTAGCTGTTGAAGGCAAAAGCTCATTAAACCCTGAAAATTATTCCATTTGTTTTAAAGCACAGAGGTCATTATTGAGAACAGGTGTAAAAAGCCAAAGGATTTCCCCCTGCCGGAAAAAAAAAAAAAAAAAAAAAAAAAAAAAAGTAGAATTTTGAATAGAGATAGAATCTATAGAATTGTGAATAGAGCCTATATTGAAAAATACATGTAAAATACCTCTGAGTCCTAAACGGGCCTAACAAACATTGCTCTGTAAGAGGCCAACAGTGCATCATTCCCTCCTTGAAAGGGTAAAAGAATTACAGGCATGAATGTTAAGTCCTTATATATAACATTCCTCAGTTCTTATCTCTATTCCTCTGTTAATGGTCTAAGTAATGTGAAGTCTGATGCAGCCCAAGCACTCTATGCTGAGTTTTTTCTTATCATTTCTCACTCAGCCTACATCTGTTCACTGCCTTCAGGCAGTCTATGCATTCTCCAGTCACTAACAACTTAGATTTATTCAGTACTTTTCATGCAGAAAAAAGAAGCCCAACACAGATCTAGATGAAGCTGGTAAAATATTTCCCACCACATAACTCTAAAATTTTGTCATTGCTTTTGAGGCTTTGAAAATGACAAATACTGTAGCACGTGAGGCAACATTCGCCAAAGTGCAGGGTGAAGTTAGCTCCCCACAGGTGTACAAATTCCCAGTGCAACTGAGCCCCCAGCTAATTTGGCAGTGTGACATTTTATGCTGACACAGAGGCTTACACCTCCTTCACAGGCAGCCTGCAATTTCTCTGCATGATTTCTTGCTGCCTTACAGCGTATGAAGGGCCAGGAAAGGAGCAGGGACTGGGAGAGTTCAACCACCGGTGCCTCTGGATTGTGTTTTGCTGACAGCTTTGGCCTCCTTAGGCTCAGTCTTCCTTCTGTTAAGGGCAGCTTTCATTTGAAAATCCCTTTACTGTTTTCAAAAGGCACAAACAGGTAATAAATAAACTGCAGGCTGGGAGTCCCTGTCCTGAATCTACTGCACATCCATTTCTTCCAGGTGACATAATTTGCCATTTCAATCAGGTCTAATTTTTTGGATGCCTTGGTCTAAGAAAAGATAAATTTTTAAAAAATTAAATATATTGCCAAAATATACAATATTGCAAAGATTTACACACCAAACTGTACTCTGGCAATATAGATTAAAAGCTTAGTACTGAAATTTGGCATTCCTGGAGCTAAACTTAAAATATCTACTACACTACCCTCTTTCCCATCTAGTCATTCACTCTGCTTCCATTTCTTCTTTTGAAGACTTGAGTTTGCATTCTTAGCAGTTTTTTATAATCATTCTCCTAGGGAACAATTCTCTTATTTCTATCATACTCATGAAACCATCTCTCAGAGAGTGAACACACTCTCTGCTCACTCCAGCTACAGGATCTCAGGAGCAAACATTGTGTTTTGTGTTTGGGCAACCCTGGGACCTTTACCATTTGTGGACGTAGATGATGCCATAAAAATAAAATGAAGTTGTAAAAAATTGTTGCACAACATATAGAGATATTTGCATCAATTACAATGAGGGGTGTTGGCTCGAAATTTCATTTATAAAGTATTAGAGCTTTAGAACCATCTCAGAAATAGAATCTTCATTGTATTTCTTCATGGAGACACACTGCATGAGGCCCAGTAGTCAGCAACAGTTACATCAGTAGAAAGTTCATTGCCATACTAATGACTCCTACACTAGTGACAACTGATGAGAACAAGCCCTTCATGTACAGGTTGTCTGGGAGAAGGTAATGTTCAGTTCCACGGAAAAGGAACATTCAGAGCTGTGATGCACATTTCTGAGTTGACTAGCGTGTGTATTCTGGTCACGAGACACTACTTAAGATGGTTCTGAGAAAGGCACATAAATATCCTGTTTATTTTGATGTAAATTATTCCCATATTTCCCATGTAACAGAACCCTTTGCTTGATTTGCTCTTTTGATTTGTTCTTCCCAGAAGAGTGAACACATCCACCAAACAATCAGCTTACCACACATACCTTCCTCTCATAACTGTGAAGGTTTAAAAACCTTGCATTTTAAAGTTGTATATGTTTGTTCATCTGACAAGGAGGTGTTACTAACATTATACTTTTCTTATGGAAAAAAATGCTTAAAGGAATGTTAATGATTGAACAACTCTCTAAATCCTCCAAATTTGGAAGCACAGCAATAAAGAAATAAGACACAGGCATGTGTCCATAGGGACACTGAGCAACCAAAGATACTGAGCAACCCAGCATTCATCTGGATATATTATACCATTATACGTGTCCTCGAAGGAAAAATAATTATTATGTATATATTTACCATGTTCTTTATGTAATTACATTAGGATGAGATGAAGGGTTTTGCCTGTGAAAAAGGCACACATTTTGTGAGCACTCCTTTTGCAAGAAGCAATCTGCCTTTCAGGTGAAAAAAGGAATGAGGAGTAGTCATGACATTACTGTGTAGCATTTCTTTCTGCTTTGTTTTTAATTTAAAAGGCAAGTTATAAACAGTAGAGCTGTATTTTTTAATAGAAAAGAAGCTTCTTAGTCAAGGTGCTGATGAAAGAATAAGCTGTCTTTTTTAAAAAAACTTGTCTTTGTTTTGAAAGCCATAAGGACCATGTTCTCCTTCCTCTTGAAGCTACCAGCAAAGAAGCATCAAGTTCATTTGGGCCTGTCCTATTATGAGGGTTCTTTGACTGAATAAGTAACTGTTGGTGCGTGACAATACGACCTATAATCAGGCAGTCTCTCTTTGTAGGGTACATCAGTGTAAATGGAATATTTTAAGGAAAAAGGCAGCATCTCTAGTCAAAGGAGCTGGATTTCTGCATAGAAAATGCCACATGCAACACAAATGACAACAAAAGAAGTGTAAAAGGAATTATGTTGGGATTCATCAATTCTGTTGCATGTACGCTGTGACTGCATTTAATCACCTTCTACATTAAAAATGGCACTGCTAAAATAGCACTGTGTTGCATAAAATAAAATGTCAAGAAAAGAGAAAATTTCATTAATTTAAAAATAATACAGAACTGTTTCATAAGTTTCTTTATCATATTTGACTTAAGCCAGATGTTGTGTTTTATGACGTTAAGTAAGGTTCATGTATCACAGAATTCTTTAAAACTAAAGCCTTACATTTATGTTTATCAGCAGGAACATTGTAAACTATCGAACACTCAGGCTGCAGTTAACTTTTCCCACACATTACCTGGCCTGTGCCATTGGCATCCCTTCTAAGCAGAAACCCAGCTAAAAAAAGTCAAGGGTCTTGTCAGAACTGCAACAACATATTCCTAATTACCTGAGACAAATTTAGAAACACCTGTCAGGTGATTTTGCCTATGATGTCCTCCAGGGTCATTGATGGAAAATAGCATGTTGAGCTCCTGTGATATCCTGAAAGCAGGCTGTAGCATGGTGATAAAGGCTTTCCTTTCTGCCTGATCAAAATTGGAATCTGTGTATTTCACAGTGTTCAATCCTGTCTTTATTTTGGAAATAAATCCCACCCACTGGGAAGACTTATTTCCTTTTGGCAGAACATAGCCCTTGTTAGGACTTTTTGTATTTGATCCGAGTTTTGAAATGTCAAATTGACTGCTATTGTCAGGATCATAGACTGAGCTGTGAGGACACAGCTGAACTGTGAGTATCCTGAAAGAAAAACTGTGTGATTTTAGGTCCCAGGTGCACTGAGTGAGCAGTGTAAATTTCCCCTTACAAGCACAGAAGTATTCAGAAGTTTTAGATTGAAAGATCCCCAGTTAAATCCAGCCCTGCCTTGCATACTACTGCAGGACATGAGGCCGTCACTCCTGCATTTCTTGTTGCAAGGACAGTTCATGTATTTGTTTTTCATTTTCAAGGTGCTTTGTGACATTAAACAGAAAGATAAGCCTAGGGATCATGCTGTAGCACCCACACAGACACCAGTAGATGGGAAATATGGGCAGATACAATCCCTTCAGATACACTCCCCTTTCTCTCATCTTCAACCCTGTTATCTTGTAAACGTGGCCAGGGCATTGACCGGTCTTACAGAGTTGAGTCAGGGTGAAGGGCATTAGCTACAGGGTGGACAGTGAAACATAAAGTACAGGATCCTGACTCATCATCTTCAGACCTGTGCAGGTCTCTAAGCTGCTTCTCATTCTGTTTTTCCTTCCAAATTATCCATCACATCAGGACATCTATCCCAATAACTGTCCAGCCACTGCTGCAGTCTCCTTGTATAACTAGTAAGAAGCTGACAATTTGCTTATTAAGCAGCTTCTGCGAGCACCCACAAAAGGAGGCATGGAGAAACAACTGGGACATGGTCTGAGGTCTAGAGAATCCAGAAGAATTACAGTTTTTGTTATCTGTGCCCTTCAGATAGAGTGTGAAATTATTGTAAAAACTAAATTTAAAATTTATCTGATAGCTACATTCAGTCTCCTTTTAAATTACACAATGAGGCCAAATAGCACTGCTGAAGAAATATCAGAGATATAAACAGATAAATCTCTATTCAGTTCAGTGGAAGATTAGGGCAGAGTTAAGTAAATTATCAGCATTCAACAAATCACACCATGTAATAATTAAAAGACAGAGATACAAACACTGGGATGTTAGGGGATTTTGTCACTTAGACTGCTCTAGGAGGTACCACATTATTTGCTCATGGTAGTGGAATTTCCATAAGGTCTTTCCATAATTTCTAGCTTACTGCTGCTACAAGTATTATTTTAAGCCTTACTGTGTATGTAGCATGTATAGCACACAACAAATTAGCCTCGAGGATCCTTTAGAAGCTTCATAGCTAAAAAGACAAACTGATAACCTCTGATCTAGGAAGATCCTGTAAAAAAGGTATGGTATTTCCTTCTTCTCAAAGCACTGTTATCCCCAAATCTGCTCTCCTACGGGTCTGAACAGTGAACACTCCGAGGCCATCTAACATGAAATTCAGAAAGGTCATATGCTAAACAGAGGGGCTATCACAAGGGGCTGGAGTTGATCCTACACAAGGCTCTTTTCCTTTGCAAATTAACATATTTACCTAGGCCGGTGCCAACCATAAATTTGTAACTTCTTTTGAGTAGAAATTAAACCATTGCTACGAGGAGCTTAAAAAAACCAATGCAGTATAAACAACATTAATTGAGTGCACAGAAAGAGAAAGGGTGTTTGACCTGCTCTGCTGCATTTTGCTGAGCCACAGAAGCAGCAGCCTTAAATAGAAGGAGGAAAACCTTGTCCCTCTGTGCAGAGATAGGCTGGAGACCTGTGGAACCGCTTGCAAATTTTCAGACTAAATATTAAGCTCTTTATTGTAAGGCCAGTCACTTTTCATCACCTCTAATCATCCTGGATGAAGGGGATATACAGTTGTCATTAGCCTATGTCCCCTGAAGGAGCACATCAAGCCTAGTTCCCCTCCAGCTCCCAAATGACAGCAGAATTGGAGCTCTACTCGGGTTCTACTCAGCCAGCATGCCCCAGGCAAGTTGCTTCCTCACCCTTCTTTACTCATTTCTAGCTGTTTGGTAAGTGTAGACTTTTATATGCCCTTTAGTGACTGGGTAACCATCTTAGACAGAGAGATAACAACTTCTCTCAATTGGAGAGCTCTGTGAGAAGCCAGAAAACACCTTGGAAGAAGCCCCTGTCCAAATCAAAAATAATGTCACTATTTGAAAAACAAAGACTGTATTGAGGAATAGGCTCCACTGGAAACTGCTATGCAAAAGATTGTATCTTCCTCAAATACTCAGAAGGGCTGAAAAACCCAACAAGAAAATTAGAGGAACCAGAGTGTAAACAAGTCCTACAGCATAACTAACAAAGAGAATTTGAGGAGTACTTAGGCAGGAAAAGCACTTAAAGCCAAAAGCAAAGAAATTACTTCCTGCTGTTGGATTCTTGCTTTCTTTAGGAAATAGGGCTGTGCAAGCATTTTGAGGATTATATCAAAACAGAAAGCAACTCCATCAGCGGCTTCCTCTCTCATAACTCCACTCACTCTGAAGCCCAGTGTTTCTAAACAGGTCAAAAAGGGGCACCTGCCCTTCATTTCTTGCACTGTCTTCCCTGTAATTCTCCTCTAATCCTGTTAACAGTTTTTTATTATCACAGTTCTATAAATTAATTTGGAGACACATATCTCTGTTCTTGTTAAGAAATAGGCTTTAGGACCAAGGACATAAATGAGAAACATATTAGGAAACACAGACTTCTCTGATTCTGTTTTTCTAAAGTGAAATAGATAATTTATGGTATAAATCTTCACTTACCATACTTTTCTCATATAAAAAGAATTGAATGTGTCTCCTGCTAGGCTAAATAATATGTTTCCTTAGAGATTTTCTGAGCTGTCAAGAACAAAGCCATTTCAAAATTAATAGAATAATCCAACTGTTACCTGGCACCTCCTCCATGTAACATTAAATTTGTTTTCCTTTCACTTTCATTAAATAGAACATGTGCGTCCAAATAAGGCGTTCCAAGGGAAAGCTATAGAAAACCAGCTCCATGTATGCCCTTGAATGAAAAACTAAATTTTGTCTCCCAGCTGTTACAAGGAAAGTGCCTGGACCCATTCTGATTCCATCCCTTTGAGTACAGCCTCTTGGGATGCAGAAAGGAGACGATGCTCCCCCAGCACTGACTCACTTAGCTCTTGAGGAAAACCATGTGAAAACAAATATTATGTGGGGATTTGTGAGAGAAAACTCCCCATTCACTTCTGCCTCTGCCAACACATGCACCTACTACCAGGGAAGAATTCTGTGTTGGTCTCTCATGTGAGGAGGAATTCTAGCCCAGGACTCTGGGGAAACTGTCACTCTGACTAGGGAAGGTGGAAGCTTTTTAACATTCATGCCAACTAGATGCAGCCTCATGGTGATTCCCAATCCACACAGAGGTTTTCAACACCCTCTCCTCCCAGGTGGAAATTTCTGCTCCTGCACTGCCACTCATCAGCAACCTGCTTGCATTGGAAATATGGTTGGCACTACTCTGGCAGCAACAAAATTATCACAGTGAAGGGTTTGTCATGACTGGAAAGGAGTCAATGGGGGAATAACATTTTCAGGTGCATGCAGAGAGCAGCTCAGTGTTTGCAGCTCTGGTGAAGCAATGATGTAATGACAAAACAATGAAATGTAGTGATGTAACAACTGTAATGGTGAGTGTCAAATGCCAAGCAAAGTCATGAAGCCAGGCTGAGCAGCTCCTCTGTGAATGTTTAAGTGGAAATAACTGTCACTAAACTCCAGCTCCTCATATATGATCCAGGCACACTGTCATCCTTGATACTCAGAGGAGGACATGGTCCATGGACCCCCTGCCACAAGTGGCTCACTGTGGCTTGTGTTCCTTGAGAAAACAAACACAGGGTACCATGGTAGCCCAGAGGAATAAATATTCTTTTGTGTGGCTAATTAAGTCAAAAATATCGAAAATAATGTGACGGCAGTGTGCAACAAGGAGATTTTTATCCAACATGAAACTGAGAGTATGCATTGCATGCCTTGGGATGTAGCAGGTGAGTTATGCATGGAGTTATCTATTTGCTGTTTGAATGCATAGATGTACCAACAGAGGATATTTTCTGAGTACAAATAGGCACCAGACACCGGCATGGGCTTTTCTAAAGAAATTAGACAATATGGCCCGATTGAGCTGCTTGAAGGAGATACTGGTCTTCTCAAGCAGCAATCCTTTCAGAGGTCCCCAGTGTCACACCACATCTTTGTGCAGTGGCCCGTGAGCTGGCCCATGACTCGGTATGTCTGAGTCAATGTGACTGCTAAAACCTGAGACGGGGAGAGTTTTTGTTTTGCATGAGAAGGTGAACAAAGGTGCCAAAATTTTGAGAAACTGCAATGACATTTCTAAAAGGTAGTTCCTAACCCTTGGACATTTATTAAGGCTCATTTTTATTAAACAAAATTGAAATGGATATATGCGAGGTGAAGGCATGCAAATGAGAGTTTCTGCTTAAAGGAGACTTCACTGAAAGAACCTTGACCTTATCAATTCACTTCCCCCTCCTTGTCTTCACCCCAAGCAACCCCAGTGTGCCACCCTACACACACATTGTAAATTACGGCTTTAATTTATTGATAGTCTCAGCAGCTCAAGACAGCTGCAAACCCAGTTTACCTGTCCAGTTAAAGTGGGTTTATAGCTCTCCTATACCTCTGAAGGCAGCAATGTGTACCACTGTATCAACCTTTGTCATTTTCACCAGGCTTTTTGAGACACCAAAAAGGATGCCGTTGCTTTACTTCTTAATCTTTGGTGTTTTCAAGAGCCTTTTGTCATTCTGAAACTGTGCCCAAATTCTTGAGGTTTCATGCAGAATTTATTACTCATCTTTATTGTTTTGGATCTGTTGTGCAGTTTATTAAAATCCACAGTTTGAAACAGCCACGTGTGTATAAATCAAACCATATAAATAAACCACCTTGTACCAGAGGAGCATAATATTTAGGGCTTGTTCACAAGGGAAAATGTTCTAAGTGGGAATGTCAACTGGAAATGGAATGGCTAATGTACCTTCAGTGCTTGAATGGATGCTCCTGTTCTGTGCTGAATGCTTCCTTGCACCTCAGTTTAGTTCTTTCGAAAGCCAAGGAAGACAAAGCATAAAAAAGCCCTCAGGGGATAACACAATTTTTTCCAGACTGACCTTGAGCTAGCAGAAGCATGGAAAGGGTGTGGGACTATTCCGTTACAGCCCTTCCATGTTTCCTCCAGATCTGCTGTTGGCACATGCTTCACTTCCCAAACACCTGTTTGTCCCTACCTGGTAGCTCTGCATGATCCTTCCCTGTGAAGCTGATTTTCTTCTTATGACGTTTGAATGCACAGGCACCATCTGTGTCTTCTTAAACCTCCAGTCACCAAGAGCAGGGAGCTGGAGAGCAAGGACAAGTAAATCAGCGAGTATGCATCTGAATCATCCAGGTGAAACAGATCGTTCATATTTAACTTGTAAAGAATTAATTCAGTCAGTTGCAATAATGCTAATGCAACTTTAGACCAGGACTTTTCATTATGGGTTTGCAGAACAAACAATCTTGACCAAACGTGACATGTGGGAGATATTCTTGGCCATATGTGATGGTTCCTAAAAATCCCGTCAAAATAGTGGATGTGAGTTGCACGTGGAAACTCCTTTACTGACAGTTTAAATATGACTGCCTTCGAATTTTATCCCTGTGTCCTCGTGGAATTTGCCATACTTATGCTGCAGAAGCCAACTGCCGAGAGGGGGCAAAGCCTGTTCCTTTCAGGAGGGAAACAGTAAATTTAGTCCCTACAGAGATATGAAAAGAGAAAACTGGGCTGGACATTAACTTTTTCCATGCAGGAATGCCACAATATCATTTGGGGGATGCCCCTTATCAACTTAACTGGGGTTACACAAACAGCAGTTTACAGCTGTCAGTGTTCTCCACCACCAAAGTGTGGTGTATCTGCTGTGTTCAAACTTTATACAGGCCACTTCCCTGTGGCTGTAGGGGGAAGATGCCTTGAATGGTCACTCAGAAAAATTTACATGACTAGCAGTGCCTGCTACAGCTCTGCTGGTACAGCACTTTTGTGCTTGTTAAAGGAATGTCAAAGAAATGCAGGAACTTATGCCACACGCTGAAGCCCGTTTTCATTTTTTAAAGCCAGAAATCTGAATTTAGAAGCCAGTCTCCAGAAGTTGCTAAGAACAAAACAAAGCAGTTGGGGAATTGCTTCTCTTGTTTCAGGTGAGAAGTTGCAACAGACTTTGGCCCTTTACTTGAAAAAGCATGCAAATTATGCTAAATTTTTTCTCTTTCTAATGCTGCTGCCTCTGCTCCCATGCCTCCTCAGGCAGCTAAACCATAAGGTAGTAATGAAAAGCATCTTTTACTCTGTCAATACCATTGTTTATTTTATCTCTGCAGCTCACACTAGGTCTTTGAATTAAATGAAAGAACAGCCTCACTGTTATCAGCACAGGGCAGAAGCAGACAGGAAACTTCTGGTATTGTTCTGACTAATGCTGTGTCTTCGTGCAGCTGGAGTATGTGGGGAGATGCTGGGAGGTACTGGATGCCTTCAGCACCCCTTCAACTCATCCAAAAAAAAGAAAATTAACTTCAATGCATTCCTCATTTCCCTGGAGTTGTTGAGCACCCCAGATTACTCAGCCATGGCTGGACAGTCTGGCTTCTGATGGTGACCTCTTCCTCCATGCTTTCAGAGAAACGGACTCAGACCTTTTTAGCCAGTAGTTAAAAACACTGGAGGTTTCTGTCAGCTCAACTCAGGAGTTGCCACACACTGCATGTCACTCACTGTCTTCTCCTAGCCCAAGTTCAAGCATTTAGAGCTTGTGCAGAAAGGGTAATACCACAGGCTCTCCACCAGCTTCTGCCCTGGGGAGATAACAACAGCACTTTTCTAAAGTGGCCTGAGGCAATGCCATGACTCAGTTGAAAAGACAAAATAAGCTACAGTGTTCCTAGAAAAAAAAATCTTTGTAGAAGATCCAGAAGAAAAAGAAGAATTAAGCACTTGAACAGAATAATAACCTAATATTATTGCTACTGTGATTATTATTGTTTGGTTTTGAGCCTGTACTCCACAGCCTTCCTCTAGGACTGGAGCTGTTATGCTGGGCACTAGATATGTGTGAAATGAAGAGACAGGCTATGCTTTTAAAGGGCTCCCAGTTTAAGCAGCAGAGTGGGAAGAAGGGAAAGAAAGAGAGATAGAGGAAGGTACCATTGAAATGCAGATGTTTCAGGACTCTGTGAACCAGTAAGGACACTCCTGGGCATCCACTGAACAAAGTTGGGGAAAACATCCTCACATCATAAAAAAATTTTTCTCTAGTCAATGTTTTTATTTCTCATAAACCAAATACAGCAACTGGGATTTCTGTTCCAAAATGCAAATGGAACTGATTATGCTACCTTTCCACAGGAGTCAGGCTCCTTGCTGCTTTTATCCCAACAGGGCTGCGTTATCACCCCCTGCTTCACTCTACTTTTGCTATCTTCGCAGCACATCATCTCTTTCATTGTCCAATCATTGCCTCTCTCGGAGAGACAGCATCCATTTGGAGGGGAAGAGACAAATGCTGAAAAAACTCAAAACCAACAACCAAAGAAACAGCAGCTGTTTGATTTTACCCCGACTAGCAGCATTTACAGAAATTCCTGAGGAAATGGCTGAGTAGGCTTGAAACAGACAGAGCAGTCCAAGGAGAATGGACTTTGTCACCTTGTCTTGCTATTCATGACAAGCCAAGGATGCATGCTTCAGGGGAAGACAAATTTTGCATGGCTGTGCACAGAGAAGACAACCTCTAGCTGCTGGAAATACAGTGAAAGGACTTTTGCAGTCCTGCAGGTTAAACTACATCTCAGGCTGCCTCATATCAGTGCCTCTCAGCATTTAATTTGTTCCCGTTGTTCATCTGGCCATTGCCACATGGGAAGTTGGGTTTTGTTAGCATTTAGCCTGTGCTGACTATATGGAGATTACAGCAAGAAAAAAGAAAGACACAATGGAAGATTACTCTCAGACCTATGACAAAAAAATTATCTTTCCTCCTAGAATTAGTGTTTCCCAACCTATTTAGAACCCAGAACACTTTTAACCCTCTAATGGAAAACAAGATCACTCTTATGCCACTCCAGAAAAGAAATGTGTAGTGTCATCTTGGTCATAGTTCATAACATCCTTTGCCAAGGTGGCAGAGACCAAGGAGCAAGTCTGGAGATCATTACAAGGGGCCCAAGATCCAAAACCATGCTTTTCTGGCTACCATATGTCATAGGACAGTTGGAAGGAAGCAAAGGTGTTCTACCTGTGGCTGAGGTAATGTGTACAGCTACAATCACCTCAGCCACAGGTAGAACAGAGGTAGATGTTTGTTTGTTTGTTTCTTCTTGGAGGCTGGAAGCAGTTTTCATTATTGTTTTTAACCTCTTCTTTCTCTCATCCACCTTCAGGTATCTCCATGCCTGTACCTGTCTTTGGACTACAAGATGACTCCAAAGTATTTAAGAAAGACATCTGCTTACTCGCAGATGAAAATTTTGTTCTAGTAGGCTCTTTTGTGGCATTCTTCATCCCTCTAACCATCATGGTAGTCACTTACTTTTTAACTATCAAGTCGCTGCAGAAGGAAGCTATGCTGTGCGTGAATGACATTGGCCCTAAGACCAAGTTTGCTTCGTTCAGCTTCCTCCCTCAGAGCTCCATGTCCTCAGAGAAACTCTTTCAGCGCTCCTTGAACAGAGATACAGGGACTTCAGGGAGGAGAACCATGCAATCCATCAGCAATGAGCAGAAGGCTTCCAAGGTCCTTGGCATTGTCTTCTTTCTGTTTGTTGTGATGTGGTGCCCGTTTTTCATCACCAATGTGATGGCTGTTATTTGCAAAGAGTCATGCAAAGAAGAGGTCATTGGAGGACTTCTTAATGTATTTGTTTGGATTGGCTACCTTTCTTCGGCTGTCAACCCACTCGTATATACATTGTTCAACAAAACATACCGCTCGGCTTTCTCTCGCTACATCCAGTGTCGCTACAAGGAGGAGAAGAAACCTTTCCAGCTGATTTTAGTGAACACTATCCCAGCACTTGCATATGACTCCAGCCAGCTCCAGCTAGCACAAATGAAGAGTTTGAAAAAGGAGGCGAAAATGATGGCTAAGGATTACTCGACGGTCACGATAGGAACACATCGTTTAGATGGTACCTCCAAGGGAAGTACCGGCCCAGGGAATGAAAAGGTTAGTGGTGTGTGATGGTCAGCAGCTGCCATGACAACCACTGTGCGAGCGCTGAAAATTTCACCTGCTGTGAGAAGCTGTGACTGCATAGGAAAATCAGCTGTGCTCAAGAGACCTTCCAACAACATCATATACTCCTCACATTATCCTGTGGATGCAAAGCAGGGTTGAAAGGGTATCAAATGTGCAATTTTTTTCATACAGTACTTTGGCTGTTTTAAGCACAGGCTTTATTAAACTTATTTTTTTAATATTCTAAAGGATATATTTCTTAAAGAAAAAAATGCAATTTCTGGTATTATAATATGGGCTGTGAAGAAACCTACGCATTTCTTTTCTCTTTGCAAATGAAAGCTAAGCTGTCCTTTGATGTTCTTGCAGAGTAGGCTCCAGCTAGTTTGTCTTGCTACAACTGAGTTTTGTTATCATTAACTGAATGAGCACTTTATGGAATTTTAAATAAAATGATGGTTCATTTGCTAATATATATTTAAAATAAATCTTAAAGTATTAAACAAAATCTATTAAAACTGCTATAGATTAATTATATGGACATTTTGTTAATTGGTTTTATGCCATTTTTTCTTCCTCAGTAACCATCCTGAAATGTCCCTGGGCTTTTGTTCTGTATTTCAAATAAGCAATCTTCAAAGGTAAATTATACTTGAATAATCCTCTGTTTCCAGAACCACTTGTAATCTTTATTTCAGGACTTGTAGTCCTTATTTGCATTCAAATTTTTCACGTGTTCAGCTTTAAAATTGAAAGTAATGTTTTCAAAATTATTTGTCTTAATTCCCTGCTCCCTCCCACTGGTGTTGACAGGGAGGTGAAGTGAGAGAACAGTGGAAAACCAACAACATTGCTAAATAATTTCACACCACTTCCAGATTCATGACTCTGTTCAATTCCAACAAAGTCTGATTTAAGTAATGTCAGAGGAAGCTTTGCATGAGTAAAGCCTTCAGTAAAACGTTGAAGCAGATCCTCTCTCATCATTTCTCTTTGGTTAAAAAAGGCCATGGTGAGGAATGTTCTGGTTTTGGTTTAAGGCTTGTAAAGCCAGAATTATTAGAAAACTGTTAGTTGCTAAAAATAGTTTTCCCTTGTTTCAGTGTATTGCTGTTAAGGCAGATTGCTCAGGAATGGTCAGATGATTGCACTACTAGGACTCAGCCTTAATGAAATATGTATGGGCAAATGGGGCTCACTTGAAAAACAGCAGGACCTGTAAACAACACTGCATTTCACCTGCAGAGATCCAAGGGCAGAATACATTGCATAACAAACATAACATACATTGCTTGACAGACATGGCTAGTCATGAAACTCTTCTCTTTCAGGCATCATAGCCAGTGTCACTGAGGTCAGTGAGGCTTTGCTGAGGAGAAGAAATATAAATGCTGCATTCACATGCAAAGCTTCAATCCAGTAATTTGATTCATTCCATGAATTTTGCAGCCATAATCTCATCAGAACCAGGATGTATTCCAGTTTCTCTGGAAAAAACACTGGCCATCCAGAAGCAAAACCCCAATGCCTTCATCCGTCCTTCTATTGAAGTTGTTCAGTTTTTACAGAGCAATTAAATTTCCACTAAGTCAAAGAAGGAAAGAGACAGAGAGAAGCTGAACCTTATTCTAGCCTACCAGGTGAGAGTCTTTGGAATAAGAAGGCCTTTAGCTTAACATACTGATCTATGACAGACAAGGACTTAAAAATTGGCTGATTGACTGATTTCCAAGAAACTGATTTATTGTCATATATATTGTATAACTAAGTCTGCTTGTTTTATGAGCCCTTTCCTCTGACATGGGATAGGTAGGAGCCACTGTGCACTGGTAACACAGAAGCTCTGCATGCACATGATGGCACTGACCCACCTCCAGACCTCAGTCTCTGTGTCTGGGACAAAGCGTCATGCTCTAGCCCCACTCACAGTGATGCTGCCATTCATGTCATCTAGCTCCTTATAGGTATTCATGATTTTCCCCCCAAAATTAGTCGTTTAGAATGAACTGATAAATCAAGTAGAGTAAAGGCTGTGCTCACCAGGTGCTTTATATGCTCTCTCTGTCTCTGGGTACATTCGATCACCACAGTCAAACTGAACAGCTTCAGCAGAAGCAGAAATGAACTTGCTGCTCCTACCTCCCTATGAACACATCCCACTCCTACACAGCACTGTGTGAGGGGTGTCATACTGGCAAAGAAGGGATTGCAGAGGGAAATGAGGCTGAGTATGAGGACTACCATAGTAGTAGTAGGTGGGAGCAGTGACTTCCCACTCTTTCCTGTCAAGATTGATATTGACCTTAAATCTGATACTTTGAACTAAGGACAATGCCCATCTTGTATCCCATAGGCCAGATGTCTCCACTCCACAACGGGGGTGATGGTTTTGAGGATTTGCCCTTGGAAATAGGTAGCTCAGGGAATAAGCAGGCAGTAATAAAAGCAAAGATGTTTTGTGCGAAGAGATCTGAGGCTCTAGATCTGCCACCGAACCAGATTGCCTTCATATGATGAATCTTGAGAGGGACTGAAGGTCTCTAAACCTGCATGTGAGGGGAAAGGAAACAAAGAGGCTTCCACCAGGGGAGGGAATCGCCACATTTTTTGCCATTTATGCCTGACCTGATGCAAGTTTCTGTGGAAACTCTTTCTTCTTGTAAAAGAAAGAAGTAGGTGGGACAGACAACTTGGGTCTTACTGCCCATTTGTGCCAGGAAGCAGAGCCCACCTGCATCCTGATGTATATGACACCCTGCACTTCTCTGGAGCTTAATTCCTCCCAAATCTCCTGAGGGTCCGGTTGCTGTTCTGCAGTCTCCTTCACCAGCTCACAGCTGATAAACTGTTACCGAACATTTCACATTCAGTGTTTATGTTCTCCACTTACCATCTGCATTTTGCCGATGTGGCAGAGAAGATCAGCCCTCCCTTTCTTTTTCATTTCACCTTCTGTTCCTCGTTCACAATGTCAAATTGCTCAGGTTGCAAATACTGACAGGGAATGTTTTGCTACAGTCACAGAGAGTTTCAACTACTAGCTTGAAGTTTCATTACAAGATGACTCTGAACAATCATTTTTTTCCGGCTTACTAAAATAAAGCCTATGTTTTTGGACATAAGAGACTTGATGGCCTTTTATTAATTGACAGCTGGAGAGAACATAACACTTAGTTTTTGCTTAGAAGCAGGGAAAACTGATGCCTGACATTTTAATTCTGGAGCACTCAGAGAGATGGCTTTATTGAGTGATCAGCAGCTTTTGCCTAGGAAGACTCTCAAGGCCAAGAATCCACAGCAGATAAAGACCAATATCTCTAGCTCTTTATGGACATTTTTGACAGCTTAGAAAGGCCTGATTCTGCCACCCTGCATCAAAATATTAATAGATTTTTGTGCAGTTTGCCTTAGTGAAGATGACAGAGTCAGGATATAAATTTGTTCTAGCCACCATGCCAAGTCTGCTAGAGGTTGTTCATCAGTAGGTAGAAATTAATGGGCTCATTATACTGTAGACAGATGACAAAGTTCAGCTGTTTTAAACTAGGATTTACAGCACTTGGCCCATGTTTGGAATGAATATGGTTTTAATATGACCAGCTTCAGAGCAACATTTCCATCTTCCAAAAAACTGTGTTTTCATTATGCATCAGACTGGAATGGAATTTTTTGTTATTTTTCAGATTAAAAATAAAAGAGAAGACATTCATACAGACTGGTTCAGAGGTTAAGGCCTTCCCCTCCTTTACAGGAAAAGTATGAGTCAGTCTGTCATATCTGCATCCAAAAAAACCACTTCATCTGAAAAAAACCTTTTCAGCATCAATTTTTCAAGTAGATTGACATTTTATTACTGTTAAGACTGCATCTGAAAAATGTCCAAAGACATGAAGCTCACCATGTATCTCCTAAGCTGGTGTGCATCCTTTTTACACTTCAGGGTAAAAAATTCCTATGTATCTATCCCATCCAGTCAACCATGCACTGTACCTATGTAATTATTGCCAGATGGTGAGATGCATTCTATTTTGAATACCTACATGTTTGCTTATGTAAATACATAGAGAAAAAAAATTGCTGTATTTTGTAATGTTAATGTAAAACAGTGTTTCAATGCTTTACTGTTTTGTCTGATCGCACTGCTAGTAAAGCAGATTAAAATATTCAAATGCCATCAGTTGTTTTATAAACTGGAGGTTTGTCTTAAATAGCTAATTTGTTTGGTTTTATTTCTCCCATAAATACTCAGTACAATGTCTGCTGGAGGCTAAAGTAATTTTAAATATTTTGTTGGACAAGAAGAAAGAGCATGTTGCAGAATTTAACTATTTTAGTAAACTGGTCCAAAATGAGCCATTGTAACCATTCTCTTTTTCTAAGGACAGCCATCCTTCTACTGAAGAGGTACTCTTTGAGTAAGTACATACAGCTTAATAATTTTCGGTCTCAGAAACAGTGTATTTGCAGTAGTAGAAAGCAAATTAAATTAATTTCACTAAGAAGCAAACTATAAGATTAAAATTAATAAGCTGTTTTGGTTTGCATGGTAAGGTTTCAGAGATGAGGAAGATACAGGAGTGGGTTCTCTGAGAAACAGCCAGAAGTTTTGCCCATATCTGACAGATCCAATGCCAGCCAGCTCCAGGATGGACAAACCTCTGGCCAAGGCCAAGCCCAGCAGCCGCCACCACGGTGCCAGTGGGATAAGAGATTTAAGATGTGAGGAAAAGCTGCACCATTGCAGCCAGAGAGAGAGGTGAGAATATGTGAGAGGAACAACTCTGCAGACACCAAGTTCAGTGGAGAAGGAGGGGCAGGAGGTGCTCCGGGCACTGGAGCAGAGATTCCCCGGCAGCCCCTGGTGCAGCCCATGGGAGGCAGCTGTGCCCCTGCAGCCCAGGGAGGTCCATAGGGGAGCAGGTATCCCCCTGCAGCCCGTGGAGAACTCCACGCTGGAGCAGGCAAATGCCAAAAGAGGCTGTGACCCGTGGGAAGCCCGTGCTGGAGCAGGCTCCTGGCAGCATCTGTGGGAAGCCAGTGGGGAGAGGAGCCCCTCCGGAGTAGGTTGCTGGCAGGATGTGGGACCCACAATGGAGCAGTTCATGAAGAACTGCAGCCCGAGGGAAGGATGCATGTTGGAGAAGTTCATGGAGGACTGTCCCCAGAGGGAGAGAGCTCAAGCTGCTGCAGGGGAAGCATGTGAGGAGTCCTCTCCCTGAGGAGGAAGGAACAGCAGAAACCACGTGTAATGACTGACCACAGTTCCCACTCCCCATCCCTCTGTGCCACTGTGGGGGAAGAGGCAGAGAAAATCAGGAGTGAAGTTGAGCCCAGGAAGAAGGGAGAGGGGTGAAGGGGTGAAGCTGTTTTAAGTTTTAGCTTTTATATCTCATGAGACTAGCCTGATTTGATTGGCAATAAATTAAACTAATTTCCCTAAGCCAAGTCTGTTTTGCCTGACAATAATTGGTGAGTGATCTCTTCCTCCCCTTATTTCGACCCAGGAACTTTTCCTTGTCTTTCCTCTGTCCTGCCTGGTTGAGGAGAGGAGTGGGAGTTTGGTGGGCACCTGATATCCATTCCAGATCAGCCCCACCACCGCCAGAGTGGTACAAACAGCGTGGCACCGCTACAGAGACAGAAGAAAACCCCGGGTCACAGAACCACAGTGCCATCTATTGTTGTTATTTTCTTTCACAAAGAGAATTGAAATAAGAACCCCAAGTGGATTTAAATAGTTTTCATTTTCCCTGCCTTAAAACCAAACTAAATTTATTCCTCCAATTGATCTTACAGCACACAAGGTCTTGTTTGCAATGGCAACACATATCAAAGTAATACAGCTTCAAAATCTTGCTCTAAAGATTTCATCAAGCTTTATAATGTGTAGTAAAAAGCATACAAAGCTGTATTTTTCAGAAGCTATCAGACATAGGGAATCAGATTGTTCTAGCTGCAAATATGTGACCACATATGGTGGTATGGTGAAGTGTACCAGATAAGATCCCTGAACTGCAAACCCACTCAGTTTTAGCTTAATACTACTAGACCTCTGTATGTAGGCTCCAGCATATCATATTTTTTGATGTTCTTTGGAAAACTCCCTGCCTGATTTACCTGTTTCTACATAAATTTCACTAATCATTGAAAGCGAATACATTTAGTTTATCAATATGGTACTTCAAGATATAAAAGCAAAGATGTTTGGAAAAGAAGACACTAAGTTCCATTTACAGATGTATTCTCTGAAGGAAGTCAGCATTGCATATGCATCAACATAGTCCCTTATGAAAGGCTCAAAAAAACCCAGAAGTTAAGACAGTTTCCTGTCATTATCATCAGTTGTCCCTATGTAGGCAGGACACCTGCTCTTCCATAAATATTCCTGCAAGTGCGTTTGCAATTGACATAAAAAATCTCAAAGTTTATTTGCAAATTCTTAGTTCCAATTCACTAACAACACAAATATTAGCATTTTCTGAGTTCACTTTTATTCTCACTGTTGCACAGTAATGGTTCTGTAGCAGTAGAAGAGATTGAGAGTCTCAGAATCCTTAAACATTTCTTCACAGCTCTCAGGAAACCAGTAGTAAAAATTATATTCCTGCAAGCACGTAACTGCTGCAGGAAATGGAAGCAAAGAAATCAGTAGTTAAAATTATGGTTGCTGAGTTTCCAAGCAAATTTACAACATGCTTGTTTTGTAAAGTCTCTGCTGCTGAATAATCTGAAATGACAAAGATGTTTGGGTGAGCCATATCTATTTGCAGAAAAAGCAAAAAGTGTGCAAGTTGAAAAACTATTTTTTTCATGGAGTCATTGAGACTGGGAACTGCTGGTGATTCCTAGTTAAAAGTCCAGGCTTAAGCCAGTTGAGCCAGCTCCTAGAGGCAATAGAGAAAAAGAGGCAGCCTAAAATTAGTATTTTAAGCAAGTAGAAAGAATTGCCTTTTGGAATTGTCTACTGAAGAAAATCCCAGTCTTCAAATCACACAAGTATAAAATATCTCCGTTCCCAACTAACAGCAGACACAATGTAGCCACATAACTTTGCATTTCAAAACTAAATACTTTGGGCTTATGGGGCTAAGGCTAAGCCCAGGGATAGGTATAGGGAATATTTTTCCCCCTGTAAGGGGACTATTAGCAGTCACATTGGGGATCCTTGAGGGAAAACAGCTTCTTTGCTGAATGGGTCTTCTGATCTGCCCAATAAGCCAGTGGCTGATGAAAGAGGAACACACTCTGGCATATTAACTGAGGTTTCACCTTACAGATCTACACCTAAGGATAAAAATGGGGAAAGAAGAGTGTTAAACAGATTACTGCAGTCACTGTCAGACTACATTCACTTTTATTTATTCTTACAACTGTTTTCAGGAAGAGACAACTGTTGCTGGGGACTTACTTGCTGATGGACAAATGAGGTACAGTGAGATAAAATCAGCAAAAGAAGACACTCAGTAAGCTAGGAACAGAACCCAGAACTTGAAAGGCAAGGATGAAGGTGCCCTTCCTATAAGCCTCTACTTTTCAATCCTGGTGAAACAGATTTCAAAAGCATATCTGGAAATCTGCAGTTCTTATTGAACCACGAAAAAAAATTCTAGCAATGCACAGTTATTACAATTGAGATTTATATGTTTGAAATGAGTCATGTTTACTTACTTTGGGTTTGCAGAACCAGCAAAAATATGGATCAAGAGTAATTTATAAAGGCACTTTCTGAGATGAAGTACAGCCATTGTGAGACCCTGAAAGACCCAGATTATCCTAAAATTCCTCTTTGATACTTCCCATGAGAAAAAAAATGACAGCCATTTGGGAAGCAGCACACAGGACCTGGAAATTCATCCAAGGCAGGATACCTACTTCAGAAATCTTTTGAAAGAGATGGAACTATTCAGGGTCAAACAAAGGCAGAAAATCTCAGGATTCAGAAGCAGACCAGTCCAGCAGTTACTCCACCAAAATATTTGGAATTGCTGCTTATAACTATGCATAGAATAAAGGATGAAGTTTCCACAGGAGTATAATCATCATGGCTGCACTCTGGAAGTCAACATTTCTGTATTTCTTCACATGAGAAGTGTAGAAATTATTTTTCCCCTCTTCCTGTCTTGTAGACAGTGAACCCTTCAAGTGAGAAGGTTTGCTTCAATAGGCTTTTCTACAGTGCTTTGCACTGCGGACCTGGTCACTGCCAGTAGCAATAAGCTCTTTCCTTTTTTTTCAATGACCTGTATTATCAATGGCGACCTATACTATCAATAGTCCCTTCCTTACTGCAGCTTAGATTTTTCCCCCAGAACTCCAGAATATCTTTCCGAACGGAAGTCTCTTCTTTTCCCAAAGATCTATTATCCTTCTCTCTTTATTTTTGTTACTGCAGGGAGTAATATAAACTGGCTTTTTTTTACCTACATATCTCAGACTGCATTCCATCTCATCACCCAGGTCACTAATAAAGACACTGAAGAGTCCTGTCCCTCATATCGATCCCTGAGGGGTGTCACCCTGACAGCTGGACTCTGGGCTGCTGATCAATACTCCCTGAGCCCAGAAACAAAGCCAATTTTCCACCCACCTTATTATCCACTAATCGAGCTCATATTTCTCCAATCTTGTTAAAGGAGACAAGGAGACTATTAGAAGTTCTTTCCAAGCCCTTGCTAATGTATACAACTTCCACTGCTCCTGCTTTGTCTGTTGAAACAGAATTCTCTTCAGAAGGTAATTACAACTGGTCACGTCTGCTGTGCTCTCAGTAAATCCATCTTGGCTATTCCTAGCCACCTTCTTGTTCTTTGTATACCTGGAAATGGCTCCTAGGAGGATCTGTCCCATTACCTTCCTGGGAGTGGTGGTAAGGCTGACCTGCCTTAGTTTTCTTGATCTTTTAGACACTAATTTGGGCACTTTTAGACACTAATTATAACTAAATAATCCCTGTATTAGTGACTGAAAACTTATTGCCTTCAAGGTTTATTATGTTTTTAAACTTTCAGAAGATTTATCTTTTCTTAAAATTCAGATCAATCAAGTTTTTTTGTTAATTGTCTTTGGGCAATATAAGCATCTACTTTTACTTTTTCATCTTAAATGATATTTGGAATCTTCTGACCCTTTCATTGTCTGTACTTTCTCTAGGAGTCATATATATTTATGAAAAAATATTCTTTCTGCTGGGGATCATGCTGGTTGTTCCAAAAGCCATGTAGGCATGTTACCATACTCAACTTGACAGCAATAGCTTACTGCCTTTTCCTCAGCTTTTCTAAAAGCCATGCTCTTTAAAGTAATCTTTTGTTGTAATTTTGCATGACTCTGTGTCTTACCTCATTATAGATAACTGGGTATCTTTCTTCTGCTACTTCGACCCTAATTTTGATGAATGACTTCAATTCTGTGGTCTGAACTGTCCACCAAGACCAAGAAAGAAAGTCTACGTGTATTACTTCAAGGCTCGTGTAGGGATCAAGGCATGCCAGCTGGTGATGCTGATCTTAACTTGTTCCATAAGACCTAAAGAACAGTCTGTCTCCCTTGGAAAGACGACTACTAGCCTAAACAAATGGCATTTATGCCTCCACCTCTCCTTGCAGCTTCCATTAATAAGGCAAGCCCTAACATTCTACTATATTATTTATTGGCCTAAATTGAATTTAAATTTGTCCTTTGGCATTTGCTAAATCAGATCTTCACTATTACATTCCTGGCAGCCAATATTTTTCCTTAGCTGCAATTATACATCAAAGTTTACTTGAATATCTGAATTCAAAATACCAGCCTCAAGGGCTCAGTAAATACATGAGAAATTTAAAACTATGTGGAAAATTTTCTCAAACAGGCAGACTCTTCATAGGTTCAAAATTAATCTGTACTACAAAGAAATAGAAAACAAAAGACATAATACAAATATGTGCAATTGATTTACTACAAAAACCAAGACTTCTTCATTTTTAATTGCAACACATTAAGAGGAAAATACATTCTGTCAGAATTATCAGGAGCATATTCCTCACTGGATTTAGTAACAGTTGTAATGGGCTTAATTTTCCATTTTTTCTGAAGTGATAAGAAAATATTACTAATATTTCTTATATTACTGTAATAAAAGAAGCATGACTGGGTATTTTTTTCCCTTGGAAAAAGTTGTAAGTTCTTTAACTGCTCCAGGGACAAAGAATTTTTCAAAAAACATTACTTCTTCTATTTTCTTATCACAAATGACTTGTTTCTGCAACTGCGAATCTTCTGTGTATACATTTTCCACAGCCTCTCTGCAAAGAGGATTTATGAACATGCTCAGCCTCATAGCAGCTCAGAGCTATTGAGGCCACTCCTGACCCCCAGTGAAGTGCTGCAGGAGCACCAATCCAAGAAAAGCCAAGTGAAAGAGGAGCCAGGGGAGCTATGTAACTGGGATTACAGTGCAAGCAAGACCAAAAGACAATGCTGTGTCCCTAAAAGACCCGAAAAGGGACTCAAATGACTCACTAATGAACAGAGCGAAAATAATGAAATCAAGAAATAGAACAAAGCTGAAAAAAAGCCCTCAGTGTACACAGATAAAGAAAGTGAGGGCGTGTAAGAAAGAAAGAAGAGAAACTCAGATCTAACTTCCATCTAGGAATAAAAGGTAAGATAGATGGATGTAGAAGGAAGGGGAAATAATAAAGATAATCAATAATAATACAGTTGTGCAGAAAATTCTCCCTTTCCCTATGCAAGGTTTCTGCCCTGAAAAGCTAAAGACTTGAAACAGGTTGCGTCAATACAGCCAGCATGAAAATACACTGAGGGACAATACTGTTGCCAGCATATATGTTTCTTGAAAATGACTGATAGCATGGCATAAGCCAGTTTAAGATAATTTAGATAAATATCACATTAGAATTCTAGAAGACTTGATTATAATCAATTGCTATAAAGAAAACTGGAGAAATTCTTTACAGAAAAGAACAACATACAAATAATCTCTTGGCAAAGTCAACAGTGAAGTGTGAATTCAGAGCTCTGAATAACCAAAGTGATGACGAGATCACATACAAAAAGTTGAGAAAAAATGACTGAAAAGCAGGCAAGGGGAAGTTAGTGACCACCACTCTTAATTCAGACTACCACACAAAGTATTAGAACATTACAAAAGTGTGCACCCAGATGCATGGCTGAGGGAAGGACTGTACTTACTGCAAAGAAAACGGGAAAAGAAAAAATTGCTGTCATAAGCTTAAGACATACATGTTGTTTGGCTACAGTGTGGAAGTTTCTTGTTGGAAGCTTTACAGAAGATGTGTTTGAGAGTGTCAAAGCAAATGTTTCCCTAAGTACAGAAAAGATGGTGAAAAGGCAAAAAACTTTCTGATAGAAAGCAAAGACTTTCTTACTGATACCAAGAGAAATTCTAGGTAGTTGACGTGAAATCATATCTCACCACTGGATGAGATCAGTGGTAAGATGGTAGAAAGCGTTGTCTGTGTAGGGGGAACGTAGAGAAAGTATGCTGAAACAGTATGTGCTGTGCTGGAATATTATAAAGTAATATATAAACCACGAGTACATAGCCAAAAGATTTTCCAAAGAGAGTGTCTGTCATTCTTTTCTTTGAATGTCCTCATTTCTACTGGTTGCCCTGCTGTACCATATGAGAAGCCTTCTAATGAGAAATGAAAGAAAGCCTGTTTCACGTCTGGTATTTTTTAGAGTATCTGAAATGATAGGCAGAATGCAAACAAGATGAATTCACAGGTGAGAACTGCAGACGTTGTCTCAAAGGATACAGAAATGGAATTAAGGTTAAACAAATGTGCATAACCAAAGATACTGGAAAGATCTATACCACAGCACAGAAGAGACTGCACCAGCTTGGCTCCCTCTGCCTCATCACTGCTCTCAACACTATCCTGGTGTGTCAGCCCTGTGCCATGAAAACAGCCCTCACATAATTTACCTATGCATTTATGTTCAGTCATTTTTGACTAAAAAGACATTAAAATAATGCATGCATCCTGAGATGTGGGGAGGCCAGGCAAACCCATCAGCAGGCTCTCAGGTGCATCCTTCTGAACATATCACTCTGAAATGGGAGTATATGGGGCAGAGGTTATCTGATGGACTTGGACAGGAAGAGCACGAACACGTCAAATCTTATGAGTATCACTGCCTGAGTTAGGCAGATGTCATACTGACAATAGATAAATAGATAAAAACAATTGCAAGATAGCAGGGGAAATGAGATGTGTGTAACAACAGCTGCCTAGACATATAAGAGAGAAAACAGACTGGCTACAGTTCAGTTCAAATAACTAACTGGGCATTATCTTGCTAGAGAGAGACATTTAGGGAGCTACAAAATGCACATATAGAGATGGAAGGAACAACCTGAAGAGTACTTGAGTAGTGAAGAAACAAAATTTAATTTGATTGATAGCAACTTAAACACAGCTTGAAAAAGAAAAGTTGAGACAAGGAGGTTTAAGCAACTCAGAGACAGACTATTTGTACCAACTACCTGCAAATACAGAGGTAGGGTAAGAAAGCTGCTCTGGAAGAAAGGGATGCAAGGCCCAAGTCTGGGGTCCAGCAGCTGTGGTCCAAATGGATTTGCTGAGCAAGAATAAAAAATAATGGGGAGACAAAATTGTCAGTACTGTGCATTGCTAGAATTAGGTATCAAAAATAATAATAAAAAAGGAATTGGAAAAGTCAAGACTGCAAAATGTTACAGGCAAAAATAGTTACTGCCAATGCAGTACATGGCACAAGACCGAGAAGTAGGAGGGGACTTTGCTGAGGACATTTTTTGGCAACTGATAGGCATGTTTAACTGCAAATTGCTAAATAAAGAAATAAATTGTAAAAGCCCAGCACAAAGTGGGATAACTTGGGTTATTAATAAGATGGGAGCACTGCCAAGTATCTTTGTTACTTTGTGATCTTGCAGATGAGGTGTAAAACACCTACACCAGAATTTGGCTTCATTGTAAAATCAGCAGTTTGTCTGCTTGCACCTGCTATGAAGAACTCTGAAATCCTGAGGGGAAGTAAAACATTTGGAATACAACGATGTAGTGGTCCCAGCTCAGGCCACTTCAGCAACTTTTTTCCCCCTTGAAGCAGTCAAGGGACCACGACACAAACAGAAACACTGCTTTGAATAGTTCACTATTATGGATTCTCTGATGGGTTTCTTGAGTCAGTGCATTGTGAGTCGATGGTCACGATCTCCCCATCAGAATTACCTTCTACCCAATTAGAGCTGATTTCAACACAGTTAACGAGCGCTCTTTGTGGTTTTCTTCCCTGTCCTAGGATTTCTGCCAAATGTCCTTGTGGCCCGTGAATTCAGTGTTCTTTGTGCCCACTATCAGCAGCACATCCCTGTCCCAAGCTTTGCTAACCGCTCCCTAGGTCTCAGACCAGCGAAACATGTCAAGCCCTAAAATTTAACAAGGCAATTCTACTGACAAGCAATTTGTCTTCCTAGCACCTGGCTATCAATTAGAGCTTGTTCGCTGCTCTTTCAGGGATGAAATCTCCTGTCTTGATTAGCCTTCAAAGTGTATAAAGACCAAACTTCACAGAGCAACCTTTTTTGAGACAATGTTTACACGTTTGACGTTTTGCAACCCGCGGCGGCTGCCGGCGCGGCTGTCCCGGGGCTGAGGCCGGGCCGGCAGCGCCATGGCGGGCGGGGCGGGGCGGGCCAGGCCCGGGCCGGGAGGAGGAGCCGCCCCCGCCCAGAGGCCGCCCCTTCCCGCCGCTCCGCCGCGGTAAGGCAGCGGGAACGGGCCGGGAACGGGTCGGGAACGGCGGCGGCAGCCGGACCGTGCAGGCCTGGCCGCAGGGGAGGGATTGCCGCCTGCGAGGGCGGGAGGGTGGAATGGAGGCACAGGAGAGCGCTGCGGCGCAGCGGGCAGGAGCGGCTGTGTGGAAAGGGGCGTCCCGAGCCGGGCCGCGGCCTTGCTGCTGCCGTGCCATGGCGATACCGCGCCGCTGGGCGGGCTGGCCCCGGCCCCGGCCCCGCGGGGGCGGCGGGAGGCAGCGGTGAGCCCCCGAGGGCTCTCCGGGGTGCGGGCTTCTTGCCCGCTGCCCTGTAGGAACCGCGCAGGTGTGAAGGGTGGAACGCTTTCGTTTTGACGTTTGTTACCTGGTCTGATGTTACCCGGGTTGCCCTCAGGATTTTCTTGTGTGCCGGTGACAGGACCCGAAGGAATGACCTGAAGTTGTGTCAGGGGAGGTTTAGGCTGGGTATCAGGTTCTTCACCGAGAAGGTGCTTGGGCACTGGAACAGGCTCCCCAGGGAAGTGGTCACAGCCTCAGCCTGACGGAGCTCAAGAAGCTTTTCCACAATGCTCTCAGGCACCTGGGGGTCACTCTTGGGAATAGTTCTATGCAGGGCCAGAAGTTGAACCTGTTGATTCTTGGACGTCCCTTCCGACTCAGAATGTTCTGTGGTTCTGTGACCCTGCAGTCTGTTCACCTTTCAGCTGCCTGCTTGGCCTTACTGACCCTGTGCAAGCTGACAGCATCCACTTTTGGGTCAGCCTTCCACAGTTCCCTTAAGCACTCTTGGGCTACCAGCTCTTCTGAAACTCTCATGACTCTCCTTTGCTTGTATTTTTCATACTGTTTGCTGTGAAAATAAGCCTTCTGCTCCTCTGTTCCTGCTGTCCCACAGACAGAATGTGGTAATTAACTTCCATCAAAGATGAGAAGAGGGCTCAGTATTGTGGTAGTTAGTGGCTGGATACTGTCACGCACAAGAGAAGGAAAGGTGGGGCAGGTTTTTCTCATGCGTGGTGATTGTGGAGGTAGCAGCCTGGCACAAGGAGCTCCAGGCTAACCACAGCACGTGGGAATGCTTGTTTGGTAGCCAAAGAGCAAGCCACGGTCAGTGCTAGGTGAAGGTCGTCGGAAATGTGGGTCTGTAGGAAAGCAGGTAGGTTTGCCCATTCTGCTCACAAAAATTCAGCCTCCCCTGTCCCTTTTTTTGTGGGGAAATAGAAAGTTAATGAAAGATCAGAAAGTGTGTGTAGGAAATCCTTCTGAGTAAAAACAGCATTAGGCAAAGATACTACAAGTTGTGTTCAACTCAACTCTTCTCAAAAAGTCTAAGACCAGGATTGTTTTATTTTCAAATTTAACTTTCTCTGTGGTTTTTGTGGTTTTTTTTGTTATTTTTTCCCCAGTTAAAATCATGGCACTGAAACAGATTTCCAGCAACAAATGCTTTGAAGGTTTCCAGAAGGTGTTTGAACACGACAGGTAAACACCACTAAAGCTACCAAGATGTTTAGCTTGGGGCAGTGAATCCATTGCTGTCAGTGCTTTCAGTCAGCAGGGAAAAGAGCATGCTCTCACTAATATTTCAGTCAGGAATAATTGCTGCTGCTGCTTTGTCTGTGCTCTTGAATTTCTTGAATTTCTGTGTTAATGTTTAACTTAATCTAGTACGCTTATTGCTGCAGAGCTGAGGTGGGAAGCTAGTATTTTTACCTTTGAAAATGAAACTTGATTACTTTGGGTTGTCCTGTTTGCAGCACAGAGAGCCACTGTGTGTGCAAAGTTCACTCACTGCTGGATACTTTACTTCTGTGCCCTTTGGAAAAGTGCTGTGACCAGTAACTCAGTGAATACATTCTTGTTTGATGAAGGTGTACCAAAAAAAAGCTTTTTTAAATTTGATCCAAATAAAAATAAAATCATCAGTTGTGCTTAGATATGAGTTTATTAATGGTTTTAGGCTTTAGAATTACTTGAGCAACTAATTGGTCTGTAGACTTTGTGGATTGAAAACCTCCCTTTCTGGCATATGCTGTGCATTTCATGTTGTGCAAGTCATGTGGATGTGTTCTTAAGTAAAAATTACTTTGCAATTTGATAGCCAAAGCTCAAGCTAAATATTGCTGGGATTCAAAATTCGATTTTCAAGCTGTTCTTGGTTAGCAGCACTGTGAAAATGTGGCTTATTTGTAAGTCTCTGTTTTAAGTGTATTCAGAACAAGGTTGAAAACTTAGCTGTTGTCAAATCTATGGTCTAAGGCTGAGTTTAAAAATTGATTTTTCCCCTTCTTTAACTTTGTTGTTACAACTGACCAGATCTCGCTTTGAATGAAATGCAATGATCCACTGATTCCTTTTTTAATATTGTTAATTATTGTTAATTACGTAGACCTTGTTAATTATGTAGTGGCGATAACAGAAGTATTTTTTTTAATACAGTGCAGAGCTAAAATGCAAAATGAAATTTGGAATCTACTTGCCCCCAAAAGCAGAAACTGGGAAGTGTCCTGTGCTGTATTGGCTCTCGGGTAAGTAACATGAGTTTCTAAAAAAATACAATCTTAAACATTTTTAAACTACTTGCACTACAGTTACTGAAAGCTTAATATAGGGGTACTGCAGTGGCAGCTCTTGGATTCTACAGAAACTCCTCTTCTGGAAGGCACACTTAGTTTGAGTGTACCCTGCTTGGGGAGCAGCCTACCAGATTGTGTTCTAAAATGCTCGGTGTTCAAAGTGCTCTACCCTTTTGTTCTAAAATGTTCATACCTTTTGTTCCAAAGTGTATATATAAAGGTTCTCCCATAAGGCCTTCCTGTTGGGACACCTTCTGCTTTCCTTTCTTTTTAAAAACTGCTTCAGCTAACAGAGTAGGGATGGGAAAAGAGCCCATGGAAGCCAGCACATCTGTCCTGTGGACTCTACCTTATTCCAAGTACAACTTTGCAGGAAGCAACTGGTGAACTTGAAAAGACAGGTGCTGTCAGCTGCCTTAGCACAAGCACGTCTAGTGTGAAATAAACCTGTGGGATCAGAAAGGACCAGGGGCTAAAGAGGGTGTGTAGCAGGAGTGAAGTTGTCTCATCAAAAATGAATTAATTAAATGTGGTTGTTTTCTTTTATTCAAAATAAAAAGCAGAAACTCTGTTCTGTAATTCAAGGACTTGCTTTATTGAGACATGTGTTTAGAAAGTTGGAGACCAGACTGTTAGTGTGGAGACTTGTGTTCCTTGTATATATTCATTTCACAAAATAGTTGGTGGGTCTGATTTGTGTCAAGACAGTGGACTGGGTAAAAATGTTTATACTTGAAGTTAGGAACATCAAAATTGTCTGAAAAGCTCTAAGCCATGCAGCATATATATTTTACTGAGTGTAAACTGTATTGCCTTGGGCAATATATCAGTCAAATTAGGTTACTGGCAACTTGTCCTCAGAGAAAACCAGAATCATTAGCTGCTCTCAAATTGCATAGTGAAGAAAAATTGAAATATTAGTGTGAAATGTAATTTATTTGTAATTGGACTTTATTTGGACCTGCTGCTGCACAAAAGGCATGTATTGCTGTGGGTTTTGGAGCCAGGGTGCTTACGGGCCCTTTGTCCTGTCTAAAGTATGTAGAATTTGTCACACCACATGTGGGACTCTGTAATGCAAACGGCTGAGATGAGAGTACAAAGGAAAATGTAGTTGCAGGATTAGATGTCAGAAATGTCAGCCTTAGCAGATGCCTGTGGTCAGTGGGTTTAGATGCACAGCACTTGAGGGCACTGTGCTCTGCATGAGTTGGTGCTCGAGGGGATACGGGGTGCACATGGGTCTGGTTTTGATCACATGTTAGTGTGACTAGATGGGACACTGCAGCTGCACTTCTGTGGTTTGTTAAGTATTGTTGAGCCTAATGAAAACATTTTCCATGCTTATGGAGACAGGAATCCTTGTTTTTCAAAACCTTTACTGTCAAAAAGGGTTGTGAAACCAGTATGCCAGGAGCAATGGGTGACCAGTGATATTTTTATTTCCCTAGGGTTGACCTGCACAGAACAGAATTTCATAACAAAAGCCGGGTTTCAACAAGCAGCAGCTGAGCACGGCCTTATTGTGGTGGCACCAGATACGAGCCCACGTAAGTTCAACGAGAGACATGGTAACAGTCATTGCACTGGAGTGCACTCTGTCCTCAGAGGACGGGCTGCTGCAGTGTGCTGAAAAGTGTGTGGCCCACCTGAGTCAGAATTGGACCTCACCTCTGCATCTTGCTTTGGTCACTAAATTACATTGTGTGTATTCTTAATAATGGGGTGATGATGGTTTGACATTTGAAACTCTTATTGTTGTGGCACTGTAACTAGAACAAAGGGGCTCTGGACTTCAGCACAGATGAGGAGAGGGAAGAAAAGTGAAACAAGAGATGTCTGTTAGGATTCTTGTTGACATTTTGTGTGCCTTGCTGAGACCCTATAAAACCTGCAGAACTGTGTTGCCACACAAAGATGCAATGTTTGCTCTTAATTGTATTCTGTCTTCAAAAGCAAACTAAATAAATGCCTTCAAAGGATTACAATACTTGAAAAGCAAACTAGAAACCCTTCTCCCCTGCAGCTACAACAGACTACTGATGAATGGAATTTTTCAATGATGTGCTGTTATTTGTATAAGGCTGAGCTTATGGTATGAGAAATCTGAAAAGGTGGATCTGCAATTATTGGAAATACTGGGGATTCACTGTTCTGTGTTTCGTATTTCTTGGATTCTGCCACAGTCTTGTGAGTGCTGTAAACAAAGATGTCAGCCTTCTAATATTTCCCAAGCTTTAGTGGGTTACATCTGACTACACGCAATATGGGAAAGAAGTGATCATCTTTCCATGAAGTATTTTATACATCTGAACACCATGAAGTTGTGTCAGACCAAAGAATGTAAATATGTTTCTAATGAATTAGAGGGACAGAAGAGCAAAACTTGTGGATGAATGAAATTCACACTTTGTTGTTGCTGTTTGCTGCAGGCTAGAGATGGGCAAGTAAGCTTTGCATTGTTCTTATTGGGTAGTTGCACTGGAACTTGGTTTTGGTAGTATCTGTGTAAATTGTATCTGTCAATGTGGAACTGCCTTTGCATAGGTCATTGCTTTGTCCATGTTCTTTTAAGTCCCTCATGGCAGCTTCTCTCTTGCCATCTAGCCTAATAACTGATAAGGATTACTCTACTATTTAAATGAGTTTTGGCATGAGCTTCATATTATACTCTTAAATTTTAGCTCAGGGACCCCAGATGTTCTTAAGTCTGTTTGAGCTGTCTGGAGAAACAAGTGAAAAGCAATTCAATTATAATCATGAGCTGAGAGGTATTGACAATACTTACATATGCATTTTAATTGTGTAGTGCATGAGAATTATCTTCCAGGAGCCAGGAGATGTATCTGGATAGGGAAAAAGACTGCATGAAATCATTAAGTACTTATCATTACAGACCCTCTGTCAGGCCTTGGTAGACTTTACTTTTCCCACTTTGGAGGGGTTTGTTTTTCCAGACAGGTATACTGAGCAGTATTATGCAGATTCCTTTTCAAATTTCTTTTTTTTCAGGGCTTCCTGAAAGTTGGTTTGTTTTTTTTTTTAGCATTATGAGCATTATGCCAAGGACTTTGAGTTCTTGTTCATCTCCAAGGTACTGAAGATAGACTTTTTACATCCAACACCTTGTTCAAGCACCCCAGTCCCTGTGATTGCTGGACTGTTAAAGTTCCAGAATCATTCAGTGTTCAAGGGCATGTCACTGGAGCAAAGTCATCTTTGATCCTTGTACAAATCTGATTTCACACTGTGGGAGGGTGGCAGCCAGCTCTGCACAAATTCTGAGGGACACTAGAGTTACACATGGATTTGCAGTGTCATCTGACAGTGGTAAAAGCCCATTTAATTTTGGATTGCAGAAACTAGGAAATAATAGCCTCTCTTTCTCCAAAACGTTCCTATCAGATATACCTTGAAATATTACATTCCATTCTGCAAACCAGGCTGGTAAATCACAGACTAATCAAAGGGAGGACTGGATGGGATGTACTGACTTTCGAGAACACATCTGCAAATTTAGTTTGAAAGTGTAGCCTTGGAAAAAAGGATACAAATCCTGCAGTTATTCAAAGACGAAAATACTTCAGTTTCATGGACATTATAGGTGGGAGCAATTAAATGAATTGCAGAAGAGGTATAGGTAAAGACTTGTGAAATTATAGGTGCAGTGAATTATTCTTCTGCAGAGTCTTAAAAGGGGAGGTGTAGCAGGCATTATTTAAAGCACATAAATTGGCTGGGATACACCATTTGGTGGTACATGGTTCTGTCATTCTGGGGAAAAGGAAATTTTCTTCTGTTTCTTGTACTTGATAGGATGAGGTCTAATGACTGAAACAAGCTGGTAGCACCAATTAACAAGTGCCAACTTTTTGATTAAGTGGCCTGGGTAAAATGGACAAAACTTTACAGAACTATTTTAGGAGACATGTATATGCTATATTTATTTATGAAGAGATACTGACACTATTTAGAAATTGGATATATCTGTAGGTGTTATATAAGTGTAATTTTGAAAGTGTTGAAATAACGCTTTTAAACATTGTACTAATGAATTAAAATCTGAACTGTCTTACAGTTGAAGGGGTAGAGATGTGATTGAGAAACTTGTGTCTAGCACCTGACTTGTATGGCAGGTTCTCCAATTCTTGACATGTAGTAAAGGAAAGATTTTTCGTGCTAGGTGGCTGCAATATTGAAGGAGAAGATGAAAGCTGGGATTTTGGCACCGGTGCTGGTTTTTATGTGGATGCCACTGAAGATCCTTGGAAAACAAACTACAGGATGTATTCCTACGTAAAGGATGAGGTAACTTTGCTGCTGGGTTCTCCTGGTGTTTCTGGGTGATAAAGGGGTGTGGCTCAGTCATAGGAAATTCCCACGTCTTGTGTTACAAGGAGATTTCTTTAGAGATACTTTGAGTTACTTATTATCCGCTGAACTGTTTCCTTTTGATTTCACCTTCCCCTTCAAGTTGCGTTCAGGCCGTGATCACAAAAGTCCGGCTAGAACCAGAGATGTGCCTTTGGTTTCAGTGGCATTAAAAGTTGGTTAGTTTGTGTGCTTTTTTCTTAACCATACTCAAGTTGCTTTAACGTTTTTATTATGCTTTTGTTTCCTTTACAGCTGCCTAAACTAATAAATGCCAATTTTCCAGCTGACCCTGAACGGATGTCTGTTTTTGGGCATTCCATGGGAGGTCATGGAGCTCTTATTCTTGCTCTGAAGAATCCTGGGAAGTACAAAGTAAGATGAAGTACAGCTTATATGAGGTATACTAATGCCTATATAGATTTCTGTAGATAGGATGGAAGAAAACATAATACTGAGTTCTTTGAGGGCATTAAACGTATAAAGAGTTTCATTTGCTGCAGTTGTTACATAGTTTTGTGTTTTTTTGCTGCTGTCTTTCTGAACAGTCTGTGTCAGCATTTGCTCCTATCTGCAACCCAATTCAGTGTCAGTGGGGGAAGAAAGCCCTTGGTGGATATCTGGGACCAGATGCAAGCAAATGGGAGGTATGTGTTACAGCCACAGTTCTTCAATGACAAATGAATGAGTGATCTGTAAATACATCACAGCAGGAGCCTGGAAAAAAACTCTGGAGTGCCCATGAGCTGGTACTGTTGTTTTACTACACCCCTAAGGACAGAAAAGCATTATTTATTTCTGGCAGGAGTGACTTGCTGCTGCCTTATGGTGCTTATGAAAATGTAATGAGATACAGGTCTCTCATCAAATCAACTACATTCTTCTCAGTTTTATGAAGTCTGAAGTTTTAAAAGTCTGGGCTGAGATCAATTATGAGCAGTGTATTTTTGTAGCAGCTTGAAGAGAGAGACTGCTACAAACTGTTCAGACTGCTGAGCCTCATGACGTGTTCCAGGGGCAGCCTCTGGGAGGCCTCCAAGAGGAGCCCCTTGGATACTTGGAAGCTGGTATCCTGCAGAACAGCATTAAACTAGACCAAATTAGGTTTTAGCTCCAGGGCCTTAATTTTGAGCTATCAGTAGTTGTATATGACTGGCTGAGATACAAAAATGTTTGCCTTCATGGTTGCTGCATTATTTGGGCAGCCCTTCAGTATTTTTAATCTCAACTTAAACATTGCACTGTTTAACAACTTCTAACATTAAGTTAGAAGGGGTCGTTGTGACCATGTACTCAGATTTCCTTGTAAATAAGCACAAGCTGCAGCTCATTCCCTTGTAAATTGGATTAAAGTATGTCTTAGGAAGACTTCCAGGTCTGATTAAAACTTTACAGGCTTGGAGAGTGTTCTCTGCTTTTCTAGTAGAGTTAGTAGAGTAGTTTGTGCACTTAGAAAGCCCCAGTTAAACTTACTTAGACTTAATGTAATGGATTTGTTGTGAAAGAAAACAAAACAACTTCCCAAACCCCTGTTTTCTGTCCCCTTAGCTTGTTTTGGAGTGCTTCTGCAAACCTAGTAAAATAGATCAATAGCAGCCATCAGGTACAGACTTAGATCTGCCTTTGGCACAGATATACAACCTCTGATCTCTCTATTTTAGCTTAAAATTGCCATGTAAATATGTTCAGGATAATTTGATACCATGGCCACAGTGCTGGGCTGAGCCCAAGCTTCCATTTCCATCGTAGTGTAATATCTGAATCTGGTGGCATCCTGGAAGAATGGCACTGATGCCTTTGGATTTTGTTTTGGTGATGGGGCATCTCCACAGCCTTAAACACTTGGCTTTCTTTTGTTATTTTGAGCATGTAATAAGCACAGGTCCCCATGGGTAACATGCTCCCCATCACAATTACATTTTGATTCATGTGTGTTTAGAGTTGTTAATTTTTGTTTCTCAGTCAAACCAAATTTTCTTGGTCAAATGATCCTGGTAACCTTCAGGTTAAATGCCTTCCCATGAGCACAGTTGTGTTACACTGGTGTTTTGACTTTCAGCTGCCAGAATAATTACACCAAGACACCAAGTTTCTTCAGCAGGATCTAGTTTCTGCACAAGGGTGTGAATTAGTACTCACTAGATTGCTGTTCTTCCATTCTGTAGGAATTCAGCCCTGGGCTGGATGTGCTGTTTGGTCAAACTCATACATATGCCCTTTTTAAAGCAATGGGTATTACTTCTCAGTTGCCTGGAATTTCCCTGGTTTTTGTTCTTCCAAAGTGCAGCTTGGTGTCCTGATCACCGCTGCCCAGAACTCTCTCTGTGCCATTCTTTTCCTGCAGTCAACAAACTGAAAGCAGCTGAACAGATGTACCTGACTGTCATTTCTCTTTTCTTTCTGCAGGCATATGATGCTACTCAGCTTGTGAAGTCCTCCTCGGGCTCTCGCCTCGACATCTTGATTGACCAAGGCAAAGATGACCAGTTCCTGTCCGCGGGCCAGTTACTGCCAGATAACTTCATTGCTGCCTGCACCGAGCGGAAAATCCCAGTCGTCTTCAGACTGCAGCAGGCAAGTGCTTCTGCATCCTTGGTTGTTGGATTCCTGCTTGTCATTTTTGGTTCTATACAGCAGCCAGTGAAGAGGGTGTCTGTAAGGGGGCAGGCATGCTCTCACTGTGGCCACCTGAGGAGGGTGAGAAGTGTCACTTTCCCGTCGCAGGGGCCATCAGGCGTGCATCAGCCGCGCGTCACCACTAGGTGCCGTCGTGCTTCCAGCTTGGGCAGGCTGATCCCTGCGTGGGGACTCGGGCTGCCGGTGCTCGGCGGAAGACACAGCATTAATCATTTTTAATGAGAATCGCAGTCACTGTGCAGCCAGAGTGACACGTGGCCTACTGCTGCATCCCTTATCTGTGCCGTGGCTTTTGTGTTTGCCATAAAATTTCGTGATTTAGTTTAAATGTGTTTGTGTAAATTAGGGAAGGATGCTTGACATCCCAGATTCACATGAAGACCCAGGTGGAAGGATCGCTCTTACCTGTAGTGCATTGGCCCAGCACAAGACTGTTCTGAGAGCACTGGAGTCTTTGTAAGCCACTGGCAACTTCCACCCAGACCCAGTGAGGAGCCTGGTTGTGGAGAGTAAAGGGTTGTCCCCTCTGGTTTATCATAAACCTTGCACCTAAATATAGTTAGTGCTGACGAAGGGGCGTGGGCCAGAGGGTGACATTTCAGCACCCTGATGGAGCAGTAACTCAGACCTGGGCTGTGTTCTCCTTATCCCCCCGTGTTTTACCAGAACAGTGCCCATGAGGGCAACTGTTCTCTCAGATTGTATCTCACTGCAGCTGACCCTGTTACCCAGCTGTCACCCATCTCTAGTTTACAGGCTCAGATCTGGGCAGGTTGAGGGACTTTCTGTTTGTTTAGCTTCCTAGTGCTCATCTATACTTAACCTGTTATGTACCCCTTGCCATTTTTATATATATTCCAGGTATTTCTTAAAATGGATAAAACCAAAAATGGATAAATGTCATTATATTTCCTTTAAGAGAGCTTAGCATGATTGCTTTATCTCGAGCTGTGTGTTCTCTGCTGATCTCTTTATTGTTGTTCTTTTCTAGGGTTATGATCACAGCTATTTTTTCATTGCTTCGTTTATTAATGACCACATCAAACACCATGCAAAATACCTCAATGCTTGAGCCATTTGGATGCGAGTGCTGCCTGGCCAATATGAATCAAGAGATTGTGGTAAACTAAACAAAAAGCATTTGCTGAAATAATGTTTATAAAATGGAGCTCTTCTGATTGTAGTTCTAAGAAAAATAAAAATCCCATTTAATTTCATGTGTGTGCTCTAGAGTAAGTATTGGGAAAGTTCTTGCATGCTTGGAAAACTCTTGATGCCATGAAATTACATCTGCTGCATTTTGGGTCAAAATGTAAGCCAGCAGATGAGTGACTTTCAGACCATGAGTGCGCGTGTGGACATGGCACCTGCAGACAGCTTCTAGTGCAACTGTGCAAAGACTGTGATTAACAACAGTGTGCCCATTCAGCTAATTAATTACTGGGGTTTACTTCATCCTGTAACGTGAAGGAAGCTGTTAGTGGCACAGCTAATCAAGCTATCTAATTAATCTGAAGTGGTAGGTGTGTTTTTCCTTGGCCTTCCAAAGCCAAGTCTGGTGGAGAATGCAGACAAAAGCCTGCTGTGCACAGTAGTTTACTGTCCTTTGCATTATCAAGGAATGGAGTTATTTCATGGATGATACTTGTAGAAAAGACCTCTTAACAAACATGTGAAGGAAGCAGTCTGTAGTAAAAAGGATTTTTTCTCCACTTGCCTTTGATTCTTAAGAGTGTGAAAGATTTGTACTGTGCATCTTAGATTTGATAGGACTGAGAGGAGATTGCTAAATAGATCTGAAAAAAAGCAATTGCTATCTAGAGATCTAATATCTCATTGCTGAAATCAAGTATGCTTTACAAAAGCTGGCAGAATTTAGTCCTGATAGTTGTAGATCTCAAATAGCTCTTGGTGGTATAATTCTGGTAGCTAAATGAGTTTCCTTTTTTAAGCAGTGCTGAATGCTGTCCGTGTCTCTGGCTCCTGGTGGATTCTAGGTTACAGGGAGGCTGGTACTGGTGATAACCCTAAATTATGCATTGACTTTTATCAATCTTGTATCTACTTATTTATGAAGTGAGCTTTGAAGCCTGAGAAGATACAACTGTGTGCATTGCAAGGAAATTATTGCAGGAAGATCCTCTGCTTCCAAAGTCCCCTATCACATGTGACAAAGTACAGCCCATAAAGTCACCTGTTCACCAAGGTAGATTTCAGTCTATTAGAGAAATTATAATCAAGGAGAAAGTGTACTTGGATGACTACAGAAACCTGCATGGGCAAGGGAAGGCTGGATGCTGTGACCTGCTCCTTGTTTCTGCAGCCAGGGGCAGAGCAAAGCAGCTGAGCACAGCCCTGGCACACTGGGTTATCCCCAGGGCTGAAGGCTTTACCGTGTTTAATGTTTGCAGTCAGTACTAGCAAGGAATCTTCAGGTTTTGTTTGCTGAAGCTGAAGGCTGCAGAGCAACCTCTGCATTTCAGGAGGAGAAAAGGCTGCCCTGTAGAGAGAACTGTCAGCAGTAAAACAAACAGCTCTCAGACACCACTGTGAGCAGGAGCAGACTGAAGGAGGGGTCTCCCCCCATCTCCCTGAGCCCAGCCCAGCCCTGGCAGCAGAGGGCAGAGAATTCACTGCCACTGATGGACTGGCAGGAGGCTTTCACAACAGGAGCTGCAAAGAGAACATTCCAGGCACCCAACAGCTACCAGATGGAGCTCATGACTACTTACTTTAGCTGCAAAATTCCTTTATTTGCATCATCATCTTCCAAACCCATCATTTCCAGTGTTAAGCTCTCAAACTACCCTCTCTTTTACCAGAAATCATCAGTCACGGGGATAGCCATTAAAGGGTTTCTGCAAATAATATAGTTTAATTGTAACTACAGTAAAGATTTTCTATATACATTATGTTCACTGCAGAGGGTATTAGAGATTTGCCATGCATGTTTTATTGCACATATAAATATTGTACAAAGGATCATGAAGATTCTCTTTTTAGCCGTACAGGTTAAGACTGCATAAAAAAAGCTGTATTACAAAATACTTAGAGCTATTTATTTACAGCCAACTTCAAGCAAATACTGAAAGACACTATCAGGAGAAAAACAAAATTTTAATTATGAAAAAACAGGATTTGTCAAAATAATAATAATTACAAAG
This sequence comes from Phylloscopus collybita, assembly GCA_027886175.1. NCBI lineage: Eukaryota > Metazoa > Chordata > Aves > Passeriformes > Phylloscopidae > Phylloscopus > Phylloscopus collybita. The sequence goes on from JAJNNQ010000007.1 coordinate 18,335,574, forward strand.
CTTCATGTTGCCATATATACATTGTAAAAAAATACTCAGGAAACCTGCATTTTATCCCTCAAGATGCAGAAATCAATATTCCTATTTTAATACTTGATCCTTGAATGCTTTTAAAATTTGATAAACTCTGACTTGAAAACTTATTTTCTTTACATTGCTCGTGCTTTTTGACAAAACAGATATTTGTGCAGCTCTGTAAAATATTAAAATACATTTTCATTTCGTGTTAAAGTGCACAGTACATTTTATAGGAAACAATATGCTAGCTGCCGATCAAATTATGATTTCAGGCAATGTTCCCTCTATAAAATAAATGTTTTTGCTTTGGTTGAAGTAACTGGATATTCCATGCATACTGTCTGTCTCATTGTCTGCGAGCCCACTCTCCTCCTCCTCACACGTTGCTGTCACTACCTCCCAGCCCGTTAGCAAGGTGTGGCGTTGAAGTGTGCGGTCTGCGGTCAGACGGCGTCTGAAGCACAACAGATCTGCTACTGACCGTGGGTGGGTGTCAGTGCAGGGCTGTGAACGTGTGTGCAGCGGCCTCGAGAGGGGGTAGTGACAGGTATGCATCACTCTGCCCAAAAGCCTTCATACAACAGTTCTCTCCACATCTTCTTGCTTAAATATTTAGTCCTCCCCACCCCGTTGCCTCTTTTTTTTTTTTTTTTTTGCCACTCTACATTTCAAACTCCCTGCTCATGTGTCCCCAGCCAGCTTCCCTTTTCACCACATACAGCTGCCCTGTCCTGCTTGCCCAGTCCCATCACTGGCTTCTTGTGTGAATGAAAATGGGATGTTCCAGATAGCAGAAGAATCACTGTGCTGGAACTTTTTGATGTCTTAATAATAAATTATGCCCTTAAAAATCTCTTTGAAAAATGTAAAGTGGTGATAAGGAGAAGAACTTTTATTTCCTATTGCTGACGTGGAAGTAGAGGTCTGATGCTGCAAATGTGCACTACAGAACATTGTGCTTAATTCTATGGATACTTTTAAAGAGAAGCACTGTACCTAGGGAGGTTGGAAGATTGGGTCTTTGAGACTGCCTTTGGCAATTTCAAACATTTTACCTCCTCTTGAAGGAATCACTGAAGAAAACAAGTTAATTTTTTGGCTACCTGGTGAATCTTGTTAATTAATGTTCTTGTGCTATTTTTTGCTATGTGTTCTGTAGTGCTGTAATCTTAAAAAGAAATCAAGTTACAGTGCAAAATTACATTTCAAGACACATGATCCTAATGCACATAATTCATTTTGTTGTGGCAAAAGTTAAATGTCTTGTGCATAGTAAAATAAGCAATCAAAAATATTTGTTCACATTTATTTCTCAAGTTTACATATTTCCTTTTGTTTTTTGTTTTCGAACATCTATATACAAATAAAATGGGTGTGCTCTCACTTTCAGCCAATTTAGTCTAGTGAGGGGAGAAGTGTTACTGGAATGTAGGAAACTCAATGGAATGCAGACAATTTTTTACCAATGTTCCACAGATTTAAGAAATAAAGAATGCCATTCCAGCTAGCTGTTCTTTTAATAGAAGCACCTATTTTGTTTGCTTTTTATCTTACATATTAGAAAATACAATTTACGGAGATCTAGAGCTACTGCACACCAAGTAGAATAAAAAATAACTAAGTATTTATATTAAAATAAAGTGTTTAACCACAAAAAAAGCAGTAATAAAATACAGTTTCCTAATTTACATTTTGCATCCAAAGGATGAATAACAACTCACTAATAAATAATATTTATATAAATATTTTATGTCTGGATATTTTTAAAAGGCAATAGCCTGAAGCAACTGCAGAAAAACCTAAGGTGGTAGCAGTCCGATTTACTCTCCCTTCTCCCTCCCCCCAGGTGATTACAGTGACTCTTAGTTTAGTAATACAAAGGTATCTTGCTGCAAGACAGCTGTGTACTCCACACGATTTTAAGTGGCAGAGAGGTGGCTGTTTTAGTAAGTACTGTACAAAGTGAGCTATAAAAGCAGTGAAACGCCAACTTCCCCTAGAAAATGTTTCTGTTCAGTTTCTGCTTTGTAGTTCGACACATATGTAGAGTCTGAAACACGGGTTTAAAATCATAATAAATACTCTTGGAGTAGTGGAGTTTGTTTTCAATGCAGTTTGAAAAAAATGGGCAGTTTTTTGCTTCTTTCATGGCACAGTGTAGCTGGTAACAGCAGAGAGAGTAGTTTCATGTGAATAAAGCTTGTTTCACTGTGGTTACATCTAGCAATGCTTGAACTGTTATGCTCACTTTTACCAAGCCCTTTTCTTCTAGGATGTGATGTGGTAGGCAGAGCTTCTCCTAGAGAAAGACAAAAAGAGGAGTAAAAATTAGAATATTCAATACTCACTGCAGACCTCACTTCACATGATCACATTTGGAACGCAAAGCCCAGCAAGCAGGAATAGTTTCCTACTTTTAATTAAAAAGAACTTCTGCGATTTTGACAGAAAGTCTGATTTTGCTCCCACTACACCTAAGAGTTCGTGAGAGATCTGGTATTATTCTGGGCCCCAGAAACCAAGTTGTTCTGCAGTCATTACAGCACATAAACAGCTAAGAGTGAGGGCCGGCAAGCACACACCAAACTTTCACCTACAAAGCAGGATAACATGGCATTTGCCCTGCTATGACATATGTGTGAGATGGGGGATGGAAGGCTGACTTTTTAAAAAAAAGCAAACCAAAAAACCCCATTCTCCCACTGAGCTCTAGACAGGTCCCAGGATATGCACCTTGAAAACTACACACTAGCACATAGAGGGAAGCGTTGTGCATTCAATGGGCAAACTGTTTTGTTCTGGATATTTGCACCTTATTTGAAAGACCCAGGAATCAACTTTATTCACCGTAAGGACACAGCAGTCATGGCCAGGATGGAACTCACTAGCTGTCCACAGAGGCTGTTACAGCAGAAGAGAGTCAAGCAGTAAATACTGTATCTCCTACAGGGAGAGGAAGATACCCACCCATGAAATAATTAGAGAAAGCCTTCGAGGGGCAGCCTTGTGTTCATGACTGGCCCTCTCTTTAAAAAGTTTTTCTCAATGTAACTGGGTATTGTTGTTAAGAAACCAATGAAATTATGAAATCGGGCAGCAGGTCTATAATAAATATGTGGAAAAGCCAGACTTCATCACATAAACCATGATTATAACTGTGAGACTCACTGCCACAACACGGAAGCCAAAAGCGTAAGTGGGATGACAAAAATATACAGGTAAGAGAAAAATCCAAACAATGCTGTTAAACACAAACACATGGAAACAGCCTCTGGCTCATGAAGTCCTTAAGCTGTATGTCATTGCTTTAGGCATGAAAAAGGCAACATCAGTGTGATCTAACCCGTCCCTTCTCTATACATCCATACATGACCATCAGCAGACTTGGATTTTTTGGAAAGAGGGTGGTTTTGATATTCTCACTACTGACTATCTTAGTCATTCAATAAACTTTCAGCTTTTAAAACTACTGATGCATTTGAGATTCTGTTTTAATTTACTGCCTGTCTTCTACTGAATATTCCTCTTGCGTCTGTAATGTTAACTAAGGGTCCCTTATCTTAATACAATTCATGGTCCTCTTCCACACTTCCTCATATTGATTACTTCTTCAATTTAAATGTCACTGATCTCTTCAACCTCTCTTCTCATGACAGATTTTTTCAGTTCTAGTCCCTTCCTTGACTCCTGGGTTGTGGACCCTTACAACTCAATATAATGGAACTGGTACACACAAGAACAATTCATAGTCTTTACTATGGTATGCACCTATGTTTAATTGTTTTTATCTCCTCCCACTCCTGTCCAGTCCTTGCTCAGGAAGCCTCCTCCAGTGGGCCACGGCTCCAGAAAAAGTATCAGTCCCAAACAGTCATTCCACTACTTCTGATGTTTATGACTTTCTTTTGTTAATATTTCCCTTATGCATAACTAACATTTAGCTTGTTTAAATTTCTTGTGTAGTTCCTCACACCCCACTCCAGCCTCAATGAGAGGAAAACTGTAAAACGTACCTGTTAACTACTAAACCTGAAGAGCCAAACTTCACAGTGTCTGATACTGGTAACTGTAATTTATCTGTATTGTGTTTACATTTTATATTTACTACTGAAGCTTTTTTAGTATTTATTATGTTTTAAAGATTTTTAAGACCCAGAAACAACTTCAAACAGATAATTTTCAAGGAGCTTGGCTGAGTAGGTTTGCAGGAGATGGACAACACACATTCCCCCACATGGAAGATAGTATATTTAGTAACATTCTTGCTAATGCTGAGTTACTACTTCCACTGAGTTTATGGATTCTGATTCACATTGACCACACTATTGTGGCAACTGCCTCCTGTTCCTGTTGGCCTCTCTGACCCTCTCTGCTGCAACTACTTGTCCAGTCAGGCCAAGGAACCACCTCCACCTTGCAACCATTCCAGGTCAGCCACATTTCCATTTCAAACCTACCTACCACAAACTGATCATTTAAGTTAAGATGCTGAGTTCTGCAGTTCATTCTTGTTTGTTCTTCTGACTGAAATATTGACCTGCAAGCTTTCAGAGATGGTTCCCCCAACTTTTATTCCTCTGAAAAAGTGTCTTTTCCAGAAAATCATATAGTTTGGGATGCAAACTCCTAAACTGATACCAATTAGCACTGGAGTAGCTACATAAGAAGGTAGATACAGTGATATCAAATAATCCCCCAAGGTGTGATTTCTACTAGACATTTTGCCAATCTACTGTCCTGGTAGCCAGTTCATCTAAAAATCCACAATACTCTGATTTTGAATTTTTTTTTTAATAATTATATTAATCTGATTTGAGAATACAAATCTGACACCTGAAGTGAAATATTATTGGTCTTTCCACACTCTTCTACTTCTTTGCAGTGTCCTTGCACAGTAGGCTCTTGTTTCACAGGTTTGGTGGCCCTTAGCATGACAGTATGTCACTACTATTCCATGCTAGACAAAAGGTATTTAATAAGAAGGCCTGCTGAATCCAGCATCTGAAAACTAAGGGACTAGCATTACACGGCTGAAGGGTATGGACTGAACCCAAAAACCCAACCCTAAGAAAACCTACCTCATGAGATGTTTACGTTTGAAAATATTCTACATTTTGCTATTGAAGTCAGATTTGCTTAAACCACCACAGTCACGGATGTTTACTTAATAAAAATTTAAATTCCAAACCCACCACTTTTGTGGCACCTTGTAACTCTCACTGAGCTGTTCTGTCAAGTTCTCTTGCTAGGATTTTTGCAGTTGTTTATAAGCCCATTTGCAGTAAAAGCATAAGGGAATGCATGCCCCATTTCCTATAAAATCCCCATCCAGTATGTTTTCTGCTTTTAAAGGCAAGCATTATCTAATTATTTTAAATACAGCATAGTAATTTAGTTTGTATGAAGCAACCTCTCTCCACCTGCTGTATTTAGAAGATGCATACTCCAATCAGAAAAGCTGTTCTAGGAGGTCTGTAAAAATACAGGACCATACAACTGTGTTGTAGGAGTGAAAAGTTTCCCACCGTGTAACTTTTTAATGTATCATTCTGTTAGTGCTCAAAATACACACACTTAACAGCCTTCTCTTATGATCCATGTGGAACCTGGCTAACATTTTAAAATTCTGCAGCTAAACACATGGCTACAATGAACTCTCCAAACCTGACAATGAGACTGATGCCATCTCCTGAAGATGACTAACTTTTCCTAATGTGTCACAAATCGGTTCTGATATGTAAGCCCTAAACACTATCTTTAAAGCTTTGTAAATGGCTTTCATCAACCCTGTGTCACACACTTTTCAAATCCGAGTTCTTCAGTCACATACTTAGTTCTCAGACTAAGAGAAATCAAATCTTCCCAAGGATGCCAAAGCACAAACAACAGCCTTCCATAACAGCAGTAACATCCCAGGTGTCTCCATACTTAAGTTCAGCTGCTGTCTCTGCTTTTCCATGCCTTGCCTCATTCCCTCACCAGATATAACTGCTCTCTGGAAAGCACCAACAGCAGAGCTGTGAAGTTGCATGCCATGGAGATTTCAAAGCTTATCTTAAATCCTAGCACCTTGAAGCAAATGCCTGACCAACCAAGAGGAGAACCTGCCTCTGACTCTGAGGACACTCAACTTCACCCACTTCTCCCCACATTCAATACAATTTCTGTGCCAATTACAATAGTTTCAAATGCATAACACTTCTGTATCGAAGTGTGAATTCTCTCCCTAAGAACACCCCTGTTGAAACAACCACTGAACAAAACCCAAAAGAACAGATCAAAGAAAAGGATACTAATTCTACAGACCAGCCTGAAACAATTGTGGTGGGAAGGGCTGCCACTTCTCTCATAGCAGCACCAATCTCTCTATTCTCGATCCACTACAAAAATGAAGATCTAATATATTTTTACTGCCCTTTTTCTCTCTAAGAACACACAGGAACTTAAATTACTTTTTGCAAGCAAACTACCCTCGCCAGACACAAAGCCATTTTGAATGGACAAAGATGTTTTCAAACTCATCATGAAGAAGAAGAACAAACTCCTCCTGAAGGAAAAAAAAGGTTAAGAAGTGGACAAAAAGGAGGCAGCAGTAGGAAGCTGAACCACAAAGCAGCACAGAGACAGTACCACAGGTGTACCCACAAACGTACACATGTGCACGTGCTTGCCAAAGCAAGTTTCTAATCCTGGAACAAAACGTCTGATTTAGGACAGAAGAAAGCCAAAAATACACGACACTAGTCCCTCAAGAATATGTAACACATTTCACATACATATCTGTTTTCTTTGACATCGGATGTCTTCAAAGCCAAGACAACTGTTGGAATTCATTTATGGCAGGGCAAGCAGCTTGGCAATTCTGATACAGTAAGTATTTATAAAAAAGACATTGCTGCTATAATATCAGACTGGTAAGTGGTAAAATGACCACATCATGACAAGAGCAGGGCCCAACTGTATTTGTTAGTAAAAATACAGGGAAATGGAATCCCACAATTCAGCAAGAGCCTTTCTCTTTCTTCCTTGTATTTGTAGATGGCATTTCAGATCTACAGGGAAAAATATTAATAAAAAAATGAATACTGGAATGTGTAATTTCTCAAAGAACAAATTAAAAAACCTAAGTCCATGTAATGCCCATCATTTCATGTTCGAAGACAACTGTTTTGAAGTGGCAAGTCAATAAAAGAAACTTCAGGGCATTACACTTCAGCAAACTTAGGAGCAATACACTCAGCTTTTACATTTTTTTAGGTCAAGGCCAATTTTCTTTCTAAAGAGTTGGAAAAGAAAGCTATAGCAAATATTTAATTTTTCATATATCAAAGGCAATTAAAAACTTTTCCTTTTATATACCTTTTCCTTTTCCACTATTACTGTTGATGTTTATATATGCCCAGATGTCCTGAACTACTACTTCAAGTACAAATGAAAACAGATATAAAAAAGCACAGTAATTCAGGCTATACTGCAGCTGGAAAATTTTGTATTTGGAGTCATAGTCAGTTAGACATCTAGATAGGTGCATCTTCTGCACATTCAATAAATTGGAAATATTTGCAAAACTGTAATTGCTGATGATGGGCTTTGAATTCTTCAATACATGATGACCTTGAGCCATAAAATTTAAAAGCAGACTACATATTTTATAAAATCCCTCACAGTTTTATTCTAACATGCTTAGAAAAGAGTGATTTGAAACTTCATGGAACAAAGATCTTAATAACAAGACACACATGAAACAGGAAGAGAAAACAGAATCTTACAAGGGAAATACCAATTATACCAAAACCTCACATATTAAATTCTGAGAAAGTGATGAGTGTTTTGTATCATCAAAGTAGATTAGGTAGAATACGTAGAATTACCTTACAGTATTTTTCTACTGCTCTTTCTACATAAAACAGCTTGTGTTGTAGACATGAAGGAAATGGCAAAGGTTCACAAAACCAGCTGTACCTTTTTTTTCCTCAACCTGCATGTATGACTGGGTTTGTTGTTGTTTTGTTTTGTTTGTTTGGTTGGTTTTTTTGTTTTGTTTTGTTTTTGTAACATTTTTGTGAAAAACAATGACATGACAATTCTTTGGTAACTTATTAGCGTATACTGAGCGGAAAACTGTATTGAATATTTGCTCAGATATAAATCAGTCTCCATTCACATAAAGTTCAATTTTCAGAACACTTATTAGGACCACAATGGGATCTATATAGAGCTTTCACCTATAAAAGTTTCTTCATATACAAGAGGCATATAATAATGCATTACGCTGCACTTGAAAATACTTCTTTTTTCTGGATCAAGGAAAAAGAAAGCCAAATCCTCACATCAAAATGCCATTTGGGATCCAGTGCAAACACAGTTTGCCTGCAAAAATATCCACTAGAAGCTGTATTTATTATTTTATTGCCGTGTGGATGAGATGACCTCCATAGGACATAAGAGTAATTAATATCATGGGCACAGTACTGATTGGAAACCAATTTACTAGGAAATCTCTGATGATCACTGCAATGGAAAAAAATGAATGGGAAAAGAAACAGAGGAGCAAATATAATTAGTATTATTAATGAATATAGGGGTGAATTACAGTGATGTGACTGGTGATGTGACTGGCTATGAGCAGTAAGTACCAATTATATCTAACTGGTTCTCTCAGGAGTGACATCTCCTCAAAGGTGAGGAACCATCAAAGAGTTGAACTGTTTGGTTCACAAGTACTGAAACCACAGAACAGCAGCACAGAAAAAGGACTCTGAAGAACCTATTAGAGTAGATTAATGATGTTTTAGTTTCCAGTTTCCCATTTGGTGTAAGAATTACTGACTTCAGAGCTGGAAAGACAGATATTTTTCATATGTGCGTTATGTTTGAAATATGTTTTGAGAAACTTTATTATATTCAGACTTAGAAATGTAAGGGTAATTTCACTATTTCTTTCCCTTTAAGACTTATAGATATTTGGAAGTGTAATCAATAACAACCCCCAAAAAATACTAAACTGGATAAGCTTCATGTATGGTAACACAGCTGTGCTTGTCATGAACCAAGTATGTTTGAAGTTTTTCACCATCTGTTTCAAGACAGCTTCACCATCTCTAACAACCAGAAACTGCAGATAATGCTTCACTTTAAATACCAGATATTGTTATAGCTGAGAACACACAGAAAATGGTCCCTAAGCAACTAAGTGATGACTCTGTTTGCATGGTAAGCATATACAAAGTTAGAACTTCGGACAAGTTTGAGAGTTAAGTGTCACTGTGACTGGGGGACGTTCACTTGGTCTACACTGGCACAACAGTAGTTCAGTTTCTAGGCAGTGTCTACTCCCATAAAGCATTCAGAACCACTGAAGACATGAACTTCCATTCTGCACACTGAAAATGCAAGACACACTGATTACTCCTCTTACCACCCTCCAAACTGTTGGACACAGTGGATAATCAGACATGCTATTAGACAATGAGACAGATGTGTATTACAGGATGGTAGCAAAACCTTTCTCCATGTTTTTCTAATTTGAAAAGAAGTACTCATACATGTAGTTCAGCACAATATAAGGAGGGCACAACACAAAGCATCAACAGGAGACCTGTTCACCAATTATGGATGTAATAGCAAAATCCCAGCCCTACAGAAGACATCACTTCTGTCTCAAATGCCAACACTGGATCATAGCGAAACACAATAGATTCTGAAGTGATTCAAGTAATATGTCACTCAGTTTCATCAGAAAAGCAAAATAATTAGGACAAGACAACAAAAATCAAAACAAAGATGTGCTCAAAGTGGAAGCTTAAATGTCAAGCTATAACTGAGTAAACAAGTGTCTGCTGTTGGAATTGCTGAAATTAGGCACACAGTTAGAAGGCAGGCCTGTGCAGGATGAGGGCATAAGCCTAGAGCTACATACCAAATAAAAAGCTTTGAAGCATTCACTGAACTCTCACCTGGTCACAGATGACATTCTTTGCAATAAAGTTGTTGTATGTATGCACTGGAAGTGCCAGACACCAAACCCTTTAAAAATTTTGATTTATCCATAATCTGAAATTAATTTTTCCACTGTAAAATCTGTATCTAATGATACATTTACTACTTTTTATCAATATCAGTCTATATACATGTATCTATATACATGTATCTACATCTATATATTTAAGCCACAGAAACCAGGAATAGAACTGCATTTAAAAGTTTTTTAATAAAATTTTACAAGTATCTGTGGAGTGGGGATATTTATAAAGTAGCATTAAATAATAACTATGGCCAGAATAATCACTAACACACAAATTTTAATCCTAGTTATACGCTAAAAGTCTATAGCTAATTTTACTGTATACTAGACAGGGAAAAGGAACACATGTATTTCCAAGACACAAAACTCAGGTCCTTTGGTTAGCTAGCCTGAGACTGAGTTACAAATTCAGGCAACAGCATCTAGGCCAATATAGCAACGTCAATACAGGTTTATACTCGAGGGTTTGTATCTGTCAATCAGTTTCCATTCATAAGGAGAAAACCCAAAATTGTCTTATTTTAAGTTTTAGAGCAGATGAACAGAACACAGAACTGGAAGGGAAATGGAGGACATCAGTCTAGCAGTCTTAACCATAGGCAGAGTTCAAACATACCAAAATAGTTCCTGGCTAATGTATGTCTAAGCTGCTCTCTAAAACCTCCTAGGATGGAAAAGCTAGAGTCTTCCCAGAGGATCTGTTTTCCTAGCTACATAATTTTTGTTCCTCCATTGGTTACACAAACGAACAAACAAACAGACAGACAGTCGGTATCTGCATTTTCACAGGTGATGAAACAGAGAAGATAATGATGGGTCTTGCTTGATGCCACACAAAAGAATGGCAGGCAAAGGAATCCAATAGCTTATTCCCAAACTGTCCCACTGTACTGCATGATCTTTGTCCGGAAACATTCTAAAGTCCCTTGGATGCTATGGCTTGCTCACACCCACTGCTAATTTACAGTCACCTTTGGGGTCAAATGTAGTGAGTGCTTAAAAGGAGTTCAACACTGTTCTATGTAACAGAAGAAAAAGATTATTCCACCATAGGAAAACGTAACTACTCCAGGATGGAATTTAATCAGAACAGTAGAGACGAACAATAATCTTTAAAGTTACAGTACTCTTGTTAATAAATAAGAATTTTTAAAAATCCCAATAATTTGAAAGATAGTACTCTAAGTGCTCTTAACACAGTATGTGCCACCCACTCAGAAAATATTATCACCTGCTGGAAGTGCCACCTGAATCTGCTTTGGTATCTGCAGCATTCTTGGATTTTCACAAAAAGTAAGAGGCTTAGTTCTATTTAGCTTGTGATACACATCTAGCCTACACCTGAAAGTGGAATAAGAGGAGCTTCACTGCTTTAACACATTCAGTGAGTAGTCTAGGCAACATGAAAGAAAAACTATAAATAAAGAGGTATATAAGTTCTTCAACTACAGCTGGAGAGGACAGAAGGCATGGGACTTGCCTTCAAGATGCTACTCCTCTCTCCTATTTCAAGAGATTAATAAAGATATTACAAGGAAGGGAAGCAAGGGAAAGGGAGAAGCTTGTAAGGCAAAGGAAGGAAATTAAGTACCTGTAATTTGTCAGAGACAAAGCAGAAAGTTTGTGCGCACATGCGAACAGGTTATGCTGTTAGCAAATTCCAGTGATAAGTTATATACATCAAGACTATAAAAAGTATATGGAAAAGACAAAAGCCTATTAGATCCCAGGAGCGAAAAGTAGAAGTTGATTGTGGGGGTTTCTCCCCGAGGGCCAGCAGAGTGTCAACAGTCTTTCGAATGTGACGAATATCCGACTGCAGGATGTCATACGGAGAGCAGAGGTCAGCCTATCCCGAAGGGCAGCCATTAGAACAGAAAAAGAGTGCAAAAAATTAAAAATACAAAAATAGAAAGATATTGATAAATAAATTATCACAATATTCTAGCATAAACACGCAGGAGTAGTTTCTTCCTAGTATTGCTTTAGTCACTAGACATCCCAGCTTTCTTTTATCTTCTCTAAATACTGAAGCTATCATATAATATCAGAATGTTAAGACAGAAGAGCTCAGGCCTTCTAATCCTTCCAAAATTATGCCCAAGTTCACAAGGGTGAGGAAGCTCATGTGATCTGCTCATTCCAATGAGGTCTGCACACCTTTGTCCATATGGACCTTACTCAAATGCTTAAATGGAACCAGCTGAAAAAGTAACTTATAAAATAGCAAACAGTGGGTTAGAAAGCTGTTAAAAGCACAAGCAGCAGTAATATGAAGTCTCAAGAAAAAGTACTTACAGAAACCATTAAAAGTATGCAAAATTCTCTAATATAATAATCTAAAACTTGGTATTCAAGTATCATCTCAAAGTATACCCTGGGACAGAAACTTAAAAAGTAATTGTAGTACTAACTACACTTAATAAAATTTCTAAATTGAAGAATTGGGCACTAAATTCCTTACGTAGCATTTTTAAAAATTATTAGCAGATTAGATTGCCATAGCTTTTTTTGGGAAGTATCAATGACTGGATGAGGCAACTTACTCTAAACTAGTTATACAATATGAAGTGTAATATATAATAGTATCAATATGTTCACACAATATTTAACATTTAAATCAAACCAAGCAACACTAGTACTTTGGAAATGCAATCTAAGATACACCATTTTACATTGCAAATAAGGCCTTACCGAGATAATAAATACTTACTGAACAAAATTACATGCAGTAAAAGTTTGAAAGAACACTGTTCCTGTGGAAGCTTTTCAGCCTCACTTCCTTAATGAACTGACAGTACACCAAACAAACCAAGACATGGAAGTTCAATGTCTGTTTTCTGTTAGTGCAAAGTTTCAAGATCCAGTTGGAAATAAATTAAAGTTTACAATATCTTTCTATCCTGAAAAGTGGCTAGTGAAACTGGAAGTCAAAACTATCATTCGTGCACAAAAAAAAAATAGTGAAAAAATAGTGACACTTTTTTTTTTTTTTTTTTTTTTTTTTTTTTTTTTTTTTTTTTTTTTTTGCTTACCATGACTGGTTCTAGCTTTACCAGGAGTCAAAAGCTGCAATATTTTGTTACTTAGGCCGGCAGATACAGAGCCAATCTGCCAACAGCAACTCCTTCTTTGCAGTCATTTTTCAGATGTTTTTAACTCAAAACTCTAATGTGATAATAAACTTCAATGCAATTCTGTTATTTTTTAGAGTATGAAAGCTCAGAGACAGCACAAAACATGCTGATCTTGTTTAAAAATGGGATAGAACTAGCACTGTATTTGAGAACACCTACAGCCACAAGCTGCTTACCACAGAAACAAGTTTTAGAGAAAACTATTTGTGACTACCAACTACATAATACATTGCATTTATACAAAAGACACCAATAAACCCAGTAAATACTGGATTCATTTTGTAACATCCAAGATTCAACTCCTACTTGTTGCAAATACATACCAAAAGTAAATATCTAAGATACATTCAACTTACATTTTAAAAAGAAAATGCCAGAACTTTATAACAAAGACTTTTCAAAATTTTTACCCAAACCCCTACCAAAAGAATGCCAATAGTCTCTACTGCAGACAAATGGAGAAGAGAGTAATTTCAGAGTAAGAGACTGACAGCTGGTAATAGGTTGACTTTTTACAGATACTGATGAAGTTGCTAACCCGAGATTAACATCTTAAGCAGCATAAGGAGAAGCCAAAGCGTACAAAAACAGCCAACACATGCAGAAGAAACTTTCTACAGAAACTGCCATGATGTGTTTTAGTTAAATTCAGTGAAACTTGGGGGAGTCTTAGGAATGTTCATTTTTGTGTGTTCTCTGACAATGGATAATTTGGTATTACATTCACACCTTATAATGTAAAATATTTATATTTTATGTATTTTAGATTTGTGTAATGTAACTGTACATGAAAGATATATAGCTCTTCTGTAATGGTAGAAGTATTTCCACTTATTGCACTGATATTGTGCAATAAAAATACAAAACTAAAACATGACATCATGAAATTGTGAAAAAGCTCATGACCCCGACAGAAGTCTCAAAGATAATCACCCATTCCATCCATCCATGACAAACACTGGCCCTCTTGTTCAGGGGACTGAAATTATTGCTAGTAAGAACCACAAAGAGACATCTATTTAATTATTACATTTATGGACTGACATTTTATGTATATGAAGCTGTATGATTAAATCATACAGCTGTCAATCATGCACACAGAATAAACACAGTAAGACAGAAATGGGGCAGCAAAAGCATAACCAGCTGTTTGTGTGCACAAACCACCCTCATTCCGCATGCCCCTGCAGTGACTGAGCACAGACAGCATTTCAGAACTGACCTCCTCAGATTTACATTCTGGTAAAAAAGTCAGGAGTAAATTTCCTGAAATCTATTTAAGAAAGAAATCTGTAGTGCATACGCACTATACCCAAAACACAAATGAAAGGAACCTCAGAACTGTGCTTTCAGAACTGTAATTGAGAGTGTATTGAACCACTTAACTCCATACCGTAGGCCAAACAGTGCCCATTACAGAGTCCGGAGGGAGAAAGGAGTCATACCTGATAAAACTTACTGCAACTTCATGGATGTCTCATGATGAAACTATGGAGAAGTAACTGATTATATGAAGCGATTAGAAAACAAGCATAAGTGGCAATGATAATATGCCTTGCATTAAACTGAAAAACATGATTACCAGTTGAACAACTAACAGGTGGATAGAAGGTAAAACACTTGACAGTCACTGCCTGGCTGCCTCTTTTACTTTGTTTTGTTACTTTTAGAATACAAAAGCTTCCCAGTTTGTTTATTATTGTTTTACCTGATTTGCAATTCCTACACTAACTCAAGTCACACTGATTTTTAGAATAATTTTGTCTGACATTGCCACGTAGTGGATCTCATTATCAGAGGAGAGGTTGAAACACAGTATAAGGTCCCACTTGCAGGCCTCAAAAGTCACTCAGAAGGGGCACAGCTAAACCTTTCATAGTCTGCATCTTCGTACGATGACTTGAGAGCCACAAAGCCAGAGAGCCTTATCATCACCCTCTTTTCTGCTCAATATGTTTACACAATGTAAATGAAAATTTAAGAGACATGGCAGAAGTCTCTCATTCCAACCCAAGATATTATTTGTCCCACTAAATCATACTGCATCACTGCTGTTGTGTTGGAACACAGACACTTGATAAATCTGCTGGAACATTTGGCTGTGAAAGATTTCATTTTATCATTACTTATTATAAATAGAAATTACCATTCTAGTACTAATCATGATAACTTCAGTCTATTTTTTTAAAATTGTATGAAGATCAACACAATATGTTATGTGGGGCAAATCTTTTTTTTTCCTTTTTAAAAAGATAAATCACATTTCTCTGACCTGACCCCATAAAGAGTCAAAATATGCTCAAATGCCTAAACTGTTGAGATATTACATTAGTGTAAGCTGCATACCATAAAAATTTATTCCTGTCTTTGTAAAAAGCCAATTTCACAGACATTGAAAATACTTCGTTTTTCAGAAAACGCTTAGAAGATCCTACTTCTGATACCCTTTATTTGTTCATAACTGCAACCGAGAAAAAAATGCAGACCAGAACTTGTAACTTTTGTCTTTCAAACATATTGCATGTACAGCTTTGTTTTGGTCTAAATCTTACTTTATTAAGTATCATTCAACCCACCACAAATAAATTATTTTTAGCTTTTGAAAGGAGTATTGGTTAACACCACTGAAATTGCATAATATCCTGTAATATGGGTCATCAGGAATAACAGCTACCAAGAATAAAAGATCAAGTTTAATTAAGTTAATAATTTGCAGGTTAAAATAGGAAAGTCTATTCCCTTGCTCCTAGTATGAATACTGATTTGGCAATGACAAGTTGAAGAAATCTGCATGAACATTTTTGCCTTTATTTACATATACTGTCACTGGTTTTATGAAAGAGCAGTTGTAAACAAAATACTTCCATAACTTCACATGCAAGGTAATGTGATGATAATTCACTCTTCTGACAATTTTTAATATCTCTGGGATGAGATGTCACTAGGAAGAGTAAAACTGCAATAGAACCATGACATTTGACACCCTGGGGCCACACTTCCACGCAAAAGAGAAGTAAAAAATCCAGCTTTATTTTTCAAACCCACAAAGCATGAGAGGATGGGTGCAACATGGATGAACTGAGTGAGCACTGAGGGTGGTATTATTTCATAGTAACAGGGTTCATGTGGCATTAGCAATGTAGGTCCAGTGAATGGCATAATCCAAGTACTGCATGTCACTGAAAAATGCAGCAGGACCTCAGCCCTTGCCACAACATCTACTGCCACTTGCTTGTTCAATCTGTATCAGCCAAAGAGTAGGAATGTTTGTCACTATCATTACTATAGAGGAAATTAGATAATTTGATGGGTTTTAATTAATAGTGTAAAATAAAGTATTCTTTAGCAACTTTCCAGGAGACAAAGACTGCACCTTTTTGTCATACAAAATGTCTGAGGGGCACAGCAGACATTTTCTTAATCTTCATGTTTTCAGATACTTACCTGACAACATCCCTTTCTCACATCAAACAAAAATGTTGTTCTATATCAAGTGATCTAAGAGGTTCTCTGATAAGATGCCACAGCAAAGCCTGGTGGCAAAACTGGACACAACTTGATTGTCCTACAATTCTCACACTTTTGACAGTCTCCTGGTGCAGCCAGAGCACTGCTATTTAGTTTCTCATTAAGGGTCAGACTTCAAACCTTCCTTTTGCATGTGATCCAGCACATTCATTCTGCATGCAATCAGGAGCAACATGTGGCTGTCAACAGAAATTGACTTCAATGTGTCCCCCACTGTACTGGAATTCTCACCTGGCAGGTCATGGCTTTCAGAGTCACCTACATACCAGTCATTATAAAGAGACGCTGATGTTCCTGAATTTTGTATTTGCAATTCTTTGGTCAAGATGCCAACTCCTGATACTCAGCGTAACACATGGAGATAGCATCTGCGTTGTTCTACATTTGTATGAAACTTCCCAGGATCATTCTGGGAAAGTAATTTTGATCCAAGAATTGAATGCTGAAAACCACAGAAGTAAGAGACCATGCACATCAGCACAACACAGCAACTACTTAGCTATTTTCCTATTTTCATTTTACATGATTAAACAAGAAATTATTCCAAACCTGTGGAGTTCAAGAAACAGAATATACTCCTAAATAACTGAAAACAAACCAAATAATAACAATTTTGAATCCTTTTCAAACCCATGCAGTAGAATTTCAAGTCAATTCTCAGTAACTAGATATGGGCATAAGTACCACAGAAAAGCCCAATGCCTACAGGTGTAAGGACCCAAAAGTAGAACCCATCACTTTCCCACAGAAGGTGCTTGTTTTAAAAAAGAAATCATTCACGGCATTCCTTTTCCTGGTTTCTCTAGAGATAGTTAGGCACTGCACAACTTATCAGTCTGAAGCAGCATAAGCATGCCATCTGTAGTTCTTTAAAAACTTTGACAGCTGGCTGTCATACTTGCTATTACACTACTTTACATTCCTAATCCATGTCCCTGCAACACACAGCAAAGTTCTAGCATCTACCAGCTAGCTAGTTCCACAACATGATGTGTTTTCACAAAATACAGCAAATATACATTTGCAAATTACCAACAGCTAATCAAACAGAATATCCTCAGAGTACTTAAAACCTACTGTAAGTTTACAATTCATTTAATGTTTAAGTGAATGAGTTTTTCCCCTTCAAGAGAAGTTAGTGCTTATTTAGATACATAAAGATGGTTAGTTTACAAATCAGACTGGTAAGGTGTGGCTTTGTGCCCAAGCCTCCATGCAACTCTTCAACAAATAAACTTTAATAAAATTTTTAAAAATCCTAAGGAATTCAACAGTAATTTTGATGAAAGGATTAGAAAGGAGGGGTAATAAATATACTATGAAAATGCCTATTCACAAAATACTAAAAATACATTTCTCCGGAGAGCTTACTTATAAAAATCCAAAAGCAAAAAGAAGGAAAGATTCCTGAAAGGTCTCATAACAGCAATGAAAACAGATCTTAGCCTTTCCTTTCCTAAAAGCCTACAGCCAGGAAAATCTGACCTGTATTCTATTCACTGATAATTCGTGATGCATCAGAAGAATTTTGGGGCAGCTTAACAAATACTCCATGACTAGAAGTCCACAACAATAAGATTTTCATCTTCTCTGAAGTGAAATTTTACCTTTAATATGAAATCATTCTAAGATAATAAATTACATAACTACAAGAACTAAATGAACCATTACAACTTAAGAGCCAAGATTCATTGAAACTGTAAGAAAGTCTCCCCCTCAAAATTCCTACAAATAGAAAAAATGATCTGTCGCTTTTGCTGTTCTCCAAATCAAGTGCTAAACTATAGATAAAACAAAGAATTGAAGCTAGAATTCTTTCCCAATGTGAAATCTTGCATTACCATCTGCTCCCCAAGGGGATGATGGTGGAAATCACACAAAATATCTTTTCATTTCAGCATTCTTGAAACAGACTAAAAAGAACTCAGCCTTCATTATACTGTCATATGTAGGCACCAGTGAAAATACATAATGCAATTTTTCTGTGTTCAGTTTAAAATTACCTTATATAACACTTTACCTTCTTTTGAGGGTCACATATTTGAAATTTAACTTTTTCTTAGTAGGTTCTTCAAAACCACAAAGGAGTCTTTGAAATAATCCCAATGCAAATCCAGTATTCATTACAATAGTTATGAAGATGAGAATAAATTACATGATGAGTGATACCATTCTTAAATGAAAATCACAAAACACCAAGCAGTGCAATTTCCCTGTTTTCAACTACTGAAAGACTTATAACTACATTACAGAATCTTAAATACATGCCTTCCATACTTAACATACGCTTTTCTTCAAATCACTGCAGAAACGTTTCAATACAAGAGATGAGCCTGTTATTAGTCACCAATGCACAGAGCACTTAACATTGTAAAAAAAGGAAATATTGCAAAACAAGAAAAAATTAAAAAGAATGACGTTCATATTCTAAAAGCATGAGGTAAAAATGCAGTTATGTTATGCAATGAAAAGAATTAGCAAGCTTTTGGCTAATTACATAATATATTATCATAATCCCTTATTTATTTTCCATGGCAAAGAAAGAGGTATTAGAGACAACAATGAATTACTCCTTTGAGACAAAACTTGCAATTTTTAAGTGCTATGACACTATAAGCCATTTAAATGCACTAAAGTAGTACTGAACCACATTATTTAGCTCAATTTTTAGATTCTGTCTTTTTTGCTAGAAACCTGTAACTCAAAAAGTTATCCTTCAGCTTTCATGTAATTAATGTGTTTTCGTTTTCGAACATCTAGAAATGACAAACTTAATTAAATTACCTCTGGTATCCCCAGTTTTCTACATGCATCCAAAAAGTTTTCCACGTTTCTCCTGCATTTGGCCATGCTAAGTTTAGGCTGTAGAACAGGAAAAAAAAACATAAATGGCAAAAGAATTCAAGAAGAACAGACTTAACTATAATTAACAGGCTCGCCCCTTCAAAACTTTTTATGTACTCACAGGTTTATAGTAGCTATACACAATATTAATGTCTCCGAAGAATCAAGGTCCTATTTCTTTAGAATCTCAAACTCTTCTATAATTTGTCTTACTCAAGACTACTCACCAAATACTTTCAGAAGTATCATGTTACTAAAAAGAAAAACAAAATGCCAAACTCCTGACTATTTCAGTTTTTCAATTTCAGATGTGAAAAAACAGTAATTCCTGAATATCCACTTAAACCAAGAATTAACTGTAGTAGCAAGGAATTCAAAGAACTAATTTTCCAGGCTGAAGTAATTTGAAGGCTGTTTCAAGGAACAGAACATTACTATAAAGTTGAAACAAAATTAAAAAAAAAATTTTAAATATGTGTATTTTGTTACAGAAAACACCACAAGATAAAAAAAAAAAAAAAAAAAAAAAAAAAAGGTATGAGAAGTTTTTACTCCAGAAATTCAAGTTTGCATATTTTGGCAATGTCATATGTTTAACAAAGACAAAAACTATTTTAAGTCAAGGAACAGCAAAAGAAATTCCACTAGAATATATGAGAAAATAACTTTTTCTTAAATCTGTCTTCTTGGAAGTTCTTACAGATTGCCTCCAAAATCCTCATGTTATTCTCAGAATTGAGTATCAGGGTGTACATGGCAAATTTTTACCAAAATGTACATTAAAAAGAAAAAAAGGCAAATAGTCTGAAAACACAGGAAACCTCTTCAGAATCAGGCTGTTACCAGAAATCTGCAACAATGATCTATTCAAGAAATACTCATAAACAAACAGAGAAAACACAATAGTGTTCTCTTAAGTTTCAAGAAGTGCAGATAGAGTTTATATCCTGAAATCTTCGGGTCCTTAGATTTAGACAAGCAAAAATTAAATCATTACAGTGCAAATTTCTGTTTTGTCTGCAGGTAAAAGGAACCACCTCTATATTTCACTCAACAGAACAAATATGCTAGTAAGTGTCTTAGTGCTTTAGTAACATGACATCTGCTAAGCCACACACACTGCTGAAGCCAACCTCAAATTTTTTCCATCAACAAAGGAGGGGATACTTTTCTTTTTTAAGGGTGTACTAAAATATAAAACTTGTAATCAAAGCATTTCATACTATTCTGAACAGAAATGCCATTATGAAAATACCTGATCTTGTTGCTAGATCAGGGACAAGGCAGGATAATTTTGTTCATTTGTTCATAATTTTGTTTATAGATGTGCTCATTTATAGATGTGCTTGTATATACATGTATACCTAGACAATATATAAAAATGTATCATATATCAAAGTGAACGAACATTTGAATTTGCAATCATACAAACGTTGTCCTTAACAGCGAAGATCATTCATTGAAAACAGCAACATGGTTTATGTACCCAAATATCATTTGGGAATGAAACAGTAATCAATAAAACATTTCAGTGCAGCAAGAAACACACAACTTACTACTGCAGGTGAGGGTACGTGAATACTCCCGACAGACCGAGGGCGAACGTGATTTACCAAATGGCACAGAACGACACCGTCCATCAGAGCCGAGCCCAGGTCTTCGGGCAAGCAAATCTTTAGTCTTGTTTCTATGTTCTGCAAAGGAAGAAGGCAGGCACACTTTGATATAGAAATGGATTAATGGGACAAAAAGGGAATAAATACCCTCATCTCCATGCTGTAGGCACATAGCCAGTTTTGGAGTTTTTAATTACAAAAAAACACAATTCC
Source organism: Phylloscopus collybita (assembly GCA_027886175.1). Classification (NCBI taxonomy): domain Eukaryota; kingdom Metazoa; phylum Chordata; class Aves; order Passeriformes; family Phylloscopidae; genus Phylloscopus; species Phylloscopus collybita. The sequence goes on from JAJNNQ010000007.1 coordinate 18,356,954, forward strand.
TTTATATAACTAATTCTTTAGAAACTAAACCACAAGCTCCTTTATACTGGCCACTGAACTGCATAAACTTCCTTACAAGAACTCAACACTGCAACGCTGCTGCCACAATATGAATGTTTCTATATAGAGAAGTATAAAAACATATCTGCATGCAATTAGTCATGTGACTGTACTGCATGTGGCTCCTTCCTTTCACCATTCCCCCAAGTCTTCCACTTACTCATCTTAAGTTTTGTTTATCAGCAGCACATCGAAACAACTACATGGCATTAATGACTGTACAAGCAGAGAATAAAAGGCAATCTTTCCCTAGTAGACTAAGAATTACCCAGGAAGTATTAGAGTGTTTAGCAAGGTAGGGAAGACAAAACATTCAGATGTAAAAGAGAAATTCTGGATACCTGTCAAGAAAAACAGAAGTCTCAATGAACAGAATTTGATATTGCAAAATAAAATACTTTTGAGAATATTTAAGAACTAAAAAAAAAAACCCAAACCCAATAGATTGTCATATATGAGGAGTTTCCTGAATTGTGCTCCAACCTTGAAAACATTCCAACTCTACACTTAAGAGATAATTACTCCCATTATCTTTAAATAGGTATTTCTTAGTTGAACCTCTTAATGTCATTACTCTCTATTAATACGTTACCTCAAGCTACACTGGTTGAATATGAATATCTATGAATAGGTAATTCCTTTTAGAATAGAAGAAGTAGGTTGGAAGGGATTTTTGAAGGTCACAGTCTAACAAATTTGAAGTGACACCAGAGCCCTGGTTAGTTAAGTTCTGGATATCTGCTAGGACAGAGAGCCCTCAAAATCTCCAAGCAACTTCAGTCAGTGTCAGTGTTTCACTGTCCTTATGGCAAAGAATTTTCTCCTTATAACTACTTCAAATGTCTTTCTCTGCAATTTGTGCCACTGTTTCTCATGGGTTTACTGTTAATCTTTGAAAAGTCTGGCTTTACACCTTCTCTTTTTCTACCCTTCAGGCGGCTGAGGATAGTCATTCAATATTCTCAGCACTCTAAAGCAAGAAATCCAATCTAAAGAAATCCAGGTCTTCACTTCTTCCTCATACATCCTTTATTTGGCCTCACCATGAAATAGCCTCCACTGAAACACTCTGGCATTTCACTGTGTTTCCCCATTTCTTTCTTTTACTAGACACACCACTCAAATACTTGCATGTATATCTCAAAAGTGGCAAACAGGGGAGTGCATCGTGTTCACTAACATAAGGTTTTGTTTTCACCTTGGTTTAATTCATAAATCAGAAAACATTTTTGGTATATAAGTACATAAAAGAACATACTTTGAGACTGTTTTTCCAAAACCTGTTACAAAAATATTTATATAAATTAATAAATTAAAAATTCATTTGTTAGAACATTAATTTGTCTATTGGGAGACTATTCAGCATAGATGTCTATTCAGCATAGGTACACTTTTTTTATAAGAGTACAGTGCACCAACTCAGTGCCATTTCATGCTGGAGTTCATAGCTCTGTGGAATTCCACTAAATGCTAACTTACCATTAAACAATTCAAAAGCAAAATTTACTAAGTATGTATTCATTAAATAAAGTACAAACGTAATGACTTGTATATTCTGGGCTATTTTCTTGTGCAGTACATAATCAAATGATCTGATGGTTACTAATGTCACCGATGGACCCAGTTTATCTAAAGCAGTTTGATTAATTTGAAAATCTCACTTTGTGTTTTCAAACATGGTCAGTCTTCTAAGCTCATTGACTCGTAATGAAACTTCTCACAAGAAACAAAACTTGCATTCCAGGACATGATATTTCAAGATGAGAGCAAAGAAGGATAGTGCATGGAGCTGAACACATTAACGCATTAAACCAGCACTACTGGTAATACCTAATACTGCATAGAGACATCCTTATTACTTCTCCACAATTATGCCTGACACGGTGAATAACCTTGTTCTACTTTTCACTATGAGGATTAACTGAACTAATGTACAAGGCAGGAATCGTGTGGAAATGATCTCTGGTTATCTTTAGGAACCTGGGGACTTGCTACATACTTGTGGTAACTCTTCAAAGAAACGTTAGAAAGCTGCTTGGATGCTGCCAAACACGTTAGGCTCAGAATAACTACAAACTACTGCAGTTTATTATTGCTACTTCCCCATTATCAGTAAGTCTGTCTCATCTAATTCCTGCATCCTGTCCTTTTGGCATCATTCAAGTTCAGAACTGATAATATACTACATTTGATCAATTATGTTAAATCTTCAACAAGACCTGTTCTGTTAAAGAAAAAAAATCAGCAGGGTAAAGTTAGGTTAATTCATACTTAGAACAGGTGAGGGCATGAGGTAAGACAATGTAAGTCTAGAAGTCTACATAGTTCTACATTAAAAATCCCACCTTTTAAACACTTTTTAGTAAAGAGAAAAACTGCTGCTTTAAAATTAAATAATAGAAGATATGTTGTTTAAAAACAAACGTAATTTTTAAATTAGCCACTTCATGAAGCTAATGAGATAAGAGCAAATAATCTTATAATTCAGCTGTGAAGTGAAAATCACCTATCACTTTCAGGATTTGCAGTGATATCCTCTGTTCTGTTCATGGGATATAACTGGAAACCTTGATAGGTTCAGGCTTGTGACATTCCTTGTAGCAAAGGTTGTCATCACTTTTTTTTTAAGCACAACACGTATCACACAAACATTGCTACTGAGGTGCTAACTGTGTAACACAAATCCTATGCACCAATTTTTCCATCAGACTCTAGCTTTTACATTCAAGAAAATGTGCCAGGAAAACACCTTCAGTATTCAGATTTTCCACTGATGAAATATTGATTTAATTTCTAAGAAAGCTGTTTCAAGCATTAATTACCTACTTTCAGCTTTAACTAATAAATTTCACTATGCCTTCTACATGCAAAACTGAAGATTTCTCCAGCTGTTTGAAAATAGTTCCTAGACCTCTCTCTGTCTAAAGTGCTCACTTCATCTTTTTGATTAAATTAAATAAATCATTAATTCCACCAGTGCAAGGCATGCTGATTAACAGGATGTCATTCAGGTAACTCCCATGATTATTTCTCATTTTTACAAAATCTTCCCGAAGTACAGACATCTGATTGTGATAAAGAACTTCAGCGATAGTCTCACCAATGTGATTTGCAGAAGTAACATTGCCTCGTTTAACCTTTTTCATATTTTCCTCCTTAGGCAACTTTCCCCACGAAAAACTAAAAAAGACATTCCATCAGCATAAATTAATTCTACCAACGCTCACATACCTCACGAAGCTGTTCCACAAGCTCTCTCTCTTCTCTCATCTGCTCCATTTTCCTTCGAATTGTGAACTGTGGATCTATTGATTCCAAATTTCTTTGTGGTCTTAAGAACACTGATTTTTAAAAAGAGAGATTTTAGTTCAAGAACAGACACTGATTTATTTATTTATTTCTAAATTAAGCAAAATCTTTAGGCATTGCCTCCATCAAAAACAGATTTTTTTTTTTTGTCCTCAGGAGGACAGAAAAACCTGATCCTGGATTACAATTATGAAAGGCTGTTTTTGGATATTGCTCTGGACAGTGTCCTGAGGCATCAATGGCATGGATAATTTATCATCCAAAACCTAATCTCAATGGGCAAGATGATTAAGCACCAGCAGTGTCCCTTAGAGAGTCTGATCTGTACAACATTTTGTATTTAACATGGTAGGAAACACCTCTTAAGTAGAACTCTCTCCTAACAAGATGCTGAATTGCGTAAAAACCTGTGACAAGTCTCCTACACAGAACAAAATGCTTACTAGATAAGGTTATGCTAAAAAAAACCACCCCAACCCACGAAACAAAGATGAATGTAGCAAGACTCAGCCATCAGTAAGTGCCTACACTAAAAAGTTGTATTGCAAATGTAGCATTGCACAGAGTCTTGGCAGTTCTTCCCACCAGTCCTGTCGACTCTATCACTTTGCCCACAATAAAAATCATTATATGACCCTTCCGCAAACATGCATCTCTACCCTTTTATTTCTGTGATCAGTGACTGCTCTGAATAGTTTGGAAGAACAAGATGTACAGCCAAAATGCAACTGCCCCTTTTTGTGACTTTGTTTGCCATCTCACACAAGTGTAGTCAAAAGGAATCTCACCCACCTGTGTGCACGCTGTTTAAGTAATGAGATGATTGATCTAAGTTACTTCTCTAGCCAAAGGGACAGACAGACAGTACCTATGGCACTTCAGCCAAAAGGCAGAGTTCTTTTCCTTAGTTACTACAAAAAACTTCAGGCAACAAACTCCTTGAATATCTTTAGGCTATTCATCTGAGGCATCAAGACAGAATAAACTATGGCCAGTTACCAAACTTGCTTCCTTCCACTACTTGACTCATACAGTCCTAATTTAACTTTTCTCAGGGAACTGAAATTTGCTGCATTGCTGCTCAATCAGTAATTTCTGGAATGCCATATTAATGCTATTTGTTAAACAGAACTGTTTTTTAACAGAACACCTAATACTACAGTTCTAGATTAGTAAACTCCATACTTTGTAATGTCAGACATCCCAGGAGCAGAGTGGGAGAGCACCCTGCAGAGAACGTGCAGGACTGAGAACTACAGAGAGTGACTACAGCTCAGTTCTCTTCTCTAGGTGGACAACACATCTTCATCAGTGTCACCATTCAGAAGGATTTACACAGAGGTGTAAATAATAAATAAATAAATAAATAAATAAATAAATAAATAAATAATCATCATAAATAAAAACATTTTTCATGCTGACCTGCCACACAATACATAAGATTAGCAGAGCCATGCCTTCAGATGCAAAAGACTCATAGTTTTATTGACATTTAATCTTTGATTTTGAAGAAGGCAAACTGGACATTTGGAATTGAATTTCACATCCAAAGTAAAGTGTATGAACAGATCCATACTTCCTAACATTTTGTAGAATGGTGACACATGACTATGACTGTACATGCCCAAAACCACAGAAGCTGTTAGGACACTGTTATATGGTGAAAAATAACTGAATATGTTATTTATAAATCATATCATTTAAGATGACTACAACAAAATCAAATCTCAAATTTTTCAAGAGCAGAAACCCTTATCAAGGATTTCTATTAACTCCAGAACTGTACTGTATTAAAATTTCTGCATTAGCAACTCCGTAGTAATTTACTGGAGACTATTTCTAAATTTTTAAGAGGTGAAATAATCTCCTATCACATTAACTGAAAACAGTAGCTGCAATTACTAAGATTTCTAGTTCATTGAAGAAGTCTAATAATTGAGCTTTGCTGCCTCTTACAGAAGAAATACCTAGATAAAAATCCTTCTTGAAGAGTAAAACCATGGTTTAAATGGTACTTAAAAGCCACTGTAGCTTTATTAGCTGTAGCAACATTTCAAATAATTATCTACAAAAACAGTAGCACAGATTTGTGTTCAATTTTCATAAAATTAGAGTATTGTTATGGTCTTCATTCAGTTTGGCCACAGCTAACCTCTTTTAGGCCTTTGTGAAGTCAAAGTTCCAATATTTACTTCCTTCCAATTTCAGATTACAAACATCCATTACTGAAATGTATCAGCATTACTTTGTCAATTCCACCACAAGGAAAAGGTAGGCTAATCTCAAGCAGTGAGAAACTATAATTAGAAGCTTTTCAATAAAATAAGTTTAATTGATTAAAAAACTCAAAAAACCTCCACACTCTGAAGAATTAACTATGAAAGTTTTAGTTACGTACTGAATTTTTTAAAAAAATGTTCCCATAGAGGAACACTTCTTGTTTTGGCAGTCCTAAGTGTTCTTTGCTTCTCAGGATTACACACAATCTTCAGCAAGGGGAGCCCATACCTCACACACACCTGAATGTCTATTTTTCACTCTTATGAAGAGTCAGTTTCTGCTTTTTGAACCCATGCTCAAGCCAGGTCATTAAGTAGTACTTCTTCCAGTATTTTTTTTAAAAAGTATTTTGCAAAATTGTCACCAAGTTATGTGAGTAATAGTTAATAACATAGTATGTATTCATCATACCACTGTCAAGGACAAACTTCCTGGTGAAACTTTTCATTTCTGCACTGAATTTCAATGCACATTTGTGCACTATTAATTGTGCATCAAGGAATTTTCAGTGTACTGAGTACTTAGTGTGACATCATCCTTCAGGCAAATCACAAAATTATTTAAACTGACTCTAAAAATAACAAACACAAAGGAGGTTGGACTATGACAGGCAGAGCTGAAGTCAGGCCAAAAGTTTATAGTTGCATTTCTATTTGATTGACTTATTCAGTCTAAAATTAAGTAACAGAAATGCAATAGCTCCAGTTAAAAAAATGCCAGTTGTAAAAGCAATTTCTGCTGTACCACTCCAAGATAATAAATGCTAACATTTGCATTTGGTTTAAGATTTGAGTGACAGGAGGCTTCTATCTGTTCCAAATACACAAGCTAGTCTGTGGCACTCCTTTCAATTAGAAGACGAAAAGTAACAAATAAAGGTTAACACAGATCAAATTCTGCACTGATAGAAGAAGCACATCTAGGTTTCTCTGTTACATTATTCATCAGTGAAATGTTAACTTAGCTTCACATCATCATGAACTAAGTTCAGTTTTTTCAACTTACCAGTATCAGAATTTTTATATTCCACACTCATTTCCCTTATGGAGCTGATTCCTTACATATGCTATCTTTTATGGTTTTATAATCAAGAACACTGAGGCAAATAGCAAACACCCTCAACTAAAGAACTGAACTAAGAATGAAATGCCCCCTGTGAAGGGGCTTCAGTCCTGAATTCTTGGGTGGTACAAGTGACTTCCAGTGTGGCATCTGAATAGTCAGACAGCAAAGTTTCCTTAACAGTAAGCTAAACGATTGCATTTATCTTTCAATATTTGTGGTTTTGGTTTCAATCTGATGCTTTTGACAGTTTCAGTACCTTTCAATAGCTAAACCCCTTTAGATTTTAGGGCAACTGGCAAAACATGGCCCGCTTTGCATATTAGTGCTGTATCTCCGTGTACTATGACAATGAAACCCTAGAGAAAAACAAAATAAAAGCAGTAATAACAGAAGTCCACTCATGTACCTGACCTTCACTGTTAACAACAGCTTATTAACAGTTTCTATTAGGCAGAAATCACTATTCTTGCTTAGCTGATTGTTTCAACTTTGTTTCTTTATTGATTCTTCTATTATGCTAGCTATGCACCTGCACCAATAAATGCAGATGGAAGCAAGGTATTTTAATAGTCCGTAACTTTCAAAAAATAATGAATACAAAAATGCAGAAGAGAGAGCAGGAAAATTAACTGCTGTAAGGAAGTAAATAAACCTACACTGAAAATAGTTCTTGGAATTAATATCACGGGAAAAGATATTTTGTTTTGCCAGGGTAAAAAGGAGTGAAACTTCACTCATTGACTTGTGACACTACATATTCCAGAACAAATTGAAGTGCATTCTCTGAGGAATTGAGTCTTATAAACCTCCCTTGAAGAGTATTGTCTTTTGTCCTCAGACATGTGGGGCATTCACCACATACTCATGTTTCTGAAAACACAAAATTAAGTAAATTATATATGGAACACCTACCATTGTCACTGTCTCCTTCAGATGGGATACTGTAGCTAAAGCTGTCCCATGTTTGTGCCTGTGTAAGTGTGTTGAAGGAGATAGGAGGAAAACTGAGGGATGGTTCTGCTGGAGGGGAGTGATAACCAGTCCAACCATGGTGGTAGTAAGGACCAGAGTGGGGATAAAAGTGGGCAGCAGTATTTCATATATGGCATTAGGATTGTATGGTAATGGCAAAGATGTAATTCAAAGGTGATTAATATAAAATGCATAAATTTTGAGAAAAGAATGAAAGATGGTGCAGAATAAAAAGAGTGAAAAGTTAAATGTTAGTACTTGCAAATCATACATTATATGTGCAGTTAAGGCTGTTAAGCTTAGCAAGATCATTGTAACCATAGCACTTCACATGACTTGTTAAAACCAAGTTTTAAGAAAGAGTACCCATAGATTTTACATTATAGCCTGATAAAAACCTTGACTCTGAATCAGAAGGTAAATATACCAACTGTGAAGTTTCATGAAGGACACTTTCACCGAATAAGAATTATTATATGTTTGTGTAACTACATAATAAGAACACTTCTTACAAAGACAAAGAAAATTTACGCATCCATATGAAAATATTATTACAATTCCCCAGCTAACTTTGGAAGTAACAACTACATTATCACTTGGATTCTCATTTTGTTGAAGGATTTTCAGTAAGTACATGTACCACAGATGTTTTCCCTTCATTTTACTTCACTTAATAATAAATACATTTATTTCTTCTACTTTTTTTTTTTTCTTGCTAACTCCCCCAGCAATAAATTTAAATCTATAATGAGTCCACCATGCTATGTAAGTACTGGTCCTCCACAACTTTTACAAGCTTCCCAGGGTCAAGAACAGGCATAGAATACCACAAAGGCTGATCTTGAGTTTGTGCAACAAGCTTTGGCAAACTTGCACCGCAGACAGTCTTCTAACAAACACACAACATCATTAATTATTCAACTGAGGTTCCTGAAGTACACAAAACTATACATTTCCATGGAAGCTGAAACAATCTGCAGACTATTTACCAGATGACTGTAAAAGCATGTCATGCCTACAGTTCATGACCACCCATGAACTCATTATGGAGCTAAATTGGGGGAGCAATACAGCTCCTGTTCTCCCTATCCATTCTGCCTTCTCTCCTTTAACCAGTCACAACACCACCTCTTACTGATCCTCAGATCCTTCTGTGGAAATTTTTATTCCTTCTCCACCACATCTACTCGGTGCTTCTGTCTCTTGTCTTGATTGTGGAAAGGATTTCTGCCCAAGCTTTCCTCAAACCTCCATTCTACAGTGCTTCAGAACTGGATAGTGACAACCCTAAAGTATCTCCTTCCTGAATCTCTCCAGCATATTATCCATCCTTTCAAAGCTCCACTGGTTTCCTATTTTCAGATAGAGATTTAAATCTCTTTTCTGCCCTTTACTGTGATGTTGCTCCTTAATGAACTCTTCCTGTATCTGACCACAATATTCCTTACCACTTCAGGGAAAAAAAAAAAAAAAAAAATTATTAATTCACTCATTCATTTTCTACATGTATCTCCACATATATCTACTGAATCTAACACACAAGAGACATTCATGTTCCTCAGACCAACCTAGAGATTATAAACTACCTCTGCTCTAAATGCTAAACCATAAACACAAAACAATTTAAATTGCTGGGTAGATCTAAAAGCAACTACAATCACTTAAAGAAGACCACTTAGAAGGAAAGTCCAAAGTAAAGCTTCAGTAAGCACAGAAAGTCTCTCTTTTCTACCATTCCAAACTAACACTCAGAAGGAACTTAATCATGTAGGATTTCTCCTTCTCACAATTTTGGAATCTGTATTAACATGATAATAATTCAGACAGCGTCACATAAAACTTCACCTTAAACTTCTTTTCAGAGTTGCAGAGCTCTCTCTCTTTCAATTTCCCAAGGCTGGATCACTGCTTCTGCCTATTGGGACACTAGATCAGCTGAATTCAAGAGTCAGCACAATTTAAACTGAATAGTCAACACTGGGTAACAGAACACAGAATTATGGCTAAGATAAACAGTCTGTCTCTGGTAGCAATTGGGATTCTCAACTGCTTTCCAAAGTACACAGATAACGCAGTTAGAGAAGAGAACAAATGGAAGGAATAAATACCCGAAGATAGAAAAAAGTAACGAGCACTCAAATGAGAGAAAAATACTGTCAAGTTTCAATGATCAGGATACGTTCCAACTAACTTGACATACAAGCATGTCTCCCACAGATACTAACATTGTGCTTCAAGCTCTCTACAAGTCACTGAAAAGGAAGGCCCTAGATTCACAAGTAACGTTATGCTATGGGAACAGTTGCAAGGGAACAACTTCCCACTTCGGAATTCAAAGTGCTTTGTGACTTTGAGTTTTGTCAGTGTTTTCTTCAGCCTCTGACAATAGAACTTTTTCTGTCTGTGTTGCTGTCACTTTGTTCAGCAGAAACTAAGAAACATAGTGGCCTAGAAATAGCACAACACAAAAGGAAAAACAACTCTTGATTGCAAGATGTATTAGAAGCTGTTCAGACTTGAAGGTCTGGCACATTAAAGATACCACAAGACCTTGGCAACTCTCAATTTCAACAATTAGCACCACTTTGAACATTTTAATCAATTCATGGATGAAGAAGGGAGAATTTAAATTTATTTGCTATTTTGAGTGATTCCTTTTCAGAGAACTAATGCACTTCCCAAGAGAAAAACTACAGCTCTAAGAAAATTGTTTCTGTTCAATGGTATTTTTTTAAGCTTTTCAAAATTAAAAAGAATTTGGTAAGTCCATACTCTCTGAAAATATTTAAAATACAGAAGGAAATAATGTGAAAAAATTAAAAAATCCTCTGTCTTTTTACATTTAAACTTCTGACCCTTGGAAAAAATCTTTCAAGAAATGTAAACACATTCATTACCTTTCAAAACATTTTCTTTGGGTACTTTGGGTTCTTTCTGTCAGCCATCAGATATGAGTTTTCCCAATGTTTGGCCTAGCTCAAAAATGAAAGTATAAAAGGACCTTCAGTCCTGAACACAGATCATTATGTACAGACACAGTAGTTTAAGCCACTGTGGTTTATCCTCTGGAAGCACTTACATCTCTGTGTGTACTTCACAAAACTGGAATCTTTACCAGAAGTCTAGAACAGTTTACTTTCACCTTTCCAAGAGACATAAACCGTTATGAAATGATGAGGAGGACGGAAAATCAAATAGAAAGCAACATTCATTTTAAATACATGAAAATAAACACAATGAAAATAAACTCTCAAATTTCAGAAAAAAATATGGTTGCATATATTTTCATTGAGAATTTGCCACTATTTTTTCCACAAAGCATGATGGACACATTTTTGTTTGAAAACTTCAATGATCTTTTAATGCTGCGCTTGGATTTAAGAGATTTATGGAATTAGTTAATTCAAATGTGAGCTCTAACAAAGCTAAATAGCTAAAAGTCATTAAGACTATTTAACTTCATTTGAGCTTACATTTCCAGTAAGTTTTAACATTTCCCCTAAGGCCATTAAGAACTGAAATGAAAAAACCTATTAAAATACACTACAAACTAGGCTGAAAAACTTTCCTGTTTTGAAAGTTGAAATAAAATGAAGAAACTACAGACCTGCCAAGCAAACCAGCTTTAAAAGGAAAAACATGCAGGCTTCACAAACACGCCAGTATTTTCAGTCAGGTACTACTTCTACCTGTAAACATTTCTTATGTATTAGCAAAACAGCAGAAGATGAAACAATCTGCAGCTTTACTATGCCTTTGCAAGGTTTCATTTTGCTACACAGCTAATATACTGTATTTTTATCCGAAACTGGACGTAAAATTTTACTATTGCCAAGTTCCCCTATCTTACCATGGTATAAATTTAAGGTAAGATTACTAAAACTAGACATGATCAGGAGAGAAACTGTGCAGTAATGGGCCTTAGTGCCTGTAGTGTCTCATAAGGAGAAGAAAATAAATTCACATTATCAAGTTTAATACAACCGTAATGTGACCAAAAGACACTACAGTATTGGCATGCTCCAAGCTTTTAGAATATATGAACTTCAATTAGTACAGTGCAGAAAATCAGCACGTTTTAAGGAACTGATTTTGGTGTTCAATGAGGCTATCCACAGCTGCGATATTATCAGGGGATGAACTGTAGGACTTGTGCACATGTGGTCTTGAATCATGTGACTTGGAGGTTTTGCTGCAAAGGACTGCAATCATTACAATCCAGTCACTCTAGAAATTCCCTTAAAAGAGTCACTAGGCTATTTTGCCTGCACCTATTCTAGTCATTAAGTATAAGAGACTTGGGCACGGCATGCCAAGATTCAGAAGTGCATGTTAAACTAACACTTGAACAAGAAGGCAGTCTTGCATATTCTTCCACAAAGCAGCTTCCAGTCGCCAGCAGCAGATTTCACTGAGGGGTCAGAACACAGCCCACATCCTGTGAAAGCAGCAACATGGCCTGGGCCCCTTTGCTTTCACACATCCTTCTCCTGACAGTGATACTGCAATATTGCTACTGGACTATGCAATATTACTCAATGTTTTATTTTCAACAAATTCTGAAAGGACTCACTTGCTCATCATTTAACCCATATTTTAAATTTATGTAGAAATATCAAGATTTCTAAATCATCAGGAACAAGATGGAGACAGTGTTTAACATTCCAACAACCAAAGTAACATAGCTGAACAGATCTGTCTAACTGTGTATCACAACTACATGAGAAACTTAAAGTATCTTCCTTCATAAAAACAGTTTTCTAACACTTTAAAAAAAAAAAAAAAAACCAACAACAACACCCAGCTAAATCTATGGGTACAATTTCATAAACGTTTTCACAATGTTTCACCAGCCATTTCACAAACTGCTGCCACGATTACCAAGTATTTTATTATGGAAACTACAAGCTTGTAGGGGTTTACCATCACTTGATTAAAAGCATTTCTGTGAATGAGAGAAACCAGAGCTATGGTCTTAGTATGCTGAAACATACCAAAAACCTACAGCTACTCATTAGAGGTGACATGGCATGACTTAATATTGACTACCTCAGCACAGAGAAGACAAAAACTGAACTAAATCGTGTAGCCAATCCAGTTTTTAAAGGAAGCTGTTATCCAAGGCCTCAAATACATCTCTAAGTTTGGGAGGTTTTTTGTCATTACTTGCTTTTAGGTTTAGTTTGTTTGTTTGCTTTCAAATAAACTGCTACTTGTTAAAAGACTGGTGGTTATGCAGATATAGTGCATTGCAAAGTCACTGAACTCTGTTGCTGGCTGAAGTAAAGATGTAACCTTTCCATAACACTCGATCTTTACTCAAGTGTAACAGACTCAATGAAGTGAAAAATTTTCAGAGCAACACAATTGTTTTCCAAAACAGCCTAATTATTCACATATATTATTCAACAAAATCTAAACTGTATCACCACATACCAATCAAGCAAAAAATCTTATTTCAACTGGTATGTCAGCATAGATGATAAATATGTATACTCATATAAAAGATGTGTAGTTATATCCAAACATATTTTTTAATATACATATAACTTTATATGTTATATGTATAACACCCACTAGTAATGGATGAAAATTGATCCATATATAATGTGCCAAATAAATACTTCTTATAAATTCAACCTTGATTCAAAACTAATGAACCTTAAATTGTTCTAAGCTTCTTCTAACTGTTGTACAGAAAATGTTACATTGCTTACTTCTTAAATGGGAACAATAGAGATATCTAATAATAACAGAGATGTAAAAAACCCCAAACCAGTACACACAACTGGTTTCCCACATTACCTGATCGTGGCTTCAGGCCAAAAGGGATTGTGGTGTTTGTAGTAGGAGACATTGTTGGACTTTTATCCTTACTCTGTGTAATTCAAGAACATACATCAAAGTTAGAATAACACCCAGAATATATCTCAGCATATCTGACCATGCAAGATGCAAAAGTTAACAATACTTCATGCTGTAACTGTTCCACCATAATCTGATCACAATACGGTCCCAAACCTATGATAATCTCCCTTTTTTATTGCACCCTATTCCTCTGCTAGAAAAGACGAGTTTCTATCAAAAGACAGCAAGTTATTCCCCCTAGTTATAAATACGCTCAATTATTTCTCAGTTTTCTCCCATGTCATCTCTTGGTTCCATCAAATACACATTTCGTGGCAGATTACATTTAAAAAAAAAAAGCGAAGTCATTTTTTCTACTTAGACAAGTTTGTTTCTTCCACAGAACTATGATTCTGCATGGTATTTTCCATGCAACACTGAATTTCTACATTTAAAACAGAAAAGAGGAAATTAAGCTGATGCCTCAGACCCTGACCCTGACCTAGGCTAAGAGCTGCAGCAGGAAGAATGGAGCAGCAATATACAGGAGCAGCAACATACCACCAATGCCAACACTGAAAGAGTCCTACGACCAAACTCCATAATGGGAATCCCATTTAAAAAGTGATTCCACTGGGAGCTGGGAACTACAGAACTCCCATCACCAAGACTGGTGGACAGTGGCTGGGTGCTCACAAATTTGCAAGATGATTATGCTCAATGCAATATAGAGAGAAAAGCCCTATTTCTGCACAAAAAAAAAATGAATAATATATATAAATAAATATAATAAATAATAATATAACAAATAATAATATACTACTACTAATAAATACTAATATATAATAAATAATATAAAATATAAATAAACCCCATAAGGAGCTCCATATGGTTTTTACCTTTTTGATCTTCCAATGAGATTTGTACTAGAAAGCTACAGTATCAATAAAATTAGATTCCTCTCTGAAGACTAATCAAGGACATGACATAACTTTGCAAAAAAAAATTGCACTGAAATCAATAGAAAATCTTGTTGAACAAGGAAGAATAAAAAAAAGAAAATTTAAGAAGTGCATCTGAATGGAGAAAACGTAAAAAAATTAATTTTTTTATACTAAACTGCATAGCTCTGAAACAAGCTGATAAGAAAGTATATTTTTATACCCTAGTAAATCTCTGAGATAACAAGATGAAACCACACACCAAGCAGACCACATATTCATTTCTGATGAAAATCTCAGTCATGTGTTCTGTGGAATTCAGTTATGCTTCATTTAGTCTATGAAACATTCATATAAAACATATAAGAGACAAACAAATGACATCTTACCTCATTGTGAGAGCTTTGCCCGCTTCTGTTCCAAACAATTAGATCATTCTGCATGTTTACAAAGTAAAAAAAAAAAAAAAAAAAAAAAAAAAAAAAAAAAAAAAGAAAAGACAAAAAAAAACATTTCAGAGCCTATAGTAGTGATATACTGCAACAGGACATTTTACTAATTATAGACAAATACACCTTAATACTTAATTCTTTTTTTTTCACTGAAACAAATTATTTGCATTAATCATAAATACTTCTACTGCTAGCCAAAAAACATTTTTTTAAAAAGCACGTGGAAACTATTCAATTCACACAGATTTGTCATTAACTTTTTTGCTTCAATACTAAGGGATTACAACTGCATTTATAAGATTTTAATGTTTCCTGGTTAAAATGCAGCATATTTTTAAAATTAAATTATCACAGTGGTTTCCTTTGGAAATATAAATTTTCAATACAGATTTGAAGAGAGAAGTATTCTGTAAACAAATAAATTTATAATCGCAACTTACCATACCTTTTGTTACCACTTCTGTTATAGTTACATTGGAAACATGTACACCACATTGATAAATATGAAATAAAATCATTAATTCGGCAGCAATCATAACTCAGCAGAAAAACAACAGACGTAAGTAAATTATAATTTAATTCTAAACAATTGCCCTAGCGCAATTTTTTTTAATTGACAAAAAATGGAAACAAAAGAGAGCACTTGGAACTAGGTCCCAACAGTCACAGAGCTTTCCAAAAGTTAGCAAGATGGGAAGTAAGATTACACACCCATTTTGCTTCATGACCTTTCTTTGCCACTTCTCAAGGTTAAAAATAATTCTTCAACTTTAGACATCTTTCATAATATTAGCTCAACCACTGTTTTACCTAGAATAAACAGAGAGAAATCTTACTCATCTGATTCTAGCCAGTTCTACTTGGGTACTTGTATGCTTGAGCACTTCTATTTTTTTCTAGTCAGAATTTTTAATTTATGCTGAATTGAATTCATTTAGCAACACAAGCAGCAACACAAGTGTTTACTGTATTACACAGAACATAGCATGATTAAAAACTTGCTCTTGTAGGCCATGTTTCCATTTCACAGAATGTGCCTAGGATTTTCACCTGCATAGGACAGTCAAGATCAGACCCCCACAAGTGTTTAGTGAGATTTTGCTTCTTTGGAGAGGTGCATTAGTGGTATATCTTTGCTAAACAATTCACGAAAATACAGAGACCAGTTTGACACTGAATTAGTCTTATCTGTCAACCTCAAAAATGAAGTAAGAGCTGCTCCAAATAAGTGTGGTAAATTCAATGTACAATAATATAACAAAGGAAATTAACCAACTCCATTTTTTTATGTTTCAAAGAAAAAGCAAAGACAAAATTGGATTAACTAAATCACAAGTTTATCACGCAAGTATTTCATATTGTAATAATAATTACACATAAAAATACTTGAAAAGCATCAAGATAAACAAAAAAAAAAACCCTACTGCTGGATAGAACAGACAATATTAAGGTGCTGCCAATAAGACAGCATCTTCTGTAATTTTGTTCTCACAATCTGCTTGCAAAGTGCAGTCACAAAATCCTTGTACAGCAAGTTCTGAAGTAATAACATATACCCCAAATTTTTTTTTTTTTTGTAGTTCTACATTTCTGGACCAATAAAGTGTACATATCTTAAAATATTTTTGAAACTTTAAAAACTATCATCTCAACTTGCATACAGCCTACTTGCAATATTAAATACGATAAAAAAATGGCTGTTAACATAAATTTAAAAACTTATACAACTACAGGAATATTTGGGGTAAGGAAAGAAAATGAGTCAGGTACTTCATTTTCTTAAAGATCTGACTTTGAGATGACATTTTTTTCCAGGGTAATGCAACCCCTGCAACTGCTATCATTTTATTGGATATATTTATTATGTAAGTTCTTTCCAAAGGGACAGGTCTTAATCAACTTTCCATTTACAGTCAAACCTTGAGATTCGCGCTAAGGCAAAAAAAAGCCCAATCTCCACACTGGGCCTAAACCCATTATCCCCAAACAAAAATTGACAGAGTGCAATGAACCATTCCAAATGTTTCCACATTTATTGCATCTGCACACCTCCATACCTGGCTTAACGACCATTTTTCACCCTGTTCACAAGTTCTTGCTTCGGGCTTTGTTTTCTCCATAATCAACTCCCTTCTCCTCTGGAATTCCAGTTCCTCTTCAGCATTTTCCCTCTGCAAGATAAATAACTCTTCTGTCTGTACTACTGGAAATAGAACTTTTTTTCCCTCCCCCCCCCCCATAACATTACCTTGAAGTATTTCTTACAAATACTGTGATGAAAAGCAGACAGATAAATAAGTAGATACTATATAAGTGCAGTTCCAGCACAAACAGGTGAATAATGTAAATCTAAACCAACTACTTCAGAAAAAACAGCAATTCATCAGACAGGATATAGAACAAATAATAAGTAACATATATCACAGTGTAAAACTCAAACCCCATACTTTTAACTACACTCTGTAACTATAGTGACAGTACTCTGGAAAAACACGAATTTTTATTTTACAAAATATTTTGGGTTTATTCTTAATGAATATATTGTTTTTCTACACAAAAAGGTGGAGATATGGGGGTAAAATGGTAGATGATGATGCACATCATCATGCACATACAGGGACAAGGTGGGGAAACTGAAATGAAAAAGTAACAGATAAACACAAAAAAAAAAATTATATATAGAGACAAAAACAAACAAACTCCACAACAATTCCATAAATATGTTAAAGAAGAAGCAGTTTTGCCCTTCAGCCTATTTACTTTTTACCTTCCCTCGTTGGCAGATTACTAATTGGTGAAATCGTGGGTTCATTTTCTGTCTTTCCCCCCCAGAATAATTGGTAATTATACACTCATTAACGTACCTGACCAAGAGAAGACATGTCCATCTGTATTTGACCGCTATATATAAAGACAAAGGCAAATATATAACTCATTGTGTAGCAACTTGAACATGATGCATCTAACAAATTATTTTTTTTTCTAAAGAAGGTATAAACACACTTTACTGTAGACTCCTGAAATTCTAAAACTGTTGCTGTGGGATACAGATTCACCGCACTGCTCTCTGAAATATCCATGCTTAATCTGCAAGGTTTGAAATTAAAAACATTGCACTGGTCTATAGCTTTGGCAACCACTCCATTCAATACTTAATTTCAAACAAATATATACATGAAATACTTCTATATTTATCATTTTAACCTCTTTAGTGTCATCTCTTAAGGGCTTTTGGAAATGCCTCCTGATGCCTCAGTTCAGTCTGAAGTATCATTTATGATATAAGCAATGGCTTGTATCAAAACAAAAGGACCCGTTTATTACCAACAACCACGTTGCTATCTAGAAGCCTGCAGATTTCTGTATCTAACCTCTGGAATCCAGTGTTCAAATGGAAGCTACAGCCCTGCCTAGATATTTCCACTTAATTTACAGTGGCAGGAAATAAAGCAGTGAAACAGAAAATTAAAGAAAGCAGGAAATACAGGAAAGCAAATACAGAAATACAATGAAAACACAGAAAATACTGAAAAAGGTTGAATCCGAAATCTCTCTTCCCAGAAACAAAATGATGTCCATGTGCAATAGGGTATGCAGATTTTAAATTCCGCAGAACACTAAACCAACCATAACTGGAGAAGCATTTTACAAGTTTAATAATCACACCCACTGGCAAAAACAGCTTGAAAGAATCCAAGTCAGCACACATTAGGTGCACCAGCATCACCAACTGCTTCAGCCCCTACAGTGTTTTCTCCTAAAGGCTCTTCAGTTTGAGATAAGTATGGTCCTGGACAGAATTAGTTATTTCAACTAGGTTACCCTGACTAGGCCAGAGTTACATGGATGCACAAAGGAAACTGGAAAAAGTTACCATGTTTGACATGCTCTAGGTTTAAGTTAAAAACAAATGCCAGTTTTGTGCGTCTTAAACTAAGGAGTAACAGAAGCACTTCAATTCCTATCTGGATAAACACAAAACTTCTTGAGCACAAAAAAAAAAAAACCTCTCACACTGCTTTATATAAAGCAAGCATATAAAAAAATGCCATAAAATCCAGCAATTATAAAAAAAAAATGAGGAACCCATGGCCCAGAGGACTAAAAGTCTAATCATTTGACAAGTACTGGGCATTCAGATGTATCTTGCTGCTTAGGTCTGGATACTAATATACAGGAGGCATATATTGAAAAGCCTATATGATGCTCAGAAAATTAAATATAAATGCTCATATTTTAAGTTTAGAAAAAGAAAGTGCAGCCACAACCCCCATAACATGCTGTAAAAACAACAGTAGAGAAATACAGACATACATAACATGATTACCCACATCTAAAAGTAATTTTTGAAATTTACTGTAGTGCTATTAATGAAAGCATATCTCTGTGTAAACAAAAAACAGATTTTCTGTATTTTATTGACCTTCTTAATTTAATAGAAGTACCTAAGCATATAGGAAATATTAGGGCAATGTCTGGAAACAAAAAAAACCAAAATGACAAAATTTATCAGGCTAACCATTAAAATCTTTTTGCTGGTGTTTTTTCCAAAACAAACATTTTCCTTTTTAACTACAACACTCGTCTGACAGAGTAATAAGCCTCACATGAGATGCAGAAGCAATGGTACTAGGAAGCTAAAGGGACTAAAGAGATTTCCTAATTGTCTATTTCCTAATTTTACAACATTTTATTAAGCAAAAAATATTTTTGATTCAAGTATTTAGTGTATGATTCAAGAATTCAAGTATTCTTTACATGATGCACAATAAAGCCAGCTAACCATCTCTCTAGAGATACTAACAGGAATCAATTTCTGTCCTAAAAGCATAAAAGTCTGCTAGGTGAAAAAGCAGTTCAAAATAGGCATTTGAAGAACAGTGTAGTCACAGAAGCAAGCAGCTATCAAGGGAGGAAAGAGAACCAAGTACAGTTGAGGATGAAGTGACAAGGAGGTTTCTAATATTCAGAGAAATGAAGCTGTAAACCAGCTACCTCATAGAAGTAAGAATTGAGTTTTGAAATGAACTTAATTTTTGAAGGTGATTACACTAAGAAAAGCAATAGCAAGCATCTGGACAGACAGAACTGGAAGAACCACTATTTTCATACTTTTCCAGTGGGGCAAGCACTTGTTTTCTTTTAAATACTTATTCTTTTGTTTAGCCACAGTTCCAGAGCCATTCTATGTGACTTTGACCACTTAAAATGAGCATCTAAATTGTAAAAGCTCGCCTTCTGTAGTCAGGGGAAATCTAAATAACTTTCTTTGCCTCTTCTTCTTTCTCCTTTGGATTTCAGAAAACTAAAGAAACATCACCATTAATTCAGGCACCTCCTTTATGTGCTTCATTAAATTGGCATGAAGACGGGCCAGAAGCCCTTCTCATTCCAACAACATATAGCAAGCATGAGTAAGAGGAAAATTTATAGTCCCTAAAAGAAATGTGATAATCCTAGACAAAACTTCAGATAATCACATTAGTGTATATGAGATGAATGATTAAGAGGTGTTCCCAGCTCTGATTTTAGGTTTCTTTTATACCTTCTAAATTTACTGGGAATCTTGCCTAGATGCTTGAGAGCTAATGTGAGTTTCCTTCTAAACTACCTTGCACACACTGGTATGCTAACAAAGCACTTGGAAACTCCAGAGAGCTTTCAGCTGTCAGTTAAAAGAGAACTCTAACCTAATTCACAAAAAACTTAAAAATATATTACATTATTATATTAGCTATTGTAGGCATACCTGTTGGAATCTTGTAATAAATCTACTGCTTCTCTTAGTTGTTCTATCATTGCTATATCAAGAGTTTGTTCTTCTGATAAATTTATTCTACAACAGAAAACAAAAACATTCAAAAAAAAAGGTACAACAGCAATTAACAAGGGTAGTCTGAATTTCTATGTGTAAGCTTCACCTTTCAACTGGTATGCAAACACTATAGGGGGAAAAACAGCCCCTCTGCACACTGGGATGTGCTGAATTTATGGAAAGAGCTTCTTCTGAAAAGAACTCTGCAACATTTTGTCCTTAACAAAGCCCCCCAGCCTAATACACACACAAATAAACGTGATGAAGTAAAACTTCTAGCATTCAATTAAACATAATTACTTCTAAAATTCAAAATGTATTTACCAATATCTGACTCTTAAAGGCCCTCATTCCATGCATTGTTTCAGCACGAATAGTAAGTACAACGGAGTTTTATAAAAGCCAGCTTGCTTTCTTTTGCTTTTCAACATTTATAATTCTTTTTGGGGAGCAGAAATATAACCTCCCATTAGTTCTGCCAGTAAGGCTCTGTCAGAAAGTACTTATTTTTTCCTCCCTTCAGGTTTGGGGTTTCTTTTAATATCATAAAGGACTACACTGTTCTGATGAGTGACAAATTCACAGTACAGTCATGTTGAATTCCCTTTCCTTGTGCACTTATCTCAGCAACTGATGTTCATTTGCTCTACTCTGGAATTATAATCTATAAACTAATGATTGCTTCAAGGTTAAAATTACAACAAGTAAGAAAAAAAATATATGTTTTCTAATTAAACTGGTCTTTAAAATGCACATTACATTTAGATCTTACAAGTTTTGATGATATTTTTTCAGCAATGCCTCTAATAAACAGAATATCTAAGCACCTAATTAAAAAAGATTGCATTCTACATAGACAAAAAATTATTGGGGAATACAAATTAATTAGTTGTAATATAACATCCACTCTATTCAGCAATAAAATGTAAAACACTGAGCACACACAAAGTGCAAGGTTATGCTATTGTCCTGCCTCCAAATCTACAAAATTATTAAACAGTAAAATCATACCAGTCCTGGCCAAACTAATTAAACGACATAGCTAATTATTAATAGACACATAAAAAATACTCACATATCATCTGCTTGCCATTGCGTGTCCTCTTCTATTCTCAATAATTCATCACACTCTGCTGCTCTGCTCTGTAAGCAGACAAACGTGATAATGAGAACTGAACTTTGCAATTAAGTAGGCAGACAAATTTTGCTTTCCGACTCAGCACTGACCTATTTACGTAACATTTTAGGTTGGCTGGTTGAAGCAATCCAACACTTCTGCTCCATTCCTCACTCTACCCCCTCTTAAGATACTGACTACAAGATCTTCTATTCAGAAGATTTTATTGAGGTCAACAGCCCTTACCCTCCTTTAACTGTAAAAAGAATGTCAAGCAGCATAAGAATTCTTTGTTCTATGTCCCAGATTCCATTTGTGACTTTCTGGCATATAGAAACAATGCTTCAATTAACCACGATCCCAACTCTCCTCCTACTTGCTCTCCTACTGCAGCCAGATTTGTTTACAAAGCAAGGAAATTCCAAACATGCAAACAGTGGCAATTATGTACTTCATGCATAATTATTAACAGGATTCATATTTGACAATTTTGACAGTCATGAATAATTTCTTTTTTAAAAGGAACAAATTGGAACAAAAGTTGCATCCAGGAATTCACATCACTCAGCCAGTTATTTTTGGGTTCAGCGTAGTCATAAACCGGATCCCCCACACCTATAAATATGAAGTGCTATTTATTTAAAAACTCAAATCTCTTTTATGCTTCCACTTGGAAGCACTGAAGTAGTTCAGCTGCCAGAAAAGACAGAAGCTCTCTAAATGAATGTGTATTTGTACTTGTAGAGAAGGAACAGCAGAAAACAGAGGCCTAGCCTCTTTTGTGTCATGTGTTTGGCACATCATTTGCATCATCCTGTACCAATAAATTCTACCCGATTCTGCTGCACGTGACACTGAAGAGTGTACCAACTTCTCTAACACCCCCCAATGAGGGCTCATTTCCCAGAGACAATCCCTAATAGAATGAATAAAGCCATTCTCTTTCTTCACCTTACAGGAATAAAGACCATGATGTTCCCTATAACAAGGGTATATATACCACAAAACAACAAAAATGCAGCACTTGTTCTAGAAGGTGATTTGATACAGTTTGTCTTTAAGGATCCTTCAACTGTTACTATAATGTTTTAGAAATTTAAAAAAATGTATTTTACTACCATAATATTACTTCAAAACTTTAGCCACCACAGCACAAAGTCATCTCACATTTCAGCAATGTAACAAACACAATAAATCGCTCAATTCAAAATATAAAGCAAATAGCACAGAACAAACCTGCCATTTTTCTTAGAGCCTTTAAACTAGTTAAAGGATAACTCTCACATATCCTAAATAGAGTTATGGGTAAATTGTCCTAAATCAATTGTAATAATTTTCAATCTACCTACTTTTTTTTGCTTTCTGTATATTTTTAAAACAATTAATATCAGCTTAAAATATCTGCTGTTTATCATTCCCATTTATTCTGCACTTATAAAAGTAGTGGAAATATTTTCCCCCACTTAACATTGTCACAAACTTGCCTTAATGTAGCTCATAAATTCAGTAGTAAGAGTATCTGATTCATCAAACTGGTTTCCTGTTTCTCGTGACTTATCATTGACAAACACGTGTGAAGGTCCTTGATGGAACTCCACTAGGAACAGCAACGAAAAGAAAAAAGTAGAAGAACGATTTCAAAAACAAAGTTAAAATTCACATTAAAAGTTTCAAACAGGTTAAGGTCCTTTCATTGTAAACAGTGATGCCAATTCATTTCTAAGATGTAATAAATCCATTCCCTGGGCATACACAGTTGTGTATCAGAAGCACCACAGCAGGCACCGATGAAGCCAATTCTGAACTACACCAAGTCTGTCTTGCCAGTGCCAATATAAGAGCACAGCTGGACAACTGTGCAGTGTTTTAAGACATTCAAATGTCTTAGGCAGTGACTTGCAATTGAACACAATTTCAGAGCTATCATCCCGTAACAAACCATCAAACACCCAGCAGAATTATTCAGAGCCTGCCCCAATCTCTTGCCTACATATACTGTTTCCAAGGATATGATCCTATAATTTACCCTCTCCACTTTGCTACTAAACACTGTAGGATATAATCCTGTTATCTTTCCTCATATTCTACCAAATTCTGATGAGTATCTCAACAGAAGTTCAATAGTGAGTAACACTGAGGATATGCCATCTCCTATTTATGTCATTTTCATATGCGACTTGCTGACTTCATCTTGCCATTTATTAACAGGATGTGCAGAACTTGTTTATCAGTATATAGTGCAATTCAGAACTATATAACTTACTTTAAAAAATTGGATAAAATTAGACCTCTCACAAAATACAAAGATTTATTAGTTTCCAGAGGTGATGCTGACTGACTAAAAAAATCTTTATATACACACTGAGTCCAGCTATAGAAATAGACTCTATTATTGCACTTTGCTAAATTACTGAACATTGACATTAGTTGTTGGATAGCATTGCTCAAAACAACTTTATCCTTTCTTACCCCAGTCAAAATCTGATCTTATTAACTCTTGAGACAAGGTGCAGCAAGCTTTTTGGAACAGGTATAGAAAATTATTAGACAGACTCAATTCAGTATAGTAAAGATTTTCTAAGTAGCACACTTATCTCATTTTTACACAACTGCATATGCATGCCCAAAGCCTTCTGGGTAAGTAGGCAGGCATGGAATCGACAGAATTTCCCTGTATTTAACATCCATGTTTTTTACATTCCAACCTTTTCTTGAGTTAGCATGGTGACCTGAATCATCCTTAATAATATGATCTTCTTCCACAATGTCCGACATTGGAACATTAAAGCTGATAGTATCTTCATCAGATGGCTAGGAAAAAAATAAGAGAAACACTAGTCCCAGCTCAAACCAAGAATGATTAAAATGTACATGTTAACAAGAGTGCTTACTAAAGAGCTGCAAATTAACATGAGAGAGCATACCAGAGCATCTAACATGACCACATCCTGTTGTAAGAAGTTGTAGTCACGCTGAATACATCCTCACAGGAGGTTTGCCAAGTAGAACAATTCACATGTCCTCTTTTCCTGTCTTACTCACTGCACTAGTCCTCTCCTTGCACTGCCACCACTGCACTGTGCAGCTCTCTGTGCTTCCCTGGGGCAGCTGAAAACAGAGCCTCCTTGTAGCCAAAGTCTGTAGAAACACTGAGCCTCTTATTAGAGCCCTTTTTTTCTTTCCCTCCGTGACTCTTCTTACCTGCTTTACCATGCAGCTTCTGAACTAAATGGCTACAACAAGCAAGATCAACATCAAAAAAAGGCAACATCTTTAATATAATTAACTGACAGAGCTGGAAAAAAAAAACCAAAAAACAAAAACACAGACTCTTAAGTACATGATCTTTTTCTGACTTAAAATCTCACCCATTTTTTCAGCTGTATTAGCTGGTATACCAAAACACAAGACTTGTATCTATAAGCCTATCCTGTCTGTGACTTTACAGATAGCAATTGCACAAGGAAGCACAGGCACAGTTCTGTCCCAGGCCATTATGGCTCTGTTTCTCTGCAGAGCCAGCAGTGACCTGCTCACACCCTCTCTTGAAGTGAGCTAGAGCAAAATCACAGTTTGCAGAAGAGGCCAAATTTTTATTCTTGCTCCCCTGAGACAGAGAACTTACCACTACAAGAGTCTCAGAAGTTTGCAAATACATTTTCCCGTAAACCCATGGGTGTTGCTCATTCTATAAATGCTCTGTGTTTCTGTAACTTGCTACTCTGTGCATACATTTTCCATATATGTATTCTGTAATTATAACTGCTATAATACATATAGCACTTCGTTCCATATCCCCGAAAAATTTATTTTTTAAGGAAATTATATTCCCCATTTTAACAGTTCAGACCACTGTAACAAAAAAGATCTGCAATGAAATCTTTTACATATAATCAGTTATTTAATTCTAGCTAGCTTCTAGTAGAAGTTTGTCATTCTTGATACTTTCATATGTCCATAATCTATGTAGAAAGTATTTTTTCTAACTCCTGAAGCTGGTTTGTGATAAAGGATGGAGCAAATCCACCTTGCTCTTAAAAACTCTTTTAAAGATACACATGGTTATTCCCATTTTCCAGGAATACCTTGGACTCAGAACAAGTTGTAAACATGGACCATGATAAATGTTCTTTCTGATGAATAAACTGCATCTTATTAACTCTATGAATTTACTGGCTGTATTCTTCAGCTTAAGAAGAAAAAAATTTAAAGGGTTTCAAGGGCTTCATAAAGCCTTTTCAAAATAAATTTTAAAATTAATGATATTTTAAAATGAAACCAATTCGTATTTTCAACAGAAAATAAATGACACTCCAAGTACCCTAAGCACAAAAGTCTTTTAGATCTGAAGCAGTGAAAATCCAACCGCTTAAAAAAAAAAGAAAAAAAATGACAGGTACAATATAAACTCGTTCAGACAACCAAGGTTACACCAAAGTTCCTTCTCTTTCAGGCTGCATCTCATATGACATTTAAGTACTACATTCTAGATCAAAGTTCATGTTGTGTTAATTTTTCAACTCTCCTTTGCAAATTGTACAGTAAAATGTTCCTATACACATTATGAGAAGTTCTGGATCCGAAAAAGGTACATTTATTTTTTTTCTCAGCAGAGTAACTCACACTTCAAGGAAAATATTTTTGAGTGTTAGTATAAAAAAAGGACCAGACCATTCACTTTGAAAACAAGAAAATACTCCTTTATCAGGCTATGTCTCACTTTCAGAACGTACAGAATTCTGCAATTAATGTTCCAGGTGTTTCCTGCCACTATACTAGGAAACAAAAGCTATCCAAAGCAGCCTTGGATAATACAAGAGTATCGCTCCTTCATAGGTGAAATACTGTATCCAACTTCCTTCTTCCAGTTTTATTTTTTATTCAGACAGTAACAGAAGACTATAGACATATAAGAATCAAAAATACCTAGCATTATTCTAAGACAGAACTGAGATGATGCACTTTGATTCTTCATATGTATTCCTGCTAATGCATCACTCATACCAGTAATAAAGCACAGACACCATTCTAATATCATTCTAATGAATTTTAATAAAAGGAAAAACAATGCCAAATGAAGGGGGAGAATTAATCAAAATGCTGTATTTTTCCTAAAAGATGAGGTAGATGCCTTAAGGCAGAATTTGCCTTCAAGTTGCAATGATCAATTTTACAGCAATGCTACAAGATGTCTTTCACTTGAAATGCCCCAAATGGCTACAGCTGGGAAAACTGATGCTGTAAGGATCCTACCAAGTCCAAGAGAGATACACAAACAGTTCACTTCATCAAGTGTTCCCTCCTCTGTACTCATCCAAAGTCAATTAGGATGAATTCTTCCTGACACTGACATTAGTGTTCAAACAAGTGATTCATTTCTGTTATTAAGTTACACATGAAAAATGACATAGTATTTTCTGTAGAAGAATAGAAACTCAATAGCTACCACTCTCTAGACTACACAGTAGTTTGTATTCATTAAAAACCCCTCAGAAACATGTTTTAGTGATTGTTTTATGACTGATCATTTAATGTTTATCCAATGTTTGGTATGTAACTTTCTGACTGTAATTGACAACACATGTGAACCTGTATTTGCATCATGCTAATATTTCTTGCACAATTCCCATGTGTTACACAGGTATTAAAGGTCATATCAGAAGGAAAGTGAGCAGTAAAATTATTACCAAATGCATTTGGGATTACTGATCTCAGCATCTATTTCTCCTTAGAAGTAGAGCAGCAATCAGGTGGGAATAGAAAGAATAAATCTTTTTCACATAAAAAAAGCTTTGTGCTATTAAAGATGTATTGGTTCATTGTTGGTAGTCTTCAAAATATTTTTTGCAGCATTTCAATTGCTATATTTTATTACAGGTAACAATCTATTTTTAAAGGTGATATTTATAGCTGAAGAGGAAATTCTGGGATAACAGTTTCATTAACAAGCCAACTGAGCTTCAGGAAGTGTAGGACTGACAAAACAGTTTTTAAGTGTCTCTGAATGCTCAGACTGAATGCTCTTACAGCAAGAGGTAAACCATTAGAGATTTGGCTAGAAATCATAACAATCTGCTTCACTTCCATCTACCAAGAAACTTCCCCAAACACTTGGAAATTTATGTGGGGTTTTTTAAAGTACTGTTGTATTTAAAAGACTAGCGAGTAAGTGGATTCAATTTGCTTGATTCAATGTTCAATTTGCTTTTGAGTAACTATAAATTCAGTACCCAAGCCTGATTCTTCATACATTTATTTGTTTCAAAAGAAACAAAATCCCTTTACTTCAACGGAGGAGAAAAACACTAAAGAATCGAAGTAAAACTATTTTATATAGCAAGAAGGTCACCCTTTTATTGTGAGACATTTCCCATTAGATTAGACCACAAATTCCATTATTGTACATTTCAGAAAGATCATCATCACTGATTTATAATGCTAATTATTTACTTATTTATCATTACCTATTCAGTTCAACTCGATACAGATTTAGCCCTGTTCAGCTAAGCAGTGCCTCAGAAAAAAAACTGTGACTCAGTTCTAACTGCTTAGGGCAACTAGTCCCACAAAGGCACCCTTTCTCTTTGCTCAGTCAGACAGCAAAGTCAGGAAAAGATCTGAAGGTTTATTTTCAGCATTGCTTAGCTGCCAGAACATTTAAACACATTGAAATCTGCAAGGTTTCTAAAATTTCTACATGATAGCAATCTGCCATAACCACATCACAGAACTTATTGGGACTGGGCACTGTAAATCCCCAACAGGAAAGAGTAACCAGGCAAAGAGAAAAATATGTGAGAAGTCATCAGCTTGTAACCTGTTAACATGTTTATTTTGTTGAAAACTGCAGACGTGAATTCTGGTTTGTTCCTCATTCTCTAGATTATGCCAACTGCCAGAAAACTGTAGAGAGTTTTCACTATTGGCCAGTCTGTAACCATTTGGAAGCAAGTGTCTCACTGCCCACTCCAAACAGTGTACAGACAAAAAAAAAAAAAGTTTAAAAAATAATAAAAGCATCCCCAGTCTCCTTTTATCTTTGTTTTAGCCATTTCTTAGTGTAAAATTCATGTCAAGGATATGGTTGCATAGTTTTGAAATCTAAAAATCTTTTCCCATTATTACCAAACTTAAAACACAGTCAAAATATGAGTGCTGGGAGAGGAGTTTGACACAAAAGGCAGGTAACTTACCTCTGTTGCAGACAAACGTTTATCACCATTATCACTACCAACACCTGAATCTGAGTCCTTTTTACTTGGGTAGATGTCATCAATGCTAGATGTGAATGAAAAAAAGAATGAATGAAAAGAATAAAAAAAATGTGAATTAAAAATCAGTATAAAGCTATCGTAACATTTACATTCAAATTCTCTTCTGGTTTCACTTAACTCTAAGCAAATTTCAAACTATTCTTAGTGGTAAAGGTGAAATAGCCTAGTACAGTAAAACACTAAACATTTACAATCGGGTGATGATAAAACAGATCAGATTGAATGACTAGTTAGCCTAAGGATTAATGAAACAACAGAAATCATCTGCTATCAACTGCTTTTCTTTATACCATAGGGAAAATTGCTTAGTTACTAAGTAAGCAGCACAGGACTGAAGCAATTTAGCCATGGGAGAAGAAACCAAAATAGTAAAACCCAAAGCAAAGTCAACTGATTTAATTGTAACCATTGACCCATTAAAACAGAACTCATATCTCCCTCAGGCCTGGAGTAATTATTAACACAGAAACCTCCTTTTGGTGCCTTAAAATAGACTTTGGAATTTAGGTTTTTGAGAAAATTACTGTAATAATGACAAATGCTCTCCACTCTGGTTTCATTACCCAATATGACCTTTACGCATTTTAAAGTGCACTATTATATGCAATACTCTCCTCATCTAACTTTTTTTTTTTAAAATATACCGTATTATCCCTTTATCTGATATCCTGAAAGCTGTGATCCTGAAACCAGATTGACACAGCAATTTAAGAAAGGAGCTTTATCAGTTTTCACATGAAAAAGGTATCTGATTCATTAATCCTAATCTTAAATTACCTCTTATCAGTAAACACTGAAGATTGTTTTGCAGAAACTGCCTTTGGAAATCTACTCTGTACCATCCCCTTACCCTAACCTGTATGCTTCAATATGACCAAAATAGTAGACAGGACATGACACACCCATCAATTTTCTTGTATACTAAGGGAACAGAACAGAAAACCAGTAGGTGTTTCCCAAATGGAACACCTACTCTTCATCCTGGGTTCTTCTCACCTTTGACATTTATCTGATAGAAATTCATAAAGGGATCTCCAAAGGTACATGGAGGAAAACAACTTGATTCAAATCTTATTGAGATGACTGAAAGGGGGATTCTGTAACAGCTCTTGGGTTTTTTCCTCCTAGGGTTTTAACAGTAACATCTCTACTATTATTCATATCAAAACTTTTGTTTTCATTGAGTCCTTCTCTTCAAAGATGCCATACTTTCTCTGATTGTTACATTGCCCTTGTTAGCAAAGAAAGACAGGGCTAAAAGCTGATTTTGAACCAGCTATGGAGATTCTCATAGAAAGGAGCTGCTTTGTATTTGGTTCTTGTCCCTAAACCATGGTACAAGATGCCATTCCCTACAAGTCTGATGCAAGACACAGGAGATTTTGCCTCATTTTGCTAACAAAGCAGCACACTTCATTTTAAACGCATCTCAACATTCATGCAGTTCTCTTTGTTTGACAGATGACTTGGGATGAATTAAAAAAGATTAAGCTGTCACGAATGTGTAAACATACAAATATAAATTATAAAACATAAATCACAAAACAACACATGAAATTAAAATTTATTTAATGTGTAGATAGACAGAACAAGCCAACACCTAATATAACTACTATCAGATTATTTTCAATGTATCCCAGGAGTCCACTAGAAAGAGGTTAGATTTAAACTAAGGTTCACTTTTAAACTCCTAACTGATGTGCTGCTAATTTTTATCAGAACTGCTTTTTAAATTTCTAAACTCTTACAGGAATTTCATTACAATAAAAGCAAATGAAATCTCTGTGCAAAAAAGTACACTCTGAAAAGCATCTAAAGTAACAGAACTGTGGAACCTAAAGATAAATATTATTTTTTTGTTCATAAGTGTTACATGAAAAAACCAAGTGAGACTTTCATACATACCTCTCTTCCACAGGCTGTGGCAAATGCTGTGGTTCTATGGCATTAAGATAAAGCGAGTCTGCTGTTTTAATCTGACAGGCTTGTACAGTCAGATATTTGAATATATGCACCTTACCCTTTGTACAAATCTGTGGGGCAAGGAAAAAAATAGGTTTAAAACTAGAATAAAAAAAATAATTTATTCCAAGTGTCACTTAGTGTAAACCTCCCTGAAATTCAACTAATATTATAAATTTCACTTAAAGGAAAATAGATTTTATTCTTTTTTATTAATAATAAGTACTTCAATTATATATTCAATTATTTGTGTGTACCAGTATAAATACCCTCAGAGACTAAGATAGAAAACAAGCAAACCATGTATTCTACTTTGAAAAAGTTCAAATGAGCTTCTAACTCAAAAAGAAACACATTATAATATATGGTATGGCCTATTACTAACTATAAATTGAGTAATTAATTATTTTTCAAAATTAGTATTTAATGACATTTAATTCATCAACGTGCTCTTTATACTCTTGGTCACATTGGATTTAATAGTGTTCAAGCATACTTATGATGCAATTCAGCTTTATTTTAGAATTTTCTTTTTCTCTAAGTGTACACCTCGTGCTTTGTATTTTTTTAGTTTAAAGGCAGCATCACTATTGAATATGAAAAGCATTTCTCCAATGTAACAAAATTCTTAAGTAGTTCAACAGCTGCTGATATAGAACAATTGTAGCTTTCAGAGATGCAGTTTGAATCTACTGTCCAGTAAGTTAGCAACAAAATTGTCCTTAAGCAGCAAACACAGATTGAATTCATTTATCTTTATTACTCAGTGGCCTACAGTTCCGAAGAGGACCATTATTTCTTTCACAATCTACAAACTTACACTAAAAAGTGAAATAAATTTCACACAGGTTGTGTTTTAGACCATCCACATATTTTTTAAGTTAAAGTTAGCAAACCACTGTAGAACCTTCTAGAACTGGATTCTTTTTAACAGAAAGAAAAATTACCCATGAAGTTTATCACTATTCTTTTTCAAAATTATACACATATTCCAAGGTTAACTTTCATATGCAGATAGAAATGAAAAAAAAAAATAAACAGCCATGGGAATGGACATCTAGATGTGTGCTAGTTCAAGTGCTGTACAAATTCATATTGAGAATAGGGGACATTTTTAATGTCTTATTTAGATATCAACAACTATCAACAGTCAGTGATGATTGATATTCAGAAGCCTGCAATTGCAGAAGGTGGCATTCTATAGTCTAAAATGTGTTAGCAGCCATCCAATATTAAAGGCACAACTTAAATTATAGCTGTTACTTACTTGTGCTGGTGGAGATTGCAAAGGATTATTCTCAAGCAGTAATACTTGTAACTGCACCATCTTTCTAAAACAAATTGGAATCACAAGCACTTTATTGCAGGAAAAGTCAAACTTCACCAAGGGAAGCTGTACTAGTTCTAAAAGTAATAACAAAGAGAGAAGGTGTTATATCTGTTCTTATTTTTGGCATTAAATAATAAAATATTTCTGAATAACCCTTCTTTTGCATTTAGGAAAAATACAAACTCAGGGAGGAAGAAGATCAACATTTACTTCATTTTATACTGGGAAATAAAAGAGTGTTATTGTTACACAAGTAACAATAAATTCTACAACAAATACTTCGAAATGTTGGGGTTTTTTTTCCTGAAATTCAGCTGGCCATTCCCATAGTGCATTCAGACACTTGTTCAACTTAGAAGTTGCCTAGAATCACAAAGATACATTGAAGAAACCTCACACGCTGTTCCTCAATGGATACCATTGAATGTTATATTCTGCAGACCCAAACAGAACAAATTTGAACACAAGGTAACAGCCACTTTTTAATCATATCTATTTAAATTATTCAAAATACTTCCAAAATTATAATAAGAACTACTGTAAAGATTTTTTGGTTTTGTTCATTTGCTTTTACCTTGGGGTAAAACTTCGAGGTAATTTCTTCTGACATTCAGCTCTTTTAAAGATTTCAGCTGGCCTATCTGCTGTGGTAAAGCTGTGATTTCATTACAGCTGACATCCTACAGTAAAACAGTAATAACAAATAATAATGAACTTTCAGCTCCTGCATGCTCCGTAATACAAACACAGCTAATTTGCTATTATCATTGTGACATTTTATTAACCTGAAAAAATGCAACAATCTATGTCCTGTAGTCACAACTGAAAAAAAAGATCCAGGGGAAAATGTTCACACATTACTTAAAACCAGGTCAAATTCTTATTTAAAGAACAAGGAAATTTTGAAAGTTAATTTAATTTCTATTAAATATTCAAAACTACTTACTTAAGAAGTTCTAATTTTTTCTCTTTTCTTCATATGAAGAATTCAGTATAGTGATTATATAACTAAATATGTTAGGTTGAAATGTAAAAATCCAAGTGTGTGGATCTGAGTTTTTAAAAAGGTTCTTGTTCTTCAAGATGGAATAGTTAAGCAAAATAAAATAATCATAGTAACAGTAATACAATAGTAATACAACATTCTGTAATGCTCAGTAAAGGCATATGTTTGATCAGCATAGCACATAGTAGGCCATAATGGAAAGGGACAGAGCTTTTTTAGCATTGCTTAACTATTTCAATCAAGAAACTGCTATGAATGTGCATGAAAGATCAACCTCTTGGATTAAGTCAGTCTGCAATGGGACAACTGTTAAATACTAGCTATCATTTTTGCTGCCAAATGGACATTGAAACCTCTGCTTAAATCCCAGGTAACCTGCAAGTTTGAGTAATGTCCCAATTATGCTGTCATTTCTGTTCTAAAAGAATGAAACAGTATATCACAGTATGAAAGCCAAATAGGGTTATGCCCAATTTCCCTGAAAAGCCAACAGAATACTCCTACTCTCTGAACTGTTTCAAATGGACTTATAAAATACCTGGGAGCTCTACAGAAGTTTGAGAAGCCAGATTTCCAAGTCGTGTCTTTGAAGATGCTTGCTTTAATACCAAAAGCATTATATTAACTCCTTATCTTTGAGCCTAAAATCTAGTTAACAAAAAAAATGATGGTAAAACCAAAATGTGATCTGGCTATGTATCCATCAAGTTTCTTCTTGTAATAGAATCTTACTGCCGCCAAGGCTTCCTTCCCTTCTCAAAACACAGTCAGGAAATTACTGTAGTTTTTAGACAAGGAAATTAAAAATCCCAGCTAATGGGTGCATTTTTGCTCAAGTTGTCACAAAGTTTGGTTAATTGCACTGTTCCCTGATCATTTATTTTTAAAGCTTTACTGTCCTATTTTTAATTTACAGTCTTTAAATTACTTCATAATTAGATACTTGATTTTTAGAGCACAGAATTTGAAGTCACCTTGTGGCAAAGAAATTCTAGACCAAGTGAACTTAGGCACACACACCAGAACAAGTCAGGGAAAGAGACAGAGAATTCTGTAGGAAGCAGCAAAAAAAGAAAAAGAAAGCTGGCAGTGTGTAACCTCAAAAACAAAGTCCACTTCCACTTACAGCCTTTCAAAACATCCTCAATAAGACTGATCTGTTGTGACAGCACGTCAGCATTCACAAGATCTCTAGAGAGAGCAGTATCCTTTATCCTACTCAACATTGGAGTCCAACCTGCTTTTTTTTAACTTTGTTTGAACAGCCATGGAAAACAAAGACTTGTAACATTTATTCCTAGTTATGCTCTTGACTATTACTAGACTTCATAAGTGTGTATGGGATAGTGTTAATCTTTCTCATTACTTTGGCAGTAATGGAAGCAATCCAACACCTATGGTTTCCAAGCCAGACTTTTTTTAAGAAATTATGCAACCAGCAGTTTGGAACTCAGCTTCAGGGACATTTGCAGGTAACTGAAGTGCAAAGGCTCAAGTTCCATGGGGAACCACTATTTGCTGAGATCAAACTTCTTGTATTAATTCTGTTTTGCTCTCACCAGATAGGCCATGTCCTGTCATGAAAAGGCAATTTGTCAAAATCAGAGAAATGTAAGGTTTTTATTTAACATTTATTAAATTAAGGAAATTTAACATTAACTTCTGTGGCATGAAGCTCACAGAAACATTAATTTCTGTGGCATGAAAGCAAAATCATCAACTGTTTCCCTTTGTTTATGGTAATGTTTAAATGGCCTTAAACCAATCAAATTCAGCATATATGTTCAGTAGGATAAACAAAAAACAATAAGGTACTCCAGCTGCACTTATTCATACACAGGCAAGTTTATCCAAACCATTCAAATGGACATGAACTTCCTCCTTACATAACTTTAAACTTGGGACTCCTGACTGACCCATTATTCCTAAAAAGCACATGGCTTCAGTCAGAGCTTGTGACATAGAAGCAACTGAACAGTGAAAGGAAGTTACACAGTGCGTGGGCACATGGGCCCTTTTAGCAAACAGCAGGCAGCAAGTCCCACATTGTCGGGCTGCTGTCTCTGAGGAGATGGATGAGGTAAAGGACATAAATCCCAGAGTAATTTGAAGGCTTCCAACATGAGATAGGAGCATCCCAGAGTGGGAGATTGCTCTTACCTGAAGAAGGCAGAAGTGCCATACTGCCTGGTAGCATGGAGAATAGAATTTTACTGTACATCTGATAGTTTGGATACAATTACTGACCCATCTGTGCCTAATTACTTTTTTTTTGGCAGAAAGTAAGTTTCAGATTATCTTCACAATAATTTTGCACTCTCCTGGCTGACAGTAGAGGCGTGATTGAGTTAATTGGGTTTTTTTGCAGCAAATAAAAATACATTTAACAACCAAATTTTTTGCCAAATAATGGCAGTGTATTCTGCAGGGAGAAAAACTTATGTTATGAGCAGTGAAGTTAGTCAGCTGTCAGAACCCTAAATTTAAAAGAATACCTGGAAGTTTCCTGCATGTAATATCCAAGTGATTCTGCGCTAAGGTATGAAATTCATAAAAATACATACATGTAATAGGAAAACCATTGCCTACCCCATTTGGAGGATAGAAGGGAAATTGCAGAGTTAATTGGAAAGATCTTGGAAAGATTGGATTTTGCAGCAAATTATGCTTGTGTCATTCTACAGTGACTGTAGGGGTAAATTTTGTATTTAGAAGGTAGATAAAAAGAACCCTTTGCCATGTACACCTAGATCTCACTGCATGCAGCTTGTGAAACATTTGGGGAACCTGAGGTTGCTTGGACATGTCCTATTTATACAAGAACTGCACAGAGCCAGGTGACATCTCAGGGTCTATCCCCTGGCCCAGGCCAGCACTGTGTACACACCAAAACAACAGCACTCCCTGCCAGAGGGCTGGGTGATGCTTCTGCTTGAATCCCATGCTATTCAGGCTGGCATTACTCTCATGCAGCTGAATTTTTTGTGCAACTGCAATATGACTTCATGTTTTTGTTTGTTTCTTTTACTCATTTTAGAACAATGATCACCTTATTATCTAAACTGCTTTATATTATACATGCCAACACAGATCCCCATTCTCAATCCTACCACTATTCCCTTCTCCCAACACATCACAGTTATGTCATTACCAGTTAAATAGTGCAACTCATTTCACTAGAAATGTACCAAACACACTTGGTGGCACCAAACTGTGTAATCAGGTCATTTGAAAAGACTCATGCTCAATTTAACAAAAACTTGTTCTTTGTTCAGGCTGCCCCCCCTTCCCCAATCCCTTCTAAGTAACAAAGAACAAGCATCAGACCTTTTTCCAGTTCTCATGTATCTTCTAGGCTTCCAAAGTGACATGTAGCTAGAGCCTCTCATATGAAATACTTTTAGAGCAAGAATTATTTTGTTCTTCATGACAAACAGTAACACTGAAACTATACTATAACTGGAAAGCAATACAAAAAACCAGAATTCCAGAATTTAAACACATAATATGCTTGAACTAAACAAACCCAATCTGCTTTGGGTATAATCAACATTGATTTCAAGCTTTTAGTTTTTACTAAACTTTTAACTAAATTTAACTTAAATTATTTATAAAACTGGAACCATTGTCTTTCATTGTGTCTATTTTAAGCACAACAAAAAACAGTGCTATAACCTAATACATTTTTAAGAATAATTAAATCAGAACCATCTGTGTAAATCTCACTAAACCCATCACACACAAAAAATTTAAAATATTTGATAAAATAAATTAATAATGCTCACCAAACAAAACAAACTTGGTAGTCTTGAACTCAGTCATAACTCAGAAAGGAAAAGATAACTACCCCCACCATCCTCATCAACAACTACATCAATTGTAATGTGTAACAGAAGCCTTTTACCACAGAATGCTCCTCAAGAATATCAGAAGGAAAAAGCCCCACAGTTGCCACTTTGTACCACCTATGAAAAATCAATAGCAGGCCTGGGGCCTCAAGCAAGGTTATTAATTTCTGTCATGTAATTTACTGGAGGAACTACTATTATAAAGACAAGAATATGATAATAAGGCACTTTCAGGTACAGAAAAGATGTGCAAGGTAACTGCTGTCAATGGAGATACCAGCAGCTGGAAGGAAGTTCAGATCAGGTTGTTTTACTATGCATAAATTAGCAGCGTCAAAATGCAGTTTGTCAAGTTGTGTCATAATCTCAAAAGATCAAAATGAATAGAAATAACCAGAACATGCATGTCATAAAGAATTCAGAGTCTCAGCCTACAATATATAGCAGAGGAAGATAAAGGGAGAGAAAGGGAAGCATTCTCTTAAATATATTTTCCACAAACATGTGCAATTAAATTAATTTTATGCTATAGTACCAAATAAGCTTTGCTTTTTCAGACTGTCATTGACTGGACAATATACTCTAAATGATCTACTGCTTGTAGAAAGTATTCATGTGGATAGCTTTGAAAACAAGAGGAATATAATCATTTTGTAGATCTGTTTAGATGGGTGTTCCAGGAAAGGAAGGTTGCATGACAAATGTAGTGAAATAAAATGAAAATAGACTGATAAGACCAGTATCATGATTGGAATGCAGTGTGGTAAGCAGATAGTAACAACACAGAAAGGAAGCAGGAGAGGAGGGTACAACCTTGCAAAGCCTGATACAAGAACTTATGAACTTGATACAGGGAAACAGGGAGCCAGGGCAGGCAGTGAGCAAAATGGTAAAGATGAGGAACTTTGAGCTTTGAATGAACTGAGGGCAGTGATGTTGTTAAAAAGAGTCCTGAAGAACATGAAGAAAACTCTGATTGTGTTACTATCCAACACACTTGAGAAGTTAAAAACTTAAATCTTAGGTTTAGCAAACTACATTATAGTATTAAGCACCTATTCAAATATATGTGAAAAGTGAATTTTACTGTTTCTATTTAAACTCAAAAGAAGTCAAAATAAAAAGTGGAAAAAAAAAAGTCAGTAACATACCAATTCCATTAACTGTTTTAGCTGACCTATCTCTTCTGGAAGGGAACCTAGCTTATTGTTACTTGCAATTAAGACTTTTAGAGGAAGACCACACAGGCAAGCTGGCAAAGAAGAAAGCTGATTTCGACTGCAACAAAACAAAACAAAAATATTAAAACCATCAGTGATGTTCTACTGTATACTCACACAAGCTGAGAGTTGCAAAATTTCATTTTCATGGGTCATATCTTACGCAGATAAAATTGAAATTTTCAAATGGCAATCATTAAGAAGACACTTGCACATCAGAAATACCTGATTATTGACTAACAATATTGTGGAATTTCCCACTCTGGGAAAAAAAAAAAAAAAAAAGGCATTGTATCAGTTTAACAACATTGTAACAAATCTGTTTGTCACAAAGAACAGCTGTTTCCCTTCCTAATGAATACAGGAAAGTCAACTGAGACGGTATTCTGCAAGTATTTAAACATTCCTGTGGTTTTACATGCCATTAAAATGGATGCCTTTTGTTACAGCTGAAAGACAAATATATAAATTACAGACAAAACTGTTATTTTGCCGATTAATTTAAAGCAAATTTACAGTTGATGACTACTTGGTACATCTTGGTCTACAGTTCTGTGCTATTAACCCAGGTAAATACAGCAAAAATTTCTGGAACTATCAGTGGTTCATTTCCTTCCAAGACTCCTAAGCTAGAGCTTAAAGATGATAAATGTCATGACCCTTTGTGATGTCCACAAGATTACAAATAGTAATTTGTGGCTCAATTCCCAGAAGAAACTTTATGCTCATCAGAATAACATTAGTAATTATTCTCTCCTACAATATTTAGAAGTCTTCCTAAAATATAACATTTTCTTTCTTGTGATTATTAACTCGTAGCAAAACAATGAACGGTAACTTAAAATGGCAGCCCAATATAAACCATTTTTAATAGCTCCTGCCTACATGCCTACTTTGCTTCAGAAAGCAAAGACAGAAGACTGAACTCTGGAAACACATGGCAAAAATTGTCTTGTGTAATTTCAGCAGGAGTCGCAATATTAAGGTGAAACAAAAAACAAACAAAAATTAAAATTCCACAAGTTGCAAAGCACTTCTTCAACTGCCAATCCAGCAGTGTCCTACAAAGCTGCATATAGAGATGAATATTCATGCTCCACACAACAGTCTCAAAATGTTGTACAAAGCAAACTACCATCATATCTCTGTTGCATACACAAGGATACAGACAGCTATCAATATCCCAAAGAAAATAAAAATTAGAAATCCAACTACTAATCAGCAGCAACTGAAAAAAAAGGATCAATGCTTATTGTGGAGCCAGGTTTCTTAATTCTAGTGTCCTTACAGAAGACCAAGACACAAATTTTTTGAAAAATTACTTAGAAATATTTTTTCAAGTTCTAAAGAACTCAAACTGAGGAACTTTAGACTCTAAAATAGTAACCCTATGCTGCAGATCAAACACAGATAAAAAAATAAGTAAAAACAATTTTTAAGCTCCACAGAACTCAGAAGCAATCCACTAAGAGATAAGGAACAGAACATAACTAGGGCAAGTAATAAATCATCATTAGTTTCAAAGGAATTTCTTTAAATAAGACACGAACAGAACCCACCAAGGCTCAAAGACTATATTTAGATCTCTTGGCATCACTTTCTAAAGCTATTCAACATGTGGGCTCTACTGGTAACAGGCAGAAAGATACGCATTTTAAATCAATTATGTATTTCTTGCCAAGAAACAACTTGGTTAGAAAGTCAAGAATGTATTTCCTTACTAAGACTGTTCACTATGTTCAACTAACAGGGGGAAGGGCACATTCAAGTGAAGAGGGGATTTTAAACTGAGAGAAAAGTCAGTTACTTAATCAAATGAAAAAATTCCTTTTATTTTGTCCAATTTATTCCCATATGTAATACAAAATCTATTATTTCACAAATTCTACCACTACACAGAGTTCTAATTCACAGTTTCATGACATCAAGTTCTAACCAAGTTAATTCTGATTCCTAAATTTACCAAGACATTTTATGTATATTTAATAACTTAATCCAGTTTTTAAGTTCTTTATGTAAATCTAACAAACACTAACTCAAAATCTCAAGTCCCATTTCTTGTATGCGTGCAGATATTCAGGACACACTATTCCACTTCAATTTTAGAGCCAAAATAGTGTTCCACAGTGGCCAAAACTGCAGTACAGCAGTAACACAGACTTGAGAAAGATCCTCAGTGTTGGTAAAACTGATGATCAAACCTTCATTCTCTGAATTTAGAAGACCAAGAGCCACTTCACCCTCTATTCAGACCTCATTCTTGCAAAAACCAGACTGTTATATCTTCACTACTACAGTTTTAACACCGTCAACTGCAAAGAAAACTCCATACCTTGCTCCAACTGAAAAGGGGCTCACCTGCCCTCCATCAAGAGCAAATGTGCATTAATTCACCTGCACTTGAACTAAGAGCAATTCTCTGTACTGATTAGTATTCACATAGTTTTTTCCTGGAAAGGAGGTAAAGATGTCTTTTTCTCCTAAAAAAGGCAGGAATTATATTTCTTTCATAATATGACTATGCTAGTGATAGATATAGTGCCACACTCTTCCATTCCATTCCCTATGGTGAAAATATAAATCCTCTGTCTCTGTTCCTCTATCTTTTTAACTGCAAAATGTATATCAAGCTTTACAAAATTTGTCATCAGAAGTGAATTAAAAGAATACAACCATGTAGATGTGATTAGCATTCTGGATTTGTTAGAAGATTAAGGGACAGAACTGGATTAATATTGCTTGGTTTTCTTTTAGTAATTATTTTTACAGTCTGGCATTTATGATTCCTTCATACAGAGCTGTCTCTGCAGCCAGTGAGCTTTTGCACTGCCCTTTTCAGTAACATGAAAAAATGCAGTCAGTTGTTCCAGAACCTCATAAAGTGCAGACAAAAAAAGCTTTACATATTTGCAAATAAACAAAAAAATGTGGCAAAGATAAACTTACCTCAAATTTAAGTAAGTTAGCATTTGCAAGTTTACTATGGCATCTGGTATAACTTTGATACAATTGTGGTACAGATTTAGTGTTTCCAGTGACACAAAATGGCACAACTCCGTAGGAACTTCAGTTAATCTATTCTTGGATAAATCTGAAAAGAGGAAAGAGAGAGAAGGCACATTTTTGAACCATCATAAAGACGTACTTTGAAAAGCTGCACTTTATTAAAGTGAGTGAATAAATATAATTTACAGAGAGACAGCAAATTAGATCAGTATCTTTATTATGCAAAGTAAAATTACTGCAAACTTTAACAATTTTGAAATGGAACAGGCTGCATGTGAAAGAGCAAACATTCAATTAGGATTTATTTGGTCTAATAAAAAGTAATTATTTGCAGGACTCAATATGCTGAGGAAATAGTTGCAAACAGATTCCAAAGCTCATATAGCATACCCAAAGATCTAGCCAATACACAGTTAGACATCTGCAAATAACGACAGCAATGAGAGAAAACAAGCAACCAGGATTACATCTTTGATTTCTTTAAATAGATAAATAAAGAATTAATTCAGGTAATTCTTCAAACTGACCTGTATTTCCTGGATCCAAACCATTTAGAAATTAATGCTACCCAAAGAAACAGTGGTGGTCTTCAAGACTGGATTTTATATAAGTACTTAAAATACAACACTGATGGATTCTAATGCCCCAAGACACTGCTGGTACCCACAGAAAAAAAGGTTTTTGACTTATTCACTCTTCATTTCCCATTCTAAGCACACAAACACAAATGAAAATAAGGAGGAAAAAATGTTATTGAGCTTAACTACCACTGTGTGAAGAATGAGGTATCATGGTACTGATGTGAGCTCGTCATAAAATAATAATGCATGCCAGCATTCAACTGAACCAACTGGGTTCAAACCATTGTTTAAATAGTGTTGCAGAACAAATATCTTATCCTCAGAAACTACACAAATGCTTCCTAACCATGTCACCAGCCTGATAACTTGACCTGAGGAATGGTCACCTGCTAAATGGAAGGAAAAAGAATGTTCCTATGCAAAAAGTGAAATATCTGATCATAAGGAAAAAAAAATAGAACTTAATGATCTCCCAGCCTCACTGCTGCTATTTTAAGCCAATGCCTGATCCTTCAAAGCTTATTTCAAAGCTTACTTAAACTAAAAGGAAAAAGCAGCCAAAGTATGGATTATTTCCACAGCCCTGATGATCTGTCTCCTGTCTTTAGGAGCCAGACAAATCATATTTTTGCTTTTTGTGAACAAACAGGTAGAAGTCTGAAGAATTTTTTAACTTCCTTTGAAGCTTGCTGTGCAGAAGCACAGCTTGAATTCAAACCCATTACCAGTCAGAAGGACTTCTTAGTTTTGTTCTTGTCTCCTGCAATGCAAGTTGAAATTCAGCACGTTCTATTCTTGTCAGCCTCCACTTTGCTTCATCAGATTGCTTCCAACAAGAGGTTGGTTTCATTATTCCATCCGCTACCAAGACAATTGTGATGGCCTACAGGTGCAGTAACTGAGAGCAGCTCTGATTACCCTAATGGTAGCATGACTGAATTGCGCACCTCAACCAAAATTATTCACTTCTAAGTTAATATACAACAGCAACTCTAATTGCTCTGCTTTCTCTTACCAGGCTTTGATGGTGGTTAGATGCAGCATTACCTCAGCTTCTCTTCCCTTTGTTTCTGACATAAAACTAAAGCATTCCCTGTTGAGTGACTCTTACTACTGTTTCAATGCAGGAGAAAGTTCTCCATTGTTGCCCTGGTTTAGTGCTTTAATTCTGTACTGTTTTCTATTTATCCTGAGAGCACTTGTTTATCAGCATGGCATTCCAAAAGAATTCTGCTGCCTTTCTAGCTATGTTTATTATCAGACACTAACAGAAGACTGCCATGCTCGAACTTCTTGAGTCTTGCCGGAGCTACTAGTATCTTAAAATTCAATTGCAAAGAAAACCTTGCTTTTTTTAAATCATGTTTTTCTATGGTGACATTGCCAGGAACATCCTGCTCACTTTCTCCTTTAAAGTGGAAGGAGCAGCAAAATCCAGATGAGTGAAGTGAATTCTCCATCCAGGGTGAAAACCACCTGTATGGCACTAGATGGAGAGTAACAACCCACCCCTTCACCTGATCCCTCTCCAGTGATACACAGATGTAACTAAAATGTTACTACTTCTCGAGCTCCTAAAACTGCAGCCTGCCACCTTAACTCCTTCTTCATGCCTGTTTCCATTTATCTTCACATCAAATAAAAGACTGTTGCCATAATATGACTCACACTTCAAAAATTCTAGTATCTCAAAAAAGCAAAATAGCAACTAGATTGACCCTGCTCCTAAAACAGACATTACTAACACAGTCAAATGCCTTAATTTTTGTTTCATTATTTATTGCTATCTTTTGATTTCAAGGTTTTAACTCTGTTAAACTGATGAAAGAAAAACAAAAACCACACAGATCATAATAGACAAAGCCCTTCCTGTCATCCACAGGACCATGGGTTATAGGACACACTACATGCACAACAAAGGAAGTCAATTATTTGTTGCTGTCTAGTTATCACACTACGGTAATTTCAACACTTGTATCTACTGTTGCTTCCTAAATAATGATTATAACGACAACAAAAATATATATATTTTTTAATCTATTTATGGTATACGGCAGAGGAATAACAACTGCATCTTTTATTTACCCTGTTGTAACATAACTTAATAGAAAAAGCAGAAATCTGTCACTATAATTTACTGATAGAAAGTGCCATTAATAGGAGTGTCTGAATGTCTTCGTGGAACACAGTGCTGGAATGGAATCTGACATACAGAATGGCCATCACATTTTTAACTAGTGGTATAACTTCCGCCAAAAATTAGACCTCCCTGATCATATGGAAGTTAAAGAAGAAAACAGATGGCATTTATACAATCCTACATAGAATGTGAGCCTCTGAACATGATGCAGCTGTGAAGAAAGCTTAGCAACTTTCTGAAAATTCCACACAGGAAAGCACATGTTGTAAGAAACTAAAAGGTAAACAGCCTCCATAACAGTTTTATACCATTCCTTATAAGCCCATACAAACATGTAGAGAAACCTCTGAAGTTTACATAATTATTTTGATACTACTTTATACAAAGGTACTTTTGCCTCAAATTACTGCATCTTACAGTAAGTCTATATAAAACTCAGAGCTGACCTGAAATACAAGTTCTAGAATAAAATGCAAGGGTTAAGACTTTAGGAAACTGCAGAACCCTTTGAGCATACTG
Organism: Phylloscopus collybita; assembly: GCA_027886175.1. Taxonomy (NCBI): domain Eukaryota; kingdom Metazoa; phylum Chordata; class Aves; order Passeriformes; family Phylloscopidae; genus Phylloscopus; species Phylloscopus collybita. The sequence continues at coordinate 18,401,698 of JAJNNQ010000007.1, forward strand.
AGAAAAACAGTATGCATGTATCTCAGTTTTGTCACCATTCATAAACTTCCTGAAAAATATTTTGCTTATAGCATTCTTGGGTTAATTAGGGAAAAGGAAGAATGCAGAAACTACACTTTTAAACAACTTGTGACAATACTTTTAAAGTACAGAAACAACTAGTTGGCAAACCCTTAATTTCTTCCTGCAATTCTTTAACTCTACACTTCCCAAATTGCTATGCTACCCATACCCATTACGTCACTAATCTGAAAAATAACATTTCATGGTAATTACTAATAATGAAGTTACGGTACAGACTGGCTTTTGCTACAGAAAAGAAAATGAACAGAGGGGTGGAATTTGCTGGTGTTCAAAAGAATTTTGAACAACTTGCTTAGACTATGCAACACAAGGGAGATCTAAAAAAATAATGAATCTACAATATCAGAAGGACATTTCGTGGTTGCTAAGACAGTACAGGTAAGGTTTTACCTGAGGTCACTATTTCCTCTAACTTCCATTATGAAATAAGTGGCACAAATACAAAACAATGGGGCGAGCTTCCTGTTTTAAATGAAATACACCATTCATTCATTACTTGTGACACCAAGACATTTTCAAACTACATCTGGCTTTACTTCATCTCTCCCTGCCAAGAACAAGTTTGTTAAAACTTCAAAATAAAGTAACAGAACACAAAAAAAAAAAATAAGCAAACGAGTTTAGAAAAATATTAGATGGAATCTTGATCTTTAAAAGAGTCAGCAGAATTCTGGCACAACGACACGGCTTTTGTATGAGAAATGTTACTATGTTGGAAGCCAGACAGGAACTACACAAAATAAGCACTTCCTTAGCTGGGAGTGAACAATAAAAAGCAAAAAAAGTTCACACTGGTAAATAAGCATTTAACAGAAGACTCCAAGCCTTATTTGGTGACTGGCACACTGCATGGCCAGGAACCACGCTGCCATTACAGCACTAATTACTGGCCCCCATCCCTGCAGCAAAACCCTCTTATTCCTACAGCTCGGACAACCTCCACCAAAATGAAGAGCCACCACTGAATAGGACCTTCCTGACTTCACAATTTAAAGCCAGACAACCAAGTGCCACTATACATATATATACTATATACAAGGTATAAAAAAATGCACTGCAGAAACCAAAATGTTTTTGTCAAAATATCCAAAATAATATTAGAAGTCAAATAATTACATTTCTTTCACTAAAGCTACTGAACTGCTCCAATTTTACTACTTGCCAGTGATTAATATATTATTAAATATCAGTTATTAGTACATTATTAAATTAAAATTGCACACTATTCATGGGAGAGCTAAACAACTCAAGGCTTGTAATTGTAAAAGTAATTCCTTAAACAAATATGCATATGCACTACATCATAAATCTTGACAAAGAACTTTAAAGAAAGCAGTTCATTAAAAGAAGTGATTTACACATTTCAGATGTCACACAAGTTCACTATAAGCTTATGTTTGTAGCACGCCTGCAATAGACAAAAATTGAAATCATGCTATAAGCATCTATCCACCACAGGATAGGAAAAAAATAAAAACATATCTATATCTATATCTATATATATGAAATACTTGTATTTGCTATGAAGTTCTGAAATGAAGAAATTATAAGGGAAAAAAAGTCTCTCAAACAACCTTAATTCCAGCCCACTAAGTTTCTTTTTTTCTGTAGGATGCAGCACTAACTGAATAAAAGACAGGAATCATTTGCAAGAAGCTATTTGCATTTGCACTAATATACCATTCACGGTATTCAAATGAGATGTCTGAAATGCATTTGACAAGGAATTCAAACAATTCACTTGAAAAGCCTAAAAAAAAAGTAAGTTTGACCCTAATTTCATAATGCAAATAAGAAGGTTAGAAAATACATAAAGAAGTCTATCACATGGAGCTCTTCCTTTTATAGAAAGAAGCTCCCCATAGTTTTATCAGGCTTTGAGGAAGGCTGTATGTCCTCATTAGCAAGGTACATCTTCATTGGGAACTGAAACCACAAATGATGGCACCGTGTCATGGACACCTTTCGAAATATCTACTTAAAGTGCACTTCAGATCTTTGGCAATGCTGTCCCCCTCTTTGGCAAAGAAGGCAAGTCATCTATGATCAACACAATTGCACCTATGAGAATCAATCAAATGTCAAAGTTCTCTAATGAAGCAATTACTTTGCTCTAGCCTTCCCTTCAAACGGTAGGAAAATCCACCATTCCAGGGACAAATGCTATCCATTAGTCATGAAAACACTAACAGAACTATGAAGTGCTACACACTTTTAAGACATGCCCTACAAGTTGTCATTATCTCCATATTCACAGCAGGATACCTACTCATCCACTCCCTCTGCCAGAATTTATGAATAACATCCTGGGTGTACAACCAGTTTTTACTGCAGTCAGCAACTTCTAGGACAGTGATGCTGCACCAGTGAAAAAGAGGCAGCAAAGACCTCCACTGCCTCCAGCATCAAATGCATTCTGCTTTACTCATAACAATTATGCCAAAAAAATGCATGGCATTTCTTCACTAAGAAACATTTCTATTTCAGTTATTTAGCAAACAGAATAACAAATAACAGGCGACAAAGAACATCCAGTAAAGTAAAAACAATTCTGCTTCCCTATTAGAAAAAACATGACATAGTAATGCATAGGCTCAAAGTTTTTCCTTCTGAAAATACAGCTTGTATCAGATTGAAAAAGGATAGCTCTAATGTTGATTCCTAGCAAAGTCATCATTACTGATCCCATAGCATGCAACAATAGCATCTGAACATTGATCAACACAGAGTTCAGATGTACAGCTGATGACTCAAAATATGTAGAAAGTGCATCTATCTCAGGCAGAAAGACATAAAAACATACAGATCTTGCAAGACAAGTATTTTGAAGAGATTATGTCTACCATCTCATTCACATGTAGTAAGCACTACTTTTGAGCACTGCCAGCATCCTGTCCATTTCCATCTGTCTCCCATTCATTAATTTAAGAACCAACATTAAAAATCTCCACCTCAAAGCCACAGTTAAATTAAGATTACACTAGAGATGTAGGAAATTTCAAAGAGATCATACATAGACTTTTGTATCCACTTTTCATCACTAGATTTAACACAACAAAATTTTCTCCTTTACCACTGTGTATAATACATGGGCTAATACAGAGAGGAATTAATACTGGATTTAGAGGAAAGGGGGAAAAAATGGACTGAGTAAGAACAGGCTGAGAGCAGCAAACTGTAGAGCCTGGCAGAGATGTCACCACAAGAGGGTGCCCCGATCTCACAGACTTGGCCAACATCCTGCAAGGGTGTTTCTCTTGCTTCTTTCAGAGCCAATCCCCAGCGGATGAAGGGGGCAGAAACAGGAAGGTTCACTTTAAAACCACCTCTGGGCACTCCTGTGAACCTGTCGCCCACCACAGTTTTCAAAAGATTACAAATGTGGCTGCTCAGCTGCAACCATTACTGCAGGAAACAAATATATACAGATTTCCAATAGGAAAGCCCTTAAGAAGCAAGTCTATTCTGAAATAGTCACATTGAAGTACTCTTCTCCAACCTTCATTCAGATGATGCAAGAACATAAGGTGTCCTTGAACCCTCGGTAGTGCAGCAATAGCAATGTTTGGCCAAAATTATGATATATTTGACAAAGACCCTGCCTGCATTCCACCATAGCAATCCTTATTTACTCTATTCCATCCATCACTCCACAATGGAATACACAGCTTACTTTTCACAGTGACCTGCAATAAAATATGGCCAAATGTAAGAAACACGCGTCCTACATTTTTTCCTCAGGTAGAGCACTAACTAGCCTGGAGCAATCCAGCAGCATAAATTTGCTCTCCCAGTGATCCCAAAATTTTGTGCAAGCATCACTTTAGGTTTTTTTGTTTCCTCTGTGTGAAATAAGAGGGGAAGGAGGAAGCAAAGGGCTAGCATATTCTCATTTTTATCTCCATGGCACACTCCAGTTCCAAGGACACGAGAGGAAATTTCTCTACAAGAAACATGTTCAAAAGAGTACCTCAAGTCTGAAGGAATAAAAAAAAATTAAGGTAACAACAGTAGTCTGCTTCATTATTGTACCTGCTTTTAGGTGACAACGTAAGAAATTTAAATTTCTCCTTTATCATCTATTTCTTCCTCTTTAGGACAACAATGTTTGGGGTTAAGATTATAAGGAAGAAAAAAAAAAAAGAAAAAAACCCCCACCTGTTGGGAGATTAATCTGGTGTGAAAGTGCATAACACTCCCAAAAACATACAGCAAAACAACAGGATTATTCCTGTAGACCTCCATGTAGATACACTGATGTGGACTGTGGTGGATTGACCCTAGCTGGCCACTAGGTGCCCACCCAGAGGCTCTACCACTCCCATCCTCAGCAGGACAGAGGGAGAAAACACAAAGCAAAAGCTCACAGATCGAGATAAGGGCAGGAGAGATCACTCACCAATCACTGTCATGGGCAAAAAACAGACTTAGCTTGAGGAATCTGGTTTCTTGCCAATTAATAAGAGAGTAGGGTAATGAGAAACAATAACAACTAAAACCACCTTTCCCTTACACTCCTTTTCCAGACTAAACCTCTCTAATGATTCTCCAATTTCTCTTACAGCTTCCATGTCCCTCAGTGGTACAGGGGAACAAGGAATGGGAGTTGTGGTCAGTTCATCAACACTTTGTTTCTGCCACTCCTTCCTCCTCTCACTCTTCCCCTACTCCAGAACAGGTTCATCCCACGTTCCTCCTATTAACCTCTCCAACACAGGTCCTTCCCACTGGCTGTAGTACCTCAACAGCTGCTCACGTGTGGGTCCTCTTGCCACCTGAACCCCATACAGGCACTCAAACGCTTGTACCATGAGATAGAAAAAGGTATCTGGCAGCAAACATGTTCCATCAAAACAACAACCTCTAATAATATGTGGTATGAGAACCACTTCATGGGCCATGAAGAATTCCTCCTTCTCCCACGCCTTCCACACAAGAGGGATGACACAAGTAATTAATTTTCACTCCTCAATAAGCAACCAGCTCTAAGAAAGATCAATGGATTGTATCATGCCAGTATTGTATGCATCAGCCTGAGCAGGACACATATTTCAGGTGTTTTCTCAGATACAGCAGCAGTAAGAAGAAACCTTCATCCAACTTTATAAACTTTAAAAGCTGCCATCTATCTCCCATTTTTAGCCTTTATAGTAGGTTAACTCAGAGCACAGGAGAAAATAACTGAAGTGTTTACATCATACACTGTCCAGCTGAATCTCTTCACGGTATGGAACTACATTTCCGTCATCTGCCTGAATTGTTCCTATCGACACATGAAAGAAAATTTCACAGTGAATACTCACAAATGAGGGCAGGGCTTTCCCTGCCTTCTCTGTGGAAAGAAAAAGTATATCTTGATACTAAAAAGTCCTCAAGATCAGCTTCAGCCACCACAGATACAGTTTAATTATTAGCATGGAATGAAGAGACATCAGGTAAAAAAAACTGTGGGGTGTAAGGGGAATTCCAGGTATATAAGAGATGTCTAACAGAACTAAGACCTGGATTATGAAATTCTTTTCGGAAAGGAGAACAGTGACCACTGCTTCCCTCAAATGCAAAAGAAAACTTGAAAAATACGTAAATTTCATATGCGTGTATATAAATGTGTAGACACACAAGCTTATTTCAACCTATTGGAGAAGTAGGAAAGATGCGAAATAAAACCAGAAATTACCTTCTATCCCAAAGAAGGAGGTGGAGCCCTACACAGACAGACTCTTCCAATATCTTCTAGTACAAACCTCGTTTCAGCCACAGAGACCTTCTTTCGTAAAGCTGCCTACTTTGGAATTCAACACTTCCCACCTCCATGGGGGAACTCCACATGATGTTCTCAAAACCAGCAGGATGTAACCTAATGGCCTAGAACTTCTCCAGCCCACAGAGAGAACTACTAAGAAGAAACAAGCTGAATGCAATGTCCAGGTTTGTTTTTCACTCCATTCTCTCTTTTAATAGCTATTATTTATTTTTTTCCTCTCAAGCTGTGAAGAGAGGACACTGTTTATGATATGTGTTATCTGCCTCAGTGACCTGTTCAAAGTTACCTCACACTTACCATCTGGTATAAGCAGCACATAAACCAATTTCTGTGAAGTAGCTCACTTGCCTGCACTTTGAGGATGATTATTTTTTACACCTGACAGACTTAAATACCACGTTTGCTTATTTTAAATTCTTTTTACTCATGAACAGTCTCACTGTTCTGTAAGAAAATTTGCTACAATCACGGAAATGAACAAAAGATATTTGATCTTTGGGTATATCAAAGGCGTGAGGGCAAAGACATGAGAAAGCTACCTGATGGTAATTTACAGTGGCATGGAAAGCAGAGCATTACTCATCTAATCACTTCCCTTTCTGTCTGCCCATCTCCCACAGATGTCAGGGTTAATCTCCCTTATCTACATAATTCATGTCCTTCTCCAGCAATGGTTCTTGAAGTCAGCACAACATAATTGTAACAGTTTATCAACACAAATCTGTTTTGTACCATGAAAGCTGACTTACACTATTGAGCACAATCTTAAACAATGAAGTAATTATACATTTGTTACACAGGACGTACAACATCTGAAAGAATGGCTAAGAAATATTTCAGACTTCTAAACGGAACAGAAATCCATGAAAACATTATCAAAAAGTAATGTACCAAGAAAGAAAAATCCTAGAATAAACAAATTAAGTTGTAATAAATAATCAAAAATCAGATGGCTATTCCTAGATAGAGGGGGAAAAAAGGAAAAAAATAATAAAAATACTTCCTTGAACTGAAGCAAAATGAGCACAGTACGTATTTTATCCATCCTTAAAAAAAACCCAAACAAACTGAAAACTATGTAGCTGGAACCAGCAGAACTCAGACCTGTAATTTTTGTACTAAGATCTCTATCCTGTGTAACTGTTCCCATGGCTCTTTCTCAAGTTTAAGACAACGTTTCTCAACCTTCTAATTTTTCTTTCCTTCATAATCAAAGAACGTTGCCTTCTTTGGAGAAAACAAAACCAAAACAGATACGCAGTATGCTGCTTGTCAGTCAGGGAGGGGTTGGATGGGTAACACGTGCAACTTCTTTTTTTAACTTTTTTTAACAAGTCATAGTTTACAACAGAATTTTAATCTAACATCCTTACAAGATGAGACACATCAGATACACAGACTGCAGAAAGACTTGGGAGGGGGAAGTAGAAGTCATACACACAACCTCTACTTATAAACAGCCCAGTGCCTGTGACTGGGCAGGCAGAAACCACCATAACATGGCATCAGGTTTGCCATAATTCTTGCTGGGGAACACAAGTGGGAATAGGCCAGCAGGCACTAATGGCACTTGTGGGCAGCCTGAAATCACAGGGAAGTATCAGCGCTATAGCTGTGTAACAACTGCATGGCAATGTGTATTTTGAAGAGAAAAAAGAAAGTCTTCTTCTGGTCTAATTTCTTCTATTTGGTGATTTTTGGGTTGTGTTTTTTTTTTTTTTTTGGGGGGGGGGGGGGGGAGGCAGGGGGTACATTTCACAGACAGTCTTCAAAAACGCACTAAATAATTTAACACTCGTCAGTATAGCTTACTAAGCCCAGCCTACAATTTCTGCTTCTGGTCTAGATTCATTTCTACTTCCTTATTCATTTTCATTTCAAACTACCTTTCATGAGGTTAAAGTTCCATCTTACAGGCCAAGTATTATCATGATATTTTTCTGTTAGAATGACTTTGGGCTAAGTATTCTTTCTGAAGGAATTCCATTGTGCTTTTGCTTTTATTTGTATCTTACCTCACACATTTCCCTTAGTTTGATGGCTCATGTGCTCTCACTGTGGTAAGACTGGGTTATCAGAGACACAGAAGAGGTTGCATAGAAAGCAAGGAAGGGACAGGAAAGTGTTAATTAACAATGCCATCCCTATCAATAATTAAAACAAAATGTAATGAACTACAGACTTGGAGATCTTATCCTGAAGAGGCTACAACAGCTCGTTTATTTATGCCCAAATGAGACCCCTGCAGGTGGGTAATGTGGAATCCTGTGAAGAGCTGATGGACAGCATTACTTCCCTTCAGCAGCCTGATGGGTAGACACAAACTCTAAGCAAGATTTAATAGATCTTAGATTTACAAGTCCAGTAACTGCAGTGTTATAACACTGTTGTTATATTTTAAAAAAACAAACAAACACCCCCAATTCTCACTCAATCTGCTTTCTTCCTGGTGATAAAATATAATAATGCTTTAATGAAACAGCTGGGGTTAAATTATCCTGGTCAGAAGACAAATGTCTTCATTGTACAAGTTGTGAACCTGCTCAAATTGGTGACAAATATAGTTTTGATACATATGCTGCCGCAAATCCAAGTCAGGCTTTGTGAAAAACAGAATAAAAAAGCTTCAGGCCTGGAATGGGAAAGATTTGGGGAATACACCTTAAACTGTGGCAGCAGAAAGTGCAAAAGATTTTTGGGGGGGTGGGGGGAGGTTAAGAACTTTTTGTCTTGATTTGTTTATCCAGCATATACGTTTTAAAATCTTTATTATGAGATGAACTGCTAATATTTAAGTTTTCCACCAGAGGAGGTGCTGAACCAGTTTTTTCAAAATGCTGAACCTGCTAACCTTATACTACCACTACCATTACTCAATGGCTAAACTTCTACTGATATCATTCATTCCAAATGTGCAATTTTAACTTAATTCAAATTTTAAATCATTAATGCACTGCAAAACTCACTGATTCAATAACATACCCGTAACCCTCTAAACATTCTGACTCAATAACTGATATTTCAAATGTACCCTCAGCAAGTTCACTAATACAAAAGTAAAGAGATACACTTGTGATTTAGAAAGTTATGTGACTTTTCAGACAACACTGAAAGTCATCCTGTCAGGACTTTGAGTCTTACCAAATCCATTCTCAGGACTCAATATCTCAATGGCAAGTAATTCAGTCATGCTTAGGAAGAAGAGGTTCAGCTACTGAAAAATCTGTGGATTTAATTGAAAAATTGGCTGGCATTCTTCCACTACAATTTCTTTTCTGCATTCAACGAAACAACATTTTTATCTAACTCACTCCCAATTCAGCCTCTTTTTACTCAGGGAAAAAAAAAAAAAAAAAGAGGCTAGAGGGTCTAAAATTTTTATTTGGACTTATTGCAAAACTAGGTTATCCTTGTCACTGACACATACTCTCCTCAGCTCACAACCCCTCTCCCTCTGCGTCATCAAAACATTTAGATAGGAAATTCATTATTTTGGGAAGAACTTCTAAAGAGATTCACCAGCAAATGTACAATTATAAATGCATTTTCCTTCAGAAAAAAAGGCTCTGATTATGCAGAAATTATGAATCATTTCAACCAGAAGTTTTTTTCTCTGCAGAGATGAAAATATCACATACCCCCATGTGTTTCCTATGCTTACTTAATAAAAGTCTCATCTCTGAAGTTTGTTTATTCCAGATTAGCAGATAGCAGAAAATCAGCTCTAAAACAAGAAGCTTCTAATGTGGCTTGTGCTGAGCTCCCTGCCAGCACACCTGCAGATATACTGAAGGTGTTATTGAAGACTATTATTCCAGAGTTATATACTCTGTGCAAGATAGGAAACGACTGCTGCACTATAAACTGCCAGTCGCTCTGTTTTCCGTACACAACAGGATTTGATTTCACAGAAAGCTAATTTTAACCCTTGGACAGAAATATCTATTTTATACCATGCTCTTGTAACAAATGGAAAAGGTTAAAAGGTTCTAAAACTTTGTTAAAAGGTTAATTTATGCTTTTAAATCAAGCACCTCAAGATTTAAGATTTTAAAATGCCAGGAAGCTTAAGATATATTCTGTGAAGGCCTGCTATATCATCTGAAATCTTTTGCTGGAAGCATTTGTGAATAACAAATTCTCCTACAGCTTTTTCCAATGCCTGACATGCAGGAGGCTTTTTTCTTGGTTCTACAGCTCACTTGCTACACAACCACCCACATGTATAATGCTAAGGACTAAGACTGTCCTTTTAACAATTCCTCCCTCCACTTTTTCTCAGTGATATTAATGAGAACATTATTTTCTCCCAGTCATTCTTCTAAAAGACTAATAAGCAAGCCGGCTTCTTCTAGTTTCCTCTTGCTGCAGTTTTCCTGACCATCCAAGTTCTTTTCTGCACCTGTTCCAGTCTCAAGTCATCTTCCTTCAACACGAATAGGATAGAAATCACCATAGAAGTTTTATACTACACCATTGCCATGCCTAAAATCTTTAAGAATTTCTAATTTGCATTGAAATACCTCTTCTGATAAAGCCTCAAGACAAAATCAGATGGTTACAATTTGTCATACTGGTGGCTTGTGACCATATTTACAAATATGGGCTTTCTTCCTTTACTAATTATCAGTGATGAAACCATAACTTAGAGCAGCCATTTCAGTTTGTGAACTTTTAAATTTTCTTCTGGAGCATTCTTCACAAAGCAGTGAATGTTTCCAGTGCTAAATGTACCTTGAGTGTTGTCATAAAACAGTGTTCCCACCATAAGGAAGTAAAAGTGCTTAAGAAATACAACACTAGGTGGGGAAAAACAAAAACAAAAACAAAAAAACCCACACAACCAAACAAACAAACAAAAACGACCAAACCCTAACACTAAAAAATACTTTGTTTCTATAACAAAGTTTCATGTCACAGAACTACTTCAGTTGAAACTGTAGGAAACAGAAACAACCAACACCATAAAAATAAAGAAGGGAAAAAATACCATCACCACTTTTGCTCACAAGTAGGCTGTAAACCACAGCATTTTCTACTACAAGTTTGTAACAACAAAGTGTTAGGCAAGTATCTGCAAGCATATCTGGCATTACAAATCTCAGTTGTAATTCCAAAGATAAAAGCTATGATCCTTTAGTAAACTATGCCAATAGCCAAACCAGAGGTTTATCAATAGATTATTTGAAAACATTTGTATTGCCATTTGTTACTAAGTTTCCCTAGGTCTACTTTTCTCAAACATCTGAAGAAAATCTTGCCCACACGTTTCCTCCCCACCAATACATCAGCCATATCTTTATCATGAAACAAAAACCACGTTCTTGACATTTTCCACTAGCAAAGCCCATTACAAAGGTTAAATAAACTTCCAAAAAAGAAGAAAAATTTATTTAGGCTTATTTTAAGATTTGTTTTAGATGTTAATAAAGGCCCAAAGCAATGTTTATTAAAACAAATCTCTTTCACAACATAAAAAACACTTGAACAAATTAAACCTACTTTATTAAAGTATGCACATGTTATTAAATACTTCTTTTATATAAAGCATATATAATTTATAAATACACTTTATAAATTAATAAAGTATACTGAATTCAGGGGTCAGTCTGCTGATGTGAAATGACATCAGTAACTCCCTATCAACTACTGAGAGGTATGCACTAGCATTTCAATTTCATGTTGCATCTTTTCCAATGTCACAGAACCCATCCAAACAACCTCAGCAACTCCCATCAGGGAAGACTCATTTGTTATCCCACAATTCATTTTTTATTGAAAAACACGAAAAAATGCTTCAAGGAGGCAAGGTAACTGGACATTGTAGCCAAATTCCAAGAGCATTATTTATTAACTATATACACACTGGATTTACGTGCAAATATTTTTCCAAGAGGAAAATAAGTACTAGCATGCACAGAGGAAGGAGGGAACTTGGCCTTTCCCTTGGGCATGATGAGCAAAGCGTCATTAGCCACTGTGGCACAAACTGGGCAAGGTGTGCACACCAGCAGCCCCCTGAACAAACACAGCAACTGCACAAGAGGACATTGGCAGGAGCAGGGGGAAGCCGGCACCAACCCAGACCAGCATCCCCTTCATCAGACAACATTACAAGAAAAAACACAGCCTAGTCCTGCTGGAGTCCTGTTTGTATACACTGGAGACAAAGTAGGAAGAGGGAATAACAGCACCCAAGATGGAAAACCCTTACTTGTTTAGCTCCAGTGAACAAGTGATCTTCAGCATCATGTAAGACACAACACTTAAAAACATTTCAGGGGCGTGAATCAAGGAATGATTCAATCAGAATTTTTAACAGATCCGTGAGACCATTGTCCTTGACAGAAAGGAAGAGAAGGCAAAGCCAGAGTTCTGCTGCCTTTCTTTCAGCAGGTGAATGGCCAATGTAGATCGTACTCAAGAACTCACTTGCCTTTGTTTTTCCGAGCACACAAAAGCAGAGATGATTTTTGCCAAATTTTTCAAATGTGTAAGTTAAAAGACAATAACAGAGAAGGAGCATTTTCTCCTCTAACTGCAGTTCTACTTCAGATGAGTAATGCATATAGACTACTTGCCTCTGCTACAGTAGGTTCAGAGTTTATCCTCCTGTATTATTTCATGCTACTGATAGGGAAGAGGAAAAATAAAAATTACTCACCGCCATCCATTTATCAACACTTGAATGCTTAAAGACAATGTCAAAGCTGAAAGCAGAGTTTTCCTTCTAGGATAATTAGTTAGTAATAGGATAGTCTAGGATCACTGTGTAAAATGCATCTGGTTCAGATTAAACCTGAACAAATTAAGATTCCAACATAGATACATGCTTTAGAGGAAATAAAATCCTTCTACAAATAAGACTGCATTATTTTAAGGAGATGTAAAAAAAAGGTTGGTCTAAGGCGCAGGGGGTTTTTTAAACATTGTAATTACCATACTTGTTCCTCAGTAGACATTATCGTAGTCTAAATGTACCTAAATGGCTTTGGATTTCTTTAAAAGGAAGTAAACTTCAATTCAGACATTGCATGACTGTTACAAGAACGGTTTGTCATTGACTGAAGCAAGAAAATAGGGGAGGAGGAAATCTCAATCCTTGCATATGCTACACTCATAAATAAGCGTGGATTCAAAGAACCTCTCAAAAGCACAAATGTCACTAACATACTAACTCTTTAGACTATAATAGTCTAAGTATTATTATTATACATGTAATATTATATGTATTTAAGTGATGGCATGAAAAAAATCTCCTTAAGCACAGAAGTAATTACTTGAAGTCTCTTAATACATATTTCATTTCTTTTCTTTTGGCATATGAACATAAAGCAGCTGATAAAAAGCATATCACTGAGTTGCCTCAAGCTGCTTCTAGATGTAGACAGGGGAATTTATTGCCAGCAGGAGCAGTCTACATTTTTTAAATTGTTTCTGCATTCTCTGTATACAGATTGTCAAATTATTTGCATGTGGTAAACTCATGTCATTTCCAGCTGCTCTTTGGTCCTTACTGTTTTGCACCAACATATAACAGCTTTCAGTACAGTTTATTGAAACTTGGCCACTGAGCAACAGTATCCTCCAAAAACCACAACCAAACATGCAAAACCTCTCTCCCAGTCATTAAAATGTATAACAAACAAGAAATATAACCTTTCCTTAACAGCCAAAGCAAACAACTCAGTAGCTTTCATTCATTGTGTTTTAGCAGCTTTCACTGCCCACTTCTGACAAGCTAAAAGTTCCTCTAAGGCCTCAAAGTTTGCTTAAAACTAATTAAGCAGTAACATAAAGCACCTTTTGAGAATTCCATGAGTCCTTCCTATATTTTAAGTAAGTCACACACTGATTTTAAGAAGTCTTAGAACAACAAAAAAAAATTGTATCTAATAAATATACTCCAGTTTCTATACATAAAATTGCACTACAAAAGCAGCTGGTGAAGGTTTATCAGAACTCATCAAAATTTATTTCCAAACTTTCGTATAAATTTTTTAGTTGTTCCTAGAAGTTTTCTTAAGTACTTTTTCTTAAGTCTAAAGTACTTCCAAGAAAATCTAGCTGAACAAGGAACTATATATTCTTTGCTTTCACATGGCTTTCTGATGTTGACTTTGAAACATGACTAATCTTGCACTGACTTAGGAAAATAGTGTTCAAATAATTTATATACTGACTGTAAATCATAATTTTTCAGAGTCCCAAGTTCAATGAGCTCTAAAGTTCCCTTAACTCCACTGCAATGGTCAATGAACTGTCAAGTTCACTAAGAAGTCAACCAAATCACTATTTGGAGACTGTAAATATGAGAAGGATCACACAGACTGACAGGTAACCCATACAGTACTCAGATTATTAATTCAATCAAAAATTCATGAAGCAACAGAGAAAATACTCCTGATTTTAGAGACTGCTCTTACAGCATGACAGAGGTAAGTTGGTGATTTTACTCTTTGGAGGAAAGAGATGAGGTAAAAAACATTCTAATCAGCAATGTAGTACACTTCAGTGAGAAAGAAAACATTGTGATTTCATATTGTCTTTCAGAATTAAAAAAAGTCTCTTAAATTCAGTTAAACCATCCACAGTATTTCTCATCCAAATTTCAATGCAAATCCTCTACAGTTTGCTTTGGCTACATTCCTTGGCTGAACCCTCTTGACTGAGGTTATGTGACCCCTAATACTATCTTGACATGGCAAATTCCCAAAAACACAAGCCAGAGACTTTGATTCCCTAAGATTTTCCTACCAGCTACCCGAACCACTATTAATACAATGAATTAATTCCATTTTAATTTCTCACACAACTTTTGGCCTATTTTCTACAGAGAATTACTCATCCTATCAGCAAAGAAAACAGTATTTTAACATTTTTCTTTACTGAATTATTTGAGGAATTATTTATTTTTTATTTCCTTACCAGGAGTTTTAGACATGTATAGTATTAAAAAAAAAAGGCACCGAATGACTGAAGTAATTTGGAAAGACCAAGGAGCTGTAAAGATTAAGGTATCCTCTTCAAACTCAATGTGTAAGGCTCACAGGATTTATTTTTGGTAATTACTTTGTAATTTGGTCTGGAACTCCAGTATGCCCCTGGAATTCAGGGACACACATACAAGAGCAAGAGGTCATAGGATTCCATCATGCTCTTGGTCTACAAAAAGTCTACATTTTGATATGCATGTGACAGCAAATTACAGCACTCCATTCTCTATTTCATACCAGCACTGTTCTGATTCCTCTCCAAGACAGTTTTTTAACTCGCCAGCAATTACTCAGATATCTTCAACAGAGCAATAGAGTCCGTGAATACCTTCCTAGAACCCTGCAAACTAATCTAAGCTCAAAACCCAGAACATTTGCTCAAAACAAAAAAATCAAGAACAAATAACCAGCATCTTTTCTTCCACTTTTACCAGTAAAAGTAAAGCTTCACAAACATGCTATTTTATGGCTCCAGGAACAGCTAAATCACAGGCAGATCAAAGTGGCTGTCCATATGAACAATGCACAAAATTCAGGAGTTCCAATGTCTTTACTGTAGATCACAATCAGTAGCTTGTGACTACTAGTAAATAGGAATGAAGACAAGACCAGTATGATATGTAGTTTTCAACTTAAACTTCTGAAGTTATGGTCCAAATCTATTCAAAGTGATGAGTTTACAAGGAAAAAGCACTGACCGTGCTATTATTAGTAATACTGCAAATACATTTATTTCCAGACAATTGAACTATCTCAAATGTTGTTTTGAATACTTAAGCATATGAACTATAGCAAACACGGCAAATCAACAACTCAACACAAAGAAAACAGAAGCTCCTGACAACCACTTAAATTCAGTAGAGACAAAGCAAAAAAAACCAAACCAAACCAAAAAAACAACAACACAAAACAAACCCACCCACAAAACAGAGAATAACCACATCTGCAACTCAGTAAGATACAACAGAAGTTTAGCTTTTCACAGTACTACATATAATTAGTAAAGTCTACTGTGCACATCCAAAACACACTGCATTTTACTCTATACTGAACAAAGAACTTCTTAAAGAAAAACTCTAATGTACTATTACTCCCTACGGAAAACAAACTTCAGTGTCCCTACCCTTGCTGCCAGGAGGTGAGAAGTTGTTTAGATATAATACTCACTACAGCCAAATCCAGCTGAACGAATACACATTACATTGACATCAAACATACCCAACCATCTAAACTGCTTTAACTAGGAGTCCTAAAAAGAATGTTTGAGTTACGAAAATGTCTGTGTAAAACAAACAGAACTGGAAATAACACCACAGAAATCTAATACAAATTTCTTTGCAGAAGTTTAAGAATCTAAAGTAAGAAATAAAATAGACTTCAAAATAATGTTATGAAAAGAAACTGCATGTATTGCTTTTTCTTACGATTCCATCTTAGTGTGATCTTGCAATTGAAAAGTCCTCACCTACATGACTTTCACCAATGTCTTTTACCACTAAAGAGGTTGTTTACCATTAAAGAGGTTGTTCATCCTCCATGAATTGAGTTTCAGAATTTTTAAAGTTAGGACTGTCCCAACATTCCTCTTATCTGAAATCCTTCAAATTGGTAAGAGGCTCTTGTGTCCATACATGCAAGCCACTAAAAGAGCAGACCACAAAGCCTTTGGCTTAATTCCTCTAGAGCTACAAGATGAAAAAAGGACTTACAGGAAGGAATGTGAAGAAGGTATGATAAAGTTATCAGGGTCAGATCAAAGTAGATTGATAAGCTTTTATCTTTCTAAATGAGCTCAGCTTTTAAAATTTATTTTGCAAGCTGTAAAGTAATTCTACCCTGACAAAATGGTGAAATTGAGAGCACCTGTTCAGTATACATACATGTATTTCTCTAAATTCTTGGTAAGTCAATAATGCTGCTTGCATTCTGTTAGTCAAACAGTGGCCTGCCAGATCATGACCTAGTTAACCATTCCAACATTGCAGGTGATAACACTACACTTCTCACCCCTGTAAAGACACTGAAGTGTTGTCAAACGACACAAACACTGCACAACCAGTGCTACACGGGAAGATGAATGAAGCATAAAAATAATGCATCTGGTAGGTAGAAAACTGATTTAACACATCAAATAATGGGATTTAAGGCATGGGAAAATAAAATCTTCAGCCAGAGCAGCATATTATAGTGACATATAAAGCTCCCCCAAAAAATGCAAAGTATTAACAGAAGATTTGCTGTGTTGGAGGTGTGTTTTAATACTTTTCCAAATCCTAGAAAGAGGCACTCAGTAAGCAAAGCTGAATGACACTTTTGCCCCCTTTTTATTCACTGTATGGTACTTCGAGGATAGAGATTTCGAGTTAAATAGGATTATCAAAGAGCAGCACTCAGCAGTGTTCATTATGAATTGTAAAAGTAATTAAAACATTTGAAAAAGCAAGCAAGAAACAATGCATAAACAGACTAAATGCAAACGACTATGCCACCAAATAAATCCACAGAGCTATGGATTTACTTCGAAGACTGTATATGGTTCTAGCAGACTCTGTACCAAAAGAATATGGCCAAAAGAAAAAGGCCAAAGAAGAGAAAAAAACTACGAACGTGTCAGAACAATTTCCATGAAAAGAAAGATTGGGTTTTTAAGATTGTTTGGGATGGAAACAACCTGGTGGAATAGATATGAGAGTCAAAGTTAGTAATAGAACAAACTTAGTCAGTAGGGAATGGTAATTCAACTGTCTCTCTGTAACAGAAGGGAAAAAAAACCAACAAAACAAAACAAGGAAACAAAACATGGAGCTCTTTACAAGACTCTAATGGAATTCCAAAAGAAACAACACAAACTTTCTGAAATAAATAGCCACCAATGACTTAAAGGTTCCACTTCTGCCTCATGAAGTCCCTCAGTTGCAAACTTCTGAAAATAGGCCATCTGTTCTGGGAGGTAACAACACAGCCTGCCTAATCAGTTCCCTTCTCCAGGCACACATGGTGGGCCACTGAGAGAGGCTCCCTGGTTAAGCAATGCCAACTGCTCCAAGCTCTTCTTTTTCATCAGCATGTAAAAAGCTCAGATGGAGTTGAAGCCTGCAAAAATTCAGAGAAATGGCTTTTTTAAAACTGCCAATTGACAGTCATACATTATGATAAATGACTCCACTGATTTACCGTAGTCTCTTTGCTGCAACACCAATGGACAGCAAAGCGATTAGTCTGTTTTATTGCCCAAATCATACTTTTGTCATTTCACTGTGCTATCTGCCCTGCAAACCTGCTACACAGCGCTTTTTACTTCAATGTCAGTTATTTTAAGGTTAAAGTAGACATTTCATGTACTTCAAGACTTTCAACCCTAAGTTCTGCATGCACAACTACTTGATATTTTAAGATGACAGGCAAATGAAAATAAGACATTTAAGGAAAAATGGTTGCAGGCCCTCTGTCACTGTAATGATGGCTGACAAGTTTGAATGGAATATATATATGGATTCTCCTAAAAACAGACTGGAAAAGAGCTTCTTCACATCCCAGCAATGTACTCATTTAGTAAGATAATGAACAGTATTGTTTTAGGGGCACATCAGCTCTACAGAAGAGCTGTTAACTTCATACAAATAACAAACGTGTTACACAAAGAACAAAATCATCTCTTTTCTGAAAAGTTATTAAATCTAGACATAGACAACTACACACAAAAGATGTGCAGCACGCACAAGATTACAGGCAAAGTTGTCAGTGGACCTAAGTTCTACATGAACTATGCTTTCCAATAACAATCATCTGCACCATACAGCATTTCATTCAGAATGTTACTAAATTGCACAATATTGGTTTTACCAGCAGACAGCTAGAAACATAACAAAAAAAAGGAAATGTAATTCACCTGCCTTCCTCCCTAAAAATTGGCTGATCCCCGTTAGAGTTATTTTTACTAACAGATAAAGGGCAGGCAACAATAAGTGCTAAATAAGACACCTTTCTGATAGGACCTCACATGTGACAATAAATCAATCACAGCATCAATTAGGTTGGAAAAGAACTCTGAGATCATTAAGTCCAACCTGTGACCAAACATCACCCTGGTCAACTATACCATGGCACTAAGGACCACATCCAGTCTTTCCTCACAACACTCCAGGGATGACGTCACCTCCCAGAGCATCCATTCCAATATCTCATTATCCTTTCCATGAAGAAATTCTTTCTGATGTCCAACCTAAACCTCCCCTGGCCCAGCTTAAGACTGTGTCCTCTTGTCCTGTTGCTGGTTGCCAAAGAGAAGAGGCCAACTTGGCTGCAGCCTCCCCTCAGGCGTTTGTAGGGAGTGATGAGGTCCCTCCTGAGCCTCCTCTTCTCCAGGCTGAACACCCCCAGCTCCCTCAGCCACTCCTCATAAGGCTCATGAAGTTACACACTGAAATTCCCAGCTTTATGAGATTTCAGAATAGGAACAAAGTTGAGACAAAAACGCCACATTGCCTGAATCTCTGGTTGACCAGTTGAGATGCTTTCTCCAAAATGCTCCATAAATTATATGCAATAAAGCAAAACATGCTTTATTCAATTAATCCAGCAATTACACCTAAGAAGGTGATAACCCTGAACCTGCACCTAACACCTTTGTGAGCACTGGTTTACAAGCACAATGGTGGCAGTGAGCTTAACACAGGAAACTGAATTCCTACGAAGAACCAAAGTTACATTGAATTTATTATGTCAAATATTTGACACTCAATTACAGTATTTCATAGCAACCACATTAATAATATATTCACTATTCTGCAAACATGAGAGAGTTCAAGTGTAACTATTCCCATTTGCTGTCCCCTTTGGCTTGAACATTATGAAAATTTAGTCACACTATGCTCCTCTGTCTAAGAAAATCATGACCTAAATAAAATAAACTGGTTAGACAGAAGAACAGTTGCTTGGTAATTTTGGGGCAAAATCAATCAATCCCCCGCAACAATTTTTTTTTTCTTTTTTTTTTTTTGCAAAGTGCAAACCCCACAATGGATCTATTAAGGGTGATGATTTTTTGTAAAGCTTTTCAAGAGAACAGGGTTGGTAAAAATTTCAATTAAAACCAGGAATAGGTTTCAGCAAGGTCACCTACTGACAAGATCTGAAATAATTTAAATACAATTGTTGTAAAATCTATTTTTATGTAAAATGTTGCCTAGCTTGTACCTATAATATTAATTTTTTACATAGAATTACTTTAAAGCAGGCTGAGAGTAATTCCACCTGGAACGGAACTTGATCAACCTGGAAAAAAATAAGCACAAACTAGATGTCAAGTGACTTTTTACTCAAAAAACACATGATGTTGCTTGCCTAAGAGATGCAGAAAGAATGTATGTCACATATAAAGACTGATTTTAATAAATGTCAAAACATTTAAAGATATGTGCCTAGATACTTTAGGAGACCAAATTCCACCTTTGGTGATTTCAAAGTCTAAAATCACTACAAAAGCTGGTGCTTTGAAAAAGTCCACCTACACATATAAGCAATTACCATATAAATAACAGTCCAAAAGACTTTCAAATCAGAGGAAACTCAATTTAACTCAGCATGTCAGAACTCCCTGCATATTAAGGTATAGGGGAAGAGAAACCCCATTAGATTACCTCAGGAATTCATTACCAAACTACAACATTGAAAGACCACAAAAGCAGCATGGCTTGATTAAGATGTTCTCAAAAAAGTTTGCTGTAAAAGCATTTCTAGAAGAGCAAAGTAGACGAAACCATTTTAACAAAGTCAGAACCATGCCCCAGATTTTACACTATTGAAAATCCTGGATATAAAATAACCACAAGATAAGTGCTTAAAACAAAGGGTCATCTTGAAAGGGACAAACATTTGTGCTTTGTTTATAATGGAGGAGAGGAAGAACCTCGTAGTGGCAACAGAGAATCACCAAAGCCTGACCAGAGGATGGAGAAATCACCCCACATCCTTCCCAATGCATCACACCCTGCTGAATGCCTCGGGGACCAGCCTCCCCACAGAGTGACATGTGCAGCCACACTCCAATCAGCACGGTGGCAGCTGGGAGGGCAGGAAGTGAGGCAGTCCATGGCCTGTGTAGGCTGTGTGACTTGGGATGGGGAATACACTTCACTGCCAGCCTACAGCTTAGCAGATAGGTTGGCCTGCTACAAAGCTGGAGCATCCATACTGCCAGGAAGAGGTTTGTGCAATTAAGTGAACCCACGACCCTATAAGAACAAGCGCTGCTTGTAACTCACACTGCCCATGGAGCCCGAGTAACAATAACTGTGTGGGGCAAGGAGGGGATTAGAACTTCTCATTACAAGTTATGAAAGTGTTTAGATATATGTAGATGTTTATTAATTCTTGTAATGGTCTGACACTCTGGTTTATCTGTTGTATTCTTCATATCAATCCCAAATATAGATTCTTGATTGCTGTTTACATTGTATTAATAAGTCAGTAAACTGCTTTTTGTAGTTTAAACTACACCATCTGACCATTATTCCCTGCAACAGTCAGCAATATGAGTCTTTGAATATATCAATCTTTACATTAATTTCTATTGTTTCTTAGCAGCTGTGCATAGATAATACAGACCAAACATGTTGGTTTGTAGGAAAAAAGAAAAACCCAAACATTTCCTCAGAGATGATTCATTATTCAGCTGTATCCATTTAATTTAACAAGATACATCTTTCCACTAGACTTAGACTGAGGAATACAACCCAAAAGAGGCATTCAGTACCTTTCTGAACTCTCCAAATTCCTGCATCTCTCATGAAATTCAAGATGGACCTCCCCATCAGTTGAGTCTTTTAAAATCTTATGCTAACCTGTTTTCACAGCATGACATTACATCCAGCACAATCAGAAATCTCATACATAGGTAAAGAGTTCTAAAAGGAAAGGGAAAATATGTTGAAAATGACTAGACAGCAACCATGACACTTCACACTGCAGAGTAACAGCTCATATACAAACAAACAGGCACAGTTCAAACCACTTAAAATTTTAACAACTTAATTCCAAGCTGGTTTTACAGCCTCAAGTTTTCAGGTTTGTTCAACACTGCTGAGTTAAGGTAACAAAATTTTTACCTCTAAACACAAGGAACTAAATACAAGGTCAGCCTCTGAAATTCAGGTCTTGCCTTAGAGCAAGTTTACCTCAGCAAAACAGAAGCACTTGTCCTCACTGTTTTGCCAGCACTGCCCACACACAGTTACCATGGTTAAAAAAAAAAAATCCAACCCATGCCACTCCCACTACTATTTTTCTCTTTTAACTGGGACAGCAAAGCCTCAGTCTGGCCAGATGGCTTCAGGTCTCCTGAATCAAAATGACTCTGCCCTGAAGAACTACTTCATTATACACATAATATCAGAAAAGAATTGAACATGAAAAAACTTCTGCTTATAGAAGGACAGATGATACTTAATAACATCTTTACCCAATTATCACCCTCACAAATGGAAGCTGGGCATTGTAAGCAAGGCAGACTGATGCACAACCCACACCTCCCAGATGACACAAGGCTTTGTTTCTCACTATCATTTACCTCAGAAGTACCTGGCAGGAAGAGAGTTTAAAACTACATGAAGAAAACAAATAAATAAATAAATAAACCCATGACTCACAGGAACAAATCCCGATTTAAAAAAAGAGACAGCAGGTGACCATGCAGTTACAGAGTCATCAATATTTTAGTGATTTGTCCTGCGTGGTCCATCTTATAAACAAAACTAAAGCAGCAAAAGAATAAATAAGCACAAATTTAAACTGGCTTTTGTATCTTCTGGTACAAACACAGTGCCCAACCCCACCCAACATTCCGTCAGGCAGTTTCTTTGAAATGCACAGCTTTTAACAAAAAGCTGGCTGATAACTTCTCTGATGCAAAAATTTTAAATGACTGAGACTTGAAAAACAACCCAACTCCATTCTGAATTTCCTTTTTGCACTTCTAACATTACAATCCTACAAACTCAGCTGTTTCAAAATCCCTCCAGGAAAAGCTACACCTGAATTTCTAACATGAAGACCAAAGGGCAGGGGGACAAAATTGTTCAAGGCAGATATAAGGATGTATTTCCCAGTTTTACATCAGACTGGTTAAACTAAAGAAACAAAAAAGAAAGTGAGCAGCTACCATAAGCCACTAATAGTTTACGCATTTGTATTTTGAAAGAATGACTGGAGTAAAGAATTAGCTGGAAAAACCCTGCCGAAAGTCATTTATACTGCACAAAAAATGCAGTATTTCATGATATATTATATATAACCACTTTGCAAATCCATAAGAAGTACATAAAATCTAGGTATATAATCCACTAAAACACATATGCAGTATTTTATGATTTACAGTTGGGGTATGAATTGCACAGGTACAAATCTTTTTCCTTCAGCTCCCTCCAACTAGTGCAAGTGCCTCCCAGCAAAATTTTTATGAACGTTCACCAAACAGTCTCAATGCCAATGCTCGCTAAAAAAACCCAGCCAAACAAAACCCATTTCTTCACGGTCAAATATTGTTGTAGAACGAAAACACAAAATACTAAATGCTTTGAAATTCTAAGATTTGTGTGAGGTAAAAGAAGTTGATGAAAGTAATGATTTAGGTTTTTTGTGTTTGACACAATTCCAAGTATAAGACTCTCATTTCCTGAGGAATGTAATTAAGTTGTGGAATTCTGGTACAGTTAAGAGAACTATAAACAAAACTGAATAAATGATTTTTAAAAACTAAACATAGCACCATCAAGATTCATCAGCATTTTAAAAATGGTTAGAAATAGAAGGATGCTAAATATGAAACAAGAATCAAATTCATTAGCAATTTGCATTTTCAGCCCCGAAACTTAGAGTAAAACTGCTTCTGCCAGTTGCATATGATAACAGTTTTCAATGGAGGAAAAAAAAACACCCCACCACTGAAAAGCAGAAACAAAAAGAAAGATTTACTGTAAGGGAATTCCTAACAATCATTATACATAGCAAAACGAATTTATTTTATTGTTGTGAACAAAGATCATTAAAATTAATTGCGTAAAAATCTGAAATTATCAGTAGCTATTCGGAAAAATAATTTTTTGCAATTCCTTCAAAATTCCTGTTTTACCACCCCATTAGAGAGTCAAGTCAAAGAATCTGTGCTACGCCACTGAAATGTACAATTTACATACCCAAAAATCAGTTTCTAGAGTGCCTTACAGGCTGTGGATGATGGAATTTTTTTTTTTTTTTTTTTTTTTTTTTATGAAAATGTGACTTTTGATCAAATTCAATTAACTTTTTAAATTCTGGCGCATACAAAAGTAAAACCAACTGTGTTATGGCAAAATAAAACTTAGATTTTTTGTGCCAGTAAATTCTGATTCTGAAATTCCATCTGAGCCAACAGACTCCTCTCTTGCTAAGTAAAAAAGACAACATGATAACGATATGATTATTCCAAACACATGGGGAATGTTATATAATGGATCGCTGAGACATGAAAACTACAGTTGCCCATTCATCAGAATGCTAAGTGTTTTCAGAGTAGTACTAACCAAGCTACAAGCTACCCATATAATTTATTTCTAAGAGGTCAATACAGTTGTTTGTTCTATTATTGATTGTCTTCACTAAGCATTCCATAAAGAAAACATGTTGAAGAGATTGAATTTAAAATGTACATAACAAAATGCAACATATGCAACGTAGCCACAGGAAATGCAGATGGGAAACAAATCACCTAATTCTTGGAATTTTGCAACTATCCCTGCAAAGATACTATCAAGTCAGTAAGACAGACTGGATAAGTAAGCCCATCAATCATACTCCCTTGCTTACACCACTGGGTTGCCTCTCTACACTAGTTCATATTCATTGCATCCAGATTTAGTTGTATTAAGTTATTCAATAAGCTCATAATATAAGCAACATACTTAACTCAAAGGATACACAAATTTTGCACCCCACGTTCGCTTTCTATCTTCTTCCATCTCATAAAATACCACACTATATGCTTTAGGGAGTTCTTTTTCTCTTCTACATTTATTAAAAAATTTGGAAGATCATGACAGGGCTTTATGGCAATGTTAATATTGCAATGTTGCGTACTGACAAAAAAAGGAAAAAGTAAATATTCATAGCACATAATAGGAGAGAGCATTACTGGAGAAAATTTAGTTTTGAAAAACTTCCAGTCTTTCTTGACTGGAAAAGTGGCATCACATAATAAATAAAAACAGTGTCTTCCTTTAAAGCAAAACAACAAATCATGCTTCTGATGTGCCTGGATTGTTTTAATTTTGTTGGCTGCAATTCCAACAAATACCAATTCTGAATATCAAGATTACCTAATACCTGAAAAGGGATGACCTATTATAACACCTTAGTGCTAAATTTAGTGTTAAATACTACTGTTCTGAAAACAAAGGGTGACCCATCCTAGTCAGAAATGAGATCAGACCTTGGGCGTAATTACATACCTGCTAGAAGATGAGAAATTCCAGAAGGGAAAACCTAAGGTAAGGCTGTAACTCATGAGCTGCATGCTCATGAAGCAGAGTCCATGAGGGCCATGTGACTGCATGAACTACAGGAAGGAGAAATTGCAATCTCAGGTAAAAGCAGGCTCTGGTGAGTGCATCCTTTAGAGGATGAAAAGGAACAGCTCGAATTGTCCATGGCTGTCAGTGCCATAACTCATACAGATGTGCAAGAACCTGTCAAGAGTCAAGTTCATTTTTATAAAAAGTTGGGTTGCTTTTTGGGGTTTTTGTTTGTTTGTTTGTTTTCAAATATAGCAATAATGCCAGCTTGACCTAAACTTTTATTTCCTCATTGTTTTTTTGGGTCCTCTTGTTTTCAGCCAGCTGGATGGATAGCAGTCACTTCCACGGCAATTCTCAGCTTTGGAAATCAGCCATTTCCTAATGTAAGGATTACTTTTTGGGTGCCTACAACAACCACTGCATCTACTGCTTTGTTACTGAGCCTATGGCTCATACACTGGTCTATACTTTAAGTCCTAAGAATTCTGTATCTTTTACTACCAGTAAATTTCCACAATCTTTATAAAGCAAGAGAAAGTGGTTGAACTTCTCAACCTAACAACATCAAACAGTATTTTAACAACTGAAAAAGCAATAGGTGATACAATTCCCTGGGGGTTTTTTCGTTTGTTTGTGGCTTTTTGTTTTTTGTTTTTGTTTTTTACCTGCAGTCACACATAGAGTCTTTCAAAGTCATTACAAGCACTGGGGAGTACATCCTTGTCACCCAGGAATCAGGACAGCATGCAATACAAACCTAGGTAAACGATCATGCTTCTTGTTGGTAAAATGTACCCAAAGAAGTTACACCCCATACAGAATGGCAGGAACAGGGATAATTTCAATTTTTTTGCTTTAAACTGCAAATGGCAAATTACTGTAAAATTTGCCATCCCTGCTAGAAGGAGTTGCCTTAAATTAGTAGGATGCAAGGAAGACATTATGTATCTTGGCAGTCAGATACTTCTACAATGTTTCTAGATCACAGTTACTCTCTGTCAAATCCATAACTATGTTTTATGTCTTAACTAGAGTCAGTAAAATGCATGTGTCTTGCAATAGTACTTGGCAAAGTTGTGACACTTTGTTTATTACAGAGCATTTAAAACTAGAGAAAGCACCCTGATGCCACACATATGATCCTGTCACAGTATTCACCAAATGAATCTGGAGATGACAAATGAGTTAAGCTCTCTTCACTACTACATGAGAGCACAATACTCAGTCAACTAAAGGAAAGTAAACAGTAAAGTGGAGCAGGACAGCCTTACATTTCAAGCTAGAGAAGGAGCAGATGAACAAGAACTAAGTATTCCAAGAATTCAGAACTAGCTTTCTAAGAACACTAGTTGGCATAAACCTGGCATAAAACAAACTGTTCAGGCTTCTGAGATTAAATCATGTTATAGAAGCTCTCTACTTCAGTCACTGTGTTTATCAACACAACTGACCACAAATCTACCAGGCAGCTTTTTTTAAAATAAAACCAGAAGAACATCATAAGCACTAAAAGTTTCTGAAGCTCCCACTACACTACCTCTAATCACACCCTGTAGTATGGAGGCAAGTTTCTCTCACAGAAGCAGTGTCCCCTATTTTCAGTTACACTGGCAACAAAATAAATGAAAGGAAATTATACGACTGCTGCTTGTTCCTCTTCAAACCAATATTTAGAGTTGTCCCTGAAACACCCAACTATAAAACCACAAAAACCATTAAGAAAACTCACCTCCCAATATATCTTGCAGATTTTCTTTCCCCTGACATATATAGTGCTTCATAAATCAGCTGTATAACAGGTCAGTCCTTTGGATGACTGAGTTAATCACAGGTAATTGGCTTCCTTGTGGTAAAAGGGACAGCTCAACTGGGATTGCACGGAAGACAGGCATACCCAAAAGAAAATTTATTTCCTTGAGTTTACATTGGAAACCAAGTTTTATTAACAGCACTTCAGGAAACATTGGAAAATAAGGGTTAGAAATGGGAGTAATCCTAAAACACACTTAACTACTCATGTTTACACCTTTACCAGCATTGGTGTTAAAATAGTTTTGCATAGTTTCTCATATGCTTTTGCATTAAAGTAATTCAATCTCTCTCCCCCATCATTACTTTCTACTTGTTAATATTAAATAATTTTATAGCAATGACAGAGGACTACTTAAAAAACCAAACCAGAATACTTAGCTGATATGTTAAAAACACACTGTACATACCAATCAGTAACAGTGTTTATTGACTGTTACTGAAAGAAAGTTCTTAGGACTCTGCAGGCATTATAATCCAAAAGTGAAAGTACCCTAACTTTCAGAGGTGATAATCACCCAAAGGACATATCAAATTCCAACAGAGTACAAGGTGTTAACCATTTTTTGAATACCAGGCCTCCAACACTGAAAATTTTGTTCTGTGCTGTTGGATGCAATCATGATACAGAAAACTCGCCTTGAGGGCAGCATCAAACCCTGCAAAGAATTCCTCACAGAAAACTAACAACTGAAGCCAAGAGCTTATTTGTTAGGAGCAGGCAAATAAGGCATACTGAGGGACTCACAGAAGCCCTCCTATCCTGGCCTGGTCAATAAGAGCTATTGCTCCCTAGCACCTTTCCAAGCATAGGAAGGTGGAGCAGTAATTCCAAAGGACAAAGAAACACGTTGTAGATAACACATCTCACCACAAACACACAAATGAATAGAAGGGAGCAGTACTGCACTGAACGCCTACACAAACACAGACACCACAAGCAGATCCATCCTGTTCCTAAGAATCAATACTAAGAGATAAAAACCCTTCACTATTTTCTCCATTAGCTTTTGTCCCTCCACTGTCTCTCACTCATTTACTTGCTGGCTCCTCCAGCCTGAAGCTGGGTAGAAGATCATGCACACATCTCACAGATATTCACAAGGCAGGGAAATTAGAAGAGAAAAATAATTTAGAAAAGAGTTTCATAGGTTAAGCCATGGTAATAGGGCAACAGGGCTTCAGCAGGCAAACACACTACCCTGCTTTAAAATGCAACTGTCCCCTTTTATCACTTCTTTCTCTCCTTTTCCCGCACTCCTTCCTCTCCACTTTGATCCTTTTCCACTTCTGATTCTTGCCTTAAATAATCCATATCAGACTTGTACAATCTCAAAATTATTTTACCCTGTCCCCCATGGCCACTCTAATACATCTTATGCACCTTTTTCAACAGGTACCAGCCACCCCCCCCCCCCCCCCCCCGCCCAGTTTGCCTGGCATTCCAAAGAGTTTTTTCCAGTGAATCACCTCAGCAGGCTTTGCAACAGGGATAATGAATCCACTGGTCATCTTTTCTGGTTTTAGAAGCAGCTTAAGTGGCTCAGTGTTGCACCTTCTGACTACTCCTCTGGTCATTATCTGACTATCTGAATAGGTAGTAATCAGATATCATTACACATATCTCAGAAAGCAAAAAGCTTTTGAGACAACTTAGCTATACCAGCATTTTAGTTTTTCTATTGTATTACCACGCTCTGTTCTTATTTAAAAACACTTAGGCATGATTTAACAATAAGCATGATTAAACACATATATTTTCACTATACTGTACTGATTGAAAAATAAGAGGCCAGAAGAAAAACTTCACAATAGCTTAATGTAGTTGCAAATTATACCAAACTGCTAAAACAGCTGCAGGTGAGGGCAAGGCTACTCCTTCTTATTATAGTACAACCCATCTTTCCCCTACTCCTAGTTCCAAACTGTTGTCCATCTTTCCCTGTTCATTCCAGCACTTGTTCTTGTATCTTGCTGACACATTTTAATGAGTCCTGAGATTTGTGTATCCCTCCTTATTACACTTGCTCTCATACTTCTAGTACATAAAAATTGCTGCTACGTCTATTTTACAAGGAATTGGATACATGGTGACCTCTTTGAAATTAGCTTTTCAAAGACACCACACAGCACTTGCTTCAAGTGCAGTGGGAGTTGTATTATCCATATTTAATAAGTAACACAAGCCAGCAGAGCCAGACTAATACAGAAAAGCCAGATTTTTCTGTCTTACCCTAGATGTATGTTCTAAGATGACCTCTTATTTTCCTAAGGGAAAATTATCAGGCACAGAGACTGTAAAAGGATTCAGAGGACGGAAAAAATGCACAGTAATATTGGTGAAAGCAACAGAGAAAGAGTGAAAAAGAGAGGAACTCTCCATCTTTACCACACACAGTTCTAAAAGCCAGGAGAGAAAGCCAGCTTTTTGCCTGAAGAATCCCAGACACTTTCAGTTTATTTTTGTTTTTGCTGAAGACTGAAGAGCTCCATTGCCCAGCATTTACTAAATGTAAATGTTAAGATTCAGCAAATATGCCTACATTGGCAAAGTTCAGATTCCTGGTTTGTGCTGGTGCCAGTGCATTAACAACAGTAAGAGTGCAAATCCTAAGCTAGTAGCAGTATAGAAGATACTTTTGGCAGGTCTAATGATATATGACCTTAAAGGTCTTCTCACCTATGACCCTATAAAAGGACAGATTAAAATCCTACAATTTTAAGATTGGTTCCAACATTTTCACACCATTTTTAAATATGGCACTATTTCTTTCCAAATTAAAGAGGGATTTGCAGTGCTTTATATGGAATCAAAGGCTAGGCCTTCATTTAAATAGCCAAATGCTTTCTTCTCTGCCTTTCTGGTATGCTCTCACATCGAAACCATATTCAATAATAAAAAAGGCTCTCTACTGAGAATTGAGATATCACACAATAACTGCATGTCAAAAAATGGGTTTATGTTTTAGCATTTACTATCAACATTATCCAGAAACTGTGTCTATTCTGTGGTTAGTCTATTTAATTAAAACCAACCACAGGGTACTAATTTGATTAGTTATTTATAGGTTTTCTTATCTTTTTTTATTGTATGGCTTTATTTGCTTTTCCCCCTTTGCCCAATAGTCACATGTTCATTCACATTCATTTCAGACAATTCTGCAAGGAACACCAAGCACTGCCAGTGTCAGGAACATCAGCATAACCCTTAAGAACCTACATTCTTTCCCACCACTCTTTGTTCAAAGCCTTGGAAATTAAGCACCTCAACTATAAGGCACAGAAGAACTCTAATAAGGCACCATAAAAGAATACAAGCCATAAGAGGATTTTAAACTTATTTCTAGTTCTCAGATAAAAAAAAAATCTGGAATATTTCTAAGTGTATTGTAAAAATATACTATACCTTTAAATTAACACAGAGTAGTTCTGAGCTTTAATATAAACCAGATATTTAAACCAAGGATTTTTTCTGAGTCTAGAATATTCATATAAAGTGCAAAAAAAATAACCCAGAATTGAAGTTGTAACATAAAAAAATTTCCTTTTTAGAATCTCTGGACTAGGTTGCTTAGCTCTCCTTTAGAAAACTGCTTAACATAGAGAATTCTGTTTTGTTTCTGGTTATTGCTTGCATTTTCAGCAGTAATAAGGGAAAGAGGACATTCTTCAGGAAATCCTCAGGTTTCACGTCAAGGGTCTGTAAATAGTTTTAATGTAATGCCACTTTCAAGCTTTTATGTAATCAATGTTTTTTGATCTGGAAACCACTGTCCTAGAGAAACTGTCCAAAATGAAAAATCAGTACAAGATGTCTTCTGCAGTGAAAAATCAGAATATCTCCATCCAAAAATCTCTTTCATCTCCAATCCCAACAGATCAAAACCACTTACAAAATAGTCTCTCTGACATGGAATTTTCAGCAACACAAGTTCAAAGGGAAAGGTTTTCCATTCCTTTGTTTCAGTAAGAAATTATAAGTAACATCTGAGTAAATTTTTACACACACTTGAATGTTACATATCTGATAGCATTGTTAAATACTTTTCCTACCTTAATCTATTCTTTCACGTCTATGTACATCACACATCTTGATTTAACAAAGACACAGGGATGCCCTGGCTGCTACAGTGGTTCCCATTTCTGCAGCTCTAAAGCATCCATAGCAGGACTGTCTAAAGAGATTTCAGGCATTTACTGCCACCATAGCTAGGATGGCAGTATATCAGCATTATATTACTCTTCTTAGACCCTGCACAATCTTGGAAATAATGATTAAGACTTATATGGACATACCCACAGAAATAAAAATCATGAGTGAACCGAAGAGTAAAATTTTTTTTTCTTGCTAAACTGTAGCCAGCCTTACTTAGAAAAACAACTGCACAAGGACAGAGACAAAATTTTAAAAAGTATGATAGAATTAAGAGGTGCTAACACTTTTCTATTACTTACTTTATCTGTAAAAACAGAATAGGGATTTTAAACCAATAATCAGCTGCATCCTTTAAATAAGATTATTACACAACATTATATAGTTACATAACAAACTAGCTAATGCTAGATTATTACCTAAACTCAGTGAAGTGTTTAGGTATGAAGAAATTACCGTAAAAATAAGTGTGTATTGTGAGTAGCAACCAAAATCGAAATGAAATTTACATACTGTTTTTGGAATAAATTCTGCATAAATCACAAAAACTTAAAACTGATCCTGAAAAGCTCCCATGATTACTCTAATTACCTCTGATTTTAAAATTATGGATATAAAAATGTGCTTTTTATTTCTCACAGCTACAAGAAAATGAAAGCCCAAATTCTCAGTCCATATGCCTGAAGTGTTTACATATGTTCACATCATGTTCCACATGTCTATGGACATGGGCTTGTACATACCTGCAAAAGAGAGAATACAATTCACAAAGACCAGGGCAGTTCTTTACTCAAATCCATCCCTGCTTGACAAACTGCATCATACAAAACTCTGGCTAGCAGTAATTTCAATGGCCAGTATGATTCCAGTACGATTTGAAATACTTTGCCTGCATATCCTTACGAACCTCTAAAAAGATGTGTCTATGTGAGTAGTTACACTCTAGGGAACAGTCTTTAAGGAAATACATTCTCCTGGCTTGACTGTAGTTTTATCTGGCAAAGAAAGGTATCAACCACGGTATATTACCTATGCTACCAAGGCTCAGACAGGCCTATACCTGATGAAGCACTACTAAAAAGGAAAGTGAAGTTCTTAGAAGATGCCCTTTTCAAGCTGTTACACTTCAGATTTTGTTTTTCTGCAAAAAGAGAAGGTGGGCTCAATATTCTGTTCCCCTCATTTTTCCTTGGTGTCAGAGGGAGGCCAGATAGAATTTGCATCAATACTCAACTTTCCAGTGAACAAACTCTTCACTGGTTTCATCACTGTAAAATGAGGTTAAAGCAAAAGAGGGGAGAAAAAAATTTCCAAGTGGTATCCTAAAATCCAGAATTGCCATCTTACTCTCACATACAGTACAGCTTATTCATTCTGCTACTCCAAGTTAGGTACTAAAACACTGCAAACAATACATTCGTAACATGACTTACAAATTTTCCAAACTAGCAAACAGCACGAAAATGACTAGAAGTGTAAAGGTAGCTCAGTGTTTACATAGTAGTTTTATGAGAACAGAAGTCAAAGCTCCCTTAATAACAAGAAAAAAATAAAGCTGCAGTCTAAAAAATTACCTTTGACCACAGCAGAAATCCAGCAGAAAGTCCCTAAAAAATTTATAGGTTAAACAGTCAAACAATATTATACTTAATACTATACTTAAACACTAACTTCCTCCAGTTAATTTACTGCCAGGTACACTGACTGACAAACATTTTAAATGAAAATTGAGGAACACAGAGCAATCCCCCAAAGAAAAAACAAACATGCAATTGAACTATAGAAATACAGCATAATGGGATACAAACTCAGTTATTATACTCACTATACTTCCTTTTTCTTTAAAACTTACAGCTGACTACATTCATGAGAATAATACAAGAGACAGTTTCAGATTTAATCACGCTCAAGTTCAAAAACATTCAATGCACCTAAGACAGTAAAACCATAACTCTATTTGCTACTATTCTGCCTAATAGTTACTGCTTCTTTCTTTACCTTTACTATAATGGCTAACAGAAAGCACAAAAACCCAAACAACCAAACAAAAAAAGAAGGCATTCAGAGGGCTAATATTATTTAAACATTATTTAGAAATTTGTCACTTGACAATCCATCTGCTGCCTGCTCCATTCCTCATCAACTTCTCCAGGAAAATTCTACTGTTCTGAAGGCTTATAGCCCTTGATGGTTGTTATGGATTAAATTAAAAAAACAACTCATAAATACTGTTAAATGCTGCCTTAATGCTTTATGAAGAAGAAACATATTGGTAACCACGTTACAAAGTAGAAAATTTAATCAACAGAAGAGAGTTTTGTGAGAATAACATTCTAAGACAACATTTGATTAAATATTACTGTTCTTCAAGAAAATATTGTACAAAACAATAACCCCAAAAAACCAAACAACAAAATCCGGTGTAACGATAGTGACACAGAATAGAAGAGTCCTCTCCATTTCATTACACACTAATACATGGCTGAATCATGAAAGTAATCTGCTGTCATCTTGCCACAGATGAGTTCTCCTGCAGATTTTCATCTGATGAAATACAGAAAACAGCTTCCTTTTAACAGCTACAGTTTCTGGTGATTTGTTGAAGAAACCAAAGAGAAGAAACCAAAGAAAAACAGGTGTTTGTCATGTATCATAACTTCTGTTCCTCCATCTGTGTGGGGGGAGACCTTTCACATCTTAAAACCGTATTTAATGAAGTTATATAGTAGACACACTGCATATAATGAAAATATATTGGCAGTTAATATAAATATCAGGAATAATTTTCTAACATTCAGATCCTGAAATATAAGAACAAATTCTCCTAATATTTTACTGTTTACATTCCTGCTGTGGTGGATTTCCCAAGGCAGTCAGAAAGAATGAAAACCAACACATAACATGCAAGCCCATACACATTACCTAGTGAACAAGAATAACCATATTCCAACATTATACTCACATTATTTACAGACTATTACAGTCATGGTGACACAGATATACTCAAACTCCTGCTGAACTAGCTACACTCAGATGCTGAGAGCAGGCAAAGTACAGCAGCATGACAGAAGACCTTGTCCAGAAAGTAGGTTGAACAAGCCTGTGCTGAGGTTCATGCAGATAAAAGAAGACTAGCAAACTTCCTTATACTGCTATAAGCTAGTCCAAAGTATTTGTTTTAGAGCATTATGACAGGGAAGTCCCATATAAATCAGTCAGAAAGGATTTTGCCAGTAACTTCACTCATGCCCACGTGTCATGCTACCTGCATTTGCATACCAAATTTTCAAAACAAACCCACCCACAACTTATTTTGCTTTGCTTGCATGTGCAGCTTTTCCTTTATCTATTAAATTCACTATCTCAACTCATACTTTTAACCCTTTGACTCATTTCTTCATTCCACTGTGGGGGAGTGAGCAGCTGTGTGGGTCTTAGCTACCTACTGGGCTTAACCTAGTACAAGTAAAATTTACTGCCATGCAACTTCAAACAGTTCAGTAATTCTAAACACAGGCATTCCACAGCTGCCATCAGAACTCAAAGGAAAAAAAAAATAAGCACCACACACTATTTCAACATAAGCAAGTCTGTGTCTCTGAGTATTTTTACTGAGAAGCCCAATCCTGAAGCACTACAAGCCCCTCACGAACATCTTTCTAATGGAGAAACCCCAATGTACACAGAACAGGACTTAAAACTAAGACCGCATCACATTCTCTTTTAAAGTCTTGTAAAAGCACTTCCAAAAGGCACTAATCTAGGTCCTCTCTTCAGTATTTCCTTAACAAACCAACAATAAGCGTCTACATTTGGTAATACAGATGCAAAACTGGTGTCAGTATTTATGTCAACACACAACCGGAGCAAAACTCTACAAGTTGGTCTGTGGATAAACGTGTTCGCCAACAAAAGGTGTCTGAACAGTGTATTTTGCATAGCTGCAAAGCAAGGTTGTAAAACAAATCTAATAAGCCTGGGTATTCTTTCAACCACAAAAATGCTGGGAATTCATAACAGAAGGAATATCTGGGATTTCAAGATACTTGGGAAAGCCTCAGCTAAATGAAATATGCTTCAGCAGACAAGAACAGATTGAACAAGTTTAGGCTTGACTCAGCTTTGCATCTGGTTGGACTAGATGACCTACAGGGATCCCTTCATCAGCATCCTATGTCCCTTCATCCCCATAGGATCGTATGTGATCCTATAAAATTTAGATACAAAGTTAAAATGAAGTTTTTATTAAATTAACTGCATATTTTTATTGATACTTACTGTTTATTTACAAACAAATATTACCTTAAAGAAGCTTTTTTTTTGTGATGTTGTAATTAGATCTTAACCAAAAAGTTTTAAAAAGGAAAATTCAAATGCCAGTGGAACCGAAATTATCACAAATGAGAGAAAAACACATATAAGAGATCCAAAACAAGTGAACAACACAGCTCTGCCATACAAGAAAGGCAGCTGAAAGGTTATGTTTTAGGTCACAAAATGACCTGGAACCTACACTGCAATTATTTATAGTATTTTAAATAAAACAGGTAAAAATCCAAACCACCTACTACTCTATCTTTGTTGCCTTACATTTGATCACCTGGACATCTGTACCACCAATTCACCTTAAACAGTGAGGCTGCTTAGAATGCAATCCCTTTTATGTCACTGACACTTCTAAAGCTGGTCTTCCTGTATCCATAGCACCAGTACATAAAAAATTCTGATGTCATCTGCATTCCACCAAGGGTGGAGGCAGACAAACACTTTCTCAAAATGAGTTCCCAAGAAATCCACATTCATAAAACCAAAACATCCTGTTTCTATAAATGGAATTGTCAAGCAATCCATTCTAGGACAGATACCCAGGGAGGAGTTCTTAATTACAAAGCAGTTTTACCTGTATTTGATTTTAAACCTTCCTCCCCATAACCTTCATTTTTATGTTCCTAATTCATAAAGCAAAACAGAAAAGGAGACACAAGTGAAAAATTATGACCATGAGAAAAGTCCACTTCGATATCTTTCAAAAGGTGTGGTCATAAGCTAGATTTGTACACTATTGAAACAAATCATATTCTACAATCTCATACAAATATACTGTCTACTAAAAGAGATTTTTTTTATTTGCTCACACCTGAACATCAGTCATTTTAACGTGGTTGTAGAATGTTAATCCAACATCTACTCAGAGAAAACGAACAATACCCTCAAGGAAATTATTAAGTGCCTCATCCAGCATCAGCCAGGATTTTCAGGTCTTTGCTCCCAAGAATACAAAGCCATTGCTGATAAAATCTGCAACTGATTGATGGTAATGGTGTTATAAGTTACAGCAAGGCCAAGTTATAGATACACAGGGACCTGGAGCAGATGATTGGTCAGACACAATCAAGGTCCTCACCCTGTCATAGGAAAACATAAAAATACAGCAAGAAAGAATGCAACCATTGCATCACAATCTTGGCAAGTGATTGCAGAAGCCTGGAACAATGACAATCATGAGCTCCCACCAAGCCTAAGGTGCAATTACCAAAATGAAAGTTGGGTGCATTAACAGTGACTATTGAGAAATAAGCTGAACACACATTACCCCAAAGAAGGTAGTACAAAGCAATTCACAATTTGCTATGTCCAGTTGTTAATAACAAAATAAAAGACAATAAAACAGTTAAAGCACCCAAAAACCTGTAAGATTTCATGAAACTATAAGATTTGGGATCTGAAATCATATTTCACAGCAGAACATAAAAAGGTTCATCATTTAGGACTGTCTCACAAGCCCTTGCAACATTTCGTACAGCAATGTAAGACAGAAGCAGCCTCAACTCTGTCCCCCACCGCTCTGAGGGTGGTTTTCTCCCCAAGAACAGGCACAGCTGCCAAAATCACATGCCAACTCCTTAAAGCCACAATTCCAAGCCTGTACTAGTAGTTTAAATCCACCATCACCATCATTTGGGTCGTCACCCTATTTACACTGGCAGTAGCTTTCAGCAGGAAGCTAGATGGACAATTGCAGTGGCATCCTAAATTACTGTAATAGGAATTATCCCTCATTAATCAAATACCTCAGTTCATTACAATACAAAATTAAAAAATAATGTATAAACAACTGCAGAAGAGTAAATGTCTGCTACAGTGGATTAGCTGATCTAGTGAAGAAAAAGGAATAAATGACCAGAAGTCGAAGCTAAAATACAAAATTGCTCTGGAATCTCTTTCTTTTGTTTCCAAAGGAAATATATAATCAATCATACTATTATCACTGGCATGCTTTAAAATTGAGACAGTACACATGAGCCATAGATTTCTGATCTAGATACACAGACTAAGGGAAATAAATTGATGGCCAACATTAGGCAGAGTGACAAACTGTATCAACATTAAAGTCTCTTTTATTAAGACAAATCAATTGCTTCAACATGTTTCAGCAAGGATGGTCCACTAGCATCAGAATGTAAATAGCAGCACAAAATAAAGTGAGACATCTGGTAAAGAACAACAGGACTGACTAAATACTCTTTGAGTATTAGAGAAATTCCTCTAAAAGCAAGCAGCTTCTGTTAATAAAGCAAAAAAATGTGGCAGTCTACTGCCCTCTACCATTTTCTTTTTTTGCAAGATTGCTTCCCAATGATTTATTTACACTGTTCCACAGGATAAGCAAAGTTATGTTCACATAACCTTAATTTAATAACTTAATCATAATAATGATCAATAAAGGAATATATTTCTCCCTATGTTCTATTTTTTCATACATATTCATTGGGTTATCCTCATGCTATCACTATTTCATGCACCAAGGAAGGGTTTAGAAACATATGCAAAAGTAGAACTCTATCATGCATAAAGTGGAGCAGGTGAAATATTTATATATATATATATAATACACTCAATGTATTTAACACACACAGTGACATAACGTAAATACACTGAGTACAAGCAATATTTGCTTTTTTCCAAGCTGAATCGATTACAAGCAGAAGAATACCTCCTGACTGCAAATATTTTTATTTCTATGATGAGAACAATGAAAAACAAGATGGTTTTGTTAAGAGACAAAGAAGAAAAATAATTAGACACAGACTAATTCCTTCAAATACTGTTAAGCAAGAATGTGATTTATCTTCACTAAGTACCTTAACAAAAATAACTTTTAAAAGTAGCAAACATTCTATAAAATTATTTGGCTGGAGGCTACAAGCAAGAAATGTAACCAGCATATAGCACATAACCATCAAAACAGAAAACAAAAGATTCTGTTTTACAGGGCCACCTGTATTTAGGAATACTGGAAAGGTTTCTGCTTAGTCAAGTAATCAATATTCAAGCTTTCTGCAGACTGAGCACAAGTATTGTATGATCTGGAATCAGTCTTTTTCATAAATGGTTTAGAAGAGGATTTGTATTTTAGAAACTGTAATTTTGGAGGTAGATAGCTCTCTGAGATGCTTGTGCTTCACCACCTCCATACCAATACCACAATTTATTTCTTCATTTTAGAGCCTTAGCAACAATAACAAAATCTGTTAACTGTCTTTGCAAAGCCATTCACTAGACTGATTGATCATCTCAAATTTGTGCGATCTCAAATTTGATCAGAACTCATTTTACTTCGGCCATATTTCCAGATTACTTTGCTAACAAAGTAATCACTGCAAAGTCAGAACACAAAAAAACCAATACTGATTTCTTGGATGATTTTAAAATGAGGGTTCTATGGATGTTCACGAGCTATGTCTAGAAAACCTGACTCTCATGCAGAATTTGTCCATGTTGACTTCACACACAAGAAGAAAAAAAAAAAGTGTTTTTTTTTTTTTAATGAATTCTATTCATGAAAACTTTATTTTCTTGCAGCACCATGCATTATTACTATTTAGTCCAATAGAAAAAACTGGAGAAAAAGCTAACAGATTTGTGAGGCACGTAGAGGAAAGCAACCTCCAGCTTTTTTTGCAAGTTTTCAGATCTTTTACTGGTATAAGATTTTTCAGATTTAACTAGCCTGTTCACTATTCTCCTGACTATTTCAAACTCCTGGTTTAAAACTCCATCCAAAGTATGCAGAAATCCTTCAGAAACTTACATTTATAATAAGCACACATTCACATCTAGTAACCGGTACATTTGTTTCTTGGGGGGGAGCAGTGTAAGGTTTGGGGTGGATTTTTTTCCCTTTTAAAGGTAAACCCTGCAACACTGGATAGAAACACAAGGAAGCTTCACAGAGTCCTTCTATTGCCTACATGTACAGTCTCAACTGCAATGCTTGAGTTTCACTGTTCCCACTCTGATTTATTTCTTCATTTTAAAGCCTTTCCCCATTGCGATTGAACCTTACACTGTCTCTTGCTTCCCTTTAACAAGCTCTTGTAGAAGAGCCTCTTTTTCTTCAGGCTACCAATGATTCATAGATAAACATGGCTTAAATTTTTCTGATAAATGGGATGCTGGAGGGATCCCAGAGCCACGTCTCCCACAGCTTAACATTTAAGCACGTAACTAAAATGCTTCAGTGAGACTACCAATTACTGCAGTTCTGTTACTACTGCACAGAACTGCTCAACACCAAACGGAGCTATGAGATTCCAGAAGCCATTTTTAGCCCAGGGCACTTGGCCAAAAATAACCTTTCCAGTTCTCTAGGAAGCCAAATGTACAAAGATATGAAAACTGGCAGAAGGAGTATAGCACTTCTTGCCAAAATACTGCTTATTTTTTTTTTACTGTGTAAAGTTACTACTCTTTCATATTACCTGATTCTTAACTGATAGCAAACCTATAGTGATATTCTTTTTGAGACTATTTCTGAGTTGTATGTTTGTGCCAGATGCTACTATAAAGTGAGTTTCTGCACTGTGTTAATATATTTAAAACCACTCCCAGGAGTTAAGACCTTAATGGAAGCTTTGCTGCTATCCCAGCATCTTCCAGAAGTTCAAATGCCTCAATATAGTCTTCAAGATATCATACACCGACAGTTAAAAAAAACAAACCAAAAAAACAAAACAAAAAAAAAAAAACAAAAAAAAAAAAAACAAACCCACACAAAAAAAAACCCAACCAAACCCAAAAAACCCCCCCACAAAATACCAAAACAGAGAACCAAAGTTGGATTTCATTCACAGTTTTGCCTCTGATTTGTTCTGAGATCTGGGTTAAGCCATTCAAAATTCCTGCTTTTCAGTTTTTCCAATCTCTACAACCAGGGATAACCTGCATCATTATAGAACAATGAAATAACTTACTGAGCAAAGTTTGCACAGTAATTTTTTAATGCAAACATAGAGCAAGATCTGTTCTGGGAACAACTAAAAGTAGAAATCCTAAAGTCATTACATTAATGAACTAATGACTTAAGCTCTTAAAGTCATTACATTACCAATCAATATAATGACATAAAAGGCTTTCAAATTACAAGAAATTCAAAAGACTACTTTCTCTACACTTAATAGTTCATGACTGGCTGAATGTCAAAGTCACACAAAGCACACTTCAGCAGAGCAGTAATAGCAGCAATACCATGATACAAACGTGTCTCATGGTTTACACCATGACAGTGTCTCTCTTATCTCTAAACTCCCTTACAAAAATGTTAGCAAACTGAAGTTACTAGTTATTTTAAATCAGTTAACATTTTCTTTGAAATCATAAGATCCACACCACTTGCATGAAGGATTTTTTTGTGGAG
This sequence comes from Phylloscopus collybita, assembly GCA_027886175.1. Taxonomy (NCBI): domain Eukaryota; kingdom Metazoa; phylum Chordata; class Aves; order Passeriformes; family Phylloscopidae; genus Phylloscopus; species Phylloscopus collybita. Next base: position 18,442,748 of record JAJNNQ010000007.1, read on the forward strand.
AGTCTGCCAGATTATCTTCACTTTTTATGGTGAATTTGAAACAGCACATTAGGAAAAAAAAAAAAAAAAAAAAAAAAAAAAAAAAAAAAAAAAAAAAAAAAAGCAGTTCTGAAGATTGGGGAGAAACTCGCCAATTTTTTAAAATGAAAAACAATTTTAGACTCTGCAGCCTTTTTTGCCCCCCCCCCCCCCCCCCCCAAATAAAACCTCAGGAAAATAACATAGAAAACTACACATTGCCAAATTATTAACATAGTAGTTTTGGAAAGTCCATATAGTGAATGGAAACATCCATTATAACGTGGCTACAATTCAGTAAATCAGTCTTAATGCACATTATGACTAAGAAGGTACATCATCATATTGATGCTGTATAGAAACTAGAAATAACTGGTACTCATGGGTCTCAAAATAAGACAAAGCATGGAAACATTTCAGATGGACGGCACTTGGCCATACATTTTCCTTCAAACACACCAGAAAGCAGCAGGAAATAAAATACCATGTCTAGCAAACCTTGCAAGTGACAGGACGTGTGAGTGAGGAAAAAACCAAGTCACTAACACAAGGCAATCCGAACGGCTGCTAAGTGGAACACAAGCAAGGAGTAGGCATTCAGCCAGACTGGAATTCAAACCTTGGAAAGGGGATCACAGACAAAACTTATGAGGCAGGGAAACGACACTGTGCAAAGTGGAAGGCAGATGGATGGTTTTCTTGAACTGGGATGAACTCAAGAAACAACAAAACAAGTAAACAAGAAGCCCTAGCAACACAACATAAAATGAGCATGGGAAACCCTGGGTTAAGTTGTTCCCCTTGATCAATCACAGCTGTATTTAGTAACCAAGGCATCCTTGTCCTGCCTCAACTGCTGAGAAAGCTCCTTTCAGCTTTGACCAGACACCCATTCCAGAAATCTTCACAACTGTCTGCATTTTTAAATTATATAACATATGAATGACACTATGTTCTTCCTCCTTCCCTGCTGAATAGACAGACAGCTTTGTTGTTAATAGCCTTGCCCTGCCCTAAAAAGACTGAATTGAATCAATTCAGCTAAGCCTCACTATTCCCAAAATACAGTAATGTAACAGCAGCAATGGTACTACCTGTCTATAGTTCAATAATCCCTATTTCTTCTGTTATTAAATTTTTAAATAATTAAAAGTTCAAACAGTACAAAAAGTCATTTTAATAATAAAGGCTTTGCTGACCGTAATAACAATTTCATTGTCTTTAAAATCTGGCATAAGGTTCTTACTATACATTAACTATTGCACTTGCATTTTAGGTATCCTGCCCTACCCTGTAATGGTTATCCAAGGGTGTGCTCTGCTCCACTTCTTTCCTTGGTTTAACCTCTGATGCAATTTTCTTTTGCTACCCCATTTCTTGCCCATTTTACAAAACCTCTCCAATCAGTTTCAGTGATTTATCTTTGAACACGCATTTTATGAACCTGTTTCTTTCTGTTCACCAAACAACAGATTCAGCTTCTTACTCATGCTTTTCTCTTCACAGTCAAATGTGGTGGTTTTTTTCCTCCATCTTATTTATTTTTCATTTTTACTTTTTGCCTGTCTAATGTAACGCTACAAAGGAGAGGTGTCCCTTCAAACAGCACAACCAAAGATGCAGACTTCAGATGTTAAAAAACCTCACGTCTGTTCACACACGGTAAATTGAAGTGAAAGTGTCATTTGCAGTCACTTTGCTACTTTTGAAACATACTACTTTAGATTATAAACCAGTATTACAGTAGTATCTTAGTATTCTTTACAGTATAAAGAAATCAAGTCACACGCTATGTTTAAATATGCTTCCTTCCAAAATGTACTTTTCTGAATTTTATTTCTTTAATTCAATAAATTATTCGCCTTAAATCCTCCACACACATACGGCTGGAGCCAGCTGCTCCAGGAATGTCACCTCCTACCAGAAATAAGTATTTATCAGGCTACAAGAGTAGAAAACATCTAGCTTATATAGTTAAATCCAAAACCTAGAAATTAAATCTGTCACTAATCCAGTATTTTAAAGCACCACGGTCCCGAAAGGAAATAAAAATACTACAACTACTGAACTTTCCACCAAGGAATAAAATCATCCTTCTACAGAAAATCAACATAAAAACCTTATCCATTCAGCAGCACAGGTCACTGCTAACATGGTGCTATTTTGCTCTTGTTCTGCTTCTCATAAAGACCAAGAACTCTATCTGATATTTAAAACCTCCAGCTACTTCCAGTAATTTCTCTAACCATTCCTAGAAGAACTACCTACCATAATCATCATAAACTTATCAGCTAGCTTTTAACTAAATCCACACAAGTTCAGCTGAACACAAAACACTTCATGCAGCTTCAACAGCAAGTGCAAACCTCAGGCTCCAAATGAAGCACAAAACTAACTTGCTCTTGGCTCTGCCACGATCATCATCTCACAAGTTTTGACTTTTTGTTTTTTCCTTTAAGAATATTTCTCCTACTGCCTGGGATAGGAGGACAAAAGACTGTTACTGTTATTTCTATTTTTAAATAGTTAGGAGGTTTACAGGCATTAGGGTGTTCTGCACCATACAAGGAAAAAAAAGAATAAAAAGCTGGCCAGCAAGGCACCCTTAGAGAAAGACACTCAGGAGAAAGCGTTAGAATTTCATAAATGAACTCCTCCCACAAAGACATATCTATGCACAAATTTAGCAGAAAGGAATTATTCCTCCAGAAACTTAACTCCTCAGTACCATTCCAAAGAACTGCCCTGATGTGTGTATAATACCTTGCACAACATGGTCAGCAGAGAACAGTCCAAAGTCGGGAGATGTAACACCCATTTCCAGTTTTGCCAGCGATCTGCTCACTGAACACAGGGATAACATTTCTGGCTCTTCCAGTTTTACACATCAGAGGACAATAAATGGGTACACTTTCCATAATTCTGGTCTCAGCAGAACAAGTTTAAGATATCGCTGGTTTAGGAAGTGCCATTTCAATTATTTCAATCATATTGATTTTAACTGTGAATTAGCAATCTAACCAGCTTGGGAATATTCACAAACCTAGTAAATGCTTACTAAGAGTCAGCCAGAACACAGCAGGCTGAATGATGAGCAGTCAGCCTGTGGCCTAGAGAAGTTACTCATCCTTCCTAGAATGGTCATTCTGATACACAAAACACCAGTCTCTCCATCTTGGTCGATCTTGTAACTCTGCAAGCAGCAAAACCACTGGGTTATCCTTACGCAGACAAACGGATGCTAAGTTTCCCAAACTTAAATTCAACAGTTAGTATTTTAAAGTATGAATTTGAAGCTATTATTTGTAGCATAAAATCTATAAATGCCATGTATCTTGGAGCCAAACAATTTTCTCCATGCTTACCTGATTCTCTATGCACACAATTCTAATCATGAACTGGCATTTCTCCTCAGTTTTACACATTTCAGAGAATTATCCCAAGCCATTACGTGCATTTTCCTTCTTTGACTTTATATATTTTCTTCCAATAGTTCGTAAGTTTTCATTTTCTATGACACTTCTGCCTTTATTAGTATCTCCTTTTTATCTGTTTCCTTGTTCAAACCTATATTGCATTTGCCCCCTTCCAAGCCACAGCTCTACTGTGCAAATATTCGTTCTACTTTCTCATAGCTGATTCTGCCTCAGGCTCTTCCCCTCACAGAAGTATTCAGTGTTTTCAAAACTCTGTTTATAGTAACTGAGCTAAGATTCATAGTCTCTCCTGTTTAAGAGATGTCTAAACGAAGATGCCTTTTTTGCTGAAGACACAATAGAAAGAGACCAGGGAAGGACTAAAAGAAGGCTCACAAACAATGTAGGGATATTTGGCTTCTACCTCCCACCAGTAAACACAGGAGAATGGATCTGCAAAACTGCTTGTCTGAAGCATTTGAAAGGGAACCTGTTGCACCTTGACTTTCATAACAGCACTTCTGGAGCTCTGAGTCAGTCTTTTCCAAGCAGATTGGCCAAAGATGCACAAAACGACAATATTTCTACAAAAGCTTCCAGCTTTTATTCATTTACACACACACCATGTCTAAACACGGCAATTCTAGGCAGAGCCGTTTAAAAAATTGCCACCCTAAAGGGGAAGTTCATTTTGGGGGTAAAGGTTCAATCCACAGCAGAGCCTTCTCCTGCTGAAATTGAGAGGTTTCACCCTTCCTCCCACCTGATGGTTTTTAGGCTGGCATCTCTCCTACCTCTTAGCCCATGCACTAGTTTTGAAGCCTCTGTACAAAGCAAGTCAAAAAGAACAAACAAACAAACAAACACAAGGGAAAGACACACACACAGTCAGTGGTAGAAAGCCATTAATCTGCTCAAGCCACATTCTGAAACAGTAACCAGGCAATTGTGTACTCTTAATTTGCTCCATGCAACAAAGACAGCCTGAGTTAATTCACTTTGTTTTGTGCTGAGGAGTCTAACAGCACCTGCAAAGTCACTGGCTACATTTCAGCTATGGGGCATAAATCTCCAGACAAAAGAGGTAACTTTCAAAAGCACCACTGACTGGACTGTACAGCAAGAGAACTAGTAGACTCTTTTCAATACAAGTCAATAGCCTTGATGCTTAGAAGATCCACAAGCAAGGATATAGTCAGGCTTCAGGAAGAATAAAAGGGCCAAGAGGGTTTAAATGGTATTCTGCATATTCTGCATTCTATCCAAGTTGCTATGCACATCAATGTTTCTAAAGAATGCTTTTAGTTTGATAAAGCTCTTTCCCAAAGCATTGCTCATGAGTAAAAAACAGAAGCTAGAATATGTTGGCACAGAGATGTCCAGACAGACCACACAATCAGGTGGTATCAGAAACTGTTAAGTACATAACAATATTACATATACTGCTAATACATAATAAGGAATACAAAATTGATTTATCTTCATTTTTTAGCCATAAGAATTACATCTCCTAAGTTTTGGCTGCAGGGTAATATTCAATTCATTGGTGATAATAAGGAAACATATTTATTCTTTCCCTGTCCTAATATACTTAAGATATTATTTATGTAAAAAAACAGTAAGTAAGGTTAGAAATCTTCAAATAAACACAAGAAGGCTATAGGAACGGACTGACATCTGAAATGAAAAAGAAACAGATTTCTATTCTTTTTTCAGCCTTATAAAGACATTATCTATTGATATGAGTTTAGATTAAATGAGCAAAATGAAAGGCTCTCAGCCTTATCCAAAAAACCCCACAATTTAATCAAAATATGAATTCAAAATTATGAATTATTCAAAGTAACTATCAGAGAGAATTCTTAAAAGGAGAGGGGCATATCAAATATCTTTTTCTCTAGTGGCCAAGTAACAATCAAATTCTAAACCAGAGTTCGTATAGTGGTCATATCTGATATCTGAAAGTGTGCAGTAGCCCAAAGAAACCAGTTTGGATGTGTGACATCCTGCCCAGTACAACCTGCACTTAGAACGGGTGGAACCAACTGCATGTCTACTGCTGTGACTAGGAGAATTCTCAGAGGTGAAGGAAGAATTGCATTAATAAAACAGGAGAAAATAACTAAGAATAAATTATGAATCATAGGTCTGTGTACAGAATCAATGGTCTAGGTTAGATTGAACCTTTAAATGTCATCTAGTTCAACTCCCCTGCATGGACCAACAACATCTTTGACTAGATAAGGTTGCTCTGAGCCTCATATTTAATTTTTTAAAAAGGATGGGGGGGGAACAATAAATATTACTGCTGTTGTTATCAGCAAAGAGGAATGAAAAGAACATATTTCACCTGAACCAGCATCAAAGCTCACAGTGATACTGTGCTTTTTCAACCATCTTGAAAGCAAATCCATAGTAATACAGTCAAAACAACAATTTCAAAGATGCTGCCAGACAAAGGTGGCTTCAATGCAGCACTGTCTGACAAGTACTGTCCACTTTGAAGCACTTTTAAAAACACCAGGTAGGAGTTCTTTAATCAAGAGCGCATTCTCTTGCACAAAAAAAACCAAAAACATGTTCCTTTCAAAATTTCATACTGTCCAAAGTAGCAATCAAATCTTTCAATTTGTAATTATTTTCTAATAACTTCTTTAAATTGCATGCTAGATTATTTTCTTCTCTGCAAGGTCACTCCCAGCAGCAGCAAGTAATCCCTGCTCATGTGCCTAACTCAGCCAATAGAAATGGATGAAGCAGGTATTCACCAGAAAAGGTTCAGAGGATCTCTCTGCAGAAACACTATCAAAGCCCACAGAAAGAGGATGAAGTAATACAGTAGGCAGCCACGGTTACATCTCTCGGGCCTTTGTTTGCTCTTTTATAAAGTAACATGCTTCCAGCATTCCCAGTGGTTTGGAGGAATATAATTGCATGCTATTACTTAAGAACTATGTGATTACTGTGCCACTGCCTTCTGCATAACCCAGCCTGTAATAAAAGTGATAAGAATAGCATTTATTATTTTTGAAATGGTTTTTGCATTGCATCCACACTGATGTGGTTTAAAATGTCTGACTAAACTCAAGACACTTTACATAAAGGTTTTATTTTCTTCTAACAGTACTGAACACCATGAGAACTGCACTCTGTGTGCAGAGATACCGCCTGAAAGTTCCAGCTGACCGGGTCAGCACTTGAGCAGAACTCTCAAAGACTGAGGAGGAAATGTTCCATCATATTTCTATAACCAAGGTGTACTCAATGCAAAGTCACAGAAGAAAAAACATAACAAGAAGCCACAGGAATAGAAAGAGACAAGTACAGTTCAGCCTCTGTAGTTATTACAGAATGTAACTGCAGTAAGAACTAGAAAAATTAAACTATCCCATCCCAGCTGCTAAAGGCAAACAAGCCACATCCCTTTCGTAAGTGCATCAATTGCTATATAAAATCTGACTTCTAACTTCAGGGAAAAAAATAAATGCATGAATAGAGAACTTAAAGTTGATCACTTTTTTCTTCCTCAGACCTACAAAAGGCACTCAGAACCTTCCCAGAAAACAAGTCTAATAACATTTTATTTGAGAGTAGCTGTGGACTATCACTCTCTGAATCAAAAAATATTTTCAGTCTGTAACACTAAAACACTGTCAAGCGCAGACATGGTTTCAGTTTTCTGGAAATTCCCTGTTCCTCAGACCTCTAAACTCAAGCTACCCCACTAATCTCCTCTACATCAAGGAGTATCTTTATTTTTCAGTGAGATTGGCAATCCCCTCCTCCCCTTAAAAAAACAGTGAAACACTACCCCTCTCCCAATACCCAATGTTTCAGGACTTCAGAGACATGTCAGCACATCAGATCCAAAACTATAAGTCACTCATTTCAAGGATCTATTCCAAGTAGTACAAGAAGCACAATGCACATTTATGGAGAGGAAGCAAGAAAGAAAATTCCCATCAAGAGTTACAGAAATCTGGCCTTAAGCCAAGCATCTCTTCTGTTTATATATTTGTTATGTAATGTAACAAATCAACAATGGATTTTTATTTAAATATATCAACACACAACTTTCAAGGCAGTTCCCATTAAACAGTTACAACAAGCTGTTACAAACAAAACCTTAAAGCAACTATAGATTAACACAGTGTTCTTCTGAAAAGGGACAATGATAAAAGGGCTGCTGTTGTCACAAGATTAAGACATAGGTTGATCTATACTGCTGTTCATATCAAACAAAAAGAGAATGAAAACACAATTCTACTTCCAATTTCATATTGAATATTTTCCATGTAAACTCTGACAAAAGCACAATAATGCTTGAAGATAAAGACTACTTTTTTCCAAGAAAAATCAGTAGAACAAACAAGCATGTAACAAGCAGGTGCTACCTATACACACTACACACAGCTCATGCCTGTACAGCACATACTTACACAATACACAAATACTAACATGCAATCACTTCCAATCAAACAATTTTCTTCCCAGTATATAATCTCCTCAGTATACAATTTGGTTTTCCAACAGTTTGGTTCAATACTAAGTCAAACTAAACAAGCACAATTTCTTGATTTCCAAACCATTTATCTTGTATTGCGGCATGTCTGCTAGACTTCAGCTTTAAAAAATAAATGAGATAAAAAATGCTTTTCTTGGGATGACAAACTAAGTCATTCTTCTAACCACATACAGTTCCCCTACCATGTCTATCCCTCTCACATCTGCTACTGAGTCAGCTAATAGTTAGTATGGTAATTCATGCTATCAATTCATGGTAGTTTCATTCATCAAGCTTTCTTCGCTTTTTTTTATTGATATGATGACATAGGTGTTCACAGAGACCAATGTGAAATCTACTCAGCAACACCCATGAAGTAACAAAGTTAAACAACAATAACACATAATACCTACCACACATCTGAGGCACTAACTCTGCCACAGAGACAACAGGCAGGCAACACATGTCTCCAAATACAGGAAGGCATAAATGCCCTCATGTGCAGGAGTAGCTGAGAATTTAGATTCATGTTATCACATGCCTGCATGCAGGTATAGCACCTGCTATTTTGTGGGACAAGAACAAGTGACTACATGTATCCTGCTCTGCTGCCACAACATAACTATCTCCAGCAGGCAAACGGGGACACAAGGGCATGCGGAGGCCATACACTGAAGACCTTAGCAGTACACTAATATATTCTTCTAATGTGGGTTTGCACTACTCTACCTAGCGACACCATGTAAAGGAGGGATTAGGTTCCATCACCTGGGATAAATAGGGGCAGAAAAACTGATATGACCCTTTGAGGTGGGTCTGTTTCCTTAGGTGAGAAATAAGTGTGCCTTTTTCATGTTGGAAGAAAGGTGTGAGGGCAAGTTAACACAGACTGAATACCTGTCCCCTTGCCACTCCTGCCTGCAGGGTTGTCAGGCCTGTCCCCTCCACAGATTTATGTAATGATGGTGTCCCCCACTATAGAATACATACAGTGCCTGTGAAGACAGGGATTTCTCTCTACATTTTCCCTGGAAGACAGCATTGCATAGAGATGGCACTTGTGGCCACATGACTGTGAGGACACCAAGGGGGGATGTCAACCTCAATGCTGAACAAGTGGCATTTGTGAGAGGTAGCACGCTCCCTGTGGCACCTGCACAACAAACAGTCCTCCTACAAAGATGCCTCCCCCTATGGCATGCAAATAGGTGACACGTCCAGAGGCACATGAGCATCCCAATGCGGCTACAAACTGACTTGCATCCCCTCCGTGCCAGGTGAGTTCACCCACGAGCAGCAGGACAGAAGCAGCAGGTATCCGCTCTGGCACTGTGTGCACATTCCTCCCGCGGCTGAATCAAAGGTGGGCTGGCTGCCACCGCAAACCTCAGCAGCCAGGGAAGGGTGGCACAGAGACGAACATTCCCCAGAGAGAGAAGAGGACAGGTGCGAGCAAGAATTCCCCACACATTCCCCCAGTGTGCCACGGGAGAGGCAGCTCTGCCTCACCAAACGCCGAGCGGGGGGATGGAGGGGAGCGTGCACAGATCCAGCCATATGGAAGCAAACACCTACCTCATACACCAAGGCGGGGGGAATAGAGAAAGCACAGGGTCCACGGAGAGATGGGGGTGGGCTCGGCTTCCGTGTGGGGACGGGCCCCGGGGGAAGGGGAACGAAAGGATGGGGAGCGGGTGTTCGCCTCACAGGGAGGCTGGGGGGCAACAATGCGCCTGAGGGGGCGAGGAGGGGGTCCCGGGCGCTTCAACAAACCCACCTTCCCCGCTCCCCGGCCGCCCCCTCCCTGCGCGCCCCCGATCGCTCGCCCGGGCTCACCTGCCCGCACCGTGTCGGAGAGGTCGTGGCTGTGGGCGGCAGCGCTGCGCGGGAACTCCTTCAGCTTCCTGCCGCTCAGGTTGAGCCCCCCGGAGTGCGCCGCCTCCTCCAGCGCCCGCTCCAGCCCGCGATTCAGCGGTGCCTGCAGACCCAGCGCCCCGCCGCCGCCGCCGCCCACCCCGGCCGCCGCCGCCAGAGCAGCAGAGGGGAAGGGCTGCGACTCGCCTCCCAGCGTCGCCATCTTTCCCTCGCCGCTGGGGGTACCCGAGAGGGCCGCCGGACCTGCCTCCCTCCCTCCCTTCTTCTCTCCCTCCTTCCTCCTTCTCCTCCTCCCGCTCGCGGCGGCGGCGGCGCGGGCAGGGGGCGGAGGCGCGCAGCCCGGGCGAGGCGCGCCCACTGCGCATGCTCCGCCCCTCCCGGCACCGCTCCCCGCCGCGGCGCCACCTAGCGGCGGCGGGCTGCTCCCGGCGCTGGAAGTGCCAGTGGGAAGGCGGAGAGGGGGCGGCTCTCCATTGTTTCCATGCCACAGCATTCCTTGTAAAGCTGGCCCGGGAGGCCTGCCCGCCGCCTCCTTGGGCCCTTTCTGCCGGCTCTCGGCGGAGCTGTCCCCCAGCAGGGCCCAGGGGCTGGGTGGGTGGCGATGGGCGGCGGGGCGGTGTGGGCCTGCAGGTGTGCCGGCAGCAGCGTGTGCGGGCTCGGCTTTCCCCGTTGGGAAGCTAAAAGCTGCAGCGGCTGTGGCCGCCGAGCGAGGCCTTGGAGAGCATCTGCCCTGCAGAAGGGCTTTCTGTGCTGTGCCTCTCCCGCGGGGGTCGGTTCAGACCTCTCTGTGGCTGCTGGGCACAGCCTGCCCCAGAGAGAGCCTCGAAGGATTTGTGGCCAACCAAGCACAGGAACCACCACCATCCAGTTTCTTGTGGGATGACCTTTCCGAGCAGGTGAGGGTGCTGGGTTTGGTTTATTTTCCCCTTCCTCTCTACAGCTTGGCAAAGCTGAGCCCAGGAGATGGAGAGGAGCAAGGCCGACTATTCCCACAGGGGTTACAGAGTTCAGAGATAAAACAGGACTTGTACACCATCATCCCTGACCTGTGCTTTACAGACCATTGAATTTCAGTCACTAACCCTGAGCCGTGATCAATGGTTGACATTAAACCAAAGCCTTCCCAGCTTCAGGAAGTTCGACCACTGAGTGCTACAGGGACAAGGAAGACCTAACTGGCACAAATAAATAAACCCAAGTTTCTGAAGAACATGAGACATCAGAGTAAGTTTAGCAGTCACAACCAGAAAGAGCACTGGGGGAAAAAGTATTAAGAAAATGGGAGAGAGGGTGTTAGAGGTGGACCTTTTCACATAAAGGTCATAAAATATCATCGCATCCACTAAAACCTTGTTCTTTATAATTAAGGTACATTCTCAGTATCAGCAATTTTGATTTATGTTTTATATGCTTTGTATCACTGCAAAAGTGTCAGCAAGCAGCATAGCAATGTTTTTAAAGAGATGCCTTACTTTAAGGAAAGAGCTGTAAGGTGGATGGGTAGGAGGAGGTTATTTTACTGTAATTACATTTATACCACACCTAAAGTACAACCCCTGAGCTTAATCTCCAGTGCAAATTCCCCTCACACCTACTACTGCCAGTTCTTCATGTTTGATGCAGAGATCTTAGTTTTTGGCATGACTAAGTCAGTGTACAGTTCAAGAAAATTTTGGGTGCACCAGAGAGGAAATCTTGACAGCATTCCTTGGAACAGCCCCTAGCCGAAGTTAACCAATGGTTACCACAACATTTGTGCACAGATAACACATTGCTTTTGACAAAGCTTGTGGTGGGTTATGAAGATCATATTACCCACAAATTTCCACTAGTCACAGCATGGTTTGGTTTTGTTAAAATGCTTAATTCCAGTTTGTGTGCAACCTTTGCATTGCTGCTGGAAAACATAAAGAAAAATAGCTACATTTTCTCAGCAATTTAAAGAAAAGTGCTAATAAACAGTAAGTAATAACATGATTCAAGTTGAATAAACTGTGAATAAGAAATAACTGCTAGGCTCCCCCTATATTTTTAAATGCAATTTCTTAAATGCAAGTTCAATGAACTAAGTACTATATTCTTACACATTTAAAGAAATCTGAAATACTGTAGGTTTTATAACTCAGTTAATGACTTTGCATGGGAGATTTCCTGTGTATTAAATTACCCAACATAATGGAATTTTATTTGGAAATTTTAAATATAGAACTAAACTTTCAAGCAGTATAGATGAAAAATTCCTCTTCCAGCATCAGGTCTTTACAGTCAGGAGTCAGGCCTGTCTTCTGGTGAGGTTTGTGAAGTTTTCTCACCAGTGGAACACCATGTTCCTTCGTCCCCCACTTCTGGTAAGACAAAATTATTTCTAAAGATGATTTTTATTAAAAAAAAAAAAAAAAATTTCTCTTCATTGAGCTCACACCTTAACACTAATCCTGGGAAATGATTCACAGCATCTTGCTGAAGGGAGATTAGCAGTGATACCTTTCTCAGGTATCACTGCTGATCTATTTGAAGGACAACTCATCCTCCTTTGCAGGAGGTACCCAAAGCCCAGAGGAGGCACCAGGTTACCCTCCTTGCAGGCAGACACTGTGTGCCCCCCTTGGCTGCCTGCTGGGCTCACACGAAGGAAGGGCCTGTGGCTGGCAAAGACAGACAAGTCAGCACAGCCTTCCCTCTTAAGACATGCAACATCAGGATAGCTAAGATTACAGAAAGCCTGGGGCTACGCAGGCACTTGGCCTAGCAGGGGTTAAAGATGTAGGTTTTACTTTATAGCAGTGCAAGGGCACACACAAATCATCAGGGATCAAGAATGATTTAAACTGCTTTTTCATCTGAGCAGCTGAGCTGCAATGCAGGCATGACCTGTGCTTATCAGACACTGAATTGAAACTTCTGGAAGTAACACTATGAAAACTGTCCATGTTACCAAGATTGTGGAAAGCAAAAAAAAAAAAAAAAAACAAAAAACACCCTGTGTAGCACTGAGGCTGTACATTGCCTTCACTCTCTCTCCTCTCTACCTGAGCACTGTGCCAGATCTAGCTCTGTTCCTATAGATACAAAGGATTAGAAACTGGAAGCACTACAGAAAACAAAAAGATCAATCACACCAGCACGAGTTTCCTATCTATGCAGATGCATTTGGAGGGTCATGCTCTGTATATTGACTTTGGTCAGATCATTAAGTGGGCACATCCTGGCACAGCTAAACTAAGCTAGTGGCAAGCTGTCACTGCAAGCAGCCCTTCCATTCCTTGCCCTCACCAGTTCCTATGTGACAGTATTTGCAGTTGTTTGACTCTTCAGTAAGACCTAGAACAGCTTGAAAGAGACTGCTAGGAGCAGCTCTAGGAGGAAAACAGTGGATACTCTTCAGCAAGCTGCTAAGTGTAGCAGAGGAGAGATGAATGCAGAAGGAAGTCTTATGGATAGTATCAGAAGAGAGGTGACTGTTCTGCCAGTTGGGTCACACATAAAGGTAGTGACAAGAAAACTCATATCAGAGATGCATAGAAAGTACCACAGCTAAGGAAGACATTGAGCCTTAGAGTTTCAGAGTGAATTTTTATGAGTCTAACTTGGCAGAAAAAAGGCAAATGGCAAGGCCCACGTGGCTTGTGAAGATGTTCACCTCATGCTCCGTGTGCTCTAAGGTAATGCTTAAGAAGGAATTGTGTGAACTAGCTCAGACACAGTCAGGGTATGGCAGTGCTATCTTCACTTCTTAGCAATGGGACAAGCTGTCTGGTCTGGAGACAGAAACAACACACACATTAAGTAAAACATCAAACAGAAAATGTGTGGCACTCAACCTGTAAGGCTGCCTCTGTTTGGTGCCACACAAAACAGCAGCTACAACTCAGGAAACATTATACATCCTTGGTAGCTTGACAAACAGTGCCAGGACAAAGCAAATTACTAGAGGAATCTCAAGAGAAAAAGTATGCACACTGAAGCATCAGGTGGCACAGAATGAAAGATGCTCCTTTCAATTAGAGCACAGACTCCGTAACCTGCTCACAGCATTCCTGGGACGAGCAGTTCATAGCAGACACACCAGAAGGATTAGTAGCCTACACAGAACAGACACACCAGGAGAATGAGTAGCCTACGCAGAGCAGACAATGCGCTGGAGCTTCCATGCAGCAAAGCTGGGGAAAGGAGTTTGAAAGGCAAGGAAGCTATATCAGGAAAGAGCTCAGAAAAATCCATCTACAGAACACCTACCTCTCAGAACACTCAGGGAAAAAAAAAAAAAAAAAAAAAAAAAAAAAAGGTGAGGGGAAGAAGAGAATAATTAATTGATAGGAAACAAGTCATCAAGGGGAGCTTATATATATAAAGCAGGAGCTCAGAAAGTAGATAAGCAGGATAGTCTCTGCTCAGAAGACAAACAAGGTACATCCTTACATAAACTCAAGCAAGCTCACTATATAAGGGAACAGAATTATTTAATTGCTACAGAAAAAGAAGCGCTTCTTGGTGCCTGCCACTGATTGTGACAAGCATTGGGAGCTCAGGAAAGCATCTTCCTCGCTGTGTCCTGAGACCTAGCAGGTGGGCAGACTCAAAACACACCCTGAGTGAAGGTTGGTGGGACTCCATTGCCACAGGATGGATCTCAAACACCACTATGTACACTGGGCAAATTGGAAAGGTTCACTGCCACTGTCATGGTAGTGATGTTCTGTACAGACACTGATGCATGAGGACAGAAGCTGCAAGAGATCATGACCACAAGCTCAATTCTCATGAGAGGTCATGAAAATAGCCCTAAATGCAAACTAAAACCAAAATGAAACTTAGTATCACTGAAACACTGGAAATGACTGAAGAGTTAAAGGCAACACACTTACATGTCCGTACTTGAAATACTAATTTAGCTCACATTATTAGTTGTAAACTGTCAGAGTTTTTTTCAAGTTTTTCAGACAACCTTGAAACATACAATGTGACAGAGGGATAACTATAGCTGTTCTTACTTTGTATCAACTTCAGCAGAGGTTCAGGGGATTGTAACTGTGATGGGAGCCTTGCTCTTGAAACAGGAAGAGCTGATAGGTGTTTGAACTACGGAGAGCAAAACAAAGACATACCTAAGCTGGGAAAGGATTGTCTTCCAGGAGTTTGCCTTTATGAAAATTTGAAACAGCTTCTGGTAGGGGAAGAAGCCATCAGAGTGAGATACAATCTGTCTTCTAACAAAAATAGAGAAGGCAATTGGTTATTGTCAATAGCAATGAGACAACATCTATGGAGACACATTGCTGGCAGCCTCACAATGCCTCCAGTGTATGCTGCTGAAATAAAACAGTTTATACGTCTGTTGCAAAAAAAAAACTACGCAAACCTGATTTCCTACCCACATCAGATGATTAGCACAGACACATGAAACAAAAATAGAAACAGTGAGTCCTCAGTCTATTGCAAAATTCAGAAAATGCAAGGAGATAGAAGACAGCCAGCAAGCCAGCTGAAGTCAGGTTTCTAGGTGGAGCACACAAAGCAAAGACTTTGTAAGACATGTGTTAATGATTATGGGAAAGACAGCAGGTAGAATGCTTCATATCCCTTTAAAGAACAGCAAAAACTCTGGGACCAATGAGAACTACTGCCTGGTAAACCATTGTGATGTAGAAGGGGAAAGTGAAGGCCTGAAGGCCAAAAGCAGCAGTGGAAATGAAAGAACAGCTCAACCTTACATGCAAGCTCAAATATATTCCCTGCAAACCACAGAGACCATCTCTCTGGTATAAACAAGTTCTTGAGACACCTGGGAACTCAGTAAGAGCAGTGAACAAACACAAACCTGGTGGTTGCAAACCACTCAGCTGACTTAGGTAAGTGATTTCAGTTGACCAGCACTGTGTTTAGGCCTTGTCCTCACTCATTCCAGCCATGTTGCTAATACCAGTCAACTGGCAGCAGTAAATTTGGAGGTGAAATTGCAAAGAGGGTACCTGCCACTGAGAAAAGAAATACACCATGTGTGTAGTTCTTGAATGGGGAATTGTGTCCAAAAACATATTAGTAGCCAGATATGCTTTGATAACGTGCACAGATATGGATCCATTGCAACCACCAGCACCTCTCTGTCCAAAAAGTGTTCCACCCCTAAGAGGTATCTTTGTTTTCCAAATATATTTCCAGGGCCACTGAAACAAGAGTTATTTGCAATAACCATCAGCACCATCAGAATAAGACTTTTGCTAGCAAAGAGTAATCTCGTCCTCAGTTGTCCTGCTAGCCACCAAACATCAATAAGGATGGCAAGATGCAATATTTTATGAAGAGTAAGTCATGTTCTCTCAGGTTTAATCACTTGGTTTAAATCACTTTCCATGGAATTGAAGCTATATGTGTTTTATAGATAGATTTTGGCCCATATGGGAATGTTGCCTTGCTACATGGCCATGGGAAGTGCTGGCCTAGGAGGGGATACTCAGTATACTTTTGATTTCAAGAACTGTGGCTGCATGGCTACAGAGAAAATGCATGTCTTGGAGCAACCTTGATTGTTTTCTATTTCATATATGATACCAGAGCAGCTGATAGTGTCTTGCAGGTGATCAAAAGTAACTTAAATCCACATATGCATGCTGCAAGTACTATGTTACATGTCTTGAAAATCAGTGGCAAAGAATCAAGATCCAAGTTTATCATTTAATTGCAATTTATAGCCTCATCCTTTCCATAAAGATCAATGCATTCAGCAATTCATATTAAACTTCCCAAAAACAATAATTTTGCATGACTAGTAAGAAATATATAATTTCCTGGTTTCTTTGACAGAAAAACAGCGAGTTATCCTGTTTCATCATAACTCTCTAACACATCTAAAATAACTATAACAACTCTATACCAAGTAAGTTTGTAAGCAATATTTCAGAAGCATTCTATTCACAGTTAGTTACAGAACACACTGCTTAGTTTAGAGCAGTCCTTATTTTTTTCAGCACATAACAAAGCCTCCAACTTGTAGTCACTGGACATCAGTTCCCAGCTTGTGAGCTGAATCACTGGAGCCCAGTATGGGCTGAGCTGGGGTGCAGTGGAAATGCAGAGGGGGGGACCTGAGGAGGTGAGATGGCTCTTCTAGGTATGACTTCGCTGCTACACCTGCAGAAGGGAGCACTTCCTAGCACTGCATCACAAGCTTGCAGCATCTGTGAGGTGAGTGGAATCCTCACACAGCAGACCGGTGGTGCCTTCCAGTGAAGTCTGGATCCTGCAATCACAGTACAGGGATGTGAACTTCCACCACTCCAAAATCTCATGTGCTGGGTACAAGTGAGTGACCAGACACAGCAGGAGCTGGGTGGGAACCACAAGCAAGACAAGTGTTCAGATGAACCATGCTAGAGAGGTAGCACTCTCCACTGCAGCCTCCCTCTAAATTCCATGTAACTTGTCCCTTGTCCCTGTCACTTTTCAAATCACACCATTGTATGAGAGTATCTCAGTCTTTGCCAAAGATAACACTAAGTGATGGGTTGTTGTTTAGGACAAGTTCCTCTTATTTTTATTAAAAAGTGCAAGAATACAATTACTGGCCAGAATCTCTTGCATTATAAGAATCAAATCATATTTTATATATACAGGCTTGCATGTTTGGTGACTGAGTGCATACCATCAAGAGGCAAAATATCAAGGATCTTAATGGAAATAATAGATTCCTCTTGGAAAGAAATAGTATGCAGTGTTCCTAGTAAGACTGTCTGCAAAAGAGCTCAAGAATGGTTCACATGGGTTCTTGCAGTGCTGGGCAGACAACACCCCTCCCTTTACTTCCCCCTCTTTCCAGACACACACTGTCAGACTGGGCAATGCACAGCCAGTGCAATAACTTTCCATCTCACTGGCAGGTGGAGTTACAGCCTGCTCTTGGACACAGAAAAAAAAAAAAAGCAACTCTGTTAGCTGCAGACTTTCATATCCTGCCTGTAGTGAAGGCCAGGAAAGTACCCAGGTATGGGTGGTGCTCTGGTTGCTTTCTCCCAGTGGTTTGGCTCCTGCGAGATACCAGAAGATCCTCCCATGTTGCAGCATCTGATGGGAGTGAAAGGTGCTCACCTTCCTGCAGAATCTGTCTGTAAGGGACATCCTTACATTCTCAGTGTGCATCCATTTAAGGACAACTACATGAATGTCCTTTTCTGTTCTCTCCCAATTTTGTTTGAGCCATCTCCTTTACCTTCAAGTGCCTTCAAGTGCTTTCTTAATGTCTCACACTCTATTTTTAACAACAGGAGCTGAACATTGAAACAGCAGAGCTAAGTGAAATGTATGTAGAGAGAAGGGGAAGGAAAAGCAATTCTTCACCCATCCCCCCGTCTATCATCTGTACATCTCTGTTAATATGTAAAACACAGAGCAGCCTGTACAGCCTACCTTACATGTAGCAGTTAAAGTAAGGATGTTTTTTCCATGCGTTGCCTATGGCACTGAAAACGCTGCTATTACTACAACAACCAAGCAGTGATACAGATTACTGTTCTTCAGTGACTCTAACAAATTAAAGAGAAATAGCAGAATTCCCTGAAAAAAAAACCAACAAAACAAAACAAACCAAAAACCCAAAACAACCTTTCAGGGATCTTGCTGCCTTTCCCTGAACTCATTTGGGCATGTATTTGGGCAAGGGTATATCCTTTATCTGATTCATGACAGCCTAGGCAGCTGTTTAGAGAGAATGAAAATAACTAACAAAGCAAAACAAATGTTCTTAGTACTCTGAAGAAAAATAAAAGTAAGAAGAAAATTCCTAGTCAGGGAAAGCATCCATTCAAAGTTTTCCATTACAGGTAGGGGTAGGAGATAGAGATTATTTTTATATAGAAAGAATGGAAATAGGAACTAGATGTTGAGACCAGTGCTTTACTGGTTGGTTGGTTGGTTGGTTGGTTGGTTGGTTGGTTGGTGGTGGGGTTTTTTTGTTCTTTTTTGGTTGGTTGGTTTTGTATTTGTGGGTTTTTTTGGTTGGGGTTTTTTTGTTGTTGTTGGTTTTGGTTTTGGTTTTTCACAAAAAAAGTCTTGATTCTCCATCCTTGCAAAGAAACAATTGATTTTTCCAATATATCAAGTCTGGAAATTATTAGGATGATTGCTACTATAATGCTTCTATATTGTAGAAGCTTCTACAGTGCTACTGTAATATCTTGTGCTCTGATAAGACACCATTCTCTGTAATTACAGGCCACAAAAATGAGGCATGTTTCATAAGCAATTTCAGAAGTCTTATTCTGATCTTATAAATTTCCTTTCTTTCTGTACATACAACACAGTTCAAGTTCATAAACCAGCAGCAAACTCCTCACATCTTTCATCTATGGCCATTTCCTTGTTCTTCAGGCCAGTGAGTCCTTCTGCAGCAGCATCTCTTACAGGACAAGTCAGAGGGCTCCACATCTCTCAGCAAGCACTGCCCACCAGCACTGGAGCACAGGGAGCTTTTGGTCCAGTCCTTGAGTGAGTTTGATTTGTTCAGAGCAAACTTCTAAATGCCTGTAGGACCTCCTCAAACTGCCTTTATGTGGATGTATATGCCAAGTGTGCCTAATTTTGGACACTGCAGTTTGTTGAAACTAGGATTCAGGATGTTCACATTCACATGAAACTCATAAAATGTCTTTCCTGTGCTCTGTTGGAGGTCCCTATCCTAGGCACTTATTCATAGCAACACTGCATCTTTCATTCACAGACCACATCTCCAAATTACCTGACTTTTTGAGGTCATAGATATTTAACTAGAGAAGTGAAGAAGACTGATTTCAAGACAAGCCTGTATTTAAATCCAGGTGCACCTCATGTTTGCAACATATCTGCAATAAAACCTCTGAAAATTGGTCAGCACTCATGTTTTTAACAGAACACCACCCAGTATTAAGTCAAAAGCCTTAATAAATCTAAATATATTGCAGTACTTTTATCAGCTAACTATATAAATTCCTCAAGCGTGAAATCAGGCTTGCTTTACAATAACTCATTTTCACTAAACCAGATTGATGGCAATAATTATATTTGTATCTGTCAGTTCCTTTGAAGCCCCATGTCATTTTTCTGTCATTTTGCCTACAACTGATGTAAGCTAACAAGCCTATAATTAGTGGCTCGTCACACCCTCTGAATTCTGGCACAGACTCAGTATTTTCCCAGTCTTACGGAATTTTCTGATTCCAAGGTGTTTTCTGAACATCTTTAACTGCTGATGTGTTGAAAGTCATATATGATTCAGCCAGAATACAAGCACACCCTGCTCTATTCTGAAGAATACTTTTCTAAAATATTTCTGCCTATTGTGTATCACTGATAGGTTTTTTTCTGCTTTTTCTAGTGATGGGCTGAAACCACTATCATTATTCCGAGTAATTGAATGATTTTGTATTATCCTTGGCTGTCATTTGCAGATTTTTATTTACTTATTTTCATCACATGATGACTTCTTACTTTGGAAGAAGTCTTAGTTATGGATTGTTCTTTTTTTCACTATAGAAGTTGTCTTTTCAACAACAGATTTCCTTCTGCCACTGAATCATAACTGATGTTTAGTCCTTCATTGACAAAAGGGAAAATGTGACACTTCCTATCTGAATGAATGTCTCCAAAATAAATTTCCATTTTTATTTTTCTATTTCTATTTCATTTCCCATACACTTCTTTCTTCATTTATCCTGCGTCAGGAATTTAATTTTCAGGATAACCAGTACACATACACTACTGGTGGTCTGTGTGCAGCTCTTGTCCATATTAAACATAGTCAGATCATGGTCAGTGACCCTGAGGCAACCAAAGCTTTCCATGGTAGCTATTAATTCTTTTTTAAGAACAGAGACTGTAATGCAAATCCTGAGCCAACATCTAAATTAAAGTCATAGACATTCTATGAATTCCAAGAGTTCCTACCACTTGAATATCTGTTTTTTAAACAACAAACCTGCATGTTCTTCTGAAATAATGGGGAGAAGGTGGGAATGCAGAGAAATTTTTTGCCTATTCTTCCTTTATTTGAAACGCCTGAAAATACTGATTCCCCTCCCCCTGATTTTGCCTTCAGTGGAATGGTCAGCACCAGGGCTGGAGCTGACTGGCTCAGCAAGTGCCAGGGGATTGTAGGGCATTGCAAAGTGTTTTGCAGGTAATTGTCTTCTCAGTGGCCCTGTCCCCAAGAGAATAGGCAAGGGTCAAATCTGTCTGTGGATCAATCAAAGTTTATGGACCCCTCATGGATTTCTCTGGGCTTTGTAGGGATCCAGTATAAGCAGCCACATGTTTTCCTCCCATGTTTTTGACCTCTTTTGCTCCCAGCCCATCCAGACTCATCATTCCCAGCCTCCTACATTTTCTCAACCAGCCTAAATCTCCCCTCATTGTCCCATTCTGCCCTTGCTCTACCCTTGTCCAAAATTGCTCACATTATGTCCAAGCTCTAGTTCTGATTTTTCCTATATTTAAACCAAACTTATCTGTCCTTACTACCACCTGCCAGAAAAAGAGGGCCATTAGGAGGCCAGGAAAAACAGAACCCAAAGCCATGACAGCCCAGAGCTGCAATTACACAGTCCAGAAGGAATGGTGTCCAGCTCAGACAGACTTTTCAAGGTATTTAGCACACAGCTGCAGCAGAGATTTACAAAGCGTGCTAGCTGCATTTTTTCTGCCCCAGAAGTTCTACAACTTGGCCATATTTGGGTTCATTTTTCTAGAGATACAAAGTATACAAAACTCATCTACAGTTAGTTTCATGTCCCTCCTATAAGCATAGGCACCAACTGGAGTTTCTAAATGAAAGACAGAAATTAACATAATAAAATAACACATATTTTCTAGCCACATTCTTGGAAGGGACTGAACTGTTTTATTTATGCACTTAAATTTCAGCTAAATGAGCAGATGCCCAGCAGGGAAGCTTTTATTTCCTATTGTTACCATTTGGCAAAGTTATAAGCATAGGGAACAGGAGCTCATCATGGCAAACATTGGACAAACAATAGATGGTGCCACTATTAATACAAATATTTTTATTTTTAGATTTCCTATAAAATCTTCATTAGGTATGCAAAGAATTTGATATACTATTCTTCACTGAAATTACATGAACATTTGACTAAAACCTCTGGGGAATAAATGAGAGCTAATAGCACCAAGAAAGTGCAAACCAACAGCTGAGATGGATACAAGTTGAGGAGATTTGGGAGGCAGCTTTATAATAACAAATAGCATGTTATGAAATTGGACCTGCTGGTTAAAAAACACTGGGGGGAGGGTGGGGGGAGGAAGGGGGGAAGGGGGGAGAAGATCAAAAATGTACCAGAAAGCTAAGGGAAGTAAAGCCTCAATATCTATTAGTTGAGTTTATGTGTCCTTCCCCACTGTAGTAATCAAGAATCTCTTTTGACTGCATATAAGAAAACAAGTAACAATGAGAATACTATAAAGTTATCAACAAAAATATAAAAGAGGGAATAGGAGATAAGAGAAACTTGAAGAAATTGTCAACTTGAGACAATGCATTGTACCCTAAGATTTATATTATAATTACACAGGTGGACAGACAGCAGTGAGAAGAGAAGGGATGGAAAGTCCCCTTTCTGTGGTCCAGTAATCACTAAATAATAAGACCATTAGGACAGCAGATGTGCACTGATACAGTTCTCTTGTGTGCTCAAGTGCATCAGATCTGGGATCCTTCAACTGACTGAGAATTGCACCAGGCATGGCCAAGTGCAGCCTTCATCTCACGTTGTGCAGACTTAGGTTATTCTTGTCCTCATTTTGGTTACTATATTTATCTGCCTTAGAAATTCAGCTACCTTTTGCCATTTGCCTCAAACCATAGTACATAAGTTCTTGATAGCAACACAGTGAGGTTGGAAAGTCTCATTTAATAGACAGGAATGTGGAAGAGCAAGACCAAGATACCACAGTAGGAGGCCTTAAGCAGGAATTAGGCAATCACTTCTGTATTTTGTTCCCTCTGACCTGAAATTACTTGCCCAAAGACACAGAATAAGTGGCAGAATCCAAGTCTAGAATGTCCTACCCTAAGGTTGTAGCAACCATCTTCCCTTAAAGCATAGTCAGTGGCATCCTGACACTGCATTTCCACATTTAATGACAATGTTTGAGACTGTTCAGCTTCAGTCTGAAGAATATTTGGGAAGAAACCTCTCATGAGAGCATTGATTCATCAAAACCAGAATCTTCTCCATGGAAAAGAAAAGAAAGGAGCATGGCAAGAAAATTTGCAGTTCAGACCCACCCAAGGATCAAAGTCATTTGGCCTAGGATGGCTGCTGCTGTAGCCGGGTGATTACAGGCACCTCAGCTGTTTTTGGCACTTCAGCACTTCTATTCAAGGTCAGTTCAGTGCATCTGCATTGCACTTATGGCTCTGAATGCAGCATAGGCATATGCTCAGAAAGTGGGTCATAGCTTTCAAGATGATGAAAGCTAAATCATACAGCAATTATGCTCAGGATCTAATCTGTTGCACTAAGACTCTCAGTGCACTTTGCCTCTTAAAATAAGAACCTTTAAGTAGACTGTGCAATACTAGTTCAAAGAGATTTGTGCTTTATCTAGTCCCTGTGCAATTATTTTTCAGTAAAACTTTAGGAAACCAATCTGCAGCTATTAGCAAAGGTCAAGTGTCTAGTCTGAAAAAAACCCAAGTCTGTGGTGATACTCGGTTTTTCTGAACACCTCTCTACAGATCAGATCCCTGCAGAGCTGCTGCTTACTTGGATTGCAAGACAATCCCAAGTGTCAGGTGCTGCTCATCCACTACCTGGGTATCCCAGTAACATAAAGATGTGAGAGTCCACAACATCCCTCCCTGCAATGACAACTCCTTTCTCACTGCACTTCCATCTTCAGAACTCCCAAGGCAGGTGTCATCCCACCTGTGCCAGCAGCGTGGACGTCTGTGAGCTGAACAGCTCCTGCAGAAGAGAGAGGCCAGAGAGGTGGGCTTTTAACACAACAGAACTGCAGGGCACAGTTTATAACATACAAGAGGGAAACATTTAGAGACACCAGTTTAGCTCTGAGTCATTACTGCCAAAACACATGGAAAAAATGCTTAACACTTCTATTTCCATAATGTATAATTCCACTGTCTGGG
The DNA here is from genome assembly GCA_027886175.1 of Phylloscopus collybita. NCBI lineage: Eukaryota > Metazoa > Chordata > Aves > Passeriformes > Phylloscopidae > Phylloscopus > Phylloscopus collybita. The sequence goes on from JAJNNQ010000007.1 coordinate 18,466,692, forward strand.
CCTTTTAACAGTAATGTAGGTTATGAATAAGATAGATTCAGAACAATAGAAATGTGAGTCTGGGTACTGATAATCTCTTTTTACTTTTTAACTAACACGGGAACAACAGCACTTAATTCCTCAATGAAAATGACTCAGAGCCTGTTTGTTTCCAACAAGGCACCTTAAAAGATGTAATAGAAATAGGTGTTCCCACATTCAGTACCTTACAAAAGCTGGGATATGTTCATGCTTTGATATAGCTGAATGCATTAGAATTTGAAAACTATGACAGAAATTTGTCAATTTAAAAGCAGTCGTCTTTTATCATCCTTCGAATGCTTGGAGATATATATATATATATATATACACACATACGTTTAATTAGTGCTGTTATTGTAAAATTAGATGTGACTGATTAGGCTCCTCTTTACACATTGCTACTGATAAAAATTTCCTTAACATAAAAGGTGTCAGATGCTTTGAGAAAAATACCCAATTTTTGTTTGCCTCCAGTGGAGCTGTGGGTTAGCACAAGCAAGAAATAGACAAAAGAAATAATGTTCATGCTGCTTTTGGCCAGAATCAACAACATTGTTTCCAGGTTTGAGACCCAGAACATAATTTCCATATTCCTGTCTATACAAAAGACAACTGTGGTTCAACAACCCTCACTAATAAAGAATTTGATTCCTTTAATTTTTTGCACAGCTGCCAATAGTATGGGAAAAGGCCAGAAAAGGGTTATTTTCATTATAGAAAAATTTTCAAGGTCCAAGACAGGCATAAACTTGCTTTTTGTGATGATCTCTATATTGAATAAAAACATTAGCTTAAAATATAAGCTAAAGGCATTCCAGAAGGTAGTTCATGGGTCATTAAAATGGGTCATTAAAATCTTACATGTAGCAAATATTCATGGTACATAAAATACCTCTGCACCAGGATCAGATGCAAGCTTTAAGGAAGGAAGTAACAAATTTAAAGGGAACTAAAGGTCTTAGGTAAGAAGTAGAATTTTTGGTGAGATTCCACTACAATACAATGCATCTATGGAGAATTTGCCACACACCACATGAATCAAGTATTGCCAGAAAGGACCAGAGCAGCTTCAAGTCCTTCTGCCTTCCTATGCCTTGCAGTTTCATACAGCTCTCTAAATTCTTATCTTTCTTGCACCAATACCTGTGCCAGCTTTGCATGTCTCCAGCTTGCGGCAACAGACTGGAGTTTTATTACCTCTGGAGTGCTGTAAGGCAGGTCAGCTGTAAGGAAAACAGGACACCCTGCCCTCTGCAGAGCTGAGCATGATTCATAGTGCACATCTTATCCCCTGGGGATTAGGGTGCTCAGGACAGCTCACAAGGCAGGAGCTACAAGACTGAGAAGCAAAAAAGGTGTTCTTGGGAGGAAAGGGACTGTCCACCTTCAGCTTTACAGCAACTATTGTAGGGTTTGTTCTATCAGTACTGGGGGTGACTGGAGTTTAATGATGCTTTTCAAAATCATTACCTCAGGTTTTCCTCATCTACAGCTTCACAAAAGTCATTTGATAGCTCATGAGGAGGAAGAAAATCAAATCAACCCTTACGTAGACACAGTACGATATGATCTGCTTCTGTATTTAATACAAGTCACAGCAAACATTACCAAGGAATAGGGGAATTCTCATAACTCTCCAGCCTTAAAAACCTCTAATGTTTGCTTTTAGCTGCAGTGCTGAAAAGAGTCATTACAATGACAGAGTGACTTGAAGAGCAGCTCCTTACAGTGTCAGTGACAGCTTACTAAGTGCTATTTATTTTGCTTTCCCCCAAGAGTTATCTATGCAGCCATGCAGTGAGCCACTCATGGATATGGATTAGATTTTATAGTTTGGGGTTTTTTTACTTTTTGTTTTTGAGGTGAGGAAGTCAGACTAGGTGTTTGGACTGGACGAGAAGATCAGAAAAATTATTTAGGGAAGAGCGAAAAGTTAGCAGGCTGGGTGAGAGGGCAGCTGGTGGCTTAACACTTCCACACGTGTCAATGCCACAAGAGAGATCAGCATTGCTGGCTGGAATACCTAGTAGCTCTTTTAACAGATTCATTTTACCTTCAGAGTTTGGATTTTTTTTTAATCTGGATTTTTATAACACATTAAAATCTCCAAATGAGTGGTTAAAATGCCTTATCTTAGCATAATATATACAGAACACAAAGAAGGAGAGGGGCCGTCTGTTTTGATTAACAACTAATTTGATATTTCTTTGACCAAAGGCATTGATCTGTAGCAAACATTGCTGCATTTATAATTCATAAGCACAGGGAGTGCCAAGTCCCACTATGAGAACAGAGGTAAGATTAATTATGTGCCTTTGCTGTAAGTTTCCATATGGCACCATATTTTGTTTAGGTTGTTTTCTGGTACATTTATTCTTTACTCTGAATTTTCTTGGTTTGCAGTGTACCATTGTGCCATAAGGAAATTACTTGTGTATTTCATCTTAACCCTTTGTAACCTATTTGCATTCCTGACCATCACCTCAAGTATATCTTATCCTTAGTCTTCTCTTTGGCATCAATTTCCCAAGCAATTTCTAGTTTTTATTTTCAAATAGAAATGACCCTCCTTAGAATAGCTTCAGCTGGCTGAGTTTTGGCTAAAGACTGCCTCTGCCTGAACACTGCCCTGCAAACATTTGCTAGCACACAGGAGGAAAGCATCACCTCCCTTGCAGCAAGAATGCCTAAGACAGATCATGAAAGGCTTTCTGAAATTTGTTCACCCTTCACTGTTTTGTTTTCTTAAAAACACAGTAAGTAGCAAAAGAGAACCAGCTGCTTTGTTTTATTGAAACATTTCTGAACTCTAGTAGGTTTGAAAATACACATGAGAGCTACTGCCAGCCAGCAGCTCTAGCCTTCCCCCAGAGCCTTGTGCCTGTGGCGGCAGCAGCAGCCCTGCAGGAGCTCCCACAGCACACAGTGGGCTGGAGGGGATGAGCAGTGATGCCTGGTGTCATGGCTACACTTCAGCCTCAGGGGTCTCCCTCCAGTAGATTTGTTGCCAGGCTCCAGCACGCTCCCAGCTCCAAACACCAAGATCACTTCCAGTAACAAGTTGTCCCTTGTAGGCAATGATTAGCTGGGAAATCAAAGGTGGTTCCTTGGCACTGGCAAAAAGAGGGTATTTCTTGCACTGTATGTTTTGCATATGTGTGTGTATATATATATGCTATGTTTATATATAATTTATTTGGAACAATATTCCATTGCAGTAAAGACTCAGAACTGAGAAACTTGAGCTGTAACTGGATCAAAATAGTTGGACTCAGTGGTCGTAGAGGTCTTTTTCAACCAAAACAATTCTACGATTAAAAAAACCCCTCAATTTTTCTCAAGCTGCATTTTGAACTTGATTGATTATCTTTTTTTTTATTAAGTCTTTTTTGAACAAGCAATGGAAACAGGACTGAAAACCAACATCTATGTGTTGGTTTAAAGCCATGGTTCAGTGAAGAATGTTGTGGTATGACAGATAATTTTGCCTTTTCCTTGTCCTTTGCCCTGCCTCTTTAAGCCAACCACAAGTTAATTCAACAAGCTGAGATGTACTGATCTGCTTATTAAATCATTATAAGCCCATGTCGAAACAATTTCAGCCACAGCTAAAACTGCATCAAGGGTTCACACCTAAATTTTGCAGGCAGCTATAGGAACTCATCATTGTCTGCTCTACAAACATATACAAAGTGACAATGTGCCATGATATTATTATGCCTCTATAAAATGGACTACCCAGATGGAGAAACTTAAAGGCCTCCCTTCACTTCCACTAATTGAACTCTACTGATCTCCGTTAATTTACACTATCATAGATATGAATTAAACTGGATCTAAAATCATTGTAGACAGAGGGATCTGTTGGCTACACCAGGTCATGTCCCAGCTCAACCACTGAAAGCTGCCTTTTTGACAGCCCACATTGCTCATAATTACTTTTTCACCCTTTAAAATTCTATCACTGAAATGGGCAAGTTGAGAGGCCACTGAGAATATACTTCAGTCTACGAGATGCAGAGGTAAATTATATAAAGAAAAGCAAGATCAAAAAATATAAAGTCCAACCCCTTCTTTTAAGTCGTGGTGCTTTACTTAGAGACTGGATTCTTTTGTAATAAAATATTCCTGAAGTTCATTCCTCAAGAGCTCTCTTTTTTTCCCTACTGTTAGCTGCATATAGGCTATAGCTCAACGATTCTTGTCTTTATTTACATTCATCAGTGGCAAATCAACACAGATCTAATATCTAATCTTAGCAAATTAAGATCTGCATGTTGAAATCCCCTAAATTTCGCATACTACTGTGGAAAAATATCCTTGTCTTCTTAGCAAGCCCACAGAAAGTAGAAATTGGGCCACTGATAGACTAGATATCATATACAAAGGGTGGGCTATCTCATATTGCATCATTATATAGCCAAGTGACAGATCCCAAGGAGTCACAGATGTCTAAAACTGGCCTTTGTTACCCAAACCGAGAGCGGCAATGCTGGAGAAAACCGGTCAATTCCAACTCATCCTGGCAGGATCTCAGCCTATAAAAGAGGCTGCCTGCAATGTCAGAATTTCCTTGGCTGATTGAAATGCTGCATCTCTACATGAGCAGCAGCAGCACCAATGCATTTTGGCTGCGCTGAACAAATGCTGAAGAATACCCACCACCCTGGAGGAGGGACGTCTTCCAAGCCCTGTGAGCAGCTGGGTTGGGAAGTCTTCCTTTCTCTGTTGCTGGCATGAGCTTGCAGAGCAGGCTTCCATGTTAAACATAATGAGATGCTGATTTCTTTAAAACCTGGCAGAGTACTTCAGGTCCTTCATTGAACTAGACCCTGAGTGACCATTCTCCTTACTGCATTTGCTTTCTACTTTCTCAGCCTGGTGCATATGCCAGACAGATAAACTGCCTGCAAGATTGTTCTCTAACACAATTCAGACAAAACTATCTTCAGTAGCTTAAAAAATATCATAAATAGGCCTTTGCTATTGAAGCCTGACACATTTCATCTAAAAGAGGATTGATTGGGAGTGAATGTACAAGCAAACAAACCATCTGTCGAGAGATGGCAGGGACGTGGCAGGGACACAGAAGCAGACAGAAGTTTCTGTTTACACCAACAGTAAGGCAGAAGGCTCTTCGTTGCAAAACTAGGGCCACATATACCTCTTCCCCTGGGAGTGTGTGACAGACTGGGGGCAAATCAATGCCATCTAACCTGACATCTTTAAGGAGAGATGCTTATATCTGAAATTGCATCTCTGTAAGCAAAGGAGAAAATAAAATATTTCTAAGACACAGATAATATCATTTTATATGCAACCATCTGCTTCGTCCCAATTCTCTGTCTCTCTGTCTCTCACCATCCCTTTAGTTCTGCCTAGCAGGGTAACCGGAGCTTCACATTTTCCCTGCTTGCATATAGGGCACAATATTGACCAGGGAAAGAACATGAAATACATCCTGGAACAGCTTCCTTATACCTGCTGCCCACCAGAAAGGTCCAAATATTTATTAATAGCTTCCACCTATTCCACCTCACCATTCTTGTAGTTCTATATCCCTTCACCCTCCGCAGTTTTTTATCTTGCTGGATTCTGCCTCTTCAGTACTTACTGATGTCTAGTGAGAACCAACTGTTTTCAACAGCCACTCACAACCTGGTTTTCAACTTTCAAAGGTGTCTGTTATCACCCCCTTTCCAGATTATGCCTCTCACCCCCACCCTTTTATATTGCCTATCTTGAGAAGTGTATCGATGAAATTCAAGTAAATGTCTTGCCTTTGCCTATTAGGTTGAACATATTTATTCAGGGTCACTTGTGAACAAGAAATGAGAGGAAAGATGAGATGGGTCTCCAGACCCAAGGACTGCCAGGCTGTTCCTAAAATGGCTTGGAAAAATGCATTTGTGCACATATATTAATGGCTTGGTATATTGCTGTCCCTATTTTTGTTCACTCTTCCACCTGCTAATTAATTTTAAGAGCTCATTAGAGAGCTCATAAAGCCCAAAAAGAGCCTGATTTTTCTGTCACCTAATACACTTGTCTCAATATCTGCTCTGCTCTACAAACCCTCCCCCAAGCCCCAGCCCCAGTGGGGGCACCCACATGCCCAGCAACTCTGCAATATTTTTACCCCAACAAGAACCCTACATCCTGTCAATCCTGCACCACCCAGCTCATACCCACAGCGCTTGGGGCTCTGCACTCTCTGCCCCACAGGTGGTGAAGGGAGAAGAGGGCAACCACAGTGTCACAGCCAGCTGCTCCTCCTTGCAAGCTGAGGAAAGCATCTAAGAAGTGTTTTCCGCTCTTGTCCTTCCCAAATGAGGTGACAAAGGGGAAGAGGAGTCATGGGGAGTAAAAATGACAGGACAGGGAGGAAGATTTCTTTGGGTTTCCAGTGGGTTTCTGTTCTCCCTCTTCAGGGCAAATCTTGGGGAACAGCACTTCTCCCCCACCAGGGCCAGCCAAGGAAGAGAGCAGGGTGGTGGAAAGCAGTGGAAAGAGCCTTTCCGGAGAAGGAGAAAAAGGTGTTCAATACTATGATTCTCAGAGCTATTTGAACATTTTCTCATCTCCTCCAGTGAGCACTGGCACCATGTGCTCTTGAATCAGGCAGAAAAGGTGCCTTTTATAGAAATAACTGTGAAATTATAGGAAAAGCTGAAGTCTTCACTGAGGCAATGGTGTGTGTCTTGTACATACTCAGACAGTACAGCTTTCTGGTGGCAAGGGCTGGGGAATGTGGTCCTCAACAGAAACTTTTTAGAGCCAGCCTTCCAGACATGCTCCATCCCACAGGGCACTAACTTAGTGGGGTGATGCCAGGGTCTTGAGCAACCCATCAGTCCTTTACCATAGCAAACACCTCCATGCAGTTGTCCTGAGCTTGTGCAGCTCAGAGCTGACACTTTGAGCATCACAGAGGCCATGAAGCATCACTGAAATAAAGGGTCCCTGCTCTCCCTGCCCTTATCCTCCATCAACTGTACACTCCCTCCTGAGCTGCTTCTCCTGTGCTGCATGCTCCCAAAGGCTCATAGCTCCCTGGTGCTGGCAGATTTTGATCTGGCTCTTCCAGTTTTGTTACATTCCCATCAGAAGCACAATAATCACAGCAGGTGCTAGAGCAGATTTGTCACATGGGTTGGCAAACTGTGGATCCTCACATCCTGATGGGCAGAGGCTGCATCTACCCTCTCACAGGGTAGAGAAAGCCACTCTGGGTCTCACCACTGCTATGCAATTCCTTTGCATACAGCTTTCATCTTCTTTTGACCATATCCTGGTGGCTACATTTAAGCAAAACTCTGTCTGAAGCTGATGGGAGTCTTCCCTGTAGAAAGTGGGACTTTTCCATAACTTTCCACCCATTTCAAAGCAAACATTTATACAGCCCAGGCTGAACCAGACTGGTCAGGTTAGGGAAACCCTGACTCTGCTTGTCCCTTTAAAGAACGTTCCTGCATACCTTCTTATCCCAGAAAAAAAGATTCTTCCTTCACCCCTGGGGGCATGGGAGAAATCTTAACAAAACTAACAGAGAAAAAAGAAAGGTTGTCTTTCTCTCCCTCTTCTGTCTCTTTTTCTTCTTTTTTTTTTTTTTTTTTAAATAAAGAAGGATGGACTTGTTAGCAATCATGGGGTTTCCTGGACAAGAACACAAGCACCTCAAGCATGTCATCATTGCCCCATAGTTGCAGAACCTGATCAGATTAGGGCTGTACTGGCTGCTGGGATAGAAGGCACGATTAGGAGGTACTGGAAGGTTTCCAGGCAATTTTCTTGGAGAAAAACTCAGCGTGACTGCAGAGCACTGCTCATTTGTCAGAAAAGATCAGCTCTGTAGATGTCATCCTACAGGAATCACAGTGTAGGTCGTTCACCAAAAGGATAAAGGTAAAAAGTGCCTACTTAATCAGAGCAAAACATGCACTGAAAATGGCTGGAGATGCATTACCACAATTTCTCCATCCCAGGGAAGGACATGATAGCTCAAAAATAGCTCAAGTACATGCAGGCTGCATCTGTACAATGAGGTACTGGTTCTCCATGATGTAGCCTGACAGGAATGGCTGCTGGATTTCAAGGTGAAGTCTGAGAGCTGGTGGTGAACAGAGAGAACAAATGACTCTGTGGCAATCTGTTACCACAGTAAACATAATTCCTCCTCACCCTACCCATACAACCACCTTGCTCATTCCAGCTCAGGGTGAGAGAGGAGGCCAAAATTGCCACTTAAGGGAGGGGTTTTTGTGTTCCTGCTGATGCATCTACCAGATCACCTCTTATCATATTTTGCTAAGACTCACACAGAGCCCATCTGCATTTTGTGCAGAGGAGTTTGTTTCAACGTATCAGAAGTGCTCCATAGCCTCCAGAACAATCCATCAGTGCCTCAAAGACCCTCCTCCAGAGGAGCTACAGGTCTCCAAAGCAGTCCCTGCATGACATGCTGGCATGGCTTCTTCCCCGCCCCCCTCACAGCTCCTGATTCACTTGCTCACAAGCAGATTCATGTTTTCCTGCTATTTTTACACACTACAGTCATCCTGGTTGTGTGCTGGGGTGCATGATGCACACTAAAATGACCTGACATCCTTCCTCACATATGTGCATATTTGACTAGACTTTGGGTCAATGCAGGCAAAATCACACAGACTGGTCTTTTGAGTGTCAGGTATGCATTCATCTATGGGGATATTCTATTCGAATAAGCTCACATGTGTATTCACAAGCCATTATGTGATGGTCTGTTATGACTGGATGAACAAGGCATTCAAATTAACTTAAGGGAATTCATCCATATGGCACTGCAAACCCTAGTCACAGGAAGGAAACAATGCATAGAAAAATCACATCCAAATTTTTCAGTGATGACCCCTGATGCTGGGTGCCCAGCATCCAAGTTTTTCCTCTCGTATTTGATACATTTTTGTTTCCCTATTCTGTTTGCATTGAGGACCTTGATATTTACTGTATTTTGAATATAAAGCTCCAATTAATGTCAGTAGAACTTCTGCTTGCAGATAAGGGAGGAATATTAAATAGATCTGCAGTGCAGAGAGAGATGATATTTTAGTTCCTTTCATGCATTCGAGTTAGAAAATAACACTGTAGTTGGTTGGTGCCTTAAACTCCCAGAGATTTCAAAGTACTCTTCTCAATATCCAGGCAGAAAACTCCCCACCACTGAATGAAGGCTCCTCCTTGTGTGGGGACCATTGGCTAAGCCTGACACGGGAAAGAAGAACTAGCACACTACAGGTGAACTAGAGTAGAAATACAGAAGGTCTTCTGTGCCTGGGTTAAATGGGCAGGGTTGCTTAGCATTGGCAGCTGCAGCAGAGACAGTGGGGGGCTGAGCTGAGGGCACAGGAGCAATGTACAACAGTTCATCTCAGGTAGAGGTTTGTAGAGATGACCAAACATTTTTTGCCTTTATGGGTAATGAGCATTTATCAAATGTATTTTTTTTAGAACTCCAGTGTCCCTCACCAGATATATCAGGGAGTCCAATGCTATTTCAATTTTAGCACTTGAAAAACATCTGAATTACTCCCTGATATATGACTAGAAGATGAACATGCATTTCCAAACGCCCTTATTGCACTGTTGCATTAGTGCAATTTCTTTGAACTGAAGACTTTGGAGCAGTTGGGATGTGCTTTTAAACAGTACCACCTTAAGACTACCTTCACCTTGGCTTACAAAGCACCCTCTGTGTGCTTAGTTGTGGAAATCTGCACCACAATAAGTAGTCGGATCTGGTTTTGTCTTCAAACCTCATTTCAGGAAGTAATCTGGGGCTTTTCGTGCCTGCTTCCACTCACAGCAGGACATTCTTACCCTCCTTTGAGCGGCAGAAAATCAGAGGAAAGCAACATTTTGGTGATAAGCATATGCTGGCAGGAACACTGCTGTAAAACTTGCAACAAAGACTTTAAGAAGTCAGTGTCACAGCAATTAGATTCACAGCATCTATTAAATTATAATTCCAGCAGCACTGAGGGTGAGTGAGCTTGTCACACAGAGCCAGCACCTCTTCCCATCTCTCCAAACATTTTTTTTGCTGGCGCAGTTTGATGGTTGAAAGAGAGCTTGATATGGCCAAAGTCACTCCTTTAGAAAGTTAAGACAAATACTTACAAGTGTGTTTGTTGCATTAGCTGCCTATAAATATCTTTCTCTCCATCTAAGCATCTGCCTTTAGTACTGTCATCGAACATGAGTCAGCCATGAAAACTTAGGAGCCAGGGAGATGGCACTTCGTGCTGGAGGGGCAAGGGGCTGGGCACGGGAAAGCAGCCGTGGCTGTGCTGGAAGAGCCGTGATGTAAACTCTAACAAGCGCGGCTGCAGAAACGGAGCCTGAGAAGTACAGCTGCCCCAGCGCCGCTTGCCGGGGGTCTTCAATGCCCTAGCCCTTCTCCCTGACATTCCAACCCCTCCAGCAGCCTGACGGGGCCAGGAAGGGGCTGCCCAGCTGTTCCTGGGGACCGGGGGGACAGGTAATAGTGCAAAGAGCCGAAGAAGAGGATGAGTCGTCTGCTATAGCAGGGAAGGAGAAGCTGGTGAAGGCACCGGGAACTGCTGCAATGCCACAGCAGCTCCCCTGGGTCTCTGGGCCGGTGACATGCTGTCACCCTTTCGGGCTGCCTTAGCATAATTTTGCAACTGGCTTTTTCTTTGCAGCTACAGCCTAGGGAGAAGTCCAAGCAAACAACAGTAGAAACAAAAGAGCAAGTGCAAAGCAAATGGGAAAGGCTTAGGAGCAGTGCAAGCGCTCAGCATCTCACTCCACCAGAAAATAGAAGGAATCAAGAGGGGAGGAATCGAGAAAAGCATAATGAAATCGCAAGGGGTTGGGACATCTCTGGACAAAAAATGTTACTCAGATGAATTAAAGAGTACATCAGCAGGTTTCTACTGAGAAGTTCTTTGATTTTAGCAACATTGTCTGGAGCAGGGTTTTAAACCACATTTATCAGCTCCTTGATCAGTAGGAAAATGCCTTGAAAATCATGACAAGTTTTTCTTTGTATTTTATTTTATTTCATTTTATTTTATTTTAATAAATGGTAGGTTTTTTCAATTTGGCTGCTGGTTTCTGAGTCTTTAGGGCCTATTTAATTTACATATTCATTCATATTATGCAATGATTCTAGCCCTTTAAAATTATGTTTTTTAATAAAAGCTCAGTTTTTTCCAGAATCAAAGTCCAAGTAATGGCAAAGTGCCAAACATTGTCATGGGAATGATAAATTAGCAAGCTAAATTTAGTAAGAATTTTCTGATAAAGAGCAAGTAATTAACAGACTGATTACAGCAATCATTTTTTATATGCTGTTGATCAAAATGCCATTGCATGTTCTTTTTGTGTGCCTTAAGTGTGGCCTGACTGTATTAATGTATGCACAGATCCCTAGTATTCTGAGATTGCGGAGTTAATCATATGCTGAAGTAGAATTACAATAATCTGGTGAAGTTGTCATATGGCCTTTTCATTTAAATTACTTTATTTCTATTTCTATTTATTTTTAATTTAATTTGCTCTCTCCTTGAGAATCCCCATAAGAAGGTATCAGATTGGAGTATTTTTATAGGGAATATTGTGCAAATGCAGCCCGCATGTCTTACAGACCTCTGTATATCTTATATCTTATATCTTTTGATAACCATTCTTCAGTGGTTTAAGTTTTTGTTTTATTTTTCAGCTGAAACTATTTTTTTCCCCACAAAGCAAAGCAAACCTTTTTGTTCAACCAGAGGACAATGCCTTCCCCAATGCAGCCTTTTGAGGATGCTGAAGAAGTCAGCCATTTCTGGGATTTGTGGTGCCTTAAAGGCAACCATGGGCACAGCCCATTGATTTATTTAGGGAGGAATCAGTGAGCTAGGAGGGAGTAGGGAACTAATGTTGTGTGACATGATACCCACTGACCCTAATTATCAACTTCAAAGCAGCTCTTGGTACTGGAGTTATTGCCTCCCAGCAGACAGATTCTTCTGACTTATCTCAGCCCTGGCTACAGCCCCAGTTGATGTCAGCATCATTTTTACAGACTACAAGTGAATTAAAAATAATGTCAAGGAGCAGAGAAGGGAAGACAGTGGGAGAAAGGCCAGTGGAGCCACCAGCATTAGTGGGAAGATGGCTAGAACTGGAGGGCAGACTGGAGCACATTGAAATCCTTTGGGTAAGGGAGGGGAAACTCCCTCCTACACTGCCCTGGGGGTGAGGGAAGGCTGGCAACACCCAAAAGTCTCCCAGGAGACTGGGAGTATGACACAAATTTTTAGAGTGCTGCCTGGGGGTTAGCAGTGAACAGGACCAAGAGTCACATCAGTAAGTATGACACTCTAAAACTGGCCTGGCATTAAATGAGGCAGCTGAGTTTCACAGTCTGTTTGCAGATTGAATGAGATGAATAAGCTTGGGCTGGAGGGTGAAAGAAGATTTAAATCATTTGTTGGTAGGATGAAAACTTTTCCTCACAAAAGTTCCAGAGATAAAGGCAAAACACAGCCTAGTGCTAAGAGGCATTGGGAAAGGAACTGTCTGTCCAAGCTGCAGTCCAACAGAGTCTTCAATATCAGTGAGAAGAAACTTCTGGTGGAGAAAGTTTTTTTCCTAGTTGTTGTTTGTTTATTTGTTTAAAAAAGGGAGATTCTTATGCACTTTGTTCTTCACTGATGTCTTCCAGTATCACACAGGAACATATGCAGATTCTAATCCAGGGATATTGTAGATCAAAGTGGTGCCCCAGCTGCTGCCTCATATCAGATACAGCTCTTGTAGCAGCACTCTTTTCAGGCAATTTTCCATTAAAAAAAAAAAAAAAACCAACAAAACACCACCAAAAACAACAAAACAAAAACAAACAAACAAAAAACCACCAACAACAAAACCCACCACAGATTAAAAAAATGCAGGAAAGTGCTGTTATTAAAGTAAAAACTTCCTCTTTGAGCTCACATGCCAAGAGACATCCAGCAGCCAGCATGGGAGAATGAAGCCTCCCCTTAGCTTTAGAGACGAAGAAGCAATGCCATTTCTCTGCATTAGGTACTCACTTTCCGTCCCTCCATCTTTAAGAGCTACCTGTGTAACAGTGTTACAATGTCTCTACCAAGAAGCATAACATCAAAGAGGATTTTGGGGCTCTGAGAATGTGACTGTAAGAAACAGCCTATACTTCGTGCCACTGTCAGGATGCCTCTTTGGGCCACTGAGCTGTTGGAAACATCACTACAAGCAGCTGTATTAATCAAATTATGTTGAATACCCAATAACTTAGACATTCCTGCAGCTTCCCTCTTTACTGCAGCTAGTTTAATTCTGATGTTGCTAGGATATATCATCTTAGAGAACATAAACCCTACAAAGCCCTCACTGACAAGAGGATTAGAAGAGCCTGCCTACTAGTGGATTATGTATATGAAAGAAGAATAAAATCAAACATAAAATATTTCATTTCCAGCTAAAATTATGTAATTCTGTGGATGCAGAGATAAAATGGTCAGGGTGGCTTTATCTGTTGTGCACCCTCAAACAATAATGCTCTGCTCCAGCTATTCTCTCAAGACACATCTCTGCAGAAAGGCAGTGGTAGTTTAGGGAATACCACAAACTTCTCTGTCATCTGCTTAAATGTAGATAAATCCAAAGTAAACATAAGTACTCACTGCTTGACCTAGGTAACCTTATTTCCCATTTATTCAATGTCAAGATTCACATGTTTTTAGAGAATGAGTCATTTCACTCTAACATGTGTGGAAATTGTGCCACTGGAATACCAGGCCGGAGAGGTCCAACTCCCTTTGCAGGGCACTCCACCAGCCCTTCCCAGTCCAGCAAGGGTGGGCAATGCAGTAGCTGTGCTTGCTCATGAGTCCTAACTGCATCAGCAGAGCAAGTACACAGACACTCTGCATACATGTGTGCACATACACCTGGAGAGACAAACACTTATGTACACATATATAAACCTCCAACAACGCAGGACCTCTGTGTATATGTGTCTTTATATGTGTGTACGTATATAAGCTGCTCCCATGTTGTTTTATCCATCAGATTCAGGTATCTCGAATTTTATGATAATTTCTCCTCTAAGCATTGAATATGTCATTAGAGAAAACCTGCCTATATCCATTGGGCCTTTTACCTCTTCCTCAATACCGTCTAACTGCTCAAACATTAAATTGTTGCATTCCAGCAGTCAGTCTTGGACCTGACATTTGTATGTGGACCAGTGGGACTCAAATAACCAGGATTCAGGAGTTCAAGTCTGTGCTAATTTTAGCTGGGGTAGAATTAATTTTCTTCACAGTGGCTGGTGTGAGGCTGTGTTTTGGATTTGTGCTGAACACAGGGTTAATAATACAGAGGTGTTTTTGTTATTGCTGAGCAGGGATTACACAGAGCCAAGGCCTTTCCTGCTTTTTGTACTGCCATGCTGGCAAGGAGGCTCAGGGTGCACAGGAGGAGACACAGCCAGGACAGGTGACCCAAACTGACCAAAGGGAGGTTCCAGCTCTGCAACATCATGCTCAGTATATAAAGTGGGTGCTTGTCTTCCCCCAGTACCCCTTACACATGATGGGGTCCTGCTCTCCTGGAGATGGCTGAACACCTGCCTGCCCAGGGGAAAGAGTGAACTAACTCCTTGCTCTGTTTTACTTTTGTGTGCAGCTTTTGCTTTCCCCATTAAATGATCTTTATCTCAACCTATGAGTTCTCCAGCTTTTACCCTTCTGATTCTCCCCCTGATCCCACTGGTGAGGGAGTAAGCAAGTGGTTGTGTGAGGCTTAGCCTGGCTGGGGTTAAACCACAACCAAGTCACTGCTCAGTGGAGTGTAAATGCATGCATACAGATATGCTCATACTAAAATTAATAGGATTAAATTAATGGATTGCCACACTAGCTGGTCAAAACCATCTTACTTAATCCATGAAAGAGTCAAATAAATTGCTTGTAAACCTAACAGGAATACTGTGCATATCCAAGTCATGTGTTTAGCTTGGGCTTAACTGTTGGAAGCCAGATAGAAATCTCCCAGAACCCTGTGCACACAGGCTTAGAGGCAGAAAAGAATGCAGGGGTTGGTTTGAAGTCCTCAGAGAAACTGAGATACATAAAGTCATGCAGACATGAAATGAGAATATAAGTTTTAGTTTTAGGTAAGTAAAAATATGCCTTAAGTACCTTAAGCAAATAAGAGACTGTATTAGTTAATAGAAAAGCCCTAAAGTCCAGTAAAAAGTTCAATAGCATTACCTTTTACAAAGTTAGCTAAGTTCTAGACATACCGTACTAACATAGCACTGCTAACATTGCTAGACAGAATAGATAGACTATATGCATAGGCCTTGTGTAAGAAATGATGACCATTGTTGCACAACTGTGTTAGACCAGGATAGGTGCAAAAAGACAGTAATAGCATCGTGTTTGTAGCTGATTGGATGATTTATGAATATAATGCATTGTATCAGGGATGCTGCTGCTGCTGCTTCTGCTTGGGACATGCTAGAAAGCTTTTGCATGATGGCACAGACTGTAACACTCCACCTCCATGAGACTGATCTAGCTATGTAATAAACTACTTTACACCAAGCAGCAGCCTCTCTTTTTCCTTGGCTGGCCTGCCAAACTTGACATTTAACTCCAAGTTTTTCTTCACAGCAAAACTCTCCCCTCTGTGGCATTCCTAACATTTGGGGGCAAAGTCAGAAAGTGATGTAAACCTTAGTGAAAGAAACCTGATAATATGCTACAGATATTTGTGCCCAAATGCTATACATCCTTGTGTCTAAAGCACCACTCACTGGTACTCAGCAAACCTTAGACAGAGAGAGCAAATAACAAATAACAACATCAGATTTTGTGACTGATATGTACTACTTTGTAGTTGTTTCTCTACTGTGCATTTCAGTGTCTGTAACTGTCTCTGCATCAAAACAATGTGCTGTTTGATCTTGACCTCGATCTTTTCCACTTATTGCCTTGACTGTGATCTCTTTGCAAACTCCAGATGATGCAGAATTTCCCTTATATTCACCTCTTTATGTGACCTACGTGCCCTACCACACTGATGGCCACATGCTTGGGCATGGATATCCTTTCCTAACACCATGCATTTGTTCCCTGTGAATGTTCAGGATATTTCAGTCTGTGAGATCCCAGATGGCACTTTCTTTTTAGCCTGCGCACAAAAAAAAAAAAAAAAAAAAAACCAAACCAAAACCCAACCAAAAAACCCAACAATGACAAAAAAACCCAAACCAAATTATTAACAATGAATTCTACTTGTTATCTTCTGGGTTTTGATCTTATTTCCTAATTCAAGTTCTCAAACTCATTAATGTTGTACCTCTAGGAATTTAATGGTCATGCAACTCTCCACCTCCCTGCTCTTGCCCTGCACAGCTACATCTCAAGTCTCACTAATACTTGCAGCATTAAATACTGTGAGAATCTCACATAGTTTGAGTTCTTTCCTTCACTGCTTCCATAGAGCAAGCCCCCTGTCTTTAACAGGTCCCCAGTTCAGCTCTTCCTGAGGACCAGGTACTCTTCAGGCCATCATAGGAAGACACTGGGATTGTGACAAGTTGCAGCAAAGCCCAGTATGTTTTTGGCAAACCTGAACTCTAGTTGAGCTGGCCAAGCCAGAAAAACCTGGTGTGCTTCCTCACATCTAGTGCAAGCATACTCTTTGTGTGCATCAGGCTTAGCAGCAAGCACTCACATGCAAAGGAGGGCTCCTATCAAGGTATCTACAAATCCTAGTTATCCCTGGCAGGCAATGTCAGGATGCTTACTAGAAAGACCATATCTTTCCCATCACCATGTGACAGGCTACCGGGACACCAATAGGAGCAGCTAAGGCAGAGAATTCCCAGAGCATCTGCACACCCTGGTCTGTGTAAAGGGTTTGCCAAAGTTCAAGCCTTCTCCATCAGACCAAGCTGAAAATCAGCAGAAATCTGTGCCTGAGTGCTACCAAAATTTTTCTTGGGAACGAGAATAGTCTAAGGTGAGTCTGTCCCCAGGGAAGATGGTCTTCCAAGATTTGCTGGAGGGTCATTCCCTATCAGAATAATTGGAGTTTTGAATCAGGACTGAACAGAAGATAGCTTGTAAAATCCTGAGACAAAATGTTCTCCTTCAGATAGGCCAGGTGAAGATAAGATGTCTTTCAATACCTGAGAGCCCTCACTGTGGTTAGGACAAGTGAAATACTGTCCAACATTTTACTACACAAACTGGCTTGAAGGTTGCTTCTTGTCATCCATGTAGCTCTGCTCAGCACTGAAATGAGCAGACTCATTTCAGTCTCATTAGCAGGTGTCCTTGAAGTGTTTGAGGCTGGTGCCTCAAGACAAAGAAAGAGGTCTGCAGATCAAAGTACACCTTTGATCATCCAGGACATTATTTTTATGAGCTGGGCTAAAACACAGCAAATTCCACAGAATCAAGCATAATGAATAGGTCAGAGAGCAATAGGTGGTATAACCTGACACTCAATTTCTAAATTCAGAAGTGGCTTTCTCAACTTGGTGGCTTCTGGGCAGCATAATTTATGGCTTTGCCTGCAGGAGGTAGCTACTGCTAATAGGAAGTGAGCTATTTGTTAAACAGAAGAGCTGGGTGTCTGTCCCTCAGTTCTGCTTCCCACATCATGGTTTTTGCTGCCAGCATTATGTTTCAAATCATGACTTCAAAGGTTTATAGGAAGCTCTGTGTCTCTTTGAAGACCGATGAATCCAATACTGGGACAAAAACAATGTTTTGTGTTGGAGAGCAATGGGAACTCATCTTTGCCCTGTATATGTAGTCCATGACACACACAGGATTAGGTCCTCTCCAAGGGAGTTTATGTGGACTGCCAGAGCTGGGAAAAGGCCATCAGGGAGGCTGTATAAAGACAACTTTTCTTTGTCTTCCCAAGGCTGTTTCACATTTCAGATGATATGTGTGTACCATTTTATTTGGGTAACCTCATTGAATGAGCAGAACAGAAGGCATATGGGAGAGTCACATACCATTGAAAGAACTGATCTGAATGCTGGGGTGGAACATACATTTTCCCAAACTGCTTTCCTTTTGCCCTAAAATGATACTGGTTTTTGTCAGAGGAAATTCTTACAAAGTTCAGCTGTATAGGCTGTGAAATACCTGCTGTTATCTTCCAATGCTTTTAGCAGTTATAGATGCCTCTCATTAGACAGACATACATACATACATCTAGACACACACTTATGAACTGTATCTAGATGTTTTGTAACATAACACTGTTGCTGAGCTTAGTCTTTGTCAAGTGCTTTTTCTTGTGGACGTTGCCCAAAGAGCTCAGCTGGCAACAAGTATGACCAGTGTTGGGTAGAAAAACTATGCTTTGTGTTCAGACATATATTAGCAAGATGTCACTGTAGGGGAGTGTATTACTGCAGAAGCTTCAAAATATTTCATCAGTGAATCCCAAGTTCATTGAGTGACAAGATCTTTACACAGAAACGTAAAAGTTTTGTTCTGACTACTCACTGGGTTCTTTCTATAAGTGCCCATAATTCAGTGTTCAAGGTTCCGACTATGTACATTTTTAAATCACCCTGACAGATGCAGAGACTGGAGGCCCAACTTTCAGCTATGTCTCAGCAACTGCAGATCAGTAAAAAGTATCTGAGAAGTTGCCAAGACAGTTGTGTTTGCAGCATGACTGCTGCTGGGAGTGACAGGGCTATAGAGGTCTGATCCGCCACAATTCTTCAACTTCAAGGCAAGTTGACAAGTTTGGCAGAAATCCAGCAGTTGCAAACATGGCTTGGAAAGGGTGGGAACCACTGACCCAGTTTTATGTTTGTCCAGATCATTACCCACAGGAAAAATTCGCACTGAGAACAAGCTCTCTCTTTTTTTTTTTTTTTTTTTTTTTTTAAAGATTGCATTACTCTGGAAAACAATAAAAAAAAAACTTGAGTGGGACAAGATTTCTTTTCCTGACACTCTCAAAAACAATCATTGTTTTCCCTCTTCCTGCACTGCTAAATCATGTTGCGAGTCTTATCATGCTTTGGCTTCGTCAGGCAGGTCACATGTCAGCGTCAAGACAAAGTCATACTGCAAACTGCACAGCCCTCGCCTCTAGACAGACCTGTGCTTGCAGCAATGCCAACAACCCACAGACTCTACTAAAATATCTGCAGTAATTTCCTGCCCCTGCAGTCCTAAGTATACTTCCTAAGTCAGGAATATCTTGCAAATACTCTCCTATGAAACATAGAATTGTCTTTCAAGTAGCAAAGTAGAAGTAATTGGTGCTGCAAACCTTCCTTCTTGTCTCCAAATAAAGAAAAAAAAAGGAGGATGTTTTGGTTGTTACCACAAAGCCAATAAGTGTGCTTCAGGGGTCATTAACTTCAAATTCATTCTTTTGGAAAAAAGATTAAGTGCAGCACTGTACCTTATCCTGAATTCCCTGCCAAGCTTTGTTTAGAAATAGCATTTTACTGACAACTTTTTTTTCTCCCCTGTGAGAAAAATATGCTCAGCCAGGGCAGAAGCTGACTGCATGCAGCACCTGGCTGCCTTACTAGTGCCACCCTATACTGCTTAAGCACATTAAAAGAGCCTCACTTCTCTTTTTATTTTAGGGTCTGGTCTGGCAGTGATAAGGGAGTTTAATTGCTGCAGCTCAGGGAGCAGCAGGGCACAGGGGTGAGCAAGCACTCCTGCCAGCCACTTTGAGGTCCCACATCAGCATCCGGTGGCTTTGGGCCACCCACATCCTGCCAAAGAGGTTCAACCAACTCCTGCTGCAACCTCCTTTAATGTTTTTGATGAGAAACTGCCATGAAAGGAAGCAGAGAACAGGGATTAGGAGATTTCAGGGTCAGGAGTCAGGAGAGGGAAAGGGAGCCGAGGTGAGGCAAGACACACTCTTGAGTGTCCATTTGGGGCAGGGCTCACTGGGAGGGTGGATGAGTACAGGTGGTCACCTCTTGTAAGTGAGCCATGACTGCTATGGGATATTTTATGGGGATGAGATTTTCCTTTTAATTGTGGATGTGTCTTTCAAGCATTCATTTCAAATACTTCTAGTAGCCAATCAATTTACTGCGTTGTTATTGACAATAACATGTTTTAAAACATTTTAATGTATCCTGCACGTCTTAAAATCAGATAATGCAATTCTCCCCAGAAAAACCAAAATTACTTTTGTTTGAAGAGTTACATAATTCAGTTTTTAACAAGTTCACTTGTGAAAAATATTCAGCATTTTCTCTGCATCTGAAGTAGGAATGGCATCATGAGTTCTAAGGGGTTTAAGATCATGAAGGGAGAAGGATTTAGCCTATTTCTTAATAAAAGACTCAAGAAACATGTTAAAGCTGCTCTGCTGAGACTCCCAGGATATGAGTAGACTTATGAAAATATGTCGTATCCAGCTTTCTATCAGATTGAAGTCACTCAGGAGAACTTAGAGTGCCCTGAAAGTCACTGGTTTTTTCAGAGAAATCATCTTAGTCAGATTGAGACTAAAATGTGAAGTCAAGTATTTGAGTATATGACAAAAACCTTTTTTTGTTCACTAAGAAGTGTTTTATATAAAAACTGTATTTATTACTGAGGAACAACCAATTCTGTCTTGTGACTTACCTCTCATGAATGCATGATATAGTTAATTTCAGCACATGCATCATTAGGTCATTCAATTTTAATGTTATCATATTAAAAAAAATCTTGTGACACTTTGTGAAAGAAATGTTAAACTTTTGATAATAAATATCCCTTTGACAATTGTGTCTAAGTGTCTAATTGTGTCTAAGTGATTAAAGATTTTAAAGTGGAAGTGGAAAATCATTACCTAACAAAGAAAGAGATGAAGAAATTTTATGTTTTTTTAATAGCTAGAAAAGATATTTTTAATTCCTTTTAATGCAACTCCATGAGATAACCATCATCAGAAGATATAGCTAGATATTTTCATGTGTCTAAAGTTAGCAAAAGTGAGATGTCTCCTACAATTATAAAACTCTTGGAACTGAGAAAGTATCTGTAAGTGTTGCTAAACTGCTTTTAAAATCAAATTGCTTTGCTGTATATGAGAGGTTTGATCAGCTAGAAGAAAATGTCTTCTTTTTTCTGCTAGAGAGGTATCTTCCAAAGTTAGCATCTTAGGTTATCCAAAGCTATTGATGACACTGTGAAAGTTCAAATTTTAACTCAGTTAACTTTTTACACTTTCAGATATTCTTTGTGTAGTTTTAGCACCATCTTGGAATTAATAAAAAAAATGATTGGTTACTCCCCTTTCATATCTGTGAAATAATGAACTATCATGGAAAATCTGACATTTCTAGTTGAAAGCAGAGATTTAAAAAATAAGATGTATTCAACCACATCTCCAACATTTTCTCAGTTGGAAAAGAAGGTCACACTTGAGGACAACACAGAAAACTTTCAACCTACCAAAATGTATCATATCAGCTCCTGGCTAATCTTGAGACCAATGTTATTTAAGTTACATACAAGACAGAGTAATCTGCATTGTTTAACTATGGATAATACTGCTGTAGCAGGAGCAGCAGCAGCAACCTCTCTGTTAGCAACAAACCAAATAATTCAAAATTTTCATCCATTAATAATTCCTCTTGTGATCAGCTCTTCTTGCTCTTAGTCTTCTTTCTGGTAAAAACCACTTTATCTTCTCTATACACTATGCATATCGGAACAATACCATGTACTGTGCCTAATTCAGCTCAATATTTACCCCCTAAAAACTGCATAGGATAAATTATCTTTAGATGATAGAAGGAAACATATGGAAGGTAATCTTAGATGCTCTTTCAAGTAAGCTAAAGCTTCAGTTGGACTCAATGATCTGAGAGGCTTTTTCCCAACCTTAATGATTCTATAATGATTGATTCTATAGTTCCTTGAAATGCATTTAAACCTCATATTTTTACATTTGTACATTGCTTAAAATTGGTTCTCTGTGAAGACTGGAAAGAAATTGATTTTACAAATAATTCTTTAACATGAACATAAATTAGAGTAAAAATGCACAGAGCTACAACGAGAGAGTTTGGGGAAATTAAGTGTCCAGCAGAGATAACTCTAGGCAATTCATTCAGAAGTCCTCCTAGAGGAAGGAGTCTGCTCAGTTCTTTTGTTCCTTTCTCCCTGGAGGTTACCTATCAAGGCTGTGTTTTTCCTTCTGCAAACAAGAGAACTTTGGGTGTACCCACTTTAGCTTTTTGGAGGGTTTCCCCATCTCAGTTCACCTATAAAATCCTTACCCAAGCCTTGACCTGAACTCACTTGCTTTTCCCTGCTGAGATTATCAGGAAGCTTTGTTCTTCCAGTGACTACTTCAATATCACAGAGCCCCTGGTGCAGCACACTCAATCTTCCACTGCTAGAGCTGGATAATTATTTTTAGAAGCCCTGCTGAGATGCCAATACTGACATCTCCAGGCCATTTTATGAAAAAAGTATCTTGACACCATGGCTTAAAGCCCAACCCTGAACACTGTGTTGACAGGAGAAGCATATGAATGGAATTTGTTTTGGTCTCTTGCTAGATGGATGCTCACCTGGGATGTCCATAGCTACTCAGCTTCCCTTAGAGGTGCCAGGATGTCCTCTGATAGCTACAAGCACAGTGTGGTCTCCACCTCCATGTGCACCTCCAGCCAGATGTATGCTGTCTGGAGAGGGAGCTTGGCAAACCCTGAGGGTGGAGATACGAGACCCTCTGAAATCACAAGTTGTACAACAGAAAGGGGCAGAAGGACTGGGTCCGTTCTGTGAGCAAACCAGGCACTAGGCTGGGACAGACAAATTAGAGGAAATTGTTCTCAGATCTGCAATGTGACTTGGCTCTCTGCCACGTGGATTCTCACACAAAAAGGGACATCTTTGATTCATCAGTGATGTGGACTTGTATGCAAGGGCTTGCTGTCCAAGCAGTGTGCTGCCTTCCCAGGACCATAATAGGACTAGCCACATGAAAGGCGAGGCCAGCCCTGTCTTTGGGCTAGACCTGTTGTGTTCAATGACAAAGCAGTAGTGGCAAGAAAATATTGAATTATACATAACCAGGACTTAGAGAAGAAGCCACAAACCTGTTATACAGGAAAGGAAAAGAAAATGCGAACAAGAACAGAAAGCAATTTCTTATTGCAGGGATTCTCTCCTTAGAGAAAGTGTCAGTGTCAGTGTCAATCCTGTCTTGAAGGCTGCAAGGAAGAGGACTCTGTGCATGCTTTGGGCTGCCCTGAATGGCTCTGCAGACCAGGTGATCTCACCAGGTCATTTTTATGATGATCTGTGGTCTGTCCTCAAGGTACATTAATGCAGTTGTGTTTCCTTCAGCAGAGTTATGACTACATAAACTGAGGGCTGAAATAAGCCCATCTGAAGCGAGTCAAAGCAGAAGAAACTTGTTTCCCTTTGGGCATGATGGTAAATAGATCTGTCAACCTGATGTTTATGGTGGTGCTGTACAAGAAAAGCATTCCTCCACCTCATGGCTAATGCCTGCCCATATGTTTATAAAAGCCCTTTGGCTTGGGCAGAGTCCAGAACTGATTTCACTGATACTGTACCCAGTGCCCCCTCATCTCATTTATAATAATGATATTTCTTGTTGTAATTCTGTTATATCAGGATGTGGTGTTGCTTGTAATTTTTTCTCAGTTTTCCTCATATGACATGACCTATATTACCAGCATGCTATGAAAATCAAAGGATATGTAAATCCTTCTAATGCTTTAGTATTATAAGCTACAAGTAAAACACCTGAGCAAAAATGAGAATTAAAATGCACAGAAAAATCAGTTTCTGTTGGAGTCTTAAATCAACCCAAATGCAGCTGACACCTTTCACAGCCTTTTCTGTGGTTGCGGGTATTGATGTGAACTAGAACACTTACTGTCTTGCTTATTTGTGACTCTGCAGTTATGCTGGTACAATCAATGATATGTATAGCCCTGGCACAAAACATACACAAGTTGAAAGATAAACAACTTTTGTAAATTATAAACATCTCTAACTGAAAAAATTTTATCATCAGCCATGGCACTCAATCTATATTTCAGTCCAGCAAAAGGGCTGGAGAAGTTGAATGAAAGCTATCTGAATAGACAGCAATTATATTACTCTAAATAGAGAAATACTGAATTCTGTGCACTGAAGTGACTGAGCTCCAGAAGCTGCCACTATTGTAAAATACAGTGACAAAATGTACAGAGCACTTCGGGGTTGCCTGGGGGAAACCTCATGATTGCAGATAAATTCTATCAATATGTCTGCCAGAAAGGCTGCTTTGCACTAAGGAACTCAATTAATATGATTTGTGTCTAAGACTTATTTTTGTCAAGCCACCTATTACACGTTTTATGTGTGTTGCTTCCCCTCACAGGGGAGAGCAAATATATTACAGTTCTGACATCATTCTCATCGTGTTTCTCCACTTGCTAAAATTATTCAGATTGATTTAAGTAGAACTAGCATGATTTACAATTTCCTTTTGCCTTTCTTTTCATTTTTAATAGCCCTCATAATTTATGGACTGTTGTTATGGTTTGTAGCAGTCTGTGCATGACAACATGCTTTGGTCTTTCCTTAGCTGGGCAGTGTTAGATGGCTTCACCACAGAGGTGAGGGTGGGACTGTGGTTTTGGAAGATGCCTGCAAAGAATAGGGTTGTGCTGCGGCACCACCTTTAGCCAGAGAAACCCCACAGATGTGCAGGAAGAGGCATTCTGGTAACACCCACAGAAAACACAAGTTATTGACACCCAGCAGCAATGATATTGAAGTCCACTGTAACCATTTCTTCTGAATGACATGATGTTGCCTGGACTGGTTCTTGTTTCATATCCCCAGACCTGTGACTGTGCATATGGAGCTGCCCTGCTCCAACCTTTCTTGGATTTAATGCACAGAAATGATCATAGTGGGATCAGTTCACAGGAAAAGTGACCTCCCTGCTCCTACATAATGTTGCTTTAAGTGTATGCACTACATACATATATCAGGCTTTTTATTCACAGCATCACACTTCAGTTGTTTAGTCCCCATGGTTCCTGGTATACTTTTAGCTGGACATTTAGTTAGGGACTCCTTGCTCTGTGACTGTTGGAGCTTGGCTCCTACATGACTGTAGAGGTCAGGGGCTGGTGGGAATCCTTTATGATCTCTGCAGACAAGCTATGGAGCAGGGCTAATCATTTGGATCCTATGGGAGATGGCCCGTCTGTGAGACCACAGCAAGCTGATGGGTTACTGCAGTTTGAGTCATCTCCCAACAGTACAGCTTATACAGCCTTGAAAATCAACATTCCTTTTGCAGACATTGCTCAATACCTCTTCCAACAAAACTCATCACCTTTCTGCCTTTTATCATTCTCCTTCCATAATGTCTCTCTGAAGAAAAGTTGTTTTGTTTTTGTGTTTGTTTGTTTGTTTGTTTTTTTATCTCAGAAAATTCTACATGCTCTTCCCAAGTCAAATTTTCATGAAGGAAAGCAGAAAACTTGAGCTAATGTTCTACAACTGTGCTCTGGAAAATCAGCAGGAACTTCAAATTTAAATCAAGAAGATTAGGAAAAGTCAGGCTGTGAATATAACCCAGTGTGATACATCAAGGTGTCATTTTGTACACCAATAAAAGTTTACCATAATGGAAAACTTTTAGGTCTCGTAAAATACAAACAATTCTCACTTTACACTTCACTTGAAGATGCCATTGAAGACGCATTCACCTCTTTCCTTCGTGTCTTGCTACTTGAGTGGGAGACCCTCATGTAAAAATCCTTGCCTCATGTTTAAAGTTGGTTGGTTTACCTGAGTCAAATTGCAGCATTTCTGTTGAGCCTTGCCATTCTAAAGACTTCGGCATTTTCTCTCAACCAAGGCACCTAAGAAGTGCAATGCTCTGGTGTCTTAATTTTCTTTTTGAGATGCTGAAAGGAAAGAAGTCCTCTGTTTTCCTTATTTCAGATTTTTTCAGTTCTTTACAATTTCTCTGGTCCTCTCTCCCTAGTTTTTAGCAGTCTGTTTCAAATGAGCCATGCAGATCAGATGTCAGACTGGTTTACTGGGCCCTTAGCTCTTGGCCCCAGATTGCTCCTAAGTAGCTGACTCTGTCCCTGGCCATGGAGTCTTCTCTTTGTTCTTACTTGGATGTCCTTTCATGTGGCTGGGCCAAAGCAAATCATATATTACAATAAGGCCTTTCAACAAAACTGCTATTAATATGCATTACAGCAGTGCCTGGAGTAGCCAGTTCAGATGGAGACTGTATGTGTTGTCAAGTTAAACACTGCCTCTGTCCTGAAGGAGCAACAATCCCTGGGTAAAATCTGCCACACGTCCCTGGATCAGAGTATAATTTTTCACAAATGGCAGGAGCACCAATCTGTTAACGTTCAGAATTACCTTCTTCCCTGGACACATGATATTTCTTGAATTCATTATGAAAGACAAGGTGAAAGGAATATTACAAAGATCTACAGAACTGCTTTCCAACTCCTTCTGAGAATCCTATTTCTCCTACAAGGAAAGTAAGAGACACTTTAAAATTAGGATTTAGGAATTCTACTTCATTAAACTGGTAGATGAAGACATACAGTTTGTCCATTTGTGATTAGTGGACTTCAAAGGATTCAACTGATAATGCATAAATTAATTGATTAAAAACTTTATAGGGAAGACTAATAAAATCTTAGAATGAGACCTGGCTGTTCCATTTCAGCTTTACCAAATTCCATTATCAACGAGTTCTGGCTATTATTGTGGTCATATCACTGTGGAAGGGCTTGGTGACCTATCAAAGAAAGATCATGGGGCATCCTGTGCAACCCTCTAATATATAGTTCCACTGTCTCCACATTAAGTCTAAGTCAAAATGGGCAGATATTGGTGAGGATAAATGAGCCATCAAGTTTCATTTACTCTCATTTTTAGAATAGGTTCAGGGCTTCAGTGACTATTGCAGAATTTCAAACTTGTTATTAACTTAGAGCTTTATAAAATGAATTTATAGATTAATATTACAGATAGACCAAATAGTAAACAGAGCACAAGTGTTCACACATTTAATACACTGACACAAGTCTTCCTCTTACAGACTTGCTCATCTGCAGGTAAAGTTGGAACATCTAGATTTATTAGCCTAAAAAAAAAAATCCAGTTGCTGTGTGCTTTGTCTTTCTTTTTTAAATCACAAAAAGGCCCTATTTTTATGCAGATTTTTTTAAACTATGCTTCAAGCAGATTCAGCTTCATTCTTTATGGGATGAAATGGGCTGCTGTGCCGCTACATGCTTCGGGGATTCATGCAGAGAAGACAGAAGATGGAGATGCCAAAGCCCCCACAACCCAGACAACAATGGCCCTCAGCCACTCTGATCTTCAGGAGCAGAGCCACAAGATTCAGACCTACATTTCTTCACCCACCCAGTGGGAAGACCCTGCTTTTCCCTATGAAGCTGTCCTACTTTGCAGCACAGACTAAAAAATCGAAGGGCACAGTAACTGAGCATAGCTGTAGTCCAAGGATTAAGGGATTCACCCAGAAGGGAAGAAAACTGGTTTAATCTCTTCTTCAAGAGCTGTTTTACTCCGATTAATGCAAAGCAGGTAACCTGCCTGTGGAACAAGAACTGGCATGAAAGTACCCCTCTTTATGCAGGCATGAGCTTTGATGGGGCTGGGGGAGTGAAGATTCCTAAAGGGAGGTCCCTTTGGAACTGCTGGGCATTGTAAACTCTCTACAAGGCTGATGGGCAGTCAGTCATAATTTCAGCAGTGATTGCAGTAACAACAAGCCTGAGCCCTGGGATTTTCAAGAGTTTTAGGATGAAAGCGGCCGTGTAAAGTCAAACCACTGTGCAATAAGGCATCACTTTAATCCATTAACTCTCCATTATGGGCTAAGTATGTTTCTTAATTACCACGGGTGACTTTGGAGGGTAGCTTAACCACATGATTCCCACTAATAGGAATGAAAAGTTTATTGTTGCCTCCTAGAATTTGCCTAATATCTTAATTTCATCCTCAGAGCTGTGCCTGCAGGCAGCAGTCAGATGAGATCCATTTAAAGAAAAATGTGTTTAGCGTTAGCATTCAGGATTTAGAGCACATAGCTTGATCCTCTTTATTTGTAATTCCCCGTTCAGGCATTTCCCTTCAATGCTGTGAGAGCATCTTGAGCTCTGAAAAGGCCAGGCTGAAGGATAACATGTGGTGCAATTACAGCAGAGTTGCTTTTCCTGAAGTTAAGGGATGTGAACAAAAGACTTTCTGGGCCTGTCCAGTTTTTAAAATCAATTGTGTCAAGCAGGGAACAGGAGGCAAGGAACAGACAGGGCTTTGCCTTTTTTTCATCCCTTGGACTGCCTCCAGTGCAATAGCTACAATCTCAGCTCTCCGATGACTTCTGTTCAGCTGCAGGGAGCTGCCGCATCCCTGCCCCCGCTGGCAGCCCCCTCAAGGGCATTGCAACAGCTGAGAATAAAAGGAATGCAGCAGCTCAGGTCACCTCTCTCTCATCCCTGCTTCAAAATACTCTTCCAGTCAGGAAAGCCATGGTTTGTTCTGGTAGTGCCACACCCTTCAGCAAGTCTCGAATTCACAATAACCAAGGTTGTGGGGAAGACTTCAGAGGTGTCAGTGCAGAGCAAACAGTTGGTAACTTAGAAGCTGAGGCTCTTGATTTGGAAAGCTGTCTCTGCCAGCGGGAAATGGGTTAGAAAAACTGCTCCTCTCTCCATTTCAGCCCCTTCCTTTCCACCCACGTGCTGCAGCTCATGCTCCCCTCAGTTGTGCCGAGGCAGCTGCTTTGGGGACTGCTGCAAACAGGATCGCTTTGACTATCTCAGTTTAAAAATAAACCTTTTTATTATTATTATTCTTTAGCTTAAATTATGTCACTAATCCACTCTGCAGTCCAGCCACAGAAGCTGGTGATTGCTCAGTGGAGGGGACAGAGAGACACAGTGCTGGGAAACAAAATTGTGGCTGAGGAACTTTTTCATTGTGGTACAGCCCTGTCCTCCCATCAGGTTCCTGTAGCGTGACCTGGATATTCCATTTTATATGGAGCTCCTTGGTCATTAATACTGAGCTGTATACTACTTGGTCAGGCAACAGTTGAAATTTCTGCCCAGTGAAACATGGACCATTGCACTGAATTTAGGAAATAAAGCACCATGGACTTTTTCATCTTTAAATATTTATGCTAACCTTATCTTATGGGAAGCAAAGCAATACTTTTTCTGCAGAGACTGCAAATACAAAATTACCTCATCCACACTCCCAATTATCTGTAATTAAGTTCAATAAGTAGAATTTGGCATGTAAATCAAGCCTGTATTTTGAAAAAGAGTCTTAGCATGTTTGAAGGAGACCCTACTGTTTTTGGATTTCTCGTTGATGAAAACAGGTGTAACTCAAAGCAATGAAGTGAAACTAAAGAATGAAAAATTTACATCAAAACCAGAAAGAAGTGCTGGATTCTGCACAATCTTGCATGACAAAAAGCTTGCATTTCCTATATTCTAGAAAGATTGAATTGAATAATCAAACTACAGCACAGGAAATAATTTTTCATAAGTGAGACAGGCACAGAGATAAACTTACTGCTCCTTATCCCTGTCTACTCTCCATGAATCTGAAAATGATTAGTGGATTTATTTCCCACAGAATATGTAAAATAAAGCACCTTTCTTACCAGTCACAACACAACTGATCTTATGAAATACTTTATTCACCTCCTTTATATGAATAAGACAACAGACATCAACCACAGGATAGCCATTTTCTGATTGGCCTGGAAATGTCAGTGTAGCCAAGGTCTTGGCACTTTCTGAGCCAAGGCAAACTGATATGCTGCATCTACAGTACAACCTTCACCACACAGTTTTTATACTGATTTAACTATTTTGACTCAAGGTGTGGCTTACCTCGAGGAGGTTAAATGAACTGCCCCTGGCCAGATGCTTGAACTGTATTTCTTCTGGCACTTGTGTCTACATTAAGGAGGGTGGGCTATATATTAGCCATGGTCCCATCCAACCCAAGCAAGCAGTTGTCTCTCAGTACCTAAGCTGCTACTACCTGAACTCAAATTTTCTCTGCCTTTATTCAGCAGGGAGTCCTGAGCTTGGTTGATTTATTCTATTGAGTTGGACAACAGCATAAAGATGAACATTAGCAGACAACTCTGCGTGCTGCATTTAAAGAAGAAAGGAACTTGTTAAAATGGATGTTTACACTTTGACAAGTCAGACAACAGCCTCAGCCACCACCTGCTGAGGCTACCATTTCTCCATTTTTTAATTTTTTTTTTAATAGGGACTTACTTCCCTAAAGAGACACCAAGACTTAGATCATTACACTGCAGCAAGATGAGTGTTTCCTACCAGCTATGCCTTCTTTCCTTTGGGTCCTCTCTGCATATAAGCATTCTAGATGTTGTACTGCCTCAGAGACACCTCCATTAACAGTAAAAGGGATACTAGAAATCCAGATAGGGAATTCTGGTTCTCCCTGTCGGGGCCAGGTACATGATTTTTAAGCCTTGAGCATAACGAAGGCATCTGATTTGGAAGATCTGAGCGTTGCTTGTTGAGTTTGTCCTTACAACTCTCTGTAAGACAGGGAAATACTATTCTTACTTTCCAAATTGGGTGGGGCTTTTTTCCTATTTACACCATGGTCAACTCAGAAAAGTATTTATCTGTTATTTACCTAAGGATGTTCCTCTTCAGTCTATCTGAATTTTGCTTGAACTTTTTCCCCCTGAAACCCAATATTGATATGGCTGACCTGATGAGGTACTTTAACATCCTTGTGACCAAAACAGAATTTCCCCTACATTTTGACTAGATAAACAGTCTAACTTCGGAGGGATCAACATTTCCTGCAAACACCCCACTTTTATATGCAAATGGCTTTAGTGAGAACAGACAAAGATGCCAACAAGCTGTGCCAGGTGAGGTGAGGTAAGAGAGACAGGTGACCTCATTTCTTTCCCACCTGCCAGTAGTATCAGCTCGATGGCTCATTACTCCTCAGCTTATTTATGGGGATTTGTATATTTACCCTTCTCCTGACGGACAATAATATTACTACTGAATTCTCTATTTGTACCTCCTTTTCTGAAGTGGACAAAGACTATTAGCTGGCCTTTAAGAAGAATGGGCATTATGAGTCTCCCTTTTCTTCTCCAGCCCCGCACTCTGAGGAGTGGCGTGCGGGACGTGAGGGAACAGCGGCAGCCCGGGGCGGTGCGCAGGTTTCCCTGTGGCGGCTGCGAGGCCGGGCATGCAGGCAGGCCGGGCATGCAGGCAGGCCGGGAATGCAGGCAGGCCGGGAATGCAGGCAGGCCGGGAATGCAGGCAGGCCGGGAATGCAGGCAGGCCGGGCAGGGCCGCCGGCCCGGGGCGCTGCGCGGGAGGAGGCGCCGCGCTGTGGGCGCTGCGGGCGGGCTCTGCCGCCCCCTGCCGGGCACTGCCCGCCACGGCCGCGGCCTGTGGCGCCGTGCCCTCCTCAGCCGCCTTTCTCCAGGGGCCTGCTAAAGCTTCCAGCGTTCCTCTCCGGCCACCCAGCGTGGGAGACACAGGCAGACCTCAGAGGATGACGGAATGGTTTATGTTGGAAAAGACATCCAAGATCATCCAACTGTTAACCCGGCACTGTCAAGGCCACTGCTTAAACCATGTCCCTCAGTGCCACATCTACACCTCTTTTAAACACCTCCAGGGATGGGGACTCCACTGCCTGTGCTAATGTATGGCCATCCTTTCCATACAGAAGTTTTTCCAGTATTTACAGAAGAATACCCAATCTAAACCTCTGTGGTGCGACTTGAGGCCCTCTTGCCCTATCACCTCCTGCTTGAGAAAAGAGACTGACCTCTACCTGGCTCCACCCTCCTTTCAGGCACTTGTGGAGAGCAGAATGGTCCTCCCTCCCTTCCCCTCCTTTTCTCCAGGTTAAACACCCCCAAGCTCCCTCAGCCGCTTCTCATTGGGCTTGTGCTCCAGACCATTCCCCAGCTCCATTTCCCTCACTGTCTTCCTTGTAGTCAGGGGCCCAGAACTGGACACAGGCTCTGAGGTGTGTCCTCACCACCACTGAGTACAGGGACCAATCTTGACCCAAATCTACTCATTCTACCATATACAGTGATGCCATAATCACCTGAGAGCAATACTAGCCAGCTTTTTTCAATGGCACAAGTTATTGCACAACCTCTGATTCTTCTTTAACCAAATGTGACTTAAACTGAAGGCAGAACTGCATTCTCCAACATCCCACCCAACATGAGTTCATCTGAGTACTCACCAGCCACAGGCAGCTACATAATACCGACGCAAGTACCATCAGGATCTTAGTTCCCTTAGCTGCTCCAGGAGAAATGACTATCCCATGTCCATTTTTGAAAAGGCAGAGACCAGTATATTTTATAAAAACAAAAGTTATCCTCTTAAAATGGAAGGTGTGAAATGTAGAACAACTTGCTCTTGTGGGTCCCTTCCAATTCAGAATATCCTGTGAATCTGTAAAAAAATACCATGAAGTACCAAGGAGTTGTATTTACAGAATGTGTCTGCTGCTGGAATTAAAAGTATTTGCTACTATTTCATGACCTATAAACAAGGATGTCTGTGTGAGGATTCCTCCACAGACTTTTCCCTTTTCTCAATCTCAAAACTCCAGTTTTGGGAAGTCTGTGTAGAGGTGTGACATAGGGCCAGATCCCACAGCCATGCATTCTCAACCACACACCCATCAAAACAAATGGACACAATGTGAAATAAAAAGCAACTGTTTAGATCTGTCTGATCTGAGGCTACCATAGCCACCTCTCTCTTTTCCTTCCCTCCCCTCTCAGAAGCTGACACGTGTCCTCCAGCTGGATTTGAGGAGTCTGATTTCAGTTTAGTTTAGAGATGACCCTGGAATAGCTTTTGGGC
This sequence comes from Phylloscopus collybita, assembly GCA_027886175.1. Lineage (NCBI taxonomy): Eukaryota > Metazoa > Chordata > Aves > Passeriformes > Phylloscopidae > Phylloscopus > Phylloscopus collybita. Next base: position 18,499,717 of record JAJNNQ010000007.1, read on the forward strand.
TGCCTATTATACTATATATATATACACCTATTATACTATATTGTACTATATATATACACACTATATATATATACCTATTAAATTATATATGTACATACCTATATATACCTCATCCCCTGCCATTCAACCACAGACTGAAGTTATTCCAAACAGCCTATTAAACTGGAGAACGACAACAAAAGCAGAAGCATTCTATGACATCACCTGTTTTTCTTCCAGGAGCCAGAAAAAATATTTCTTGATAATTAATATCACCTCAGTGATATCCTGATAATGCTCTTGTG